>CM055119.1:118369224-118969224 GCA_029206835.1 Rana muscosa | reverse complement strand
CACCGATGAGGCGGCACGGATGGGCACCGATAGGCGGCACGGATGGGCACCGATAGGCGGCACGGATGAGCACCGATAGGCACAGATAGGCGGCACGGATGGGCACAGATAGGCGGCACGGATGGGCACATATAGGCGGCACGGATGGGCACCGATAGGCGGCATGGATGGGCACTGATAGGTGGCATGGATGGGCACTGATAGGTGGCATGGATGGGCACTGATAGGTGGCGTGGATGGGCACTGATAGCATGTAATCATACTGTAATATGTTGTACTAATGGATGCCAATCAGTGCCAAACAATAATGCCTGCCAATCAGTGATGCCCATTGTGGGCACTGATTGGCATCCATTGTGGGCACTGATTGGCATCCATTAGGGGCACTGATTAGCATTCCTGGTGGTCTAGGGTGGCATACCTGGTGGTGGGCATCCCTGGTGGTCTGGTGGCATCCCTGGTGGTCCAGTGTGGGAATCCTCGGGGGGGCTGCGCTGATAATCGATCAGCACAAACCCCCCCCTGTCAGAGGAGCAGCTGATCGTGTGACATGGGGTGGGAGAGGGTTAAATTCTGTTTCAGGAACTGAATTTGAGATTTGAACGATTCTCCCTAAAACTATTCTCAGAAACCTCTTGGGTTCCTGACTTGTGGTTACATTGGTAGTTTAATCTGATTACAGGTGAGCTTTACATTTAAACATTTATTTGTTCAGATGGTCATTACTAGCATGTCTGTAGTGATCACAAAAGGCTCTATATCACAGCAGGAGTTGCGGCATTACAAGAATTGGTGTAACAATTTTAAACCATTGTAAGATTTTGGTTTAAGTGTTTCATTTGTGTGTTTGTCCAGAATGACCTGATATTCCTCAGTGTTTTACTTTAAGTAATGTAAAGGAAGGTTGAATATTGGTAAATTACATACACCATACCTGTTCCTCTTTTAAAATGTGTTTTGTCTCTATTTTAGTGGCGTCTAAATCTCCCTGGCATGAAGTATGAGATTGTGGATGCCACATACTTGTCTCTCTATACAGGTAGAAATCTAGTATATATGGTTGAGCTTGTAATCTTTTTTTCTTTAAAGGAACAATTACTAAAACAAGGAAAATGCTTACTTACATATTTAGTATTAAAACAAATAATAATAATTGTAGTGTGTGTTTTTTTATTCTTAGGCCTCATGCCCACTGGCGTTTTTACAGCTGCGTTTTTTGCAGCTTAAAAACGCCTGTCCATGTTATTGTAAATATAAAAAAAAAAAAAAAAAACCTCGGAGCTAAAAACGCGACCGCGCGTTAGTGCGCGTTTTTGCGTGTTTTTTGACGGTCGCGTTTTTCCTGCCTAATTCTGACGCTGAGGAACGCACTGGTCCTGGGTTTTTTTTACAGCTTAAAAACGTCTATGCTATTTGCAGCTCAAAAACGTCTAGGTGGGCATGAAGCTATAGACTAACATGGACAGGCGTTTTTAAGCTGTAAAAAACGCTCAAAAACGCGGCTGTAAAAACGTCCGTGGGCATGAGGCCTTAGATGTCAGTTTACTTCACAATGTTTCCAACAATATATAAATCTTTAACTATGGAAGTACATTATTTAGCAGAGTAAGGAAGGGTTAGAAGCCATGGCAGGCATCAGTGGAAGTATACCATGTCTCAGGCTTGGTGGTCAGTGGGAGTAAAAAGTACACCAGTCATCAGTAGGAGGAGGCATACTGCCCCGTCCAGGGGCGGACTGACAACACTCAGGGCCCCGGACCAAATAAAGCAAAGGCCCCCTGGCAGGCCCCACCCATGGTCCGCTCCTACATCTTGCACAAAGTACAACTTCTGCCTTTTTTTAATGGGACCTGGAGGGGGGGTCTCTCTAACAGAGGCCCTTTCAGTGTCGATTATAGAGCCCCCCCCCAGGTCCCATTAGAGACTACAAAGGGGTATAATGTGACCTGGAGGGGGGCACCTTTCTGACAATGTACAGTGAACACCTTAATTTGCTCTGGTCTCCTACCCTAACTATGGGTACTGTAGCTGTGGCTGGTTCCCGCGTTCTATGTGGCTGGCTCCTGTGGGTGGGTGGCTGGCTGGCTCCCTGGTGTGGGTGGGTCACCATGTGTGGCTGGCTGGCCCTGCTGTGGGTGGGTCATTGTGGGTGATTGGCTGGCACCCTGGCCCTGCTGTGGGTGGGTATCCAGCATGGGTGGCTGCCTGGCATGCACCCTGGCCCTGCTGTGGCTGGCTGGTGTGTCCTCTCTTTCGCCGCTCGGGGCACGGTTTGCCCTATGTGGGACAGAAGAACTAGAAGGTTTGCAGCAGGCCCAGTGCACGGAGGCGCACGGCGCAACAGGTAATGACGTTCTGCGGGTCCTCTCTGTGCCCATTTTGAGAGTCTATGTTGGAAAGAGCCTCCATCAGGCCTCACCAGTGCCCCTCAATGCAGCCTCACCAGTGCCCCTTAATGCAGCCTCACCAGTGCCCATGAATGCAGCCTCACCAGTGACCATAAATGCAGCCTTAACTATGCCCATCAATGCAGCCTGATCAGTGCATAGGGGTTAGAGGAGAGCCACCGGATCACACAGAGTGGGTATCTCCCGCTGTCACACCTGGCAGCCGCTGTCTTCCGATGTCCCACCTCCTTTGATAGATGTCACGCGTCCCTCGGCATTAGACCAGTGTGATGTCTGTCAAAGGAGCCAGGAGGTGAGACATCAAAAGACAGTGGTCGCCGGGTAAGCGGGAGATCCCCGCTCTGTGTGTTCCGGCGGCGCTTGCCCTCCCCCTCTTACCCTCTGAGACATCGCTGGTGGCCCGTGTGGGCCCGAAAGTATGGTCGCCGGGAGCCCTGAGAGTTCCACCAGGTGGCGCTGGCAGGCCCCCTTCAGCGACCAGGGTCTCGGACCATGGCAGAAGTGACCGACCGGTCAGTCCGCCCCTGGCCCCGTCATTGGTATTCGTGGGAGGAATAGTGCCTCATGGTTGGTGTTAGTGGGATATATGGTGTCTCATCGTTTGGTGATAGTGGAAGGATTTAGGCCCCATATTAGTAGGAGGAACAATGCCCCAACGGCTGGATAAAGGTAAGCAAAGGGCCTCAGTTTGGAGACCACTGCTCTATCCAAAACTAAAAGAGAACTGTTTTGGCTAGCGTTCCTTTACCATGTGATCGCTAATTGGCACTTCTCTATAACTTTTTATTACTTGTATTTCCATCAGAATTTTAGGGCTGGTAAATCAGTTAGGGACCCTGCTACTTTAAAACATTACTAAACCTTCTGTTTGGGACTTTCTTATACCTTTTCCTTGCTCTTCCCCTTTCCTCTCACCCCCCCCCCTTTCTTCTCTTTCTTCTTCTTTTTATTATTCTTCCCCCCCCCCCCCTTTTTTTTCTCTGGAATAGCGGGCCACGCAAATATAACTCACGGATCCTACTGATAGTCTGTTTGTTAGAGAAGTCTGCACTGTGATTACTTCAGCGCTGCCTCTTCCTGATACATAGTGCTGTTCCTTGTTGATCTATGCCTGTGGTTTGTGTGTTAATTTTGTCATACGTAGATCTCCATGCCCATTACAGAGCTGTTTGTGACTACTATTTCCCTTCTATTATTTTATTCTCTCTTGTTTATGCTTTAAACCACTGTATGGTGACATACCGTATATACTCGAGTATAAGCCGACCCGAATATAAGCGGAGGCACCTAATTTTACCATAAAAAACTGGGAAAACGTATTGACTCAAGTACAAGCCTAGGGTGTCCATCTACATGCCTCACTGTGCCTCACTTTGCCTCACTGTGTCCATGTGCATGCCTCACTGTGCCCATGCCTCACTGTGCCCATGCCTCACTGTGCCCATGCCTCACTGTGCCCATGCCTCACTGTGTCCATGCCTCACTGTGCCCATGCCTCACTGTGCCTCACTGTGCCCATGCCTCACTGTGTCCACGACTAGACTTACGTGTAACATAGGAGTCTATGGAAGGGGTGCCCTGCTTTAAAAAATCGGTGCTCCCCAGCCGTAGGTTTTCTGGACAACAAACTTTGCACACTTGTAGAGGGAGAGTCGGGCTACATGTCTGCTAAGTTTGGGGTCCAGGGGACCTATGGCCGCCCAGTACCGGGTCCCCAAATTTACTGGAGAAATTACAGTTTAACATGGGAGTCTATGGAAGGGGTGCCTGAATTTGAAAAATCGGTGCTCCCTGGCTGTAGGTCCCCCGGACAACAAACTTTGCACACTTGTAAAGGAAGACTGGGGCTACATGTGTGTCAAGGTTGGGGTCCATGGGACCTACGGCCGGCCTGTGCCGGGTCCCCAAATTCGGGAGATCAGGCGCAAAAAGGTGACTCGAGTATAAGCAGAGGGGGGCATTTTCAGCACAAAAAAATGTGCTGAAAAACTCGGCTTATACTCGAGTATATACGGTATGTTGAAATCTAATAAAAATTGTCAATTATAAAACATTACTAAAAACAAAAATGTTTCCAAGAATGATTGCATTACTTCTCCATCCAGAATGGAGACACCCTAAGATAGGAAGTGTGTTACTGACGAACGCAGCCACCACATTTGAGAATTGATAAACTGCAAAAAATTATTTCTCTTGTCATCCATGGACTGACACAGCGTGTCTTATACACCTTTACACGTGGGTTATGTCCCTGCCTGCAGGAGAAGACCTAGGCAGAATGTGAGATGTTATACATACATTCTAAACAGCCAGAGCTGAACAGCCCCGCCCAGGGGGGCGGTCCCTCCGGGCATAACCCTCCCACTGCAGTCAGCAGACCTCAGTTTTTTTCTGCCTAGCAGAAGGAGAAGACGTGGCTCTCTCAGGAGCCAGTCTCCTGACCTATTTTTATTCTTTTGGAAAAAAAATTCCTATTTTTTTTTTTTTTTTTTTTTTTGAGATCTTCTATCAACTGTCGGCTGGGCAACAGGTTGGGTACAAGATATCCTCGTAGTCTTCCCTGTCTGACCATCGAGCGTGCTGATCCTCGCCTTGTGTGCGTGAGACTCAGTTCACGACATGCCCCACGACTCCAGGGGTGGCCGGTGGGCTTCCAGCTCCGCGGTCTTCTCAAGATAGAACAGTCCGGCTGTATCTTTCGCGGTGGACCGGGCCGACAGCTACTCAGTACCGCACTGTGATAGTTCTGTCAGAAACACACCAGCGGGTCCCTCAGGGGACGGGTAAGTAGTCTCTCCTGGCTGCAGGTGAGTACATGCTGTGTGTTTCTTGTGTGGGGGATTTCCCTGTCTCCCCCTGTGTTTTTAATGTCACTCTCTGTTCACTAGTGCTGGCGCTGTACTATAGGGGGTGCCTGGGGGCCATACTGTCCTGGGGGGGCTCATGCTGCTCTGCACTCGCTGGGGCTGTTTTGTTTTTGGAGGTGAGGGGCCATGTTTTGTGTGTGTGCTGGTTTTTACATTGGCGGCCATCTTGCCGGGGCCCGCCGGAGCACATTGCGGCGGCCATTTTCTTGTAGCCGCACGTCTTTTCTGGCACTAGTTTGGCCTCTAGCGCCGCTGGAAACGGCGCAAATCTCCTCACACTCTCTCCTCTCAGCTCACTCACGCTGAGCAGCGCGGCGCAGTGAGACAGAGCGGCGCAACCGAGCGGTCCTGGTCAGGTTGGTGGGTTCCCTGGGCATTCCCCTACTTCAGTCAGCACGGCCTGTGGGTGGTCTGAGAGGGACATTATGGAGTCAGAGTCACCAGCTTCCCCTAACATGCCAGAGGCAGCAGCCAGTGCTCCAGCACCTGCGGTCCCTATGGACCAGTTGTCGGCAGTCCTGGAATCATTTCTGACCAGGTTGGAAGCTGTGTGTGAGCACAAGGGAGCAAAAAAGCGCCCTCTCCCCACTTTATCTCCACAAGGGGAGTGCTCTGCTTCAGATATGGACCTAGTTATTGCTGCTCAGGACCCTAGCTCTGAATATTTGGATGGTTTTGAACAGGACATTCCTTGTGAGGAAGACTCCAGTTCTGAGTCAGTAAATGACAGGGCGCTTGTTAGTGAACTCATTGATGCTGTGAGGGACACTCTCAAGCTAGATGCTGCGACCGCAGAACCTCAGGCGGATACAGTCTCCTTTGGTTCTTTTAAGACCAAGCCTTCTAAAAAGGTTTTTCCATATGTACCTTTCTTTGACCAGCTCATTGACCAGGTCTGGGAAAAGCCGCAGAAGACTTTTATGGTCCCGCGGCGTTTGTCTATTAGATACCCCTTTGAAGACGCCCTGCTTAAAAAGTGGGCTTCTCCCCCGGTGGTCGACCCTCCAGTCGCCCGTTTAAACAAGGCCACCACTCTCCCGATGGAGGGGACTCCTGCGTTTAAGGACCCCACTGACAGGAGGTCAGAAGTGGTGAGTAGAGCCATGTTCGCCTTGTTGGGATCCGCCCTACAGCCCGTAGTAGCGGCGACCCTTGTGTCTCAGACACTCACGGAATGGGCAAAAATTTTGCACCAAACTGTGCAGGAGTATAACCTTCCTCCAGACACTATTGCTCTGGCCCACCAGATGGTGCAGGGTCTGATATATGTGTGCGACGCCACGTTGGACGCGGCCCCTTTAATATCCAGGGCCTCTGTCTCGGCGGTGGTATTGCGTCGTCTCATCTGGTTGAAATGCTGGTCTGCTGACCTAGCCTCTAAGAAGCTCCTGACGGATCTACCTTTTAAGGGTGGTAGACTTTTTGGTGCTGCTCTGGATGACATCATCAAGGATGTCACGGGAGGTAAAAGCACTCTCCTTCCTCAAACTATCAAGGGTAAGGAGGCCCGACGTAAACCGGGTCCTTCCTTTCCAGCAAAAAAGGTTTTTTTTCGTCCGTCAGAGTCCACGGGTAAGCCATCCCAGACTGACAACAGTGCGGCTGGCGGGCACAAGCGCCCCTGGGTGCGTAAGCCGAACAAGCCGGCTCCCAAGCCCGCCTCCGCGTGAAGTCTTGCCCCCGCCCGTCTCTGGGGTGGGGGGACGACTTCGCAGGTTCACGGATCGGTGGACCTCCCGGATCTCCGACCGGTGGGTGTGCGAGGTGGTCACCTCAGGATACAGAATAGAGTTCCGCTCCTGGCCCCCAGACAGATTCTTTCCCTCAAATCTCCCTCTCCTTCCTGCCCGTCGGGCAGCCCTCTTGGGGGCTGTACAGGATTTGATCGGGTCCGGAGTAATTGTGCCGGTTCCGTCCCAGGAGAGGTTTCAGGGGTTCTACTCGAATCTGTTTGTTGTTCCAAAAAAGGACGGGGTTCGGTCGATCCTGGACCTCAAGGCCCTGAATGCCTTCGTGAAGGTGCAAAAATTCCGCATGGAATCCATTCGCACGGTGGTCGCTACACTCCGTCAAGGGGATTTTCTGGCATCCTTGGACATCAAGGACGCCTACTTGCATGTTCCGATCTGCGCAAGCCACCAGAAGTTTCTGCGCTTTGCGGTCGGCGAAGTCCACTATCAATTTGTGGCTCTTCCCTTCGGCCTGGCCTCGGCACCGAGGGTGTTCACCAAGGTGCTTGCCCCGGTCCTAGCTTTGCTGAGACAGCGAGGCATTGCTATCGTGGGCTATCTGGACGATTTCCTTCTAAGAGCAGACAGTGGCTCAGAATTGGAAGAAAGTGTGACTATCGTCAGTCAGACCCTCAGGGAGTTTGGGTGGCTCCTGAACGTTCAGAAGTCGGTTCTAGTCCCGACTCAGCGTCTGGAGTATCTAGGTCTGATTCTGGACTCCTTGGAAGCAAGAGTCTTCCTACCTCCAGACAAACTACTGACACTTCAGTCTGCAGTACGGGTGCTGACGTTCCGAAAATGGTCGTCAATCCGCTTTTGCATGAGAGTCCTGGGACTCATGGTGGCCTCCTTCGAGGCCGTTCCTTATGCCCAAGCGCACACCAGGGCCTTACAGAAAGAGATCTTGTCCACTTGGGACAAATCCCAGTTGTCCTTGGATCTTCAGATCCAGGTGAGTCACCTGGTCAGGGCGTCCCTGACGTGGTGGTTGAGGTCCCCGGCTCTTCGGTCCGGGAAGTCGTTCCTCCCCATCCAATGGACGGTGATCACGACGGACGCCAGCCTGACGGGCTGGGGGGGAGTCTGGGGAGTCCTGTCGGCCCAAGGGCTTTGGACTCCGGACGAAGCCCTCTTACCGATCAATGTGCTGGAGATACGGGCAATCAGACTGTGCCTCTCCTCATGGTCGGAGAAACTACAGGGTCACTCCATCAGGATACAATCGGACAACGCCACAGCAGTGGCATATGTCAACCATCAAGGGGGGACTCGGAGCTCAGCTGCGGCTTCCGAGGTCGCCCGCATCCTGAGGTGGGCCGAAAGAAGCGTGCCGGCTCTGTCGGCCGTCTACATTCCGGGCGTAGACAATTGGCAGGCGGACTATCTAAGTCGCCAGACGCTGGACCAGGGGGAGTGGTCCTTGCACCCGGAGGTCTTTCAACTTCTTTGCAGACGGTGGGGCACGCCGGATGTGGACCTGATGGCTTCTCGACTCAATCGCAAGGTGTCGAGGTTTGTGGCCAGATCCAGGGATCCCTGGGCGGATGCCTCGGATGCGTTGGTGGCCCCATGGGGTCAGTATCGCCTGATATACGTTTATCCTCCGCTGCAGTTGCTCCCTCGCCTGCTCCGCAGGGTAGCGACCGAGGGAATTCCGGTGATCCTCATTGCTCCGGATTGGCCTCGGCGTCACTGGTACGCCGATCTGGTACGTCTCGTCGCAGACGTTCCCTGGCGGTTACCGATACGGGGGGACCTTCTGTCTCAAGGTCCTATATTTCATCCTGCTTTACAGTCTCTGGTTTTAACGGCATGGTTATTGAAAGCCAGGTGCTGAGAGACCGAGGTCTCTCGGATTCGGTCATTTCGACCATGTTAAGGGCACGGAAGTCTTCCTCCAGAAGGATCTATCACCGTACTTGGAGAGCTTACATCGCCATGTGCGAAGAGCTGGACTGGCGCCCACGAACGTATTCCGTTCCCAGAATCCTGCATTTTCTGCAGCGTGGCGTGACCCAAAAGCTCGCTTTGAGTACCATTAAGGGTCAGATTTCGGCCTTGGCCATCTTCTTTCAGCGACCGCTGGCGGGTCATCCCTTGGTTAGCACCTTTGTGCAGGGGGTTCGCCATGTGCTCCCCCCTGTCAAGCCTCCTCTCCCCCCGTGGGATCTGAATTTGGTGCTCTCGGTCCTCCAGGAACCTCCCTTTGAAAATATTAGAGATATTCCCCTCTTGACTTTGTCTCAGAAGGTGGCCTTCTTGGTGGCCATTACTTCCATTAGACGAGTGTCTGAATTGGCGGCCTTGTCCTGCAAGTCGCCCTTTTTGATCATCCATAAGGATAAGGCGGTGTTACGTCTGCGACCTTCCTTTCTGCCAAAGGTGGTCTCGGCCTTCCACTTAAACGAGGACATTGTCCTCCCGTCCTTGTGTCCTCACCCATCGCATCCCAGAGAGTTTGCGCTACACACTTTGGATGTGGTACGAGCCTTGCGGGTGTACCTGTCTGCTACTGCTTCTATTCGGAAGTCTGACTCACTATTTGTGGCTGTCTCTGGGCCAAAACAGGGCCAAGCGGTTTCGTCTGCCACCATTTCTAGGTGGATCAGACAAACCGTCATTCAAGCTTATGCTCTCAAGGGGCGGGCGCCTCCCTTTCCGGTTACGGCACATTCCACCAGGGCAATTGGTGCTTCCTGGGCTTTCCGACATCAAGCGTCGGTTGCACAAGTGTGCAAGGCGGCGACCTGGTCGTCTGTTCATACCTTTTCTAAGTTTTATAAGGTTGATGTGGCTGCATCTTCGGATGCTTCCTTCGGCCGCAAGGTGTTGCAGGCCGCTGTTTGATGTTGCAACTCCTCCGTTGAGGAGCTCTGCCTTGTTTGGAGTTCAGTTTTTGGTTTTCCATTTATACTGCTCCCATCCCTCTTAACACTGCTTTGGGACATCCCACGTGTAAAGGTGTATAAGACACGCTGTGTCAGTCCATGGATGACAAGAGAAAATAGGATTTTTGTACTCACCGTAAAATCCGTTTCTCTGGCATCCATGGACTGACACAGCACCCACCCTTCTTTTTAAGTTTGTACTGCTTTGTTACGAACTGAGGTCTGCTGACTGCAGTGGGAGGGTTATGCCCGGAGGGACCGCCCCCCTGGGCGGGGCTGTTCAGCTCTGGCTGTTTAGAATGTATGTATAACATCTCACATTCTGCCTAGGTCTTCTCCTGCAGGCAGGGACATAACCCACGTGTAAAGGTGTATAAGACACGCTGTGTCAGTCCATGGATGCCAGAGAAATGGATTTTACGGTGAGTACAAAAATCCTATTTTTGTTTTGTTTTTGGAGTATATTGATATACTCCAAAGCAGCGCTTTGTAGCTGTAGCAGGTCATACGTGCTATTGGCATTGCTGTGAGCTTCTTGATTTCAAATCCCAGGCTTCTCTGCCAGTCATCCCAGGCTTCTCTGCCAGTCAGTCTTCTGGGCTGTTTGTGACATAGAACTGAGACTACAGGACGTTGCAAGCATGCTATGTGTAGCTCTTGTACAGGAGCACACACAGTGGAGTTATCAAGCTACCAGTGCATTAGGAGCAACCCAGAATTGGTAGGATTAACCAGTATTTTAGACAGATGCAACTGAAAAATAAAAAGGACAGAATTAGAATTCAATTTATAAAGACCTATCCATTGCAGCACTTCTACCTGTTTACAGTCACTTTTAATATGAAATGTGTCTTGGCTCTCAGGAATATGCTGGTCTGAAATCTTTAAAACAATAAAGAATCTCCTCACCCTAAATTCCCTCCCCTTTTGTCTGAGTATATCAAATGTTGTTGCTGTGTGAAGACTTGAATATTACTCAATGGGGTTGATTTGCTAGGCAAATAGACTGTGTACTTTAAAGTGCAGTTGCATGCATGTTACCCAGAGCTTAGTGAATGTGGTGAAGCTCTGATGATTTCTATCATGTTTTTTTTATCGTCCTTGCACCTGATTGGGTATTCTAAAGAATAAAGTGAAACAGTGAAGTTTCACCACATTCACAAAGCTTTGGGGAAAATGAACGCAACTGCACTTGCGAAGTGCACAGTCTATTTGCCTTAAGTAAATCAACCCCAATGAGTAATGCATACTAGGCTTGGGGAGCCCTGATTCTCCCATATGTGACTTAATCCACATTTTTGATGCATAGTAGACCAATGTAATGCCTTAAAGGAGAATAGCAGGGAGTATTACTACAGAACGTGCAGCACAAAATAAAATGATATAACTGGTGCAGTAAAATTTAAAGCATGAGTCCACCCAAACTTGATAATTTGTTTGGTAGAAACTGAAGAGTAAAATTACTTTACTGGTTTCTTACATTTCTAGTGGACTCCAGTGGTAAGATCTTTGTTTTATGTTCCTGTGTTTGCACTCCCCTGTGGTCATAATCCAGGAGTTCAACCTTCCATGTTGGGTATTTAAGGGATTTTACTAAATATAGAATGCAACAGTAGAGTTGAGTTCATTCATTCATTCATTCATTCATTCAGAGTGGGAAAACTTAAAGGCGGGTGGAAGCAGACCCAGGAACTATGGCAGCAAGATCTTGCTGCTCAGGTGCCTGTGAGAAACAAGTGAGTCAACCTCGCAGACACCACCTAGAACTGAAATTTTACTCCTAGGTTGACTGATATGCAAACAGCCTCAAACCTTACAGTTCTGTTATAATGGTAATTCATGGCCATGAGGTTTTCTACTGGTATGGATCTTGGGGGGGAGGGGCTGTCATCTGAGAAGTGTACAGGCAAAACTATTGTGCTTTACTTAAACAGACTACTAAAATTAGTGTTGAAGATCCCCTGGCAGAGACCTTATGACCAGTGCCTTGGCATTGCATTATACAGATGCCTACAGAAAAAAAATGGGTTTAAGCCATAATATTGTTCAGCAGGCCTAATTATAAAAGTCATGGAGTTGTACTTCTGGACTGAATTCACCTGTTCAACAGAATACTATGTTGTTGTTGAGTAATCTCTAATAGGGGACAT
The DNA here is from genome assembly GCA_029206835.1 of Rana muscosa. Taxonomy (NCBI): domain Eukaryota; kingdom Metazoa; phylum Chordata; class Amphibia; order Anura; family Ranidae; genus Rana; species Rana muscosa. The sequence goes on along the minus strand of CM055119.1, from coordinate 118,957,181 downwards.
AAGAGAAGCTCTATGCAAGTATAGGATATAATCTGCTAGTCAGGAATGAACTCCGTTTCCAGTGGTCCACTCTATAAACAGTCACGTACGGGTACTTTTAACCCTTGGAAATATATTGGAAAGAGCAAAAATTTACTTTCTAGGCACCAATTATAAAATTTAACAAATACTGTATTTATTGGCGTATAACACTCACTTTTTTACCCTGAAAATAGAGGGTAAACTGTGCCTGCGTGTTATACGCAGGGGGCTGTGGAAGTTTTTTTTTCCTGAAACTTCCCTCTTAAAGTTAGGGTGCGTGTTATACGCCTGTGCGTGTTATACGCCGATAAATACGGGTAGTTTTATTCACAATTCAATACATAATAAAAAACAGAAAAAAGAAAAAACACAACATTGATATAAAAGGCTGTATATGGGCTACAGTAGCGACTAAAAAGCGCTCCAAAATTTTGGTCAACAAGGTCAGCACAAGTTACATAGAACATGTGTGATTATAAACTATGTTGTAACAATATTTTGCTCTACATGTTTCGTGAGAATCGCTTCTTCAGGAGCTATTGTAATTTTCTGGAATAAGAGAGATCAAGATTTTGTTTGTATACATCATATATCATATAAAACACATTATTTGGTTTAAAATTGACATTTCATATAGCATGGGTGACACCAAAGAACGCACAAGATGGTGGGAGCCAGAAAAAAACGTCTGGAGGGTGCGCAACCAGTATCATGTGGGGGTGTGCCGAATAGAAGAGGTAGGAATAACTATGATAGTCAGATCCATAACAATCTGTTTCATAAGTAAAGGAAAAAACAGAAAAAGTATCTATAGATAAGGTCACCTCAAGCATGAACTGGATATAGCCGCCAAGATGAGGAATAAACACCAGAGATTAATCAAAAACCACCATCACCCAAAGATTATAGTAAAATGAATAGAGCAAACAGCTCCTTACCAAACTGGAGTAATTACTGTGTCTAAAAGCATGGGAATTCGGATTTCAGATAAGGCTAGACCTTCCAGTATATTAATGAGCTGTAATTGGAACCAGTGTTCCTAGCATCTAAAAATAATAATAATACAAAATGGAAAGATTATAATATGGATAGTCTCACACATGGAAACACAGAGGGAATAAAACCCAGTTGTTAAACCAGCCATGTGTTTGCTCATACCTGATAATGGACCAAAAAGGAAAAGCACTATCAAAAAATGCTGGTACTGAATATTTCCAACTTGGCACACATGTAGCCCCACTCTTTCTCTTCAAGTGTGCAAAGTTTGTTGTCCGGGGGACCTACGGCCGGGGAGCACCGATTTTTCAAAGCCGGGCACCCATTCCATAGACTCCCATGATTTTTTTTTTAACACTGCATAGGTGTTTATTTAAAAGAATCAAAGTTGACAATTTATACAGTATATGGACATCAGATACAAACATAAGGTCACAAAGGTCTAAGGAAACAGGTCAATGAAGAGCACAAATCGTTGTCTCAAATTTCAGTAGTCTATAGACTCCCATGTTAAACGGTAATTTCTCTGGTGATTTTGGGGACCCGGTACCAGCTGGCCCTAGGTTCCCTGGACCCCAAACTTGGCACACATGTAGCCCCACTCTTCATCCATAAGTGTGCAAAGTTTGTTGTCCAGGGGACCTACGGCCGGGGAGCACCGATTTTTCAAAGCCGAGCACCCCTTCCATAGCTCATGTTAAACGTCAGTCTAGTCACACAGCGCCGGAGATCAGGTAGGGAGATTGGGCACAGTGAGGCATGGGCACAGTGACAGTTTGGCATGGGCACAGTGAGGCATGGGCACAGAGAGGCATTGACACAGTGAGGCATGGGCACAGTAAGGCACAGTGAGGCATGGACACAATGAGGCCTGCACATGGACACAGTGAGGCACAGTGAGGCATGCAGATGGACACCCTAGCCTTATACTCGAGTCAATACGTTTTCTCATTTCTTTTTCGTACATCACGGGAGACAGAGCGACTTAGTCATTACTAATGGGTTATATAGATACCTTCAGGTGCTGGCACTGGCAACTTCCAAAACCGGAAGTACCCTCCCCTATATAAGCCCCTCCCATCCGGGAGCACCTCAGTTTTTTGCCAGTGTCTAAGGTGTTGGCCAAAGAGTAACATGTGTTTTCACTGGGCTTGCGTACAGGTTCTTTTACGGGCCTTAGTAAGCTGTTCCGGATCCCACCAAAAAAGCTTCATAGCTAAACGGTCGGTACCCGGGCCTTGCAACAGAAGAGCAAGGTTTTGCCTGTAATGCCTCTCTTAGGAGGGCTGGACCCTGGGATCCAGAGCTCTGGTCATACCCACGACCAAGATGTTGTCTGTGCAGGGTGCTATACAGGTCCAGGGGAGTGGAATCCTTGGGAACCCGGTCCCTGAAGGTTTAATTACAATGCCTGCCGTGATAGGTGAAGTTTGGGCTTCTGTAGACCAAACAAAGTCCTGCGGCGGGGAACAGGTAAGTGGGGGCCCCCAGGAACTTGGTTCTATTGGGGGACCCCCAAGCCTAATTTGTCTTTCTGTCTGTTACCTAACGGTATTCCCGCTGATATCTGTGTATGCTGGTAACTACTGGAAAATGTAAAATTTTAATAGTAGTCAAGAAAAAAAAAAAAAAAAAGGGAGACCGCGGTACCTGTGTTAAACCACTAGAGGCCGCTGTGGTCCATTTTTCTTGTCATGTGGATCTTTGGCTTTTTTAAGTCAAAAGATCCAGGCAGTTGGTAAGTTTCTCTGTGGGAATCCACTTCCTCTGCCCTGTTGCTGCGCTCATCCACCGCACAGGCCCTCCGGCAAAAAGGGCCCTGGCTCCTAGTCCCTGCTTGGTTTCAAAAAAGGCGCACGGGCGCGGGCGCGTGCACGCGCCTCCTATGAAAGGAAAGGGGCGGGGCGGGTGGATGACGCTCGATGCGCGCCGCGGCGCTTCTGCGCATGTGCAGGCGTCCCAGCATGGATAAAGGACACAGTACAAGTGTCAGCTGGATGCAAGCAGAGCTAGCAACAAACGGTGGCACACAGAGGCGGTTGATGCAGGCATCCCCATAGAAAGACACTTTAGTGGACACCAGCTGGTATATAGCAGCAACTGTGTTAGACTATTACCAGCAAAATTGGTGTATGACGACGGGAATACCTCAGCTTTGTGCTTAAAGGATATGTCATCCAGACGCTCTGGAAATAAGTCTTCCAAGAAGCGAAAGGGGTCTCCATCGGGCTCTGAGGATTTTGGGCATGCTTGTATTGCACCAATCAACCTGAAATTTCAGAGGTCAGTAGCCGTAGGAACCCCGCAGGAGTACCTGGTGCTGCGGCTGGCCCCAGTCCACCTGCTCCTGTATATATAACAGAGGAGGTTTTTTCCTCAACTCTGGGAGGATTGGAAGAGAGATTAACAGCATTGATCGCTGCTTCCCTGTCACAGGGAAAGCGCGTCCGATCTCCGTCTCCTCCTTCAGAGTGCCTGTTAGTGGAGGAACAGCCCCACACAGAGATCGACCTACCTGAAGGGGATCAGGATGAGGTTGATTCGGTATAGAGGAATCAACAGTGGAAGAACCTTTCTCAGCATCTCAGGCTGAAAGATTATGGGTTCAGTCTCTGACTAACATGGTCCGATCAGCATTTAAAATGCCTCTTGCGGAGCCATCAACCACTACTGTCTCCTCGCTGGGGTCGCTGAAAGCCCCCCAGACTGTCTGTTCCTTCCCAATCCACCCTTTATTGGAAGGGCTTATTTACCAGGATTGGGAGCATCCTGATAAAATATTTACTCCTCCCAAGAGATTTCCGGTGATCTATCCCATGGAGGATAAGTTCATAAGAAAAAAATGGAGGGTCCCTACAGTGGACGCAGCCATCTCTTGTGTGAATAAATCACTGACATGTCCAGTAGATAATGTTCCAATGTTCAAAGACCCAATAGATAAAAAATTGGAGTCTTTACTAAAATCTGCTTTCTCTACAGCAAGCATGGTGACACAACCTGCAGTAGCAGCGATTGGGGTCTGCCAAGCAGTGAAGGATCAGTTGAAACAAGTCTTAAGGGACTTACCAGATCAGCAGGCTCTTGCCCTAGCTGACCTACCTAGAGCCTTGTGTTTTGCGGGGGACGCCATAAAGGATACAATCCAACAGGCCTCCCGCTTTACGCTGTCTGTAGTACATATGCGTAGGCTTCTATGGCTCAAAAACTGGTCTGATGAAGCTCTTTGTAAGAATTGCTGATTAGCTTCCCATTTCATGGAGAACGCTTATTCGGAGAAGATCTGGACAAGTATATCCAGAAAATTTCTGCCGGTAAAAGTACACTCTTGCCGATTAAGAACAAGGGTAGAAGTCCTTCTTTTAAGAGGCCTACTTCTCCAGTCCCTGGCACGTCGGCTGTGAAACAGTTCCGACGGCCTCCGCGGTCAAATCCAGGAGGCAGAAATCAGGGACAATCACAGGGTAACAAGAAACCCTGGGTCAAGAGAGGTACAAAACCTCCCCCCAAGTCAGTTGCCCCCACTCAATCGGGTGGGGGGAAGACTTCAGTTGTTCACAGAGACCTGGCGGGACACCATCAGAGACAGATGGGTGATCTCCGCAGTAAGTCTGGGATACAGGCTGGAGTTAAAAGACATTCCTCCTGCCCATTTTATGAGGTCAAACGTGCCAAGCGATCCCCAGAAGAGAGGATCCCTCCTTCTGGCACTAGAACAACTATTGCTCCAAGGTGTAATCATGAAGGTTCCCTTGGAAGAAAGCGGGTTCGGGTTTTACTCGAACCTTTTCACAGTCCCCAAACCAAATGGGGACGTGAGGCCCATATTAAATCTAAAAGGGCTAAACAAGTTCCTACATATCAGGACTTTTCGGATGGAGTCGATCCGATCGGTGGCCACCGCCCTACAAGGACAGGAATGGTTAGCCTCGATCGACATAAGGGATGCTTATCTGCATATTCCCATCTTTCCGGCCCACCAGAAATTTCTACGCTTTGCAGTAGAAGGGCGCCATTTTCAGTTCAGAGCCTTACCTTTCGGTCTGGCCACAGCACCACGAGTGTTCACAAAAATTCTGGCCCCACTATTGGCCAATCTAAGAACACAAGGTGTAACGATAATGGCATATCTAGACGACTTGTTGCTGATAGACCACTCAGTGAAAAAAACTAGAAGTGGTTGTTCACAAGACAATCAAGTATCTGGAATCTCACGGTTGGATTATCAACCGAGACAAGTCAGCCCTAAAACCAGTCAAAAGTCTGGAATACTTGGGGCTAAGACTGGATTCAAATCAGAGAAAGATTTCTTACCTCCAGAGAAGGTGTCGTCTTTGAAAGATTTGACCCACTTAGTGGGTACAAAAAGAAAACCATCCATACGCCTGTGCATGAGGCTGCTGGGAAAAATGGTGGCTTCATTCGAAGCAGTACCCTACGGTCAATTCCATTCAAGGAACTTGCAGAGGGCCATACTGTCAGCCTGGAACAAAAAAGTTCAGGCTTTAGACTTACCAATGTCCCTGTCCCCTTCCGTTCGCAAGAGCCTCCATTGGTGGTTGGTGCCCCAGAATCTGGAAAAAGGGAAACCCTTCAGTCCGGTTTCTTGGAAGGTGGTCACTACAGATGCCAGCCTCATAGGCTGGGGGGCAGTACTGGAGCAATGGTCTCTCCAGGGCAAGTGGTCAGAAACAGAGAAGGCCCTGCCCATCAATCTCTTAGAGATACGAGCAGCCCGGTATGCCCTAGTAGCATGGACATCCAAACTCCAAGGGTCCCCTGTCAGAATTCAATCAGACAATGCCACAGCAGTGGCATATATCAATCATCAGGGTGGCACCAGGAGTCGTGCAGCCCAGAGGGAAGCGAATTGCATCCTGGAATGGGCAGAAAGATATGTCCCAGCCATGTCCGCGGTTATGTCCGGGGGAATGGTCTCTTCACCCCGAGGTTTTCCAGGCAATATGCCAGCGGTGGGGAACACCGGATGTAGATCTGCTAGCATCCAGATTCAACGCAAAGGTGGACAGATTTGTGTCTCGCACAAGGGATCCCCTAGCTTGCGGCTCGGATGCCCTAGTGTTCCCTTGGGATCAGTTCAAGCTGATATATGCATTCCCACCGCCACAATTGTTACCGCGATTAATCCGCAGAATCCGGGTAGAAAAGAAACCGGTGATTCTGGTGGCTCCAGCGTGGCCCCGAAGGGCATGGTACGCGGAGATCGTAAAAATGTCAGTGGGGAGTCCTTGGACCCTCCCACATCGTCCGAATCTGCTTTCGCAGGGACCGATATACCACCCTTCCTTACCAGCCCTGGGTTTGACGGCCTGGCTATTGAAGCCCACATTCTAAGAAAGGGAGGGCTCTCTAATCCTGTGGTATCTACCATGATCAATGCCAGGAAGCCGGTATCCAGGCAGATCTATTATAGGATCTGGAAGGCGTACATCGCGTGGTGTGAAGCCAGGAAATGGCATCCGCGTAAGTACGTAATAGGTAGGATTCTGGATTTCCTACAGTGGCCTGTAGATAGGAAGCTTGCCTTGAGTACTATCAAGGGTCAGATTTCGGCCTTGTCAATATTTTTTCAAAGGCCCTTGGCTTTGCATTAGTCAAAGCTTTCATACAAGGAGTGATGCGTATTAGCCCTCCGGTTAGTATTCCCATATGTCCATGGGACTTAAACCTGGTTCTGTCGGTTCTACAGAAACAACCGTTTGAACCATTGCAACACATTTCCTTGGTTCTTCTCACCAGGAAATTGATTTTCTTAGTAGCCATTTGTTTGGCTAAAAGAGTATCGGAATTAGCCGCCTTGTCCTGTAAGGAGCCATATCTGGTTGTCCATAAGGACAGAGTAGTATTACGTCCTCATCCAGCCTTTCTTCCTAAGGTGGTATCGAGGTTTCATTTGAACCAAGATGTGGTTCTTCCTTCTTTTTTTCCCAAACCTACCTCGGTAGAGGAAAAGTTATTGCATTCTTTGGATGTAGTAAGAGCAGTTAAAGCTTATCTAAAAGCCACTGCTCAGATTCGTAGAACGGATATTTTGTTTGTTCTGCCGGAAGGCCCCAGAAAGGGTCAGGCAGCATCAAAATCTACTTTAGCCAAGTGGATTCGACAGGTCATAATACAAGCCTATGGCTTGAGAAGGAGACCGCCTCCGTTCAAAGTTAGGGCGCACTCCACAAGAGCAGTTGGAACTTCATGGGCAGTGCATCACCAGGCCTCCCTGGCTCAAGTCTGTAAGGCCGCAACATGGTCTTCAGTACACACGTTTACTAGGTTCTACCAGGTAGACGTTAGAAGTCAGGAGGATGTCGCCTTTGGGCGCAGTGTGTTGCAGGCCGCAAAAGATCCTCATGCCTGATGGCGCCCAGCTTGTGTATAGTGTATCCCTCCCCTCATTTGGCATTGCTTTGGGACGTCCCATTAGTAATGACTAAGTCGCTCTGTGTCCCGTGATGTACGAAAAAGAAAAAGGGATTTTTATAACAGCTTACCTGTAAAATCCTTTTCTTGGAGTACATCACGGGACACAGAGCTCCCACCCCTCTTTTAGGGACACTTATTGCTTTGCTACAAAACTGAGGTGCTCCCGGATGGGAGGGGCTTATATAGGGGAGGGTACTTCCGGTTTTGGAAGTTGCCAGTGCCAGCACCTGAAGGTATCTATATAACCCATTAGTAATGACTAAGTCGCTCTGTGTCCCGTGATGTACTCCAAGAAAAGGATTTTACAGGTAAGCTGTTATAAAAATCCCTTTTTTTTTGTGGTATAATTAGGCTCCTCGGCTTATACTTGAGTATATACGGTATTTCCAATTGACGTTTAGGACGCGGCACTGTGTTATTTCAAGTACCCACAGATCCATCCTGTGTTGGCACTTTTTTCTAGATACATACTTTTAACCCTTGTCTTAATCTGAGGTCTCATTATAGGTCCACTATAATTTATTGCACACCTAGAGGCAGACAGTAATGCTAGTCCTAATTTAATAAAAAAGCAAGATGGAAATGGTGCCTCTAAGTTTTTTTTGATGAGCTTCCGAAATGGTTTACCCTTCATCTTTTTTTCCAGATGAGACATCTCTCAAGATGAACGAGGTTTCCCACATCCCACGCACTCTTTCCAGTGTTGCTAGCCACCATCTGCCACCGGAGAGGGAGGAATTTGCTGTTGATATTTTAAAACCAGACCCTCGGGACACTTTTTATATGAGTAAGTATGCTAAATGTAAAGAAGATTGTGGAAGCTGGAAGGAGAATTTTCCCTATCAGGGCAAATGTGTTCAAACCTGTTTAGTGACTAACCAGCTGTCTGCTTTATTCCTGTCCTGCTGTGTAGATCTGAATGCTTCGCTGGCTGCGAGGAATGTAATGTCTGATCTGTTTATCTATTTCCAGCCCCAATGATCGAGGAATCCAAGGTAGAAAATGTGCTGGTTCCCTGTGCGTACAATCCTACCTATGTTGTCAAGGATTTTCCCATTGCACGTTATCAAGGCCTGCAGTTTGTAAGTGGATGTGATATCAGTATGACAAAAAAAAAGCATTTGCTAAATTGACTGTAACTTCAAAGGGAGATTTCTATTAATGTTAACACTAGACCCCCTGCACTGACCCCTCCTCCCCCTCACACACACACACAGGCTGGAATTGCAGCACCACTGGCATTGTGTTTATCATGCGTCATTGTGAGTTAAACACACTAAAGTCGATGTGCATGGAAATGTATTTTTTATGAGCTTTGGGTGTGCGTCCTTTTTCTTCTTCTTCTTTTTTTTTCACAGCAGGAGCCAAAATACTTTATTTTTTTATTCCTAACCGTAGCACGCTGTGATACATTGTAATGTGTTGCCATGTGTTATGGTGCATTTAAATGCAGTGTTCTGTTTCCCCCGTTGGTGTGAGGTGGTCCTGTTAGAAACAATGGATTTACACTTGTGTTGGGTTTGTATTGAGCAACACAGCCCAAAATATGTGGTGTGAATAGGCCTCCATAGTGATTGAAAGGGAGCCCCGTTATATAGCGCTGCTGTTGTTCTGCTGATTTCTATGATGTGTGAATCTTAACTTCGCCCGCTATTGGTAACATCTAGTACTTCCGCACCTACACTGATGCACACACCTAACCTCTGATTGTACTGCTGCAGCCTGTCTAAAACTGGCACTTGCTTCCATCTTCCGTTACATTCTGATTACAGATCGTAAAGTCCCAGCAGGATAAAATGAACACCGTCACTACTATGGATTTCAGATGATGTCCGTTGGGAGTTTTCTTCATGCGGACGCACGAAGAAGCAAAGGGGTTTTTCTTGTAATCTTCACTCATATTTTTATTCATATCATTTTTTTTTATCATATTTTTATGCAGAATACATTTTCTGTGTCAATATTTTAATGTCTTGTAAAAGTGGTAAGATAACATTACAGCAGGTAAAGGGGAAAATGTAAGAAGCACACTCGCAGGGGGCTGCCTTATGTTGTGATATCATACATCGGTACATGGCTCCTATACATAATTATCACATTGATGTACCATAATTAAGACAAATCAGAGTTAATGGACTGCTTTGGTTCTCAAATTTCCAATTTACTTTGCAAAGGTATGTGCACGTTGTAACAGCATTTTCCCTTTTCCCATACAAAGTGCGTCCAGTGGCGATCACAGCAGGCAATTGCTGGCTGTGCAGGGAGCCGCAAATCGCTGCAGCTGCCGGCGACCTGTAATTATAGTAAACAGGGGCTGGCAGTCGCACCTAGCTACTCACAGCCACAGCAGGAACCTAGAAATTACTGCCGCTACAATTTGCACCGGCCTAAATCGCACATTGTGAATGTGGGGAATCTGTGCTGATTTTCACAATTCAATCATGTGCAAGCAAAAGTACAGTATTTTTTATTTTCCTTACACCTGATTCTGTATTCTTTGCAAAGTGAATTTTCACCACAATCACTAAGCTAAGAGAAAATTCCCTTGCAAAGTAAACCACCTATTTTGCCTTTAGTAAATCACCCCCCTTGAATCTAAAGCTGGACATATGCTTCACAATCTGATTGTCCAATCTATGATTACAATATTTTAGTTTTACACAAACTATGCAATGTGAGAACCTAGCTAAGCAACTTTGATTTGTATCTATTTTGTAGGACCTTGCACTACACAGTTTGTAGTAGACGTGAATGAGATTGTACAGTCAGAATATAATATGTATGATCATTTTTCATTCTTTAAAGTATATCTAATGACAAACTTTAATGCCTCGTACACACGACCGGTTTTCCCAACGGCATGTTTGTATTTGGTCGGGAAAAACGTCCGTGTGTATGCTCCATAGCAGAAAACTGCGAGCAAAAAAATGAGAACTTGTTCTCTTTTTTCCCGCCGCGATTCTCTGCGTATTTTTGCTTGGCAGTTTTCCTATGATGAAACACTGCAAGGGAGCATACACACCGCCGGTTTTTCCGACCAAAGCTGTCATGGCAGTTTTCATGTCGGGAAAACCGGCCGTTTGTACACAGGGAAAAACAACTGAGCAGGTTCTCGGTTTTCTCCTCGGTTTTCCCGGCGGACTTTTGACCGCCGGGAAAACCGATCGTGTGTACTAGACATTAGATATGGTTTACCCTCTCAGACAGGGCTGCTGTAAGAAATCACAGGGCCCCATAATGCCTAGATGACAGGGCCCCGCTCCCCCAATAATATCAAATGATATTTTTTGCTAAAAATACTTTAAAATCATTATTATGTAACATATTTACCGGCCCCTTCCACCTTTGTCCATCCTGAAACATCCCCTTGTGTGCCTGCAGCAGCTGCCGATGGCAGAGGAGGAAAGTTGGAAAGCTCCGGGGAAAAGGGGCACACACAGGGGCCTGGAAAATAGGGGGATGCTAGAACTGATCCCCCTGCAGCACAGGGGCGAGACAGAAGAGGATCAGTGTCTGCAGTAAGGCAGTACAGCTGGCCCTCCTGCTCAGCAGCTGCCTGCCCCCCCCCCCCCTTTTGAACTGATGGGGACTGGGCCCAGTACAGGAGGGCTGGCTGTACTGCCTTATCAGTGGCCCTGCCCTCAGACTGTACAGCTTGGGAGCATTACACTGTATTCTGGTTGTTTTAAATATCTACATGCCTAATACTTTCTGCTATTTGGATTTATTTTGTCAAGTGCGACATCTTGTGTAAGCCATTGGTATTTGTTTTCTTTGTTGTGCTGTTGTATTAAAGTGTTACTAAACGCACAACAGTAAAATCAGTGTGTATATGCAGTAAAGCATGCTTGTTATACTCACTGTGGAACCTAAGGGGTTAATCCTCCGCATTGTGTAGAAAGGCTGTTAGATATTGTCTTCTTTGATCCTCCCCTTCTTCCACTGTCCCCTGATAATTTCCTGATAGCAGAGTCTATGAAGTCAGGCTGCACACTCAGTGTGTATTCCTTGAGAGGTTTTTATTTTCTTGGGAGAGTGCATGTGATTAACACAGGGCCAATCAGCACTGTGCAGACAGAGGCTCAGGAGTCTTGCAGTCTCATAGGATAGTCAGAAAACTCCTACTAGCTTTATACCTACTAGCTTTAGCTTGGGGGGACACTGGTAGAAGTCACAAGACTGCTTGCTATACACTGCTGATGAGAAAAGGTATTTAGCAGTTTATATGTACTAAAATAATTATATTTCCATGTTCTGTGGGAGACCAGATATAGTGAATGTGGGGTCCTGGGTTTAGTAACACTTTAAATGACACTAGACAAAATGTTTTTCATTGACAGGATCTTATATTGTGGTGATTACTTCTCCAGTCCTAAAATGGGATGTGTACAATTCTTTACTCTGTGGCAGCTAGCAGGATTTTCTGCATGGCAGAATGTCTCTGAGATCTGTGTCTTCTGATTGAGCACATGCTCTTTATTTTGTGTTGTTGAATTACTTTTAAATGAAATAATGTAACTTAATTTTCATTTGCTTCCTTGCTTATAAGCCCCTTTTCTGTTTTTAGGTGTATCTTACTTTTGTCTATCCCAATGACTTCACCCGCCTTACACATATGGAAACCGAAAACAAGTGTTTCTATCGAGAGTCTCCAGTGTACTTGGAGAAGTAAGTGCACCACTTAGACATTCTATTATTTAAGTTTAATCATAATAACTGTTGTTCTTTTAAACAATGACAGCCCATGAAAGCTACAGGTAATAATCTCATTGCTGAAAATATTAACCATTATGGCACTTTGGTTAGAGCTTAGTGAATTCAACTTACTTTCAGTTTGATCCTGGCATGTTTCCCTGATCTTTGGTAATTTTTTTTAAATAGTACAGATTTTCATTCTGTGTGCTTTCTTTCTCAAGATTTGGGTTCTATAAATACATGAAGATGGATGATGACGAATCTCCTCAGATGCCTTTCCTGTTCTTCAATAGACGTAAGTATAAAATAGCCCCTTGCACTGCATTCTAACCAAATCAAACTACTACTAGCGATGGCACATGACTTTTCCGATCCAATACTTGTTCTGTACATCTTGTCAGAGTAAAGGTTTAGATTATTAACTTCAGTATAGGTTGGCTATCCATTTCATTACAAAGATAATTTTAAAGAAGAAATAAGCAATAAAATAGCAAAAAATGCATTAAAATTTGCATGACCTTGTGTAATGTATGTAAATACTCTATATTAAAAGCTGAACTCCAGCCTTACCTTCAGTCTTACACAGTTGTGCAGACTCCTCTCCGGCATTGAATTTGCTTACTCTGAGGTTGACTTATTAAAACTGATCAGCTTCCAAACAAAACAAAAAAATGCCCCAAAAGGAGCATTGAGCAGAACGGCTTTTGAGCAGAAAAAACACGCATATGCCTATAAATGTATTCTGATGGGCAGAATAAATGAATATTCTGACCAGTAGAATGCATTTAAGCTCATGTGCACACAAATACGCATACCTATTGTAACATTAGAGGCATTTTTTCTGCCAAATTCTGCCAGACAAAAATGCTGCTCCATTTCTTAAGCTCATGTCCATGAGGCCTTACGATACCATACCTAATGAATGTCAATCAACTGCATCTATCCTTCACAATGCAGAATCTTTTCAAACTTACACAACACTTTATCCGTGTATCATGTTTGTATCTTTGTTGCACCAACCAGTTATGGACACACTAGGGGTTATTTACTAAAACTGGAGAGTGCAAAATCTGGTGCAGCTCTGCATAGAAACCAATCAGCTTGCACTTTTTTTTTTTGTCAAAGCTTAATTAAGCAAGCTGAAGTTAGAAGCTGATTGGCTACTTCTCAAGTTAGATCTGCCTATTTTCTTAGGTGAAGGGCGTCCATCATTTTAGTCCTGTCCACCCTAATCTTGCTGATGCTGGTCTGCACTTTTTATTCATTGGATTTCAGTTCTTCCAGTCTTGGAGGCTAAGCATCCTACATGCAATTGCATGTATGGAATGTACATGTATGGAATGCCCACTCCTCCGGACTGACATCCACCCATTATTGTAATTTCTTTGCATAGCTCCTTCCAAGAGTCAGCCTACTGCTTGGATCAGGGCTTAGGGCTCCTGAGAGGAGTATGACGTAAGAGGCTTATGTACAACACCCTTCCAGCCCCTCCCACCAGCTTTAATGTGCCTACATTAAAGAGAAGCACAGAGACCCAGTGATGACTATAATGGGTCCTAAAGAAGGCATGTAATACTAATGGAAAGGTTTTGTTTAAAGCTCAACATTGGTCATGATTACCTTAATAGCAGACAAATATTTCTGTTCCTGAAAAGCCAGTCGTCATGCAGGCTTACTTATATCCTACAAGCCAGTTTGTTTACGTGCAAGGATTAGTACTTGCAAATCAGTTCGTTTACCGTCTGGAATTAGTACAGCCACCATTGTACTTCCTGGCCACTCCAGATATAAGCACTACAGGCCAAACGTGGTTGTGGCTCTGTCCCCTTCTCCTCCCCTACGATTCACAAAACGGAACCTGGTTCCCTGTGTTTTGAGAATGGGAACGAAGAGAAACAGACTGCAGCATTGGTCTCTAAGAGACCTGCAACGTGCATGTGGAGTTGTTAGGAATTATGGGTACAGTGGGAGTTGTACCAATGCATGTAAGCTAACTGATTTTGCATGACATAAAAGTATGGCTGCGTGGTGGCATTGGCTTTTGATGAAGAAGAATATATTTGATTGCTGTAAACCTGGTAAGGTAACGGAGCCTAGATTTGGGCTTTAAAAATTCAATCAGCATGCTGATGAGATCTAAAAATATGTATTTGTGTGTGTGTAATATAGATATAATCTATATTATATACACACACACAGACTTTGTGCATGAATGATATAAAATCATTCTAATAAGCATACTCATTTTGATTTTTAAAGCCCAGCTCCGAGCACAATTACATTTAATGGGTTTACAGCAGTCAAATGTTCCTGTTCATAGATTCTGATGTTTATCCGCTGCCCCTCCTCTCCACCTTGTCCAGTCACAAAACACCTTGTACTAATTGAAAATAATGCAAGACATTTTGTAAATGTACAATGTGCAGAGCGAGTAACCTATTATCACTGTACAAGATGGGAAGTTGCAGCAGCAGTGATGGAAGATGAAAGATCACACACTATCTGTTGTAGAAAACTGAGAATTTTAGCATCCCCAGCCGGCTTCCAGATGTTAGATAACCTTGGAAAACGGTTTTGTGGAGTTTCGCTTTAAGATCATTACAAAGAACAAGGGGGCACAAATTGTTTAGCTATAGTGAAAAAGGTTGCGGGAAGACTAAAGACCAAATAAAGTAATTAAGTGTAAGTAAATTTACACCACCTCTATCGTAGGGTTTAAAAATAAACTTTTGACACCTGCACAGAGGGCATCCTCATGAAGATTACAGGTGTAGCCAAAACAAGTTGATGCAGTGTGGCTGCCAGGTTTTCTCACACTAAGAGGAGAGGGCAGTATGATGGGGCAACCCTAATACACCTGGCATTATGGATTATCATTATGGAAAATAATAAAGTGATTAATAAAATAACTCCGGTTCTCCCTTTATATGATCTCCAAATAAGTACATAGGGTGGCTGGACATTTAAAGGAATTGTTTAAAGGAATTAAAGGAATTGTTTGGGGTATGAGTCTGCATAGCTATCATGAGCACAGTGTGTAGAACTTAATCCTTTATGGAATGAGACAAGCATGATCACATTGTGCTTAAAACAAAATGTTCACTTAAGCATCATGGTGATATTGTAATGCTGTTAAAAGGAAGCTGCACTATCATGGATATAATCTGCATACGCGGTGTGTGCTATATATGAAGCAGGATAGATGTTGATTACAACAAAACAATGAAACTACTGAATAGCATTTGGTGTGTTAAAGAGAAGTCAGCAGTGACAAATACTGTAGCTGGTGACTCTTAATAAAAATATATTTACCAGTACAAGAATCCAGCGCTGTCCTAAACTGGGCTGGTTCTTTGCTGCGCCTTTGGGTCCCCCACGCCACCACATTAACTGTGGAAAGCTAGCTGGGACTCTCTGCGGCTTCATAGCCTGCTTCTCGTTGCGATGCACGAGTCGCACTGCACTTTGTGAACGGACCCACAGCCTCCTAGGACTTGTGACTTGTTCCAGGAGCCAGGGGGTGGGGGGGGGGGGCAAACTTCCACTGGAATCGCCTAGGCAATCTGGAGAGGGGGTGCCTGTCAAAAAAAAAAAAAAATCTGGTAGAGAAAGGGGGAGGAGGTCAATTAAATTCACTCCAATTAATCCACCCAGTAGTGTAGTTTTGCATGTCTATTAAAGAAGGAGATATGTTGTTTGCGCAAGGTGAAATGCATGCTGTACATGTGTAGGAAGTGGCAGGAACTATTTGTATTAGTGAATGGGAGATTCCATTTGAGGATTATATTTGTAATCATTGTATATGTATACTGTATATGCAACAGACAGCCTATACAAGCCTAAGTGCCGGTTCACAAAGGGGCGGCTTCAAAGCCGCCCCGCACAGCGTGACCCGCAAACGACTTTAACCACTTAACCCCCGGTAGGTTTTACCCACTTCCTGGCCATTTTTTGCGATACGGTGCTGCGTTGTTTTAACTGACAATTGCATGGCCGTGCGACGCTGTACCGAAATAAAATGTCCTTTTTTTCCCCCCACAAATAGAGCTTTCTTTTGTTGGTATTTGATCACCACTGCAGTTTTTATCTTTTGCGCTATAAATAAAAAAAGAGCAGCAATTTTGAATAAAGAACAACATTCCTTACTTTCTGCTATAAAACATTCCCAAATAATTAAAAAAAATATCAAATTTTTTCATCAGTTTAGGTCAATATGTATTCTGCTACATTTTGTTGGTTAAAAAAATCCCAATAAGCGTTTATTGATTGGTTTGCGCAAAAGTTATCGTGTCTACAAACTATGTGTTAGATATATGACATTATTTATTCATTTATTTTTTGTACTAGTATTGGTGGCGATCTGCGATTTTTAGCGGGACTGTGACATTGTGGCGGACAAATTTGACCCTAAGTGAGACTTTTTTGGGACCAATGACACCAATACAGTTATCAGTGCTAAAAAAATGCACTGATTACTGTATAAATGACACTGGCAGGGAAGGGGTTAACACAAGGGGGCGATCAAGGGGTCAGTGTGTCCTATGGAATGCTTTCTAACTGTGGGGGGGGGGGGTGTTACACTGCAGACAAACAGAGATCGTGTTTCAGCTTAGCTGAAACAGAAGATCTCTCTTTTCCTCACGGACAGATCAGCGGTGTGCCTTGTTTACATAGGCACACCGTTGCTCCATGTCTCCTGTGAATGATCGGCGGGAGCGGCATGCGTGCCCCCTACACCGCGTGTACAAAATCACATACAGGTACGTGATTTTGTGCAGCCGGGTCGCCCTGACGCAGTATATGTACGGTGAGCGGTCCAGAAGCGGTTAATAGAAGTCAATGCAAGCCCCTCCGACGTGGCCCCAAAGTAGTGCAGGAACCTTTTTCTAAGTCGGAACGACTTGAGTCACTCCTATTAGAATGGTTCCATTACACTGAATGGAGCGCGACTTGTCAGGCGACAAAGTCACCTGAGAGGTCGCCCCTGTGTGAACCGGCACTAAGGGATAAAAATAGATGCCTAATATACTCACTGTAGATGCCAATTGTATCATACATTGGAGGAGATTTACTAAGACTGGAGCACTCGGAATCTGGTGCAGCTGTGCATGGTTGCCAGTCAGCTTCTAACTTCAGCTTGTTCAATTAAGCTTTGACCATAAGCCCTGGTTCACACTGGTGCGATTTGACATGCGATTTGACATGTCAAATCGGCGAAATTTGCCGCAAATTGCGGCCAATGGCACCGTCCTAATCGGTGCGACGCCGCATCTGCGGCGCTGCACCGATTACAAAAAGTAGTTTTTGTACTACTTTTTGCGATTTCAGCCGTGATTTACATTGACATCTGTTTCAGATGTCTTTGAAATCGAGCTGAAATCGGGACTGCCAGCGGGAGTGAAATCGTGCGAGTTCAGCTGGCTCGCAGGCTTCACTCCCGCAGCCCCAGTGTGAACGTGGGCTAAAACCTGGAAACTGATTGCTTTCTACGCAGAGCTGTACCAGATTTTGCACACTCCAGTCTTGGTAAATAACCTCTCATTGTGTCCATAACTGGTTGGTGGAACAAAGAGATACAAACATGATACAGTGTTGTGTAAGTTTGAAAAGATTCTGCATTGTCAAGGATAGATGCAGTTGATTGACATTCATTATGTATGGTATCATAAGGCCTCATGCACATGCGCTTATGAAAATGAGCAGCATATTTTTCTGCCAGGATTTGGCAGAAAAAATGCCTCTAATGTTACAATAGGTATGCATGTTTGTTTCTACTGGTCAGAATATTAATTTATTCTGGCCATTGGAATACATTTACGGGCATATGGTGGAAGGTCCTACTAAAGAAGCTTGCAATAGGAGCCTAACGCCTGTAGGAGCAGGAGCCACACCGGTGAGAAACATCATTGTGGAGATGTGGATACATTGGCCATGATCAATGTTGTTTTATGCTGTTAACATAGCACTTGGGGTGCATTTTTAATGTGAGTATAATTTGATGGGAGTTTTAATACAAATTAAGATTATACAGAGAGCACTATGTGGTACCATTTTTTTTTTGCATGGATACCTACATGAGAATGGAATATTGCTGGCGAATTAACGCAGGTGGAAAATAAAATTTGGAAGGCGAGCTGAAACCTACCAGCCCATGGTGGGGAAAAAAAGCCTGTTATGACCTTTAATATATTATTGGAGTCAATAAAAGAAGGTGAGCGTGTGATATGAGCACAGGGTGATTGCATGTGACACCTGGATGGGATTTCTTAGACGTTAAGAGGAAATATTACAGATCACGGCACATTGGTGGAGGACACTTGTGATATTATTTAAAGATGGAATATTTTGTGTTTTATTTAGATTGTGCTACATCTAAATGTATAGAATATGTATGTGTGTCCGCGTGCATACAGTATGAGCTTAAAGCGGAGGTTCCGCTGCATTTTTTTTTTTTTTTCCGCTTGCATGCAAAGTATTTTTAGATCACCAATTTGTACTCACGTGTTTGGTGACTTTAAACCTCCCCTGTCTTTTTTCTGGCAAAAGATGCACTTTTAAAATCAGCCGTCTGAATTTTCCATTTTGCTTGTGGGCATTTTGAAGCCCACAAGCACTGACTTCCTGGTGGTGGACGGTGTAATGCAGAAAAAGTTCCCCGGCGGATAAGGTTCCCCCCCCCCTGTACTGCGCATGCGCGGCACGAACCTCAACGGAGTTTCCGAAAGTAGCCGAACATGTAGAGCTGCGAGTTAGCTCTACACGGCGCCTGCGCAATGACTAGGAGTCATGTAGAGCTGACTGCGCAGGCGCTGTGTAGAGCCGACTCGCAGCTCTTCATGTTCGGCTACTTTCGGAAACTCCGTTGAGGTTCGTGCCGCGCATGCGCAGTACAGGGGGGGGAACCTTATCCGCCGGGGAACTTTTTCTGCAGGACATGTCACATCTGGGCGAACTCCCAGATTACATTGCGGGTGAATAGAAACGCCTACTCCCGCGGGAGTGAGTACCCGGAAGATGAAATTGAAATGACATTAGTACGGTATGTACTACATAAAATAAAAAAAAAGTGGCTACTGTACATGTTCGTTCTTTAAGGAGTGTGCTTGTATATGGATGTTATTTTGCCTGAACCTCCGCTTTAAATGTATTCTATTGGTTAGAATATGAATTTATTAGTTCAGGAGTGCAGTTTACCCTTATTCAGTTGAATTTTGATTTATTCAGTGTCTGGGCCATACACCACTCCAGCATTGTATCTGTTTGGATTGGTGTAGAACTATTTAACCATTCCAGCCCTGGAAGGTTTTACCCCCTTCATGACTAGGCTATTTTTGCGATACGGCACTGCGTTATTTTAAATGACAATTGCACAGT
Organism: Rana muscosa; assembly: GCA_029206835.1. Classification (NCBI taxonomy): domain Eukaryota; kingdom Metazoa; phylum Chordata; class Amphibia; order Anura; family Ranidae; genus Rana; species Rana muscosa. The sequence goes on along the minus strand of CM055119.1, from coordinate 118,937,660 downwards.
TGTGCGACGCTGTACCCAAATAAAATTGATGTCCTTTTTTTCCCACAAATAGAGCTTTCTTTTGGTGGTATCTGATCACCTCTGTGATTTTTATATTTTGCGCTATAAACAAAAAAAGAGTAACAATTGTGAACAAAAAAAAAACCAATGTTTTACTTTCAACTATAATACATATCAAATAATAAAATGGAAAAAAATCGAATTTCTTTCTCGTACATCACGGGACACAGAGCGACATAGTCATTACTAATGGGTTATATAGATACCGTCAGGTGCTGGCACTGGCAACTTCCAAAACCGGAAGTACCCTCCCCTATATAAGCCCCTCCCATCCGGGAGCACCTCAGTTTTTTGCCAGTGTCTAAGGTGTTGGCCAAGAAGAAACATGTGTTTTTCACTGAGCTTGCGTACAGGTTCTTTTGGGCCTCAGTAAGCTATTCCGGATCCGACCAAAAAAGCTTCATAGCTAAACGGTCGGTACCCGGGCCTTGCAGAGAAGAGCAAGGTTTTGCCTGTAATGCTTCTCTTAGGAGAGCTGGACCCTGGGATCCAGAGCTCTGGTCATACCCACGACCAAGATGTTTTCTGTGCAGGGTGCTATACAGGTCCAGGGGAGTGGAATCCTTGGGAACCCGGTCCCTGAAGGTTTGATTACAACGCCTGCCGTGATAGGTGAAGTTTGGGCTTTTGTGGACCAAACAAAGTCCTGCGGCGGGGAACAGGTAAGTGGGGGCCCCCAGGAACTTGGTTCTATTGGGGGACCCCCAAGCCTAATTTGTCTTTCTGTCTGTTACCTAACGGTATTCCCGCTAATATTCTGTGTATGCCTGTTACTACTGAAAAAATGTAAAAATTTTAATAGTAGGCAAGAAAAAAAAAAAAAAAATGTAAGACCGCGGTACCTGTGTTAGACACTAGAGGCCGCTATGGTTCTTTTTCTTGTAATGTGGATTTTTTTCTTCCAGAATCAAATCCAGGCAGTTGGTATGTTCTCTGCTGGGAAGCTGTCTCCTCTGCCCTGTTGCTGCGCTCATCCATCCCCGGGCCCTGCGGCAAAGGGACCCTGGCTCCCATCTAGCTCCTTGTTGTTTTCAAAAAAGGCGCCGAAGGCGCACGTGCCCGCGCGCGTGCGCGTGCACGCGCCTCTATTCATAGAGGCGATCTGGAAAAGGGGGCGGAGCGGGTGGATGACGCTCAGGTGTGCGCCGCGGCGCTACTGCGCATGTGCGGGCGTCCAGCGTGTTTTGAAGCACATTATAGCTGGCTGTTGAAGTGCACAGACAGAGCTAGCAACAATATAAAGGCACATAGAGGCGGTTGATGCAGGCATCCCCTAGAAAGGCACTTTAGTAGACACCAACTGTGATATAGCAGCAATTGTGCTAGACTATTCTCAGTAAAAGTGGTGTATTACGGCTGGAATACCTCAGCTTTAGGCTTAGGAATATGCCGTCCAGAAGCTCCGGAACTGAATCTTCCAGGAAGCGAAGGGGGTCTCATCGGGCTCTGAGGATCTTGGGCATACTTCTGCTGCACCAGTCTCCCCTGAAGTTCAGAGGTAAGTGACCGTAGAGACCCCGCAGGGGTACTTGGTACTGTGGCTGTCCTCAGTTCACCTGCTCCTGTGTATGTAACAGAGGAGGTTTTTTCCTCAGCTCTGGGAGGATTAGAGAGAGATTGTCAACATTGATCGGTGCCTCCCTGTCAGGGAAAGCACGCCCGATCTCCGTCTCCTCCTTCAAAGTGCCTGTTAGCAGAGCAACAGTCCCATACAGGGATCGACCTGCCTGAAGGGGATCAGGATAAGGTTGATTCTGTTATAGAGGAGTCAACAGTGGGGGAACCTTTTCTCAGCATCTCAAGCTGAAAGATTATGGGTTCAGTCTCTGACTAACATGGTCCGATCAGCATTTAAAAATGCACCTTGCGGAACCATCAACCACTACTGTATCCTCGTTGGGGTCGCTAGAAGCCCCCAGACTGTCTGTTCTTTTCCACTTCACCCTTTACTGAAAGGGCTTATTTACCAGGATTGGGAACGTCCTGAGAAAATATTTATTCCCCCAAGAGATTTCCGGTGGTCTATCCCATGGAGGATAAGTTAAAAAAAAAAAAAAAAAAATGGAAGGTCCCTACAGTGGACGCAGCCATCTCTTGTATGTATAAATCACTGACATGTCCAGTGGATAATGTCCAAATGTTCAAGAACCCAATAGATAAAAGATTGGAGTCCTTATGAAAGTCTGCTTCTTTCTACAGCAAGCTTGGTGACACAACCAGCAGTAGCAGCTATTGGGGTCTGCTAAGCAGTGAAGGATCAGTTAAAACAGGTCTTGAGGGACTTGACAGATCAGCAGGCTTTGCCCTAGCTGATCTACCTAGAGCCTTAGGCTTTGCGGTTGACGCCATAAGGATTCAGTCCATCAGGCCTCCCGCCTTACGCTGTCTATAGTACATATGCGTAGGCTTCTATGGCTCAAAAACTGGTCTGCTGAAGCTCCCTGTAAAGAATGGCTGGTTAGCGTCCCATTTCATGGTGAACGCTTATTCAGGGAAAACCTGGACAAATATATCCAGAAAATTTCCAGCGGTAAAAATACGCTCTTGCCGGTTAAAAACAGAGTTAGAGGTCCCTCTTTAAGAGGCCTGCTTCTCCAGTCCCTGGGGCATCGGCTGTGTAACAGTTCCGACGGCCTCCTCGGTCAATTCCCGGGGGTAAAAAACAGGGACAATAGCAGGGTAATGAGAAACCCTGGGTCAGGGGAGGTACAAAACCTCCCCCAAAGTTAAATTCATTGAAGGGTTGCCCCCACTCAGTCGGGTGGGGGGAGGACTCCAGTTGTTCGCAAGAGACCTGGTGGGACACGATCAAGACAGATAGGTGCTCTCCGCAGTATGTTTGGGATACAGTTTGGAGTTAAAAGACTCTCCTCCTTCCCATTTTTGAGGTCAAACGTGCCAAGGGATCCCCGGAAGATAGAGTCCCTCTTGTTGGCACTAGAACAACTATTGCTCCAAGGAGTAATTATGGAGGTTCCCCTGTAAGAATGAGGGTTTGGGTTTTACTCAAACCTCTTTACAGTCCCGAAGCAAACGCGGATGGGAGGCCCATATTAATTCTAAAAAGGGCTATACAAATTCCTGTATATCAGGACTTTCCGATGGAGTCGATCCGATCGGTGGCCACTGCCCTACAAGGGGAGGATTGGTTAGCCGCGATCGACATCAAAGATGCTTATTTGCATATTCCCATCTTTCCAGTCCACCAAAAATTTCTACGCTTTGCAGTAGAAGGGCGCCATTTTCAGTTCAGAGCCTTACCCTTCGGTTTGGCCACAGCACCACGAGTGTTTACAAAAATTCTGGCCCTTTATTGGCCAATCTAAGAACTCAAGGTGTAATGATAATGGCATATCTAGATGACTTGTTGCTGATAGACCACTCAGTGAAAAAACTAGACGTGGTCGTTCACAAGACAATCAAGAATCTGGAATCTCACGGTTGGATTATCAACCGAGACAAGTTAGCCCTAAAAACCAGTCAAAAGTCTGGAATACTTGGGGCTAAGGTTGGATTCAGGCCAGAGAAAAATATTCTTGCCTCGAGGAAAGGTGTTGTCTTTGAAAGATTTGATCCACTTAGTGGGTACAAAAAAGACAGCCATCCATACGCCTGTGCATAAGGCTGCTGGGGAAAATGGTGGCATCATTCGAAGCAGTACCCTACGGTCAATTCCATTCAAGGAATTTGCAGGGGGCCATACTGTCAGCCTGGAACAAAAAAGTTCAGGCCCTAGACTTACAATGTCCTTGTCCCCTTCCGTTCGCAAGAGCCTCCGTTAGTGGTTGGTTCCCCAGAATCTGGAAAAAGGGAAATCCTTCAGTCTGATTTCTTGGAAGGTGGTCACTACAGATGCCAGCCTTATAGGCTGGGGAGCAGTACTGGAGCAATAGTCTCTCCAGGGCAGATGGTCGGATGCAGAAAAGGCCCTGCCCATCAATCTCTTAGAGATACGAGCAGCCCGGTATGCCCTAGTAGCATGGACATCCAAACTCCAAGGGTCCCCTGTCAGAATTCAATCATCAGGGGGGCACCAGGAGTCGTGCAGCCCAGAGGGAAGTAAATTACATCCTGAAATGGGCAGAAAAATATGTCCCAGCCATATCTGCGGTATTCATTCCAGGAATGGAGAATTGGAAGGCGGACTTTCTAAGTCGCCAGCAATTAGGCCCAGAGGAAGGGTCCCTTCACCCCGAGGTTTTCTGGACAATATGTCAGCGGTGGGGAACATCAGATGTAGATCTTCTAGCATCCAGATTCAACGCAAAGGGGGACAGGTTTGTCTCTCGGACAAGGGATCCCCTAGCTTGCGGCTCGGATGCCCTAGTGTTCCCTTGGGATCAGTTCAAGCTGATATATGCATTTACACCGCCACAATGGTTACCTCGATTACTCCGCAGAATCAGGGTAGAAAAGAAACCAGTGATTCCGGTGGCTCCAGCGTGGCCCCGAAGAGCGTGGTACGCGGAGATTGTAAAATTTCAGTGGGGAGTCCTTGGACTCTCCCACGTCGTCCGGACCTGCTTTCGCAAGGACCGATATACCACCCTTCCTTACCAGCCCTAGGTTTGACGGCCTGGCTATGGAAGCCCACATTCTAAAAAAGAGAGGGCTCTCTAATCCTGTGGTATCTACCATGATCAATGCCAGGAAGCCGGTATCCAGGCAGATCTAATATAGAATCTGGAAGGCGTACATCGCGTGGTGTGAGGCCAAGAAATGGCATCCACATAAGTACGTAATAGGTAGGATTCTGGACTTCCTACAATGGGCTGTAGATAGGAAGCTTGCCTTGAGTACTATCAAGGGTCAGATTTCGGCCTTGTCAATATTTTTTCAAAGGCCCTTGGCTTCGCATTCACTAGTCAAAGCCTTTATACAAGGAGTGATGCGTATTAGTCCTCCGGTTAATATTCCCATATGTCCATGGGATCTAAACTTGGTTCTGTCGGTTCTACAGAAACAACCATTTGAACCATTACAGCATATTTCTTTGGTGCTTCTCACCAGGAAATTGATTTTTCTAGTAGCCATTTGTTCGGCTAAAAGAGTGTCGGAATTAGCAGCTATGTCCTGTAAGGAGCCATATCTGGTTATCCATAAGGATAGAGTAGTATTACGTCCTCATCCAGCCTTTCTTCCTAGGGTGGTACCGAGGTTTCATTTGAACCAAGATGTGGTTCTTCCTTCTTTTTTCCCCAGACCTACTTCGGTAGAGGAAAAGTTATTGCATTCTTTGGATGTAGTAAGAGCAGTTAAAGCTTATCTAAAAGCCACTGCTCAGATTCGCAGAACGGATACTTTGTTTATTCTGCCGGAAGGCCCCAGAAAGGGTCAGGCAGCGTCAAAATCTACTTTAGCCAAGTGGATTCGACAGGTCATAATACAAGCCTATGGCTTGAGAAGGAGACCGCCTCCGTTCAAAGTTAGAGCGCACTCCACGAGAGCAGTTGGAACTTCATGGGCAGTGCATCACCAGGCCTCCCTGGCTCAAATCTGTAAGGCCGCAACATGGTCTTCAGTTCACACGTTTACTAGGTTCTACCAGGTGGACGTTAGAAGTCAGGAGGATGTCGCCTTTGGGCGCAGTGTGTTGCAGGCCGCAAAAGATCCTCATGTCTGATAGCGCTCAGCTTATATATGGTGTATCCCCCCCCCTCATTGGGCATTGCTTTAGGACATCCCATTAGTAATGACTATGTCGCTCTGTGTCCCGTGATGTACGAGAAAGAAAATAGGATTTTTATAACAGCTTACCTGTAAAATCCTTTTCTTAGGAGTACATCACGGGACACAGAGCTCCCGCCCCTCTTTGGGGACACTTATTGCTTTGCTACAAAACTGAGGTGCTCCCGGATGGGAGGGGCTTATATAGGGGAGGGTACTTCCGGTTTTGGAAGTTGCCAGTGCCAGCACCTGACGGTATCTATATAACCCATTAGTAATGACTATGTCGCTCTGTGTCCCGTGATGTACTCCTAAGAAAAGGATTTTACAGGTAAGCTGTTATAAAAATCCTATTTTCTTCATCAATTTAGGCCAATATGTATTCTGCTACATATTTTTGGTAAAAAAAAAATCCCAATAAGTAATAAGTAGAGTTGAGCGGACACCTGGATGTTCGGGTTCCACGGGTTCGGCCAAACTTCGGTAAAAAGTTTGAGTTCAGGACCGAACTTGACCCCGAACTCGAACCCCATTGAAGTCAATGGGGACCCGAACTTCTGAGGACTATTAGTGCTTGTTTCCCGTGCTTAGAACTGTCCCTGCACAAAGTGTCATTTCTGAAGGAAAAAAAGTAATTTAAAACGCACTCGCGGCTATTAATGAATTGTCGGCTATTAATGAATTGATAAAAAAAAAAAAGCGTGGGGATCCCCCCAAATTCAATTACCAGGCCCTTCAGGTCTGCTATGGATATTAAGGGGAACCCTGACGCAAATTAAAAAAAAAAATGCGTGCGGTTCCCCCCAAATATCCATACCAGGCCCTTCAGGGCGTGGAGTTCCCCCAAAAATCAAGACCAGACCCTTTATCTGAGCACTCAACCTGACAGACCGCAGGAAAAGAGGGGGGACAAGAGAGCGCCCCCCCCTCCTGAACCGTACCAGGCCACATGCCCTCAACATGGGGAGGATGTCCCCATGTTGATGGGGACAAGGGCCTCATCCCCACAATCCTTGCCCGGTGGTTGTGGGGGTCTGTGGGCAGGGGGCTTATCGGAATCTGGAAGACCCCTTTAACAAAGGGGACCCCCAGATTCCGCCCCCCCCCTATGTGAAATGGTAATGGGGTCTTCATCTTCCTTCGGTGTTCTCGTCCGCATCTTGCTCCGGCTTCTTGTTCCCCTTCTTCTTTCTTCGGCCGCTCCGCTTGAATTGGAGGTTCCCTCTGACGCACATGGATTTCACTGGGACTTTCTCCGTGGTGTCAGAGGGGGGCGGGGCCACCGGGTGCCAGCGGACCAAGAGGAGAACTGAAGAACTGAAGCGTCGCACAGCGGGAACCTCCAATTCAAGCGGAGCGGCCGAAGAAAGAAGAAGGGGAACAAGAAGCCGGAGCAAGATGCGGACGAGAGCACCGAAGCAAGAAGGAAGATGAAGAACAAGATGGAGGAAGAAACCCGAATGGAGAAAAGAAGATGATGGAAGAAAGGAGAAGACATTAATAAAGGAATTGTCAAAAACCGGCTATTGTCATTTTTAACATTTTTGACACTTTCTTTGTGAAATGGTAGGGGTACATTTGTACCCCATTACCATTTCACATAGGGGGGGGGGCGGGATCTGGGGGTGTTGAGGGGATGTTGAGGGCATGTGGCCTGGTACGGTTCAGTGCGGCCTGCCAGGTTGCGTGCTCGGAGAAAGGGTCTGGTCTGGATTTTTGGGGGAACTTCACCCCATTTTTTTTTTATTTGGGGTGGAGTTCCCCTTAAAATCCTTTCCAGACCTGAAAGGCCTGGTATGGATATTTGGGGGGAACCGCACGCATTTTTTTTTTTATTTGCGGCTGGGTTCCCCTTAATATCTATAGCAGACCTGAAGGGCCTGGTAATTGAATTTGGGGGGACCCCCACACTTTTTTTATTTTTTTATCAATGACTTTTTTATGTATTGCCGGGAGCCGACAATTCATTAATAGCTGCGAGTGAGTTTTAAATTACCTTTTTTCCTTCAGAAATGACACTTTGTGCAGGGACAGTTCTAAGCACGGGAAACAAGCGCGACTTTACATGCATATTGCCGAACACCGGACCCGAACATACAGTCAATTGTTCGGGTCCGGGACCCCAAAACCCAAAAGTTCGGTACGGACCCGAACTTTACAGTTCGGGTCCGCTCAACCCTAGTAATAAGTGTATATTGATTGGTTTGCGCAAAAGTTATAGCGTCTACAAATGATGGGATATTTTTATGGATTTTTTATTTTTTTTACGAGTAATGGCGGTGATCAGTGATTTTTAGCAGGACTGCGACATTGCAGAGAACAAATCGAACACCTAACTGACACTTGTGACACTTTTTTGGGGACTAGTGACACTAAAGTGCTAAAAATATGCACTGTTACTGTACTAAAGGCACTGGCAGGGAGGGGGTTAACACCAGGGGCGATCAAAGGGTTAGGTGTGTCCCTAGGGGGTGCTTGCTAACTGTGTGGGGATTGCTCTGACTGGGAGAACACAAAGATCCGTGTTCCTGCTTAGCAGGAACACAAGATCTATGATCTATGATCTCCCATGTCAGAACGGCCCATGTTATATGTTCTGTCTCTCTGGGGAACGATCGCGGGTGGCTGGCGGATTTTGCGACTGCCTGGCTCATTGATTGGCTCCCCCTTCGTCCAATCAACGCACGCGCCCCCGGAGGCAACCGCACGAAGCAACGTACGAGACAGTTAAGCCCTGTACACACGATCGGTTTTACCGATGAAAACAGTCCGATGGATTTTTTCTTCAGACAAACCGATCATGTATGGGCCCCATCGGTCTTTTTTCCATCGGTGTTAAAAAATAGAACATGTTTTTAATTTATCCGATGGAAAAAAAACGATAGCAAATTACTATCGTCTGTGGGGAACTCCATTGGATAAAAAACCCACGCATGCTCAGAATCAAGTCGACGCATGCTCAGAAGCATAGAACTTCATTTTTCTTGGCTCGTCAGAGTGTTTTACATCACGGCGTTTGGGACGATCGTTTTTTTGACTGATGGTGTGTAGGCAAGACTGATGGAAGTCAGCTTCATCGGATTTCCGATGGAAAAATCCATCGGTTTAAAATCTATAGGAAATCTGATCGTGTTTACAGGGCTTAAATGTGCGGAAGGTGGTCCGAAAGTGGTTAAATAATTACAACTGAAACTAGATGTGGCCGTAATGAGGCTTTTATTTACTAAAAAACTCTGTAATATTGAAGTATGTTGATATCGACAGTACTTATGCCCTGTATACACGATCGGTTTTTCAGTTTTTCCATCGGTGTAAAAAAATAGAACTTGTTTTAAATTTTTCCGATGGAAAAAATACCAATAGGAAATTCCGATCGTCTATGTGGAACTCCAATGGAGAAAAAACCCACGCATGCTCAGAATCAAGTCGACGCATGCTCAGAAGCATTGAACTTCATTTTTCTCGGGTCGCCTGAGTGTTTTACGTCACCGCGTTTTGGACGGTCGGAATTTTGTCTGATGGTGTGTATACAAGACTGATGAAAGTCAGCTTCATCGGAATTCCGACAGAAAATTCCATCGGATTTTATTCCATCGGAACTCCGATCGTGTGTACAGGGCATTATAGTATTTTTTTCACAGTGTTCTAAAAACTTCATAGACCATGGAAGCCAAAAATGTAGTGCTAGTATTACCTCATTGACAATAGTTCTCAGTGATAATAGTTTTTCATTTTGTAAAGTCATACATTGCTAATACAATTATACACGGTGTGTGAATTCCCCCTGACTGGCAGCATGCTTATTTTGCAGTAGCGCCAAGATGACCGTTCCAGTACTTGCACATTTTTTATTAGTAACAGACTGCTGTTAAATTGGGATGTTTGGCAAACATAGCTTTTCAAATTTTTATTCTCACAACTTTGCTTGAACAAATTTATATTTTACCCATTTATTTACATTTTATGGTCTAAAGTTCAAATTGGCTTGCCCTGTAACAATTATATTTTTGTAGATTTAGACAAAGGGATTGATGTATCAAAAGCTCATCTGGTCCTCTGGTCACTGTGCAAAATACCTGGACACATAATTGACCAATGAGTACAATTGGTCTGGACTGAGCAGCATGATCAAATAAAAATTGGTATATTTTTGGGCATGTTCATGCTCATTTTTGGGCAAGTTTCTAATTCATCAAGCTATTCATATTTTCTATTCATCAAAGACATGCTTTTGCTTTTTGTGATGTGATATTTTCTAATTCATATTTTCTATCTTAGACTTCATGGATGATGATGAAGACGAAGAGGGGGCACTGCTACCTGGCATGTCACTCAGGAAAAAAAGGAAAGAGGAGAAAGGTGACCCTACTTCACCCAGCATTGAGGGTCAGGGGCACCATAATGTTCTGTACAATGATTCCCAGGATTCTATGCCTATAATAAATGACAGCACACAGACCTCACTGAGAACTCGATCTTTGCTGTGGGCACCAAGGGATAGCCCACCAGCAGCTCGCTGGGGACATGGGAAGAAGCGAACACATTTGCTGGGTGAGCAAGGAACGACGAGTAATCCTATATCCACAGGGGGCAAGTCTGCTTTTAGAACACGAGAAGGAAGGGTAATTGAGCATCGGGCAAAAGGGAGCAGGTTAGAAAGTAAAGCCAAGATTAGAGGCAGATCTGAAGGCAAGAACAAAGGTGACCAGGCAGAGTATAAAAACCATCATGAGAAATTGGAAGAACAAGTGATATATACAAAATCAGATGTTATAGCGAAGCACATAAATGTAGAAGTAAGGCCTAGCAAGGAAAGTAGGTTGGAGGTCACCACAGTAGAGGGAACCATGAAGCAGATATCAAAGGAAAAATCTGTGACTTCAATAAAACAGGAACAGGATAAAGTTTATGTGACGCGACTCCTCTCTGGAGTTCGAAAGACTCGAGGTCAAGTCTTCCCGGGGATGCTGCTACCCAAGCCTAAACCGCACAGAACATCTAAACACCGCGAGCACCCTCATATCCCTACACCCCCAAAAGAGCCGCATGGGGGACGACGGTCCAGACCCTGGACTCCACCTGATACCTCAGAATTAGGACTTTTTAGCTGGGAAGGTCATACCGAAGTTCCAGGATTACCCATCCCTACCTCACCTAGTCTTCCTGGTGGCCCTCCTCTCATTTCTTCAGAAGCTCCACCAGAAGAACTACAGGACTACAGCTATGAGGACACAGAGCCACGTCAGTTGTGGCCAGAAGATGCCATTAACTGGCAACGTACATTCAGTGTTGGAAATGTTGATTTTGAAATGCTGAGGTCGGACTGGAATGACCTTCGCTGTAATGTGAGTGGTAACCTGCAACTCTCGGAGTCTGAAACTGTGGATCTGGTGGCTCAGTACATGGAGAAGCTCAATGAGAAGAATGGAGGGTAAGTGATGTGCTAGCCTTAACAGAGGTTTTCCGTATTGCATTCAATGTTAAGTAATACCAATGCTATTTATTCAGTTCCAAACTCTGACTCCAGTAGGGTTTATAACTGTGGTTATCAAATGTCTTTTAGACACCTGAAAGGTGCAGGGGGGACAGCTGGAAACTTTGAATAGGATATTTAATTGTTTGTGTACATGAGGGCTGCTGTATGCATTCATTACTGATACAGGCTTTGCTTTCTTTGTTGCTTACTGCTTCTTATATCTTGCTGCAAGTCTATCAGAGTCTGCCTGATTGAAAAATTTGAACTCTGCCGTCTCTAATGACAGAGTGCTTGGGGAATAGCTGTTTTATTTATGGCAAGCAAGAGTTCCTTTTATATAACTGTGTTTTGTAAAACCTCCTTTGTTCCTCGCATTTCTGTTGTGACAAATTTTTAGGATATATACTTTACTCCGTATAATCAACGTGGAGAAGCGCCGGGATTCAGCTCGGGGTAACCGATACTTGTTAGAATTGGAGCTTGAAGAAAGAGGCAGAAGGAAAGTAAGGCTGGCAGAGTATGTGTACCTCCTTCTCCACCGTGGTACAGGAGGGGATAGTGATGAAAGTCCCCCTGCAGAACCACCTGAAATTTCTCCCAGTCCTCCTGTCTTCAGTAAACCAATCCTCTGCCGGCCTGTCAGCCTGACCTGGAACCCTCATGCTACAGTGCACTTTGTGGTGCCTGGTAAGTTTGTTGCTATTACTTGGTTAAAGTACTGCATGTCAAAAGCCTTGAGTGTAAACAGTGGCATTAGACGGGAATGCCCCCTGTCCCTCCCCACTAATCTTTTTTATTATTTCTCTTGAACCCTCTCTTCATATGATCAAGAGTAATATAAACACACAGATCTGCTCTAGCCCTTGAGTTGATATAATGTCCCCTCCTCTAAAAAAACCCTACCCCCCATAGGAGCACTCCTAAAGGTGTTTACTCCAATGTGCGAAAACCTTGCAACATCTGACATATCGAGCTAACTCTGCTACAATGTAATTCAGGGTTTTCTCCTAGCCAAACTAAAAACTCCCTATCCACACATCCTCTGGCTCCCAAGCTTAAGGCCAGTACGAGGGGCACATTTCTTGACCCAAGTACCCATATCCTCAACAACACTATGCACATATTCTCACACCATTTGAGACCGTACACTCCTCACCAGTCCCAATTCCCACCTAATATCAATAATTTTATGTTGGTATGGCCCAATCCGAATCCCCCAAAGACCTACCCGATTCCCAAGAATGGGAAACTGACATTAACCAAAGCCTTACAGTCAAAGCGTGGGTTGACCAAAGTACATCACCCTATTACTGACATCACTGGTGTCTCGCTGCCCATTCATCCAGCCCCATTCCTATTACATCACACTACCATCACCACCGTGTAACCATACAAACATTCGCAAATACCTCACTAAATGCAGCAAACTCCTTAATTCTACAACTGTGGAAATCACAGTATTAGCCATCTATTTGCGATTGGTTTTCCAGGATAAATTTGATCCTGGAAAACATATTAGCCAAGATTGCTTGGCCTGCTTTGTCCAGACCTGGACCAGGGAGCATTTTTACAAGTATGCTGCCACATAACAACATAGCCTGTCCTATCTCAAGGCACTGGTGGACAATGGCCAACATACACGGAACTTGATCGCCTGCAACCCAAGTACTGCAGTCCGAAGTACTGCATGTCTAAGAAATTGAAAGTCATACGAAAGTCTTATGTTCTTTGTTATGTTCTACAAATGGGAAATGTAATGGTTGAGGAGGAGGCCAGACTTTAAAACAGTATTTTAAAAACTCTAGCAATGAGCATACTCTCATTTTTGTTCTGTTACAAACACCTTCAGTATTATTTTTTATATCGGTTAAGTGCAAAAAAAAGATCCTTCTTGCTAGATCTAACTTCCTTCCTATGCTATTTATTATTAGCCCTGCCAAACTAATATATGGACTATAGAACAACTTCCTCCTAAATCACTGATATTGCAGTGCGTGGACCTGGGTAGATGTTCTGTATTCCTGTTCTAAAAGAGGACATAGATGCAGTACAGTGAAAGGTTGTGTTACTAGCAAGACCAACCAGGGAACCAGGTGAAAATTAAGTTTTAAATACCTCAAACAAAAGGAAAATTGCACAACCGTCACATCTAGGGACTGATAAACTGTACTAAACTGCTCTTGTTGCACATAAGGAAATCTGATGGACATATAAAGCACAAAACAGTACAGCCTTGCTTTTGAATAAGCTCTGTTAGCCACTGACCATGCATCTATGATCTCCAGTTATGGAAAGTCTTCTTTAACTCCTTCATGACCAGGGACAAAATAAACCTTAAAGCGGAACTTCATCCAAAAGGGGAAGTTCTGCTTGTTTGCACCCCCCTCCCTTCACTGCCACATTTGACACATTTTGGGGAGGAGGGGGGAGCGGGTACCTTGCTTTGACAGGTACCCACTCCCACTTCTGGGTCAGATTGCTGCGGCAATATGCAAGGATGTTCGTCGTGTCCCGTCACCCCCCCCGCCCCGGCAGCTTTCTGGGACACACACAGATTCCAGAAGACTGCAGGACCATTCACAAAGTGTGCTGTGGGTCACACATGCGCAGTAGGAAACCGACTGAAGTGGAAAGGCTTCACCTACGTTTTTTCTTACCGAAGATGCTGAAGCCGATTGAAGAATCTGCTCAGGTGGGGACATTTCTGGATCCCTGGACAGGTAAGTGTCCTTATATTAAAAGTCAGCAGCTACAATATTTAGACTTTTATTGTTCATTGCAACTACTTAGTGTATCCAGGCGGAATATTCCTTATTTTTAACCACTTCAGCCCCGGAAGGATTTACCCCCTCCATGACCAGGACATTTTTTGCGATACTGCACTGCGTTACTTTAACTGACAATTGCGTGGGCGTGCGACGCTGTACCCAAATAAAATTTATGTCCTTTTTCCCCCCACAAATAGAGATTTCTTTTGGTGGTATTTTTGGCGGTTTTTATTTTTTGCGCTATAAACAAAAAAAGACACACAATTGTGAAAAAGAAAATATTTTTTTACTTTCTGCTATAGCACATATCCCCCCAAAAAATAAAAGAAAAACGAATTTCTTCATCAATTTAGGCCAATATGTATTCTTCTACATATTTTTCTTAAAAAAAAAATCCCAATAAGCGTATATTGATTGGTTTGCGCAACAGTTATAGCGTCTACAAACTACGGGATACATTTGTGGACTTTTTATTTTTTTTACTACTACTAGTAATGGCGGTGATCAACGATTTTTATCGGGATTGCGGCGGACAAATCTGACCCTAAGTGACACTTTTTGGGGACCAGTAACACCAATACAGTGATCATTGCTAAAAAAAATGCACTGATTACTGTATAAATAACACTGGCAGGGAAGGGGTTAACATCAGGGGCGATCAAAGGGTTAAATGTGTTCCCTGTTGGTGCTTTCTTACTGTGTGGGGGAAGTGCTGACAGGAACACCACAGAGATCGCTGTTCCTAATCACTAGGAATATAAGAGGATGAAGTGAAGCTAAACCAGTATGCTGTGGTCAGTTCAAAGCATCCGGTCACATCCCAAATGATTGTCAAAAAATTGAATTAGTGCTGCCCCTGGGATAGTATGGACCGATGCAAGAAAATGGACTGACCATGGGTTTGTATAAAAGTAAAAAAAGGTTTTATTACATATAGTAAATCACAAAGGATCAACAGTAAAATGTACATGAGAAAATAATAAAATAAGGACATGATGGTGAGTTTAACATTAGATGCCAATATACATTACATTCACATCCATAATAATAGACGAGGTGTGTCAATACAGAGGGATGCAAATGGACACCGACATGTTTCGGATATACAGGGCAGATTCAATGCCGATATGTAAATATTCCTTCTTCAAGGTAGGTATATAGGCAAAACAATATATTTGGTTTGATCTGTAGTTCAAAGAGAACAACGAAACAACAATGTATAGAACATTGCATAGAGAACATATTGCATAGTATACAACATTAGATGAACATCTAGTTGGTATTTAGAGTGAAAAAAATGAGAAATTGCTACTTACATCTCACAGGGGTTCGTAAAAGCACATGAATATGGGATGAGACGTCACATGGGTGAGCTCCTTGGAGTTTACAAAGATCCAATCCCGCAGATGATGGGAGACAGGCTCAATGTTAAAGTGAATAGAAGCGTTATATGAGCTTCAGAATGGACTCAGGACATAGTCCTCATTAACAGACCATTAAATTGTTCAAGAGTTGAAAAAAAGAAAATAATAATATTTTCAAAAAATGTGTATATACTCTTGAACTAAAAAGTAAGATGTAAAGGCATCTGCTGGAAAATCAGATTAATTGTGTGAAGGTGTCCTTATCCCAGTATGTTCAACACGGCATGTCAAGAGTCACAGAGATGAACTAGCAATTAGACCACCCTTACCCACCAAGATTAACAATATCTCCCATGGCTGTATGTGACATAGGTCTATATCAGACACTAGTTTGTGATTCTTCTGGCACCTACCCCTGCCAGAGCCTGTCTTTAATCAGCTGATGAGGTGCTAATCCCGGGACATCCAGCCAAGCATGCCATAATGAGTAGAATTTACGTGGGACGTTTCTATGTTGATATGTCAGTTTTTCCCTGATTAACAGTTTGTTGACGTTATCTACCCATTGCCCCCTGGTGGGTAGCCTGGGGATGATCCACAGTTGTGCAATCAGCTTGCGCGCCACATACAGCAATCAGAGAATCGCTGTATGAGCCGAAGAAGTCAATGTCTCCTCGTCTAGTGCGCCCAGCAGACACACGACACGCGATAGTTATCATATAAACCTGAGATATCACGTCTAGAACCTCCTTCCAGTAGCGGAATAGTTTGTGACATTTCCAAAGCATGTGAATGAGATCGCCGTGATCACCTTCACATTTCGGGCAAAGGGGGGTAGCTCGATTCCTCCATTTGTATAGTTGTCCTGTATGCTCTGTGCAACAAATACAAGTGGGACAGTTTCTGAGAAACCGACACCAATGGGGCGGAGGAGAGGCAGCGATTCCATGTCTCCCCATCTATGGTTCCCACATATCTCTCCCAACCATTCCTACAAGGTAACCTGGAGGGGTCCTGTATGGCATTGAGGAGAATATTGTAACATCTAAATATCATTTCCTTTCCATCGTTTTCCATAAGCATCCCCTGTATCTGGAAAATACATTGTTCATCACCAAACTGTTCTTGGATGGTTGGAAGAAGTTGCTCTCGGACGATGTTTTTGTACCATTCTTTATTCATGGCTGTGTTCTTGAATTCACAAGGCAAAATTGTGAGTGATCCCACTCCCTTGGCTGAGAAGTAACCCCACACATGAATCATCTCAGGATGCTTTACTGTTGGCATGACACAGGACTGATGGTAGCACTCACCTTTTTCTTCTCCAGGTTTTTTATGGATGCCCCAATTATAGGAAAGGGGATTTATCAGAGAAATTATTTTACCCCAGTTCAATCCCTGTACCTTTTGCAGAATATCAGTCTGTCCCAGATGTTTTTTCTGGAGAGAAGTGCTTCTTTGCTGCCCTTCTTGACACCAAGCCATCCTCAAAAAGTCTTCATCTCACTGTGCGTGCAAATGCACCCACACCTGCCTGCTGCCATTCCTGAGCAAGCTCCGCACTGATGGTGCCCCGATCCCGCAGCTGAATTGACTATAGGAGACAGTCCTGGCACTTACTGGACTTTCTTGGGCGCCCTAAAGCCTTCTTCACAAATGCAATAGAAATGGTTTTTTATGGGATTAAGTTCATTTTCATGGCAAAGAGGGTCTTAGCAATTAAAGGAGTTGTAAAGGCAGAAGGTTTTTTATCTTATTTATTCTATGCATTAGGATAAAAAGCCTTCTGTGTGTAACAGCCTCCCCAGCACCCCCTAATACTTACCTGAGCCCCATCTTTGTCCAGCGATGTCTACGAGTCCCTCGGCCGTCCCTGACTCTCCCTCCTGATTGACTGAGACAGCAGTGGCGCCATTGGCTCCCGCTGCTGTCATTCAAAGTCTGTTAGCCAATCGGAAGAGAGAGGGGGCAGGGCCGAATGGCAGCTCTGTGTCTGAATGGACACATGGAGCTGCAGGGACACTCCATAGGAGGGAGGGGCCAGGAGCAGCAAAGAGGGACCCGAGAAGAAGAGGATCCAGGCTGCCCTGTGCAAAACCACTGCAGAGGAGGTAAGTATAACATGTTTGTTATTTTTTTTATTTTTATTTTTAAACTAGACTTTACAATCACTTTAATTGCAATTTATCTGATCACTCTTTATAACATTCTGGAGTATATGCAAATTGCCATTGTAAAAACTAAAACAGCAGACTTTGTGAAAATTAATATTTGTGTCATTCTCAAAACTTTTGGCGACGTCTGTACATTTTGTGTATATATATTATTTTAATATTATTATTATTTTAAACTTTTTTTTAATAAATTTTTTATATATACAAACAAGGAGGTGTAGATACATAGTTTATTTTCCTCCTCACTAGCAAATAAATCTTCATAGAGGAGAGACAACACAGGGAAGGGCTACAGAATGAATGATCAGTGTAATATCTTTTCAAAGGCTATCACATCGATCATGTGATATGGATCTGGTTCCACCGGATCCTGATCGTTGGTAGAAGACCCAGGGCTGTCACTGACAGCCTGGTTTCGGTGCTGGGAAGGCGCGATCGAGAACGCTTCCAGCACAAACAGAGGAACACATACAGTGCTGTAATAAAGTATTATTTGTTTTTTTTTGTTTTGTTTTTGCATATTTGTCACACCCTAAATGATTCAGATCATCAAACACATTTTAATATTACACAAAGAAAACCCAAGTAAATCCAAAATGCAGTTTTTGAATGATGATTTCATTTATTAAGGGAAAAAAAGCTGTCCAAATCCGCCTGACCTTATATGAAAAAGTAATTGTTGTCGCCCCCCCCCTTTGCTAAATCCTGAATGAATTGTGATTAGCCACATTTTTTGAAAGCTGAGGTAAAGTTCACTTGCCACACCCAGGCCTGATTACTGCCAGACCTGTTGAATCAAGAAATCACTTAAAGTTGTTGTAAATCCCATTCATAAAATCTGACCTGGGCACATATATCTGTAGTGTTAACTTATCTCTCTCCAAAGCCCTAAGTCCTGTGTCTTTCTGCTGCTCCGTTCCTCTGTGATCAGCATGATAACTTCTGGCAAGTTCTCCGACACATGAGATAAAAAGCAGCTGGAAATTTGTGTCAGGGAAGTAACTCAGAGATTAGCAGAGAGCTTATCTATTCACAGCACAGCTCTGCAAATTTCTTTGTTCCTCTGCCTATGTGGAGAAGTTTAAAGCAGGGTCGGGTTAAAAAAAAATCTCAAGCTTTGAACATCTCACATAACACTGTTCAATCCATCATCTGAAAATGGAAAGATACAAAATAAAAGAAAAAGTTGCGCTACTGGGTGGATAAGTGAAGATATGGCTGCCAGCATCAGCAAATAGACATATTGCAAAAAATAACAAGTGAAAATAAAAAATGCAGCGCCTAAAATATGTGAAAAGGCCCAAATACATATAAGGATTCAGGCATATAATAAACAGTGAAAGTGTACGGCCAAAAGGGCCTAGGTGAATAAATCCAAGTATATACACACTAGTTTAAATTCAAATTATACCATCACATGTGCGTAATAACTCATGTATATAAAACCATATACAATAAAACAAAGTCCAATAAAGGTGCCCAGTATGTAAACTGGAAACAAGAAGAGAAAATATATAACAAAACTTCAGTGCATTGTCCCCATTATCAGAATCCAAAAAGCTTCAAGTTCATAGAAAGCATTTGTTCAGAAAACTGCAACACCCAGGGACGTGACTCCAACATCGGGGATGGGGGAAAGAAATGGATGCTCTTATACCTATGCGTGGACACACACACCAGCGGTAGTGGGTCAAACAGGCAAAAAGTGTAGGTGTAGATTCCTCTGGATACGTCCTCACGGAGCAGTAGCAGATGGGGTAAGCACAGGAAATCCGATCTCTCCAGGATGGTGACACAGAACTCCAAAATGTCAGTACATCAGGGATCGCGGTATCAACCATATACAAAAATGGAAAAAAAAGGAGGCTCCACATAGTGCAGGATCAGATGGTAAGATTAAAAAATCTAATTTATTCATAAAAAATGTCACAAAACACACATGGTTTGAAAAATAAAATCATACTGGCATCCATGCAGAGGCTTGCAAAGTAGTGATCACAAAAAATGTATCAAAATGCGGCGTAGCTAAATAGCAGGTTCATGTACCCGACATGTTTCGCATGAAAAATGCATCAACTGGGGCATCATTCAGCTGCTTCAAATGTGCATCCAGCCAGGACAGGTTACTACATGAGGTTTATTTTGTGAAAAATGTCATGAGCAGCTTTAACATTTATTAAAGTACAAGGACCCATTTTACACACAGTGCGGTGACTGGCATTTTTACACAACTGCCAGATTGCCTGCGAGGATGAACTGATGAAGGAAATGATTGGCAGAACATCAGGCGGTAAATCCCAACATCAAATGCATTACTAAGATCAATCGAAAAATTTATGAAAAATTAAGGGCACACCTCCAAGCTATTCTGCTATTACCCTGTGCATGGCAATTGAAGGTGGCAGCATTTATATCTGCTTTATTGCTAACAAGTCTGCAGACTGTATCCTCCCTTTACTATTTGTCTGCAAAATGCTTTCTTGCTGCATTAATCATAAGCTGTTGAGCAATTGACTCGATTGGGATGAACTGGATTGAGGACTGTTATTGTGGATATGAACTGCACCAAAGAGGCTAAAATCAACAGAATAAAAGCAAATTGCAGTGCAAAAGTCTCTTCTACCCACACACTGCTTATTACTAACACGATCGGGAGTAAAGTCAAGTCACTCAGTCAGTGTTGCTTTGCCAGCTTTGTGTTTGCTTCAACATCCATGTAATCTGTCTCTTTTGATTGCTGCATGCTGCTTTATACTAGACCGTTATTATTGCTATGTTGTCACAATTTGTGTTATATACAGTCTAGTATACATTTTTGCGTAGAAAAAGCATGGACATAACTACCTGTCTATGGATCGTAAATGTTGGAGGCAAGCAGTTAAAATGGTATATGGATTTGTAAGTACTTCTGATTGATGAACAGATTGAGTCCACTCACGATTCTGTGAAAGGATATTTTGTCTGTGCACTGGAATATTGAGCTGTTTAAATAATGGAACTAAGCTTGCTTTTTAAGGTTGATTGAGTTAATTCGATTTACAGTGGCTGTATGAGGTTTGGACACCTTGAATGTGCTTTAACAACGTTGTCAAGTTTTAAAGGTCTTTTGTACTGGGATTTGAACTATTTTGGATAGATTTTGGAACCTTGAAATGAGTTAGTGAAAGTTCAGCCTAAAACAAACTATCTCTACAGCTACTGGCAGCCACATTCTAAGACTAACCTATCTATCCCTGTAAAGAAAAATCACTATACAGTTGAACCTCGGATTACGAGCATAATCCGTTCCAGCAGAATGCTCGTAATCCAAAGAACTCGCATATCAAAGCGAGTTTCCCCATTGAAGTCAATGGAAATGAAAATAATTAGTTCCGCATTGACTTCAATGGGATGCAATACAGCATGCGGCCAGAGGTGGGGGGGGGCGCCGGAGAGCCTCGGAAACAGCCGGAAAGGCCTGAGGACACGTCTGGAAATGTTGGAATGGCTCGGAAACTGAGTATTTCCGTGTCTTTACGAGCATTGCCAAACCGCGATGATCGGCTGCGATCGTCGCAGTTCGGCTCTGCTCGGCTCCGGTGCCCCCGCACCTCATGTCAAATGCGTACTGCAGGCCCTTATAGGTTGAATTCTGCTCATCTTGCGAGACAACACTCGCAAACCGAGTCAGAATTAAAAAAAAAAAGTTGGTTGTAAATCAAAACGCTCGTTAACCGCGTTACTCTTAAACCCAGGTTCCGCTGTACATGAAGCCGATCCGGTCCGGTCTCCAGCTGCAGATTCTTTGTGCAGGAGAGAACCGACAATGGCTGGGAAGTGGCGTCACCCATAAAGTTACTATAAGGCTCCTGTTGTCGGCTGCCTCTTCTACACACTCCCACGCACTGAAGCCAACGCTGACAGCTCAGCGTGGGACTGGACTGGCTTCAGAAAAGGTATGTATAGTGATTTCTTCTTTACAGGGCCAGATAGGTTAGTCTTAGAATGTGGCTGCCAGTGGATTTAGAGATAGTTAGTTTTAAGCCGAACTTCTACTTTAAGCTCCCTTTTGTCCGTTCTTGGAAACTGTATTTTTGTTCATGGGGTTTTCCGTGCTAATTCTTTATATGAAGAATGCCAGTCACCCCTAGGACACGTGGAAAACAATTGTTATCTATGTTCCCCATTTGCAATGAAATGGCAGCCTGGTGAGGCCCAGCAGTAAGCTGCAATAAAATGTAGAAAGGCTGCATTTTATGGCAGTGCACAGGAAGGCACTGCATGTCACCGCACAGCAGCATAAATGCACCACGCTGCTGTGTGGTGATATGCAGGGCTGGACTGGGACAAAAATGTGGCCCTGGACTTCATCCAGACCGGCCCACTTAAATTTTGAGTGTCCCCATCAGCAGCCTCCTTACATCACAGTGTCCCATCAGCACCCCCTTACATCAGAGTGTCCCATCAGCAGCCCCCTTACATTAGAGTGTCCCCATCAGCGTCCCCTTGCATCAAAGTGTCCCCATCAGCATCCCCTTGCATCAGAGTGTCCCATCAGCATCCCCTTACATAAAAATGTTCCATCAGCACCCCCTTACATCAGAGTGTCCCATCAGCATCCCCTTACATCAGAGTGTCCCACAGCATCCCCTTACATCAGAGTGTCCCATCAGTGTCTCCCCATCAGTGTCCCCTTACATCAGAGTCTCCCATCAGCAGCCCCTCCCTTACATCAGAGTGTCCCATCAGCAGCCCCTTACATCAGAGTGTCCCATCAGCAGCCCCCCCTTACATCAGAGTGTCCAATCAGCAGCCCCCTTACATCAGAGTGTCCCATCAGAGTGTCCCATCAGCGGTCCCCTTACATCAGAGTGTCCCATCAGCGGCCCCCTTACATCAGAGTGTCCCATCAGCGGCCCCCTTACATCAGAGTGTCCCATCAGCGGCCCCCTTACATCATAGTGTCCCATCAGCGGCCCCCTTACATCATAGTGTCCCATCAGCGGCCCCCTTACATCAGAGTGTCCCCATCAGCGTCCCCTTATATCAGTGTCCCCATCAGCGTCCCCTTACATCAGAGTGTCCCCATCAGCGTCCCCTTACATCAGAGTGTCCCCATCAGCGACCCCTTACATCAGTGTCCCCACCAGCATCCCCTTACATCAGAGTGTCCCATCAGCATCCCCTTACATCAGAGTTTCCCATTAGCATTCCCTTACATAAAAATGCTCCATCAGCACCCCCTTACATCAGAGTGTCCCATCAGCATCCCCTTGCATCAGAGTGTCCCATCAGCATCCCCTTGCATCAGAGTGTCCCATCAGCATCCCCTTGCATCAGAGTGTCCCATCAGCCTCCCCTTGCATCAGAGTGTCCCATCAGCCTCCCCTTGCATCAGTGTCCCATCAGCATCCCCTTGTATCAGAGTGTCCCATCAGCACCCCTTTACATCAGAGTGTCCCATCAGCACCCCTTTACATCAGAGTGTCCCATCAGCACCCCATTACATCAGAGTGTCCCATCAGCACTCCCTTACATCAGAGTGTCCCATCAGCGGCCCCCTTACATCAGAGTGTCCCATCAGCATTCCCTTACATAAAAATGTTCCATCAGCACCCCCTTACATCAGAGTGTCCCATCAGCATCCCCTTGCATCAGAGTGTCCCATCAGCATCCCCTTGCATCAGAGTGTCCCATCAGCATCCCCTTGCATCAGAGTGTCCCATCAGCATCCCCTTGTATCAGAGTGTCCCATCAGCATCCCCTTGTATCAGAGTGTCCCATCAGCATCCCCTTGTATCAGAGTGTCCCATCAGCACCCCCTTACATAAGAGTGTCCCATCAGCACCCCCTTACATCAGTGTCCCATCAGCACCCCCTTACATCAGTGTCCCATCAGCATCTCCTTACATCAGAGTGTCCCATCAGCAGCCCCTTACATCAGAGTGTCCCATCAGCAGCCCCTTACATCAGAGTGTCCCCATCAGTGTCCCCTTACATCAGAGTGTCCCCCCTCTCCTCCCCCTCCCACATGTACTCACAGTTCTGAAGGCAGCTTCTCTTCTTCCTCTCTCCAGTCATGTGATAAGTGATAAGGGGAGAGAGGAAGGAAAGTCTGCCGGCTGTCTATCTCCCCCTGCAGGCTGGAGGGAGCAGAAAGCCTAATCCTCTCTCCAGCAAGTGACGGCAACTGCTCCACCCAACAGGAGTGAAATCGCGATCACTCACTGTCAGAGAGGAACAGCTCCAGGACTGCACCTCACCGGCCCACTGAGCCATCGGCCCACCGGGAAACTCCCGGTAGTCCCGATAGCCAGTACATGCCTGGTGATATGAAGAAAGTGTCACATTGTGCTCTTCAAATGAAATTGACAAACGAAATAGAACGAACTGTGTGATGTGATGAAATGTACATTACACCGCTCCTTCACCATAGCTCACTGCAGCTAAAACTGAGAAATGTCCTCACACTAATCCACTCTGGTTTTGTGTGCAGGCAGTTTAAACAGGCCCTAAAACATAACACAAAACACACTGGCATTGCAAAACATGTTAACTGTTAGTATGGAAGTTAATTTAATTTAAAGGAATGCTCTCAAGCATTGGTAAAAAACAAACAACCACATATTGTGCAGCAGATCAATCACAGCTTGAGTGTATTGTTCAGCACCACGTCTAATGATGTCTAGTAAGGCTGGCAGGTTTCCAGAGTCCCACCTTCTTCATCAGGCTGTGATGAAAGGGGCAGGACCCTGGAAATGCATCAGCCTTGCAATGCTCTCATGCAGCGATAGAGCTGCTGCACCATATGTGAATTTTCCAGATTTTTATCTACCAATGTTAGCGAGAAGTAATTGCTTCCCAAATAAACAATTAATATGCTTTACAATCGCGGTGGATAAAATCAATGTTTTTTTTTTTTTTTAACCACTTAAGGACCAGCCACTGTATATATACGTCGGCAGAATGGCTCGTACAGGCACAATCACGTCCCCTTTAACTGCCCAACTTCGGGGTCGCGTGCGCGCCGCCGGCGGTGCGCTCGCGACCCCCCTGCCTTCCCCGTGAGTCGGACCGCGGGTCCCGCATACTCGATCGCCGCGGGGGATCCCCGCGATCGTCTCACGGAGGCATGGAGCGGGGAGATGTTAGTGTAAACACAACATCTCCCCGCTCCCCTACTGACAATGTCACCGATCTCCGCTCTGTGTAATCAGAGCGGAGATCGGTCACGTGTCACTCGTAGCCACGCCCCCACACAGTAGTAATCACTCCCCTAGGCACACTTAACCCCTTCAGCGCCCCTAGTGGCTAACCCCCTCACTGCCAGTGTAATTTTTACAGTAACCAGTGCATTTTTATTGCACTGATCGCTGTAAAAATTACAATGGTCCCAAGAATGTGTCAAAAGTGTCCGCCATAATGTCGCAGTCATGAAAAAAATCGCCAATCGCCGCCATTACTAGTAATAATTTTTTTTTTTTATAAAAATGCCATAAAACTACCCCCTATTTTGTAAACGCTATAACTTTTGCGCAAACCAATCAATAAACGCAGATTATGATTTTTTTTACCAATAATATGTAGAAGACTACGTATCGGCCTAAACTGAGGGAAATTTTTTTTATATATATATTTTTGGGGGATATTTATTATAGCAAAAAGTAAAAAATATTGAATTTTTTTCCAAATTGTCGCTCTATTTTTGTTTATAGCGCAAAAAATAAAAACCGCAGAGGTGATCAAATACCACCAAAAGAAAGCTCTATTTGTGGGAAAAAAAGGACGTCAATTTTGTTTGGGAGCCACGTCGCACGACCGCACAATTGTCAGTTAAAGTGACGCAGTGCCGAATCGCAAAAAGGGGCCTGGTCTTTATGCTGCGTGTTGGTCCGGGGCTTAAGTGGTGAATTAGATTTTTTTTTATTTAAATCAGTTTTTTTTTTGTTTTGTTTTTTATTTAAATCTGATTATTTTTATATGTATCAAATTTATTTTAATAAATTACTTTTGGAGTAAAAATCTATTTAAAGATAGTTTTCTATTTAAGATACATGAATAATTTAGTTTATTCAGCATGAAATTGAGCTTAGTTATGTAGCATGAGGCTGTATATTCTGCACAAATTTCACATTTTTGGTAAACTCATTCAATGCACCCAAGCTCTGCAAGTTGAGATAACATGCACTGGCAATGTTATTGTTTTAATTAAATAAGACTTTGAGTAGTTCTCCAACTATGTGTGATTAACTTAAAATCGGTTCTGATATCGCTGTTTTACTAACCTGACAGCTTATTATTCTAAATAGGAAACCTTTAATATTGTTTGCAAATATTAAAGATTCTAACTACCAGCAAGAATAAGTCCTTAAATTTAAAGAGGTCCTGTCATTTCAGATCCATCATGGCAGCGCCTGTTAGTGGGGATCCACTCACCTGCTGCTGCCACGTCCCTCACCTTGTTGTGTCACTGCTGCATCACCAGCCATCCCATTGAAGTCAATAGGACTGTCAGTGAGTCAACAGCGGGTCAGAGGAGAAGCCGCTGCAGAACAGGGATGCCAGTTGCTCTTTAAAAATGATTTAAATCAAGCCTTTTTTACTAGTAATTTAAATCAAATGAACCCTGTTCGCAATGCTTTGTTTTGTGCTTTCAACGTCCATCAGACTTCCCTATCTACAGCAATTGCAACTGGGCCTGGAGATTAAGAACACATTATTATGATGAAACTGTGAGGCTACACTTGTGGAACCACTGTCACTTGGTTAGTGCAAATAGCACTTGGGAAAGATTGTTTTCATTTTTGTATTGATTTTTTGTTTTCTTGGTTTTTACAGTGAAGAACCAAGCTCGCTGGGTCCAGCAACTGATCAATGATCTTGAGTTCCTGTATTTAAAGACCCATGATGCACAGTTCAATCTTATCTTGGTGGATTACGACAGTGACGATATGGATGTAGAGCAGGCTTTACGCCGTGCTAAATTGCCAAGGTATCCGTTTTCTATAGTTCTTGTTTGACAAGTGTTGGCATATCAGAAGTACATACAGTATTAAAGTTTTTTTTGGCAGGATACCACATTTCTGACCTGATGAACAGTAATAGGACTTGGCAAGTAAATACCAAGCTGTGCTCCTCCATACCTCCCTCTCCTTATCTTAATGGCTACACTAATAATATGGCATTTACTGGCATTGATTTCTAGTTTATATGGCTGATATACAGTACTGTAAAAAAGTATTTGCCCTCCTTCCTGATTTTTTGCATATTTGTCACACTTAAATGATTCAGATCATCAAACGAGAGTTAATATTAGAGGAAGATAACCCAAATAAAAAATTCAGTTTTTATTTAAGGGAAAAAAAGCTGTCCAAACCTGCCTGACCCTATGTAAAAAAAAGTAATTGCCCCTTAAACATAATAACTGGTTGTGTCACCCTTGGCGGCAACAACTGCAAGCAAGCGTTTGTGAAAACTGTCAATGAGCCTTTCACATCGCTGTGGAGGAATTTTGGCCCACTCTTCTTTGTAGAATTGTTTAATTCAGCCACATTGGAGGATTTTAGACCATAAATGGCCTGTTTAGGGTCATGCCACAGCATCTCAATCGGATTTAAGTCCAGACTTTGACTAGGCCACTCCAAAACCTTTTTTTTTATTTAAACCATTCAAAGGTGGACTTGCTGGTGTTTCAGATCATTGTCCTGCTTCATAACCCAAGTGTGCTTGAGGTCAAAAACTGATGGTCAGACTTTCTCCTTCAGGATTTTCTGGTAGAGTGCAGAATTCATGGTTCCATCAATGATGGCAAGTCCCGATCCTGAAGCTGTAACGGGATGCACACCTGCCATTTTTGTCCAGTTTCTTTCTTATTGTTGAATCATGAGCACTGACCTTAACCACTTGCCGACGCCTTCCACATATATACTGCAGCAAGGCAGCTCGGCTGCGCAAACCGACGTACCTGTACGTCGGTCCGTGCATGTGGTATCGTGGGCGAGCTCCCGCGGGTTCGTCGGACTCTGTCCACCAGCTGCTCGCGATCGCGGTACAGAGAGGCAGAACGAGGATGTAAAAAAGGCGGATCCCCGTTCTGACAGGGGACAATTCAGATCTGCTGTTCCTAGTGATCAGGTACAGCGATATCTGTGTTGTACCAGCAAGCCCAGCCCCCACACAGTTAGAACACACCCAGGGAACACCGTTAACCCCTTGATTGCCCCCTAGTGTTAACTTCTTCCCTGCCAATGTCATTTATACATTGAATAGTGCATTTTTAGCACTGATCACTGTAATGTCACTGGTCCCCAAAAAGTCACTTGGGGTCAGATTTGTCCACCACAAGGTCGCAGTCCTGCTAAAAATCGCAGATCACCACCATTACCAGTAAAAAAAAGTCCCTCAATCTATCCCCTATTTTGTAGACACTATAACTTTTGCGCAAACCAATCAATATACGCTAATTGTGATTTTTTTTTTTTACAAATATGTAGCAGAATACATATTGGCCTGAACTAATAAATACTTTTTTTTTTTTTTAATATATATATATTTTTTGGGGATATGTATTATAGCATAAAGAAAAAAAAATGTTCTTTGTATCTACAGTAATATTGGCGGATTTAAAATGACCAGGGATGAAAACTAGGAAACCTGTCTGAAGATTGCGAGCATAATTTGCTGTGGAAACATGCTTGTAATCCAAAGCACTTGTATATCAAAGCGAATTACCCCATAAAAAATAATGGAAACTTTTCACAAGTCCTTTCGTGGCATGCGTGAGCCATGCTGCGCTTTGTGAATAGTCCCACAGCCTTCTGGGACCTGTGATGTCTCCCAGAAAGCTGCGGGCAGAGGAGGCGATCCGAGTATGAGTGGGTGCCTATCAAAACTTAGTACCCGCTCTCCAAAATAAAATTGAATGTGCCAAATGTGGTAGAGGAGGTGTGGAGGAAGACATAAAGCAGAACTTCCCCGATATAGTTAATATCATGCATGTACTGTAAATGGGAAGAAATGCCTAGATGAAACTTGGCAGAGGAAGAAACTCACGCCTACTTGTAAGAATGATTCCATTTTCTTCTTTCCTGTGAAAGGCCATTGATTTCTCCTGTTACCTAGAACAGCTGTCAGATGGTATCAACTCCACTTCTTTTGTATGTCACCTGTCCCAAGAAGTGGGAGTACATGTGCAATGAAATGAGGAGATTAGGTTCTCCATATTTTGTACAGACTGCAAGCTGGGTGCAAAGTGACCAGGACTGTGCATGTATACTACTCAAACTGTGAGCATAGATATTTGTTTTGTTGAAAAGCTGTCTTTTTTTCCAAGCCATGCACTGAAAACCTCATTTTTTTTCTCCTTGCATAGTACAATAGGTACTACATAAAGGGCTATACTATAGAGGTGACCGGTTTTCTTTAAATATTAAAGTATCTTTTTATGCACTGCATAAAGTAAGCCATCTATTATCTGCAGATTGTCTATATCAAAATGCAGATTAATGCCATCAATTTCCTTCTCAGCTATCAGTATCTGAAGAGAAGTGGAAACTTTGAGCGGGCAGCAGGACTACAGGCTGGAGTTGACACTATACAGGTTTGTGGCAGGTCAAGGGAATATAAATGAATCCTAAGCATATTACTGCCCTACTATAAATGAGTGTGTTTTTTCCAGGACAATCATAGCATCGTGTTCCTGTGTGACCTGCACATACATTTCCCTCTGTCAGTGCTGGACAGTGTTAGAAAGCATTGCGTGGAGGGGCGTCTGGCCTTTGCTCCGATCGTTATGAGGCTGAGCTGTGGTAGCTCCCCAATAAACCCCAGAGGTGAGAGCATATTCCTGCTTAAATGATTTTCTATCGGTGTGTTTTCGAGCCATCTTTGTCTGATGTGGAATGCTTCTTCCTTTGGAAAATAGAAGTGCTTTTTTCTACATTAGCACAAAGGAAGCCTTTAATAGGTAACACACAGAGACAGCTTTTGCTGACCCCTGAAAATGCCAGTTACCTGACTGCCTCTGGCTTTACTCTCTGTAACTGAACTGGATCAAGCATGCTATCAGTAGATTTGGATCACCTGATATCCATAGTCCGATCTTGGTAGAAGAAAGGGATGATAAAGATTAGAAAGACTTGTCTGATTGTTTTGTGGAACATACGGTGAAGCTGAGCCAGTCTGCAAAGAGCTGCTTCTTCTACTGCATGGCCCAAGTAATCCCGCAAAGTCCTATACTTGACTGCTTTCACTTCTCGCTAGCGGTATCAGGCCTGTAGGTGGTGGCCAGGGCTGCTGATAAGGCAGTACTGCCAGCCCTCCTGTTCTGGGCCCGGGCCCCATCAGTTCAAAAGGGGGACCCGGGCACCTGTTGAGCAGGAGAGCCAGCTGTACTGCCTTATCGATGACACTTGTGAATCCCGTGCAGCTGAGGGACTAATAAATCTGTCCTCTGTCCCTTTCTCTGTCTGAAATGTGAGACATCAGGGGTCTGTTTAATCCAGGGGTCTCCAAACTTTCTAAACAGAGGGCCAGTTTACTGTCCTTCAGGATTTAGGGGGGCCAGACTGTGGTCTGTGAAAGTAGAAAATGCCCCATCATTGGGGGGGGGGGGGATACTGCTCACATAATGCATACACAAGTAACCAAAAAAATAACCAAGCATTACTGACATATAAGCCAGACTAGGCAGCAAAAAGGGAGCAGGATGATACTACTAACTATTGAGCCCTTAGTTTGGAAGCAAGGCCATTAAGGCCAAAGAAAAGGCCCCCTCCAATGAAGGGCGTGCTAGAAGGCTAAAAGTGACAACAGAAATGTGCAAATAGAGAACTCTATATTGTGTACAGACTGCTGGTACCAACAAATTAAGGTATGAGCGGATAATACCTACAGGGGGAGGGAACCCCATATAGCCTTGCATCATATTATACCCTAACAGTGTACATGTCAGCTGCCGAAAAGTAGCATAAAAAACAAAACAAAATAAAAGTACAATATCCTAAAACCTCAATAGGAAATAAGCTCAAGAATTATTTTCATGAAAATAATTGGGCGTATACCTGAACTTTCTCTGTGACCGTGATCGCCCAAATCGGCATATTCTGCTGGGAAAAATGGGATGGTTTGAAAGCAGAAAAAAAAAAGAAGGGCAAATCGGTGGCTTCTTAGAATGCAATGTGAGTGAGGGATCTGCTAACTCTAGCAGGGCTACATCTAGACTGGACAGAGCGTGCTCAGGGTCCGTAGTGTAATTCTGCCACACCGACCAGATACTATTGAAGCACAAGATCCATAATCTCGTTCACCTTCCTAATCCACTCCTCGAGGCTAGGAACTGGAGCCCCCTTCCAATAAATGTGGAGTAGTCTTCTAACCGCAGTAGGTAGATGTGGTAGGGTACATGGAGTAGGAAGTGGACCAGGGATGAGAAAGGGATGTCCAAAGCGAGTATTTCACGTATCTGGGCTTTATCGGCCCAGAAGGGTCCAATCATGGGGCATTCCCACCACAAGTGTAAGAGCGTACTTCACTGACCACAACCGCACCAACAAAAATCAGAGGTGGAAGGGTACATCCGCAACAAATCGGTGGACCTGCGATACCAACGTGTCAGTATCTTATCATTTGTTTCTTGAGTTTTGGAGTCTATGGAACTAGAGTGGGTCAACTGATATAGGTGAGATAGTTGCTCTGCGAAGAACTCTAACCCTAGGTCACAATCCCACTCCCGGATATAAGTAGGTTTGACAGCGGTGGAAGCAAAGCTCAACAGTTTATATAGTTCTGAAACCATATGGAGTATAGGCTGCTTAGCTATAAAAAGACGCTCAAATGGGGTAAGAGTAGACACTTCCCTGATTGAGCGGCCATGGGTAGTAAAAAAGTGGTGAAGTTGTTTGTAATGCCAAAAGTTCATGGGGAAACTACCATGGCGCTCCCTAAGGGCCTCAAGTGGAAGCAGCTTACCATTCTCCAGGAATTTGCCACAACTAGAGGTTCCATCCATAGCCCACGGTCCGGGGCTGGTTTGTAAACTTCCATCACATTAACTAGACAGGCTTTTTAGATATCCCTTTTCAAACTGTATTTGGAGAATAATGTCCAATGTGTAATTAGATTGTCGTGCAACAGGTCCACTTTTTGCTTCCGACTTTATAATTTACAGTAGAATTCCATGCAAAACTGCTTTTTAAAATACTCCCTCCCCCTTTCTAACGCCTATTCTAACTAACCTGTGTAGGAAAGATCAGTATACTTACAATTTTCAGGCGGCTCCTTTCCGGTCGTGCGATCCAGCTCTCCTGCAGCCGACACTGGCTGAAACGGGAGATCATGTGACCAGACCAGAGCTGCCTGAAAAATAGGGTAATTTATACAGATCTTTCCTGCACAGGTTAGTCAAAATAGGTATTGGGAGGGGTAGGAGATAGATTTAAGAGTACTGTATATACTCGAGTATAAGCCGACCCGAGTATAAGCCGAGGCACCTAATTTTACCACAAAAATCTGTGAAAACGTATTGACTCGAGTATAAGCCTAGGGTGAGAATGCAGCAGCTACTGTAAGCGGAAAAGAGGGTCAACAATGCCCATTTGCAGCTTCAATGTGCCCATTTGCAGCCTCACTGTGCCCATTTGCAGCCTGACCTCACTGTGCCCATTGCAACTCTTCAACTCGACCATCCTCTCACCTACATTCTCTCTACTGTTTGTAACGTTAAGGAATGTGCCATCACTGTGGGGATGTGAGTCTCTCTGGGTGTACTCGTAGTATGGCAGGATCCAGTTGGTTCCCCCGGCAGGTCCCGTTACCATAGCACCCATGATAATTTGCAGCCTGACCTCACCGTGCCCATTGCAGAATCTGATCTGTGTACCCGAGTCCGTGCCATATTCAGACAGCGGCCATGCAGTGTTAAAAACTTGTGCTCCTCCTTGTGCTGTTCCGTGATAAGCGGAACACTCAGTTTCCCAGCAAATACTGTGTTCAGTGTTCCGCCTATGATGGACGCCCTCTTGTCCTCTCGTCTATCACGGACGAGAGGGGCGTCCATGATAGGCGGAACAGTGAACACAGTGTTTGCTGGGAAACCAAGTGTTCCACCTATCACGGAACAGCACAAGGAGGAGTGCGAGTTTTTAACACTGCACGGCCGCCGTCTGAATATGTCACGGACTTGGGTACACAGATCGGATTCTGCAATGGGCACGGTGAGGTCAGGCGGCGATGGACTCGGGTACGCTGACTCGAGTATAAGCCGAGGGGGTCATTTTCAGCCCCAAAAAAAGGGCTGAAAAACTTGGCTTATACTCGAGTATATACGGTAGTTCGATTTTGTATTGAATTCTACTTTAATTGTGAAGCATCATGCAGAAAAAGTGGTAATGTTTTTTTATTGTAATTTCCTAAACTCGACACAAAAAGTTGATTTAGTGCCCCTTTAATGGAATCGTCTTTGGAATACCCTGTGTGGAGGAAATAATTTATTAATCTCCAAAGCATTTAAGAATAGGTCAGTGCAGTATACATGAGAAATTTATTATCATGCGAATATGATTCCTAAACTCTATATGGTAAAATGCTGGTTATAAAATTCTGACTGTTCATCATCCTCCATCCCCACTGTAATTTTTGTGCGGTATTTGATCTTTAATTGTATATCACATTGACATTCTTCATGTACTCATGCCTTGTTTTATGACTGCAGGCTATTGGGAAGTTAATGGCTTTGGCCTTTTTGGGATTTACAAGTCGGATTTTGATCGTATTGGAGGTATGAATACAGAAGAGTTCAAAGACCGATGGGGAGGAGAAGACTGGGAACTTCTGGACAGGTGCGATGCAGTTTTATAGGGCAGTCTCACTTTTTTGCTACATCCGTCTTAAAGCATTTTGCTGCTATTTTTACTGTTTATAAAATGTGTGTGTGTTTTGGATATAGTGTGGGAGGGGTTAGAATCTCTTTAGGTTTATATTCCTGCTTGTGACCCCATTGATGAGATTTTTCACTTATTTCCTGGCCATGTAACCACATATAGGAAGTTTGCGAAAATCTCTCCAACCATTTCTCCATTTTTATGACCCTTGTCATCTGTTACTGACAGCAGTAAAAGTTGTCGTAAACCGTTACCCACCAACGTTTTGACTTTTTTTTCCACCTCCTGGTTATGTCAAGCTCAACTGTAAGCAGTTAATTCAGCAAATTTAGCTCCATTTTTATATATATACTTGGATTATAAACTATATTATACAGTGAAGACTTAAGTATTTCCACTGCTAGGCTACGTCCTGTTGAAACTTAAGTCATCTGCTAATGCTTATTTTGGCTATACAATGTTCCAGGCAGTTAGTTGTTCCTGGAAAACATTGTGTGACTTTTCAGTATATTTTATTTATTTTCCTGCAGACAGCCGAAAGAAACAGAAGTTTAACTTGTTACATTCTCGTATTAAAGCTGAACTCCAAACAAATTAAAAATAAATATATGTGGAGCACAGGACAAGCATTTTGTTACATCTACTTTAACCACTTAACGACCGCCCACTGTAAATATACGTCGGCAGAATGGCACGGACAGGCACAATCACGTGCCCGTACGTGCCTGCCTTCGTATGGGTGGGGGGTCCAATCGGACCCCCCTCCGGTACAGTGGGCGGCCAGGATCGCTTCGGGAGCGATCCGTGATGAGGGGGCCGCCATTCGATTCTGGCCACCCCCTCGCGATCGCTCCCGGCGAATCAAATGCTTCCTCTGCCTGTGTAATGTTTACACAGGCAGGAGGAAGTGATGTCATCCCTCATGCGGCGCTCACATATACCGAGCGCCGCATGAGAGAAGACACAGAGGTTAGTGCACAAACACTACACTAACACCAGCACACATAGGCACATGATCGCCCCCCCAGGCCCACCCAGACACCCCCAGATCACCCCCCAGATCACCCCCCAGTCACAGTGTTACTGATTGCAGTGACCATTTGATTACTGATCACTGCAATCAGTGACATTTGTGACTGTAAAAGTGTCAGGGCAGTTAGTTTTAGGTCCAGTGTAGCCCCCTAACCCCCCCCCCTAATAAAGGTTTAACCCCTTGATCGCCCCCCAGGTAACCCTTTCACCCCCTAGCACCGCCGTCACTAAGCGATCGTTTTTCTGATCGCTGTTTTAGTGTCGGTGATGCCGATAGGTAGGCAGTTATTTTAGGTTCGCTGCAGGTTTTGAAAGCGTCGGGTACCCCCATATATTACCTAATAAAGGTTTAACCCCTTGATCACCCCCCCAGGTAACCCTTTCAACCCCTAGCACCGCTGTCACTAAGCAATCGTTTTTCTGATCGCTGTCTTAGTGTCGGTGATGCCGATAGGTAGCCAGTTATTTTTTTTAGGTTCGCCGCAGGTTTTTATAGCGTCGGGTACCCCCATATATTACCTAATAATGGTTTAACCCCCTGATCGCCCGGCGAGTGATATCAATTAGGTTTTAGCGTCAGAGACCCCCTGATTTCCCCTAGTTAACCCTTTCACCAGTGATCACCATATAAGTGTTACGGGTGACGCTGGTTAGTTAGTTTGCCTTTTATAGTGTCAGGGCACCCGCCGTATATAACCCAATAAAGGTTTAACCCCCTGATCGCCCGGCGGGTGATATCAATTAGGTTTTAGCTTCAGAGAGGGTCTGCGTCGCCCCAGGCAGCGTCAGGTTAGTGCCAGTAACGCTAACACCCACGCATGAAGCATACACCTCCCTTAGTGGTATAGTATCTGAACAGATCAATATCTGATCTGATCAGATCTATACTAGCGTCCCCAGCAATTTAGGGTTCCCAAAAACGCAGTGTTAGCGGGATCAGCCCAGATACCTGCTAGCACCTCTGTTTTGCCCCTCCGTCCAGCCCAGGCCACCCAAGTGCAGTATCGATCGATCACTGTCACTTACAAAACACAACACACATAACTGCAGCGTTCGCAGAGACAGGCCTGATCCCTGCGACTCCAGTGCTGTAGGAGGTGATTTCACCACCACAGTTAAAAAAAAAAGAGCATATATGCCGAAGCATGAGGGCAGCAGTGGCAGAGGAGCGATTTTGCTCCTAATGCCCCGTACATACGGTCAAAATTCCGACTGAGGCATGCCCGTGGAAAAGTCAGACCATGTGTGTACTGGTATGTTGCTGGACTTTGGTTATACCAGATTGATGCCTGCGGGTTTAGGTATCATCTTGGTATCATTCTTTTCAGCCAGCGGCCGACTTTCATGTAAAAGCAATCCTAGCGGATAATTAGCCTCTGGACTGCTTTTACAAGCAGTGGGAGGGAATGTCCCCCCCCCCCCCCGATATAAAAAGCGCCATTGGGAAATTGGGAAAGCATTTTATCACACCGATCTTGGTGTGGTCAGATGCTTTGAGGGCAGAGGAAAGATCTAGGGTCCAATAGACCCCATTTTTTTCAAAAAAAGAGTACCTGTCACTACCTATTGCTTTTATAGGGGATATTTACATTCCCTGAGATAGCAATAAAAATGATAAAAAAAAAAAAAAATATGGAAAGAACAGTTTAAAAATAAAAGAAAAAAGAAAAATTAATAATAATAAAAAAAAAAAAGCAACCCTGTCCCGCCCTGCTCTTGCGCAATAGCGAACGCAAGCGTCGGTCTGGCGTCATATGTAAACAGCAATTGCATCATGCATGTGAGGTATCACCGCGAAGGTCAGATCGAGGGCAGTCATTTTAGCAGTAGACCTCCTCTGTAAATCTAACGTGGTAACCTGTAAAGGCTTTTAAAGGCTTTTAAAAATGTATGTAGTTTGTTGCCACTGCGCGTTTGTGCGAAATTTTAAAGCATGTCGTGTTTGGTATCTATGTACTCGGCCTAAGATCATCTTTTTTATTTCATAAAACATTTGGGCAATATAGTGTGTCTTAGTGCATTAAAATTTAAAAAAAGTGTATTTTTTCCCCAAAAATCGCTGCGCAAATACTGTGTGGAAAAAAAAAATGCAACGCCCACCATTTTAATCTGTAGGGCCTTTGCTTTAAAAAAATATATAATGTTTGGGGGTTCAACATAATTTTCTTGCAAAAAAAAAGATGTTTTCATGTAAACAAAAAGTGTCAGAAAGGGCTTTGTCTTCAAGTGGTTAGAAGAGTGGATGTAAGCTTCCTAATGTTGTGTATAAAATGCCAGGACAGTTCAAAACCCCCCCAAATGGCCCCTATTTTGGAAAGTAGACACCCCAAACTATATACTGAGAGGCATGTCGAGTCCATGGAATATTTTATATGTTGACACAAGTTGCGGAAAAAAAAATTTTTTTTTTTTTTGCACAAAGTTGTCACTAAATGATATATTGCTCAAACATGCCATGGGCATATGTGGAATTACACCCCAAAATACATTCTGTTGCTTCTCCTGAGTACGGGGATACCACATGTGTGAGACTTTTTGGGAGCCTAGACGCGTACGGGACCCCAAAAACCAAGCACCGCCTTCAGGCTTTCTAAGGGTATACATTTTTGATTTCACTCCTCACTGCCTATCACAGTTTCGGAGGCCATGGAATGCCCAGATGGCACAAAACCCCCCCAAATGACCCAATTTTGGAAAGTAGACACCCCAAGCTATTTGCTGAGAGGTATGGTGAGTATTTTGCAGATCTCGCTTTTTGTCACAAAGTTTTGAAAATTGAAAAAAAACAAATGAGAGCTGTAAAATACTCACCATGCCTCTCAGCAAATAGCTTGGGGTGTCTACTTTCCAAAATTGGGTCATTTGGGGGGGTTTTGTGCTATTTTGGCATTTTATGGCCTTTGAAACTGTGATAGGTAGTGAGGAGTGAAATCAAAAATTTGTGCCCTTAGAAATCCTGAAGGCGGTGCTTGGTTTTCAGGGGCCCGTACGCGGCTCCCAAAAAGTCCCACACATGTGGTATCCCCGGGGCTTAAGTGGTTAACCGGTTAACGATTGGCTCCTGCACATACACGTCGGCAGAATGGAACGGCTGGGCAGAGTAACGTATATTTACGTCACTTTAAAGTTTCCGCCGTGCGGTCGAGCGCGCCCCTGCCGCGAGCTCCGTGACCGTGCCCGCGGGACCCGCGGTCCGCTGGTGTCCCGCGATCGGGTCTCAGAGCTGCAGAACGGGGAGAGGCAAGTGTAAACAAGCATCTCCCCGTTCTGCCTAGTGACACTGTCACTGATCGTCTGCTCCCTCTCATCGGGAGCAGCAATCAGTGACGTGTCACTTGTAGTCACGCCCCCTAACAGTTAGAATCACTCCCTAGGACACACTTAACCCCTTCAGCGCCACCTAGTGGTTAACCCCTTCACTGCCAGTGTCATTTTCACAGTAATCAGTGCATTTTTATAGCACTGATCGCTGTAAAAATTACAATGGTCCCAAAGTGTCCGATTTGTCCGCCATAAAGTCGCAGTCGCGATAAAAATCGCAGATCACCGACTAGTAAAAAAAAATATATAATAAAAATGCCATAAAACTAGCTTTTGCGCAAACCAATGAATATACGCTTATTGCGATTTTTTTTTACCAAAAATATGTAGAAGAATATGTTTCGGCCTAAACTGTGGAAATATATTTTTTTTTTATAGATTTTTTTGGGGATATTTATTATAGCAAAAAGTTAAAAATATTGCATCTTTTTCAAAATTGTCTCTCTATTTTTGTTTATAGCGCAAAAAATAAAAACCGCAGAGGTGATCAAATACCACCCAAAGAAAGTTTTATTTGTGGGAAAAAAAGGGCGTCAATTTTGTTTGGGAGCCACGTGCACAATTGTCAGTTAAAGCGACGCAGTGCTGAATCTCAAAAAGTCCTCTGGTCTTTAGCCAGCCAAATGGTCCAGGGCTTAAGTGGTTAACAACAAGAAAAGTAAAACTCCCATATGAACTACTACACAACATGAAAAATGAAAGGTTAACTCCACTTTCGTGGGGGGAAAAAATTGCAAATAAAGAAAAAATATTATATAGCGTATACAATTGCGACACAAGTCATATTGTAATTGACTGTTTATAAAAAAATTACCTTTCCCTTTTAATCTGCAGCCGCTGTAATTTTCTGAAAATGCAATGTAATATGGCTGCCTGGAGGAGTTCTGTACACAGAATGTGTACTGACCACCCCCACAAACATAATTTCCTGCTTGTGTGATTGGCTCACCAATTTTCACAGAAGTCTGCCTAAGATACATGTCAGTTTTCAGGCATTCCCTGCAACAAAAATGTCATTTTTGGTGAGATACTCCCAATAGGAAATCACGTCTAAAGGGATGCAGGCCCAGCAGCTTTCCCCATTAGTGCCCTGCAGCTGCCACAGCTGACTGATAATTATGAAACCGCTCCCATTAGACACACTGTGCCCAGGGACACAGAGGAACAAACAGGGATTTCTTCAAAATAACAAAAGGTAGGAATCTGCAACAAAGTTTGTTATAATCCTTCTAATGTACATAGATCACCCAGAGGGGAATGTTTTTTTTTTCTCAACAAACGTGGAGTTACGCTTTAACGAAAATATTCCACTTTAAATAGAAGTAGAGCAATATTCTCCAGCATATAGAGTGTAGACTGATCCTATAACGTGCTGTCAGTGTCATTCTCTCATGGTCACCTTGAATGAACTCTGTCAAAAACTGATGATTATCTTAACAGTGTTAAACTTTGGTGTTTGGATATATATTTTTTTCCCCTGATAATTTGGCAAAATGATTGGGAACTCTTGGGATGCATTGTTAACTTCTGTGTCTGAAATTTTTTACAGGGTGCTACAGAATGGGCTTGAAGTTGAGCGACTGCGTTTGAGGAACTTCTTCCACTACTATCACTCTAAGAGAGGCATGTGGAACACACAGAGCCAAGAAACCGCTGCCAAGGACTGACGTGGCGCCAAATGGCTCTGTGACCTTTAGTCCCTTTTTTGGGCCCCTCCCCAATTTGTGTTCGTCTAGAGGGGCTGGCTGTTATGTTTAATAACCATGGTGTCGCCAGAGAAACCTGCAGGGCTTGGCTCTGCACTTTACTGCAGGCTGCTCTGGTTGAGCTGAGTAGGCTGTGATACTCTGCAGGAGATGACTAATAAGATAATTTATTCAAGTCTTTCTACTTGAATAGGGGAATTGGCTTTCCCCACAAGCTGAGTGCAAGTTGCCAGTACTTGTTTGTAGCGGATACGTTGCTATGTATTTTCAAACAGCAGAATGGATAGACAGGAGAAAAGGCCTTTTTTATCACAAAGACTTTTTCACGCCAGCACGTTTTTATGTTGTGTTTTTAAGTGTTGACCGACCTTCTGGCCATTCTTTTAATTGAATGAATTCCTTAACACGGTGGAAAATGTTTCAGGTAATACTAATGCAACGTGCATTATCACCTGCATTTCTGCTATGCATTCTTCTTAACAACGACACATACAGTATAGAACTGCAGACAAATAGAAATAGAATTTTTAGAAGTACAGAAGAAGCTAGGACATTTGATTGTTGCAGTAATCACCAGTCAGATTTTTATGGAAACAGAAATGCAATTTTTTCATTAAGATATTTATTTAACAATTCGAAAATCTGAATTTCATTGTGTTTGGGGTAGGTGAGGGTCCTTTGTGGATCTTTCGTAGTTCCCCCCATAGTGCACATATACAAGTGAAGATGTAACACATTTAAAAAATGTGGTGCCAAATAATACATTTAGGTGCACACCTTGTAAACCACTTACTGCTGCACTAATATCAGTGCAGGCCTGCTTAAAAGAGAAGTATGTTTTTTTTTTTTTGTGTGTGTGTTTTTTTCTAGATTCTGCATCTGTCCCCTGCCGCCTCTTCACTGAGAACCGTGCCACTGAACACCGCCGATGGCTCGGTTCTCTCACCTCCCCGAGCGGAGAGCTGATGTCTGTCAAACAGCATCTCTCCTGCTCTTATCCTCCACGCTCATTGGAGCGCTGAGCTGTGGAGGGGCAGGGAGCGGCTTCGCTGAGAGGCTGAGACTGCCATTAGGCTAAGTAGCTGGCAGATCCAGACTTACTAATTTGGGATGACACGGTGCCTGGACTGATTCCAGTGACGTCAGCGGAAAGCGGGCTTCAGACCGCTCTCTGCTGAAAATGAATTGCACTCCTGTGACCCATAGGAGAAGCCCAGCCTAAAAAGCTCAGGCTGGACTTCTCCTTTAATCAGCAGAAGTAAGGTGATGTGTTCTACGAAAGCAATGTGATATACATAAAGGCCACAAACCAATAGTTTATTCCTTCAATATGGAGTTCATAGATGCATTGTTTGGCACAAACATTTTACACGTATGTAATGTCTTTGTATTTGTGGTTTAAAGGGCTGGAGGGAGGGGTCAGGAGACGAAAAAACAGACAGAAGTTTGTCCTTTTGATATGTCGATTGTTCAAAGAAGGCTTTGTTTCTGTTTCTTTGGGGTATTTTTTGTGAAGTGCTATCAACTTAAAGCGGGAATTCAGCCCGAAGAGGAAGTTCAGCTTTATGCCCTCCTCGTCTCCTTCTCTTCTAACTTTGGCACTTTTTTGGGTTTGGGAGAGAGTGTTTACCTAGTTTTGACAGGTACCTGCTCCCAATTCTGGTCGGATCGCCTCAGCGATCCACTGGAAATTCCCCCCCTGCCTGCAAACTTCTGGAACATGTGACAGGTCCCAAATGGCTGTGGGACCATTTACAAAGCATAGCGCAGCTCATGCATGCACAGTGGGCAGTCAGCTGTGAGACAGCAAGGAGTCACAGCTGGCTGCCCACAGTAAACGTGGGAACCAGCGACCTGAAGACCAGTGAAGAAGTGGTTCTGGTGAGCACGTTGCTGGACCCATGGACAGGTGAATGCTCTTTTTTTTTGTAAAGAGGCTGAAGAATTGCTTTAATAAAATGGGAATGGAACCATTAGAAATGATGGGAATCTGAAAAGATTAAGTTGGTTTTTGAAGTTACAGGTTTGGGGCGCTCATCCTATCTTCATAGCTTAAGAAGTCATTGACCTGAAATAAGCATTCAGCCATTGAAGTATTGGGACACTTGATGAGCACATTCTTGTTTCAGGACAGTGAATTGGTCAGTACTTGGAATGGGTTAAGATGACTGCCATAAGGCATCCTTTTCTACAAAAACGGCTTTGCAATGCTGACCTTTTAACTAAGTAGAACTGTAGATTAGCTTTTAGCAGGACTAATTAATGAATTCTGATGTCTGTTTGGCTGCTGTAGGTTATATATTTATTTATATTCACATATTTTACAGAGAACATTTTAATCTGATTGCACCAGCCCCTGAACTAACAGGAGTTTACAGTCTAATACCATACGTACGTGCACACACAGTAGGGCCAGGTAGATCGAAGTCTGTTTACCTGCCAGTATGTCTTTGTGTTGTGGGAAGGAACAGAAGTTCCATAATCCCACACAGATTTCATGCAGATAGTGTAGAGCGGCAAGGCAATGCACTTTCTAGTCTTTGTGCTCTCTTATGCACATTGCGTCTCAATTAAGTTATGTTATTACATAAAACTCAGTGTGTCCTGCTGCCAGAAAGTTTAAGGGTCTGTTTCACACATGTGAAAAAGGAAGTTGTAAAAATAATTCAAACCAAATTTACTTGCAATTAGCACAGTATGGGCATTTTTTAATAGCATTAAATCTTCATCATATTCAATCTACTTGAATGAAGGGTAGGAAAATTCCTTGCGGTATACAAACTGACCACTGGGTGTCTCAAAAGGTCACCTATAGAAAGGTACGCACTTTGCATATAACTGGTGTTCTTACCAATGAGCAAAGATGACCACATGGTGTCACTGTGTGATATGACTTGGGATACACCCTGTATAACAAAATCAGATTATCATCTCCTAGTCTGTGATACTTTTTAATGTAATGACATGCTAAAATGTGTATGCCCTGCTTGTGGAAGTACCCCCAATATGTATCTCCAAATATGTGCCGACATGTAGATAAATCGGAATGTAAGCTAAAAGGGTTTACTCTTTTAATAGGAAATCCCACACACATTCACATGCACACAATTGTTCTTTTTGTACATTAGCAAGGCCTCCATTCTGCTGTGTCATACTAATGTATGTAAGATTATATTACTTTTATGGCCTCATACACACAGGTTTGAATGCATGAGTTTCCTATTGGGCATGCAGCATCAGGTGGGGCCTGAACATTGTATGCCATGTACAGTTTGGCATGCTGCAAAAGTAAATGCATTCCAAACCTGTTTCTTTGTAAGAAGCCATTTGCCTTGGTAAGTTTATCTGGACTTAAGTTGAAATTATAGGTAAAGTAAGACAATCGTAATTATAGGAATTATTGTTTACTTTTTTCCAAGGAATTTTTTTTTCTCTAATATAAAGGGTCAATATATCCAAACTTGAAATTTTCATTCTGAGAAGATAGTTGTGGGTTGAATTGCATCTGGCTTGTATCTCTTGGGGACTCTAGTAGCAAGATTTGTGTCATAGGAAAACCAGGTCCGATTGTCTCACTTAGCCATTACAGGAGATCCTCACTATATATTTGTTTTATTATCTAAAGAATGCAGCAAGATGGATAATCGTTTTGCTGGATCAGGGAGACTTCATGATTGTGAACCCCAGGGTTGATACAGGACAAGCACAGATATAAGGAGCCTGTGAGTGATTCAACCCATCAGCATTTTCTCCATAGTTGAATTAATCCAATTTGGATAAACTGTTTACAGCAAGCTTGATGCTGCCTATAAGCAGCATATACATATCTTGCAAAAAAAGTAAAAAAAAAAAAAAAAAAAAAAATCTAAATGAATACCTTTTGATAAGTCACAATTACATAAACGATACAAGCTCACGTACATGTTTACAGAAGATTTCCTGGCGTTCTAGGAACCAGGTGATGGATAGAATTATACTAGTTGCTATGTTTGCAGCATGCTAGATGGGATAACGGCAGAGGAATAATCCCATCCAAAATGTGTTCCTCTTAGAGTATTGTACAGTGTCATCTCCTGCTCAGATCTAGCTATGCTCAGCATTTACAATGATTTCTGTGAAATTAAAATGTAGCAAGAGGTTTTTAGAAGTTTTAAATATTTTTTTTTCTTTTTAAACTAAAATAAAAGTTTTCAGTTTGGCTTTTATTTGTCTTGCAGTTTTCATTCGCATTTCTTTACAATAAGTTATACAACTGCAACTGTTCCTTAAAGTCTTATTAATATTATTATTTTTTCAAATAACAAACAGGTTTATACTTACCTGCTTTGTGCAATGGAATTGCACAGCACAGAGTGGCCCCTGATCCTCTTCTCATGTGCCCCGCCGGCACTCTTGGATTCTTCTCTTACCGGTGTGCCATCATAGCCTTGTTGCCTGTGTCTATTGACACAGATTGCGTGCCTTGGCCCTGCCCCCACACCACAGGATTTGACTGACAGCAGCGATAACCAGTGGCTCCCACTGCTCCCAGCAAAGCCAGTCAGAGTGGGGAGGAGAGAGCAGCTGCCAATGGGCACAGCACTGGATCACATGAAGACTTGTAAGTATTGGGGGGGACGATACTTCGACCTAAAGATAAGGCAAGGAATGCATTAAGGTAAAAAATGTTTTGGCTTTACACCCGCTTGGTGCACTCCAGTTGGACGTTAATATTTTGTATTTTGTATTCACTAGCTATGTGCAGCCCATGGGAACGCACACCTGGATTTTCAATCATTATTGTATTTTGCAATGCTCTATGAAAATGCATACTTCCAATAAAGGTACATTCCATTCAAAATTAAGACTTAAATTGCATACAGAGATTATTGCTTACCCACTCAGGGCTTTCGTTTTTATCTAGGGGTAGTTATGAAGCAGCCGATCCCTAAAGGCCACGTTTTTGTCATGTATCTAATGATATGGGATTACCCTTTTGTAGTACCAGTGGTATTCTCAAAACTCTTTGAATCCTCCCTTATTTCTTGGACAAAATGCCTAATATATCAAATTATCAGTCCCAGGAAATGTTTCCCAACCAGCAGTCTGCTTTGGACATTTAAATCTTATTTGTGATCGATCATAGAGCAGGGGTGCCCAACCTGTGCCCCGCAGGCCCTCTGATGTGGCCCGCGACCTCCTGCTCTGGGATGGCGGGTTGGCAAGCCCAGATTTTAGGTTCGCAACCCCCCATCCCAGAGCATCAGTGTTGAGAATGGAGTCAGTGGTAGAGGAAGCATGTGGCTGCAGTAGAGAGCAGAGCCGATGCTTCCTGTATAGTGCTGGCTCTTGACCGCAACAGCCGGCAATACCTGCAGGATGATTCCTGAAGTGAAAATTGTGTTTAAAGGTCAGGTTTTTTTTTTATTAAAATCACATAGCAATGGGATACCTGTGCTAGTTCTGCAATGGTCACTCTGGGCTACTTTCAAACTGATCCACAGGTGCAGCGCAGTGCACCTTTGGGGTACCTGCACTGAGCCATAGACTTCTGTT
The DNA here is from genome assembly GCA_029206835.1 of Rana muscosa. Lineage (NCBI taxonomy): Eukaryota > Metazoa > Chordata > Amphibia > Anura > Ranidae > Rana > Rana muscosa. Next base: position 118,892,700 of record CM055119.1, on the reverse strand, counting down.
ATTACATGCAGGTTTGGTGTGCTTTCTGAAAATGCACCACACCTGCAGGATATAATAGAAGTCAATGGAAAACTGCAGGTAATCCGCAGAATTGCACTCGCAGGACGGGTAAACCGCAGCTGTGAAAGCAGCCTTATGCCCCTTTCACATAATCGGCCTGATTGGGTCTGCCTGTCCGTTTTTCAGGCAGACCCAATCGGACCCTCTATTCACTTCTATGGTGGCTTGTGTCCGTTTACGCTTGCCTGCCTCCCAACCGATCCGCTAGAAAAACCAGAAGGGGATCCATCCCCTTCTGCCTGGTCTGATCTGATCAAGGGGCCCATAGAGTAGAGCTAGCTGTGCAGAGCGGACATGGACCTGTTGATTAAGTGACCCTAGCTCTTCAAAAGGTTGGGCACCCCTGTCATAGAGCAAGAAGGTTCCATAGCAGGGGCTCAAGGAAGCAGACCACCCTATCAAACATAATCTTTTACACAATTGCAGTATCTGATGTTTAACAGGTTCAGTGAACAATTAAACTGCTGCTATATGCCTTCTAACCCTTCAGTAGTAAATTTGGGCACCTTCTGCTCCAATACTGTAATATCTTAGACCCCTTTTACACTGGGGCGGTTTTCAGGCACTTTAGCACTAGAAATAGCGTCTGCTAAGCACCTAAAAACCACATCCCATTCATTCCAGTGTGACCTTTCACACTGGGGCGATGCATTTGCGAGACGTTCTGAAAAGTCCTGCAAGCAGCATCTTTGGGAGACTTATCGGCCATGTTGTCTGACTGTTTAGTTTGGTGTTGTACCAAGCTGTGTATGTGTTGTATGTCAAAAAATTATTTTTTCAATAAAAAGAATTTACAAAAAAAAAAAAAAAAAAGCAGCATCTTTGGGGCGGTTTGGGAGCGCTGTATTTATTTCATGAAATAAAAGCTTGTCATTGTAAGCACCCTTGTTAGTGGTAGATGGTTTCTCTCAACACTCTTAACTGCTCCATTTGTAGGAGAGCTTGTTCTGTTGAAAAACAACAAACTTACTGGCAGGATCACCAGATGAAAATAAAGGAAAGAAAGCCTAAATGAAAAGCATTGCACCCATCACATCTAAGAATTGGTAAGCTGCAAAATAATACATGTTTAATTTTGGCTTTTATACCACTCTATGTATGGATCGAAATGTGGCCGGTTCAGCAGGGACCAGCTGAATTTCAATCAGTGTGTGGTCATCCCTGTTTGACAGAAGTTGATCGTTAGACCGACTTCGGAAGTTGATGGGGACAAGGGCCTCTTCTTGACAACCCTTGCCCGGTGGTTGTCGGGGTCTGCGGGTGGGGGGCTTATTGGAATCTGGAAGCCCCCTTTAACAAGAGGGCCCCCATATCCCGGCCCCCCTATGTGAATGAGTATGGGGTACATTGTACCCCTACCCATTCACTAAAAAAAAGTAGTGTAGTGTTAAAAAATACAGTAGACAGTTTTTGACAAGTCTTTTATTAAAAATCTTCTTCCTGCGGTCTTCCTCCATCTTCTCCTGCATCTTCATCCTCCGGTCTTCTCCTTCTCCCCCTGCTTCTTCTTCCGCTCGTCTTCTGTCTTTTTGTTCTTCCTCTGCCGCCGCTCCCACTGACGACCCTCCTCCGATGCTACGTCCCGCTTATCTGTCGGCGCCGATGTCCTGCATTTCTTAAATAATGACAGGGGCGTGGCAATCGGATTACGTCATCCAGAGGCCATGCCCCCTTGTGACATCACGGACCCATCATGCCCCAGGTGGTGACGTCCCAAGGGGCATGGCCTCTGGGTGACGTAATCCGATTGTCACGCCCCCATCATTATTTAAATAAAAAAAGACATCAGCGCTGACAGATCAGCAGGACGCAGCATCGGAGGAGGGTCGGCGGCAGCAGAGGAAGAAGAACACCGGACAAAGAAGACAAAAGAAGGGTGGAAGAAGAAGCAGGGGGAGAAGGAGAAGACCAGAGGATGAAGATGCGGGAGTAGATGGAGGAAGACCGGAGGAAGAAGAAAATTTTTAATAAAAGACTTGTCAAAAACTGTCTACTGTATTTTTTAACACTACACTACTTTTTTTTGTGTGAATGGATAGGGGTACAATGTACCCCATACTCATTCACATTGGGTGGGTGGGATCTGGGGGCCCCCTTGTTAAAGGGGGCTTCCAGATTCCGATAAGCCCCCACCCGCAGACCCTGACAACCACCGGGCAAGGGTTGTTACGAAGAGGCCCTTGTCCCTATCAACATGGGGGCAAGGTGCTTTGGGGTGGGGGGGCGCAGAGCCCCCCCTGCCCAAAAACACCCATCCCCCTATGTTGAGGGCATGTGGCCTGGTATGGTTAAGAAGGGGGGGGCGCTCGCTCGTCCCCTCCCTTTCCTGACCTGCCAGGCTGCATGCTCAGGTAAGGGTCTGGTATGAATTTTGGGGGGGGGGGGCACGCCATTTTTTTATTTTATTTTTGGCATGGGGGCCCCCTCCGAATCCATACTAGAACCAAGGGCCTGGTATGGACCTGGGGGGGACCCCACACTGTTTTTTTCACCATTTTTTTTTTTACATTGAGCGGGCTTCCCGGCCCCCTCCTTAGCAACCAGCTATATACAGTGTAAAAAAAAGAAATAAAAACACGCAAATCGCGGCACTTGCGTTTTGGATGCGGGTCCATTGAATTATATTACATGCAAAACGCTGCATTTTGCGGGACAACAAGTCCCCGACCCTTTCCAAAAACGCAGAGGCACAAAAATGCATTGATGTGAACATGTTCCATAGGAACCCATGTTAAAAAATGTCCCTGCATTTCTGCAAAATGCATCAAAAAACGCATTAGTGTGAATAGAGCCTCAGTGAAGGAGATTCCTTCATCCACCTCGTTTGTGTGGATGGAGGAATCTGTTCATCTTTTTTGTTCAGCCTTCTAGCTGAAAAAAAAGAAAAAAAAAATCCATCTGTGACCAGCTTCACAAAACTGTTTCTAGGGGTGGCATACACTTAAAACTCTGAATAATCTGTTTTAACATTTAACAAGCTTTCTGACTTGAGTAGGAGAGGTACTGTGGGAAGTAGGGTGGGTGATGTTGATATTTCTGCAGGGAAGGGGTAAGTCTGCCACTTTGCTATAAACATGTCTTTGAGAATTTAAAGCAGTATTAAACCCAAAAGCAAACATTTATTATATTGCAGCTTACCAATTCTTATGCCGCGTACACACGACTGTTTTTCATGCCATTTTTTTATTTGGTCATTAAAAACGATCGTGTGTAGGCTCCAGAGCATTTTTCACGACGTGAAAAATGGGCATTAAAAATTTGGAACAAGCTCTAATTTTTCACGTCGTTTTTCACGTCGTCGTTTTTCTCGTCATGAAAAAACGGCCGTGTGTAGGCTTTAACGACGTGAAAAAAAACGCGCATGCTCAGAAGCAAGTGATGAGGCGGGAGCGCTCGTTCTGGTAAAACTAGCGTTCGTAATGGAGATAGCACATTCGTCATGCTGTGACAGACTGAAGAGCACGAGGCTGAAAAGCGCGAATCGTCTCTCACCAAACTTTACTAACACGAGGATCAGCAAAAGCAGCCCAAAGGGTGGTACCATCCAAATGGAACTTCCCCTTTATAGTGCCGTCGTACATTTCGTACGTCACCGCGCTTTGCTCGAGCATTTTTTTTCATGATAGTGTGTAGGCAAGGCAGGCTTGAGAAGAATTACGTTGAGAAAAACGTCGTTTTTTTCAATGACATTAAAAACGGTCGTGTGTACGCTGCATTAGATGTGATGGCTGCATTCGTTTCCTTTTTTAGGCTTTCTTCTGTTTTCATCTGGTGATCCAGCCTGTAAGTTTGTGTTGTTTTTCAAAAGCACAAACTCTCCAGCAGCCAGCAGAATGTATCAGTTTGCATGGATGAGACAAACCACTTCACTCTGACTGGGTAATTAAAATGATCAGCTTTTATTCATTCAGAAGGAAAAAACTCCTGTAACTGGTTATAAAGTGTGAGCTGCAGTTTGGCTTTCATTTTCTTAGTGGTTCTAAATCTGCTAATACATTTAACACTCCCCTCCCTCCCTCCCAGGCTAACCATGCTGCTGTCTGCTGTGCCTCCTATGCTCATTCCTCTAGAGTTGTTTTACTAAAGCGATGTTCACACTGTTTCGACGTGGAAGTTGCATGACTTCTGATCCAATTTTGCCCTGCGACTTCATGTCTGACTTCCATGCGACTTCAATAAATGGGATCCGACTATGATTCTGGTATGGATCTTGAGGGGGAACCCCACGCCAAAAAAAAAAAAAAAAACGGCGTGGGGAACCATTGATTTTGACATGTCATGCGGCTTGTGCTCCTGTGCTCTGGAAGTCGGAGGGCATGTCGGACCAGTGTGAAACGGCCCTAATCATAGGTGTGCGCAAGGGGGGAGTTGCCAGGTGTGCCTGGGCACACCCTAATCACGTGTGGTGCGGTGCCGATTCCTCCTACTGCCCCGGCTTCCCTCCATGTTGCGCCCCCACCGCAGTGCTGTTGGCTTCCCTCCTCTCCCCCCAGCTGCTGCAGGGGATGTTTTAGGATGGAGAGTGGGGGAAAGGGGCTAAACAATATGTAATTTACCTGCCCCTTTCTTTTCTAAATGAACTTAGTGAACACACTTTACTATGCTTCAGTTTGTGAATGAACAGGATGGCACTCTGCACAGAGCACTTCTTGTTCATTCACTGTCCAGCTGAGGCTACAGAGAAAGTTATGTGTGTCTGAGCTTTGGGATGCACACCCTAATGCAATAAATAGGCTGCGCACACCTACAGTAATGCCCTAATACAGTTACTGGCCTGATAACCAGGTGAAAACAGGGGAAGCCACCACATATATTGACTGCTAAGCTGCAATCTGATTTTTTTTTTTTTGCTTTAGGTTGAATATGGTTTTAAGCCTTGGTTCCATGTGTTCTCCAAATGTTTTATTGTTCAAGCCATTGGTGTGATGTCACTATGCTTCTTGCCTATTGCTATCAAATTCAGTGTGTAAAATACTAGCAGTGAATGGTTACCAAGACATGCTTGAAGCTAAAAGCATCCCAAATATCTTAGACTGTCGAAAGAACTATGAGGAAGCATCATTGACACATTTAGATGTTCATGATCCAGGCAGCAAATGTGCCTAACCTGTGCGCTGACACATGCAGTCTCTGTAATGGAGGTCTGCAGACTCTAGACTGGGTTCACCTAACCTTTCAGTTCTACATTCTATTGTGTACCTTTAGTCCAGGACAGGTTATTGGTAACGATAAGTATGCCAGGTGTATATGCAATGCCATATGTGTGATTATGTGGCGTATGAGAAGTGGGCGTGTCTCCTGCCACCACATCCACAGGTCTCTCTCCCCCTAACTCCTCCTGCTGCCCCTGGATTGGCTGTTCTGTGTCTCAGCGTGTAGAGCTGGGAGGGGAGTCTGGTGACATCAGTCCTCCGCTCCCCCAAGCTCCAGGCTATCGACGCGCCCACAGAACCGGACATATTCTGCAGGCTATTAATGAAAATCAGACTGATATACAAAGGCAACAATGATGTGATCTAATACACTATAGTATTGACTATGTACAGATAGTAGTCTTTCAGATTTATGGAACATGGTGTTTACAACCAATTTAATGGAGTGTCGGACTGCAACTTTTTCTGAGTGGGTTTTTTACCTTTCCCCAAAAGGTCTTGATTTTGTTAGTCTTGACTGCTGTCTCTAGTCCCAGTTGTTGTCCTCCTCAGAGGCTTTCCTAGCTCCTTCTGGTGCACTCCCCTCCTCCTAATTATCCAAAGAGATGTTCTCAGCCACAATGTCTGAATTTATTGATAAGCTTTTAGCCCATTGAGAGGCCTCAGACAGCAGAGGCTGCAAGCAGGCTACCTCCAGAATCCATCTCTGACCTTCATCTTATATCTTCTGTGTTTCCTGAAGAAAGGGGTTCCTCATTTGTCTCGGAGGAGGCCCAATCCACTGATATCTATCCCAAGCTTAAGGATACTATACATATTGTTACAATACGCACATGGCTTGGCTTGAAGTGACCTGTGTCGGCTCAACCAAAGATCACTACCCTACATTCCTTAAGAATGCCTAGGCTGGCCAAAACCATCCCTGTAGACTTGTTGCTAGAGCCTGAATTTTATGGTGACTGGCCTCATCCTGAAAAAAATGTTTCCCCTCCCAAGCGCTTGGCTCAGCAAATACCCTATTGAAGACGGATTCCTAAAACCGTCCCTGTTTAGGATGTCTGTATTTAATGACCCTTTGAATAAAAGGTTGGAAGCTCACCAACAGCTCGGGTGGTGGCGAATGGCTGGCCGTCTCCAATGTTTTCCCTTAGTAGAGGCACGAGACAGGGCTGCCCACTCTCCCCACTACTATATAGCTGCAGAACCCCTTGCCGTGTCTATCCATGCAAACCCAGAGATTGAAGGATTAAAACTGGAACCCTTGACTGAAAAAATTAGCATGTATGCTGACGATACTTTATTGTATTTAGCAGACTCTGGCCCCTCCCTACACAATGCCCTCCACACAATCGAACAATTTGGAAAATTTTCTGGACTCAAGATAAATTGGGGAAAGTCACAAATTCTACCAATTGATAACTTCCCACCGACGGAGTCCCAAACCAACATGCCACTACAGAGAGTTGACATAATCAAATACCTGGGGGTTCATACCTCCAGAACTCCAGCAGATTACATACCACTGAACATTGAGCCATTATTCCCCCTAATCAAAGCTAAGATACAAGCCTGGGCCCGTCTACCTCTGGGGGTATGGGGTCGTATCAATTTGGTAAAAATGGTACTGCTACCCAAAGTGCTCTATGTTCTCTGGCACACCCCGACCTACCTGCCCCTAAAGTAGTTTAAGGCTGGATTTAAACTTGTGCGGTGCAAATTCCAGCTCTGTTATCTCTGCAAAGAGATAACAGAGCTGTTCAGCAAATCATCTGCGTTGTAGCTGCAAATTTACTGACCTGGGAGAGGGGAGGGGGGGAGTGTAGTGAGCAGGGAGAGAATTCCTGTTCAGAACGCAACACATCTGTGAATCAGATGCGTGCCCATAGAAGATAATGGGCCTGAATTCGCACCTGAGCCGCACCGCAATGCCTAGAAAACACACACGTTTTTTGGGCAATGCGCAGTGCGATTGCATTGCACATATGTGAACCAGCCTCACTTAAATCAATGTATTTTATAATGTTATGCAAATTGGATGTGGTGTAAGCCACAACCAAACCCTTTGTTTGGGGGAATAATAGACACAAACTTCCGTGGCAAGCGCTTAAAAACCCGACAGACATGGGTGGCACGGCCCTCCCAGACTTCAACCACTACTATATCGCATCCCAATTATCCCAGCTTTTTCACATAGACAAGACAGACAGTAAACGGTTCCTTCATTTACTATGCCCGAAATGGGCACAGCAAACCACAGACCCGATCTATGCCATAACAATGGTCACAGAGACTACAGAGGCGGGAAGTGACAGAAAGTCTTTACTGTATCAGCACAGACGTATATGGGACCTAGCCATTACCAAATTGGGAATATCACCACACAATGACTACACCCCATTATGGCACAACAAGGACCTACAGGAATTTCAACATATCCAAGACTCTGAGCTCTGTATCAAGCAGGGAATATTCTATATGCATCATATACTATCGGATGGGGCCCTCAAGACTCAATGCGCTCAGGGAAGAATTTACACTACACAACCGCATGTCCCTCAGGTATCTACAGCTGAGGCATGCAGCCCAAGCACAGTTCCCACACTCCCTTCCGCAACCCGCCCCTAACCCTATCATAGCAATTATCAAGAACACAGATCCCAAAAAACGAATATCATGCTTTTATATACATGCTCAGCACACCGGTCTCCGCCAAAATAGCATACAGTTTGAAGCCTCGCTGGGAGGGAGAGGTGGGACCTATGGAAGATGAGGAGTGGGAGGAGGCGATGGAAACCTGCAGGGATGCGTCCCCCAAGCTCTCAGACAGGCTGACACAAATATACATACTCCATCGGGCGTACCTCACCCCACTCAGAGTGGCTCAAAACAAGAGAGATCGATCCACCACGTGTCTGATGTGTGGCCTCGAAACAGTCACATTCTTTCACCTCATTTGGTCTTGTCCAAACATCCAGGGCCTTTGGAAAAAAATTGTGACCTTCCTACACAACAACATGGGTTCCCCCCTAGCGTTAGACCCGAAACAGTGCCTACTTGGGATATTTCCCGATATCCCAGACAAATATACTTAAATATTTCTTCACAAAACTCTTTTCTCGGGCAGGAAAATCATAGCCAGAAAATGGATGAGATCAGTTCCCCCAGACATCACAGAATGGAAGGCGGACATAAACACAACCCTCCCCTACAAGAAATTCCTATATATTAATAGAGGATGCCCAAACAAATACAATAGGACCGATGGTTACAGGACTCTGAAACCTGTGCTTAATTAATATAAGAAATTTTGCTGCATTCACACCAACTTTCGGAGAATGTTGTATATCTTTGTTCTATACCAAGCGACGATAACAATCACATGAGGGTTCACTAACATAAATAATTGCACTATGTATTGTATACCTAACTCAAAATGAGAAGACATAATTCTATGTATATTGTACTTAACGTGTATGCACTTTTGTTGAATAAAAACCTTTGTTCAAGAAAAAAAAAAAAGGTTGGAAGCTCTGTTAAAGGGCTTGTTCTCTCAGGCTTATTCTGGTATGCAACTTGTTATTGTGACCATGTCTGTCTGTCAGACCTTAGCTGCCTGGTCCAAGATTGTGGCTCAGACCCTGGATCCATTCTGATGGATCTGTCTGTTCTCCAATAGCGGGAGCTCTTGCCCATGGCTTACTGTGTCTGTGAATTAGAAGACACACTTCGCCAAAAATCCAGGCTGCTTATCCCTTTCGGCGCATATGCAAAGAATTCTTTGGTTCAAGTGGTTCAAAATTCTGTATGGAATCGGTCAGGTTGTTCATCACTTCCCTTTAACTGGGGAATCTTCTGGCCTCTGTGGACATCAAGGATGTTTACTTGCATATCTCTATTTTCCCTCTGCATCAATGCTGAGTTTTGCTGGAACATCTTAAATTACCAGTTTGTTGTCCCTTCCTTTTGGCCTGTCCATGGCAAAGGTTAGCCCCTATCCTAACTCTGCTGGTTTCTCAGGGAATTCCCACTGTGGTCTACCTGAACCTGCTGCAGGAACAGTCTGTCCAAATCTATCAAGCAGTGCTGACCCTGTGGAGGGTCCAGAATTCGGAAATGATTCACCACTTGTAGTATCTGGACCTGATTCTGGACATACCCAGTCCAGGGTCTTCTTTTAGCCAGACAAGTTCCTGGGTTTCTGGTCCCATGTTTGGATCCTATGGTCCAGGAGATGCCCCACCATTTAATTTTGCATGAAGGTTTTGTGCCTGATGGTAGCACCTTTCGAGGCAGTAATGTATGCCCAATTTCACCCTAAACTGGTGCAACCTAACATTCTGGCTGCATAGAACAAGCAAACTAATGCCGCGTACACACGACCGTTTTTCATGACGAGAAAAATGCAATTTTTTTAAATGATCATTAAAAACGATCGTGTGTGGGCATTAGAGCATTTTTCACAACGTGAAAAATGGCCATGAAAAAAAGGGATTTTTATAACAGCTTACCTGTAAAATCCTTTTCTTGGAGTACATCACGGGACACAGAGCGACTTAGTCATTACTAATGGGTTATAGATTACCTTCAGGTGCTGGCACTGGCCACTCCCAAACCGGAAGTACCCTCCCCTATATAAGCCCCTCCCATCCGGGAGCACCTCAGTTTTGTAGCCAAGCAATAAGTGTCCCAAAAAGAGGGGTGGGAGCTCTGTGTCCCGTGATGTACTCCAAGAAAAGGATTTTACAGGTAAGCTGTTATAAAAATCCCTTTTTCTTTTTCGTACATCACGGGACACAGAGCGACTTAGTCATTACTAATGGGACGTCCCAAAGCAATGCCAAATGAGGGGAGGGATACATAAGCTGGGCGCCATCAGGCATGAGGATCTTTTGCGGCCTGCAACACACTGCGCCCAAAGGCGACATCCTCCTGACTTCTAACGTCTACCTGGTAGAATCTAGTAAACGTGTGTACCGAAGACCATGTTGCGGCCTTACATACTTGAGCCAGGGAGGCCTGGTGATGCACTGCCCATGAAGTTCCAATTGCTCTTGTGGAGTGCGCCCTAACTTTGAACGGAGGCGGTCTCTTTCTCAAGCCATAGGCTTGTATTATGACCTGTCGAATCCACTTGGCTAAAGTAGATTTTGATGCTGCCTGACCCTTTCTAGGGCCTTCCGGCAGAATAAACAAAGTATCCGTTCTGCGAACCTGAGCAGTGGCTTTTAGATAAGCTTTAACTGCTCTTACTACATCCAAAGAATGTAATAACTTTTCCTCTACCGAGCTAGGTTTGGGGAAAAAAGAAGGAAGAACCACATCTTGGTTCAAAATGAAACCTCGATACCACCTTGGGAAGAAAGGCTGGATGAGGACGTAATACTACTCTGTCCTTATGGACAACCAGATATGGCTCCTTACAGGACAAGGCGGCTAATTCCGATACTCTTTTAGCCGAACAAACGGCTACTAAGAAAATCAATTTCCTGGTGAGAAGAACCAAGGAAATGTGTTGCAATGGTTCAAACGGTTGTTTCTGTAGAACCGACAGAACCAGGTTTAAGTCCCAAGGACATATGGGAATACTAACCGGAGGGCTAATACGCATCACTCCTTGTATGAAAGCTTTGACTAGTGAATGCGAAGCCAAGGGCCTTTGAAAAAATATTGACAAGGCCGAAATCTGACCCTTGATAGTACTCAAGGCCAGCTTCCTATCTACAGCCCACTGTAGGAAGTCCAAAATCCTCCCTATCACGTACTTACGTGGATGCCATTTCTTGGCCTCACACCACGTAATGTACGCCTTCCAGATCCTATAATAGATCTGCCTGGATACCGGCTTCCTGGCATTGATCATGGTAGATACCACAGAATTAGAGAGCCCTCTCTTTTTCAGAATGTGGGCTTCAATAGCCAGGCCGTCAAACCTAGGGCTGGTAAGGAAGGGTGGTATATCGGTCCCTGCGACAGCAGGTCCTGACGATGTGGGAGGGTCCAAGGACTCCTCACTGACATTTTTACAATCTCCGCGTACCATGCCCTTCGGGGCCACGCTGGAGCCACCAGAATCACTGGTTTCTTTTCTACCCTGATTCTGCGGAGTAATCGCGGTAACAATTGTGGCGGTGGGAATGCATATATAAGCTTGAACTGATCCCAAGGGAACACTAGGGCATCCGAGCCGCAAGCTAGGGGATCCCTTGTGCGAGACACAAATCTGTCCACCTTTGCGTTGAATCTGGATGCTAGCAGATCTACATCCGGTGTTCCCCACCGCTGGCATATTGCCTGGAAAACCTCGGGGTGAAGAGACCATTCCCCCGGGCATAATTGTTGGCGACTTAAAAAGTCCGCTCTCCAATTTTCCACTCCTGGGATGAAAACCGCGGATATGGCTGGGACATATTTTTCTGCCCACTCCAGGATGCAATTTGCTTCCCTCTGGGCTGCACGACTCCTGGTGCCACCCTGGTGATTGATATATGCCACTGCTGTGGCATTGTCTGATTGAATTCTGACAGGGGACCCTTGGAGTTTGGATGTCCATGCTACTAGGGCATACCGGGCTGCTCGTATCTCTAAGAGATTGATGGGCAGGGCCTTTTCTGCTTCTGACCACTTGCCCTGGAGAGACCATTGCTCCAGTACTGCCCCCCAGCCTATGAGGCTGGCATCTGTAGTGACCACCTTCCAAGAAACCGGACTGAAGGGTTTCCCTTTTTCCAGATTCTGGGGCACCAACCACCAATGGAGGCTCTTGCGAACGGAAGGGGACAGGGACATTGGTAAGTCTAAAGCCTGAACTTTTTTGTTCCAGGCTGACAGTATGGCCCTTTGCAAATTCCTTGAATGGAATTGACCGTAGGGTACCGCTTCGAATGAAGCCACCATTTTTCCCAGCAGCCTCATGCAGAGGCGTATGGATGGTTTTCTTTTTGTACCCACTAAGTGGGTCAAATCTTTTAAAGACGACACCTTCTCTGGAGGTAAGAAAATCTTTCTCTGATTTGAATCCAGCCTTAGCCCTAAGTATTCCAGACTTTTGACTGGTCTTAGAGCTGACTTGTCCCGGTTGATAATCCAACCGTGATATTCCAGATACTTGATTGTCTTGTGAATAGCTACTTCCAGCTTTTCCACTGAGTGGTCTATTAGTAGCAGGTCGTCTAGATATGCCATTATCGTTACACCTTGTGTTCTTAGATTGGCCAATAATGGGGCCAGAATTTTTGTGAACACTCGCGGTGCTGTGGCCAGACCGAAAGGTAAGGCTCTGAACTGAAAATGGCGCCCTTCTACGGCAAAGCGTAGAAATTTCTGGTGGGCCGGAAAGATGGGAATATGCAGATAAGCATCCCTTATGTCGATCGAGGCTAACCATTCCTGCCCTTGTAGGGCGGTGGCCACCGATCGGATCGACTCCATCCGAAAAGTCCTGATATTTAGGAACTTGTTTAGCCCTTTTAGATTTAATATGGGCCTCACGTCCCCATTTGGTTTGGGGACTGTGAAAAGGTTCGAGTAAAACCCGAATCCGCTTTCTTCCAGGGGAACCTTCATGATTACACCTTGGAGCAATAGTTGTTCTAGTGCTAGAAGGAGGGATCCTCTCTTCTGGGGATCTCTTGGCACGTTTGACCTCATAAATTGGGCAGGAGGAGTGCCTTTTAACTCCAGCTTGTATCCCAGACTTACTGCGGAGAGCACCCATCTGTCTCTGATGGTGTCCCGCCAGGTCTCTGTGAACAACTGAAGTCTTCCCCCCACCCGATTGAGTGGGGGCAACGCTTCATGACTTGGGAGGAGGTTTTGTACCTCTCTTGATCCAGGGCTTCTTGTTACCCTGTGATTGTCCCTGATTTCTGCCCCCTGAATTTGACCGCGGAGGCCGTCGGAACTGCTTCACAGCCGATGTGCCCGGGACTGGAGAAGTAGGCCTCTTAAAAGAAGGACTTCTACCCTTGTTCTTAACCGGTAAGAGTGAACTTTTACCGGCAGAAATTTTCTGGATATATTTGTCCAGATCTTCTCCAAATAAGCGTTCTCCATGAAATGGGAAGCTAACCAGCAGTTTTTTACAGGGAGCTTCAGCAGACCAGTTTTTGAGCCACAGAAGCCTACGCATATGTACTATAGACAGCGTAAAGCGGGAGGCCTGTTGGATTGTATCCTTTATGGCGTCCACCGCAAAACACAAGGCTCTAGGCAGGTCAGCTAGGGCAAGAGCCTGCTGATCTGGTAAGTCCCTTAAGACTTGTTTCAACTGATCTTTCACTGCTTGGCAGACTCCAATCGCTGCTACCGCAGGTTGTGTCACCATGCTTGCTGTAGAGAAAGCAGATTTTAGTAAAGACTCCAATTTTTTATCTATTGGGTCTTTGAACATTGGAACATTATCTACTGGACATGTCAGTGATTTGTTCACAGAAGAGATGGCTGCGTCCACTGTAGGGACCCTCCATTTTTTTATGAACTTATCCTCCATGGGATAGATCACCGGAAATCTCTTGGGGGAGCAAATATTTTATCAGGATGCTCCCAATCCTGGTAAATAAGCCCTTCTAATAAAGGGTGGATTGGGAAGGAACAGACAGCCTGGGGAGCTTTTAGCGACCCCAGCGAGGAAACCGTAGTGGATGGTGGTTCCGCCAGAGGCATTTTAAATGCTGATCGGACCATGTTAGTCAGAGACTGAACCCATAATCTTTCAGCCTGAGATGCTGAGAAAGGTTCTTCCACTGTTGATTCCTCCATAACTGAATCAACCTCATCCTGATCCCCTTCAGGTAGGTCGATCCCTGTGTGGGGCTGTTCCTCCACTAACAGGCACTCTGAAGGAGGAGACGGAGATCGGACGCGCTTTCCCTGTGACAGGGAAGCAGCGATCAATGCTGTTAATCTCTCTTCCAATCCTCCCAGAGTTGAGGATAAAACCTCCTCTGTTATATATACAGGAGCAGGTGGACTGGGGACAGCCGCAGCACCAGGCACTCCTGCGGGGTTTCTACGGCTACTGACCTCTGAATTCTCAGGGGAGATTGGTGCAGTACAAGCATGCCCAATATCCTCAGAGCCCGATGGAGACCCCTTTGGCTTCCTGGAAGACCTATTTCCGGAGCGTCTGGACGACATATCCTTTAAGCACAAAGCTGAGGTATTCCCGTCGTCATACACCAATTTTGCTGGTAATAGTCTAACACAGTTGCTGCTATATACCAACTGGTGTCCACTAAAGTGCCTTTCTATGGGGATGCCTGCATCAACCGCCTCTGTGTGCCACTGTTTGTTGCTAGCTCTGTTTGCATCCAGCTGACACTTGTACTGTACAAGCTGGGACGCCTGCACATGCGCAGAAGTGCCGTGGCGCGCATCGAGCGTCATCCACCCGCCCCGCCCCTTTTTTTCATAGGAGGCGCGTGCACCCGCGCGTGCGCCATTGGCGCCCATTTCGAAATCAAACAGGGACTAGGAGCCAGGGCCCTTTTTGCCGGAGGGCCTGTGCGGTGGATGAACGCAGCAACAGGGCAGAGGAAGTGGATTCCCACAGAGAAACTTACCAACTGCCTGGATCTTTTGACTTGAGAAAACCAAAGATCCACATGACAAGAAAAATGGACTACAGCGGCCTCTAGTGGTTTAACACAGGTACCGCGGTCCTCTTTTTTTTTTTTTTCTTGACTACTATTAAAATTTTACATTTTCAGTAGTTACAGGCATACACAGATATTAGCGGGAATACCGTTAGGTAACAGACAGAAAGACAAATTAGGCTTGGGGGTCCCCCAATAGAACCAAGTTCCTGGGGGCCCCCACTTACCTGATCCCCGCCGCAGGACTTTGTTTGGTCCACAGAAGCCCAAACTTCACCTATCACGGCAGGCATTGTAATTAAACCTTCAGGGACCGGGTTCCCAAGGATTCCACTCCCCTGGACCTGTATAGCACCCTGCACAGACAACATCTTGGTCGTGGGTATGACCAGAGCTCTGGATCCCAGGGTCCAGCCCTCCTAAGAGAGGCATTACAGGCAAAACCTTGCTCTTCTGCTGCAAGGCCCGGGTACCGACCGTTTAGCTATGAAGCTTTTTTGGTGGGATCCGGAACAGCTTACTAAGGCCCAAAAGAACCTGTACGCAAGCCCAGTGAAAACACATGTTACTCTTTGGCCAACACCTTAGACACTGGCAAAAAACTGAGGTGCTCCCGGATGGGAGGGGTTTATATAGGGGAGGGTACTTCCGGTTTGGAAGTGGCCAGTGCCAGCACCTGAAGGTAATCTATAACCCATTAGTAATGACTAAGTTGCTCTGTGTCCCGTGATGTACGAAAAAGAAATTTGGAACATGCTCTAATTTTTCTTGTCGTTTTTCACGTCGTCGTTTTTCTCGTCATGAAAAACGGCCGTGTGTAGGCTATAACGACGTGAAAAAAACGCGCATGCTCAAAAGCAAGTGATGAGACGGGAGCTCTCGTTCTGGTAAAACTAGCGTTCGTAATGGAGATAGCACATTCGTCACGCTGTAACGGACTGAAGAGCACGAGGCTGAAAAACGCGAATCGTCTCTCACCAAACTTTACTAACACAAGGATCAGCAAAAGCAGCCCAAAGGGTGGCGCTATCTGAATGAAACTTCCCCATTATAGTGCCGTCGTACATTTCGTACGTCACCGCGCTTTGCTCTAGCATTTTTTTTCATGATCGTGTGTAGGCAAGGCAGGCTTGAAAAGAATCACGTCGAGAAAAACTTTGTTTTTCACGTCGAGAAAAACGGTCATGTGTACGCGGCATTAGTCTCTGGTTCATCTTTTCGTCTTGCCAGCAAGATAAGTCTTGCTCTTGAATGGTGGATTTTCATTTGGCTGCTGAAATTGGGGGAAGTCCTTTCTTCTGATATTTTGGAAGAAGCCCACAATGGGTGCCAGTCTGGGCTGAGGAGGACTCCTGGATATCCTCAACAGTATAAGGTACTTGGGCGTCAGAGAAGCTTGGCTTCAACATCCTGGGACTTTTCAGTTGTCTCTTCGTTCCTGGACCTCTCAACTCCATAGTTGCAACACAACAGTAGTCACCTACGTCAAACATGAGAGAGGCCAGAAGTAGTGTAGTACAAATGGAAGCAGACCTCATTCTGGTATGGTTGGAACTCCAAATCCTGAGCCTGTCTGCAGTGCACATTTTATGTGTGTAAATATGGCAGGAGGACTTTCTCAGCCATAAGCTTCTGGTTCCAGAATGGTCTCTTCACCTAGAGGTATTACAAGACCTTTTTTCACAAACGGGACAAGATTGTTAGTAGACCCAGGGAGCTTTGGGCCTTTTATTTACTCAAATCTGGTCTGGATCAGAATTTGGCCTTGTGTACTATCAAGGGTCAAACTTAGGCCCTGGCCATTCTTTTCCAAATAACGCTTCTCACTCTTTGATGAAAGTCTTTGTATAGGATGTTGCTCACATTGATTTCTTCCCAGCAACATCGTGGGGTCTCAACCTGGTTTTGTTTTTTCAGAAACCACCCTTCAGGCCTATCAGGGGCACCTTCCTGTCTTTTCTCATAAGGTTTCCTTCCTTGTTTCTATCCCTTTTGTGAGGTGGGTCTTTGAGTTGGCAGCTTTATCCTGTGAAGAGTCCATCTAACTGTTACATGGGTACAAGTGTGTATTTTGGCCAAGTGTCAAGGTCACCTGTGGCCAGGTGACAGATGCACACCGTAGGGGGACAGGAGTGCACCGCGAGGTAGTGAACCCTATGGCTGGCTTCTGCGGATAGGAAACTGGGTGGTTGTGGAAAGCGGGACCAGAGGAGCACAACTGGGATCCTAACGGAAGCTAGAGCCAAGATTCCCCAGGGCGCGGAGTCTAAGACCCAGCAGGTCTTCTCCAGGGCCTCTAGTGGTGAGGATGTTATGCTGCAGGCTGGGACCAGGTCGCGGCCCCTGGAGTTTCCTAGCTCACGCCCCGTAGGATAAGGGGAAAAGAGGGGAAGCAGCAGCACAAGATATGAGAGAACCGAATAACAAGCTGAAGGTCAGGGGCCACAAGCAGACAAGGATAACGAAAGAACGAGCCGAAGGTCAAGGGTCACGAGCAGACAGGGATAGTCGGGGACAAGCCAATAACGTAACAGAGAGACAGACGTAGCACACGGCAGGCAGGAACCCAAACACACAATGCCTAACAAACACGTTGATCAGCAAAGCAGGCTTGCAGTGCACAGGTTAATATAGTGTTCTGTGATAGGGCCTGGGGTGGAGTCAGGCTGGGAGGAGATTATAAAGGAAGCCAGGTGAAGGAGGTCTGGTCTCTAAGATGAACACATGAGGCGGAAAGGTAAGATGGCAGACAGACATTAATGCATATCCATGACACCAAGGCCTCCTTCCTTCCTTCCACCTTAATCAGGACGTTGTTCTCCCCTCTTAGAAACAGAAGGGAAATTTCAAATCAGGACGTTGTTCTCCCCTCTTAGAAACAGAAGGGAAATTTCTAATCAGGACGTTGTTCTCCCCTCTTAGAAACAGAAGGGAAATTTCTAATCAGGACGTTGTTCTCCCCTCTTAGAAACAGAAGGGAAATTTCTAATCAGGACGTTGTTCTCCCCTTTTAGAAACAGAAGGGAAATTTCTAATCAGGACGTTGTTCTCCCCTCTTAGAAACAGAAGGGAAATTTCTAATCAGGACGTTGTTCTCCCCTCTTAGAAACAGAAGGGAAATTTCTAATCAGGACGTTGTTCTCCCCTCTTAGAAACAGAAGGGAAATTTCTAATCAGGACGTTGTTCTCCCCTCTTAGAAACAGAAGGGAAATTTCTAATCAGGACGTTGTTCTCCCCTTTTAGAAACAGAAGGGAAATTTCTAATCAGGACGTTGTTCTCCCCTCTTAGAAACAGAAGGGAAATTTCTAATCACTACGTTGTTCTCCCCTCTTAGAAACAGAAGGGAAATTTCGCTCTACTGTTTGAATGTGGTACAGAAAAGGTTTTACTCCTTTACGTCATGGCAGCTGTTTCTCAGATTTTCATGGCTTCCACCTAGTCTTCTGTTCACATGTGTACATTTTACCAGCTGGATGAGTTAAGGCTTTTTTTTGATTAAACTAGGTGGGACAGTGATGTCATAATCTCCACCTCTCCAATCAGAGAATGCTTTGTATTCATTAAGAGAAATGAAATATGTTCTGTGAATGGCCATCCAGACTTGGAAAGTCAGAGAACCATCAGACTCTCATGAGCTGTGTTTATAGTATGTTCAAAGAACAGTAAAAGACTGAGGTAGTCTTGGATTATCAATCACAGCATCCCAAAAGACAGAAAAAAACTGACAAAAAAGAATCTTGATTTTATTTATACAGAAAGTAGATAAAACTGGGAGTAAAGCCTGTGTCTACACAACCAGGTTGTTTTCATTCAACCAGCGGGTTGAATAAAAAAAAACTGACAAATCCCCACATCAACATAATTTGTGAGGTGGGGATCTCTCTCACTGTGCTATTATATTCTGACCCCTCCCTTCCTGCTCAACCGGCTGACTTTCGGTACTTGTGAACCAGCCTTTACCATACTCATACAGTCATAAAAAAACTCAGCCCATATATATATACTGTGTGTGTATATATATATATATATATATATATATATATATATATATATATATATATACACACTGTATAACCAGGGCTTTTTTTCTCAAACAATAGGTGATGGAAATTAACCACGGCCCCACAAAACTCCTCCCCCTACACACACCTCCAAATCACATCAAATAGTAGGTGCATTCAGTCAAATTTCACGAAAACAGTAGGAGGGTCTTAAAGGGGCATTAAATACCAGGATTGCATTACATACAGAGTGCAGAGCTGTCACTTGTAAACACAGAAACCAGACTTCTGTGTTTACAAGTGATTGTGGTGAGCAGGCACCAGAGGGTCTGAGCCAGAGGTGGTGGAACTGAGTTCCACCAAGTTCCCCCTGAAAAAAGCCCTGTTGACATAATATGGCTCAGAATGTGGCCAAGATGAGCCTCCTCCCTAGGCCATACTGCGGGCATATACAAAGATCCATGAAAGAGAATTTCAACTATCGCAAACAAGATAATGATCTAATAATGTACACAAAACCAAAGTTCTGTCTGTTGATGCATTTCCTCGGTGAACTCTGCTTCTTTGGGACAAAGGAACTTGAGTAATTGTTTTTTTTTTTTTTTTTTACAGATCCATGTGTTATAATGTCAGCAATAGTATAGGTAGAAGAGATATGTTGCTAGTATGATTAAAGTGGATGTAAACCCTCACATATACCCAGTGAAGTGAACAGCCTCAGATGACACACAGAGATGAAACAAATCTCCCTACATCAGTTTTACATGTATATCTGCTGTCTTCAGCTTTATATACTGTTTAGAAAGTGCACATCGTGTTAGGAGATTTTCTCTTCCTGGTTAAAGGCCCGTACACACGATATGAAAATCTTAAGCAAAATTTCACCTGACAAACGATCTGTCGATTTTCTGATCAGTAGTATGGTGCATTCAACAGCAGATACCGAATTTTCGGACGACAAAAACTGGATGTGCAGGCTATAAAAATGTTGTCGTACGTGAACACAACGTCTGATTTTCGTTTAACTAGAACAGTTTTCATCCAAAAAAAAATCGTAGAAGCAAGACTACGCATGCTCAGAAATGAAAGAGCGCATACAAAACAATTAAACACAGTACATCACTTCTGATGTCGTACGCAAATTTTCGGATGTTGAGTAACCCCTTCACCTTCAATATGAGATTAGCGTGCAAAAAAAAAATAAAATGTGTGAGATAATCTGATCGTGTGTACCTGGCTTAACACTGCAGTGAAGCTTGGTCATACAGCCAAGACAGCTGATTGGAGGAAAGGCACACACCCGCCTCTCCTCATAGGTAGAGACTTTCAGCTCTGTCCCTTGAATCATTCAGCTCAGTGCTAATCTATTGATAGCATCCTCCCCAATACAAAACTCCAGCTGCTTTTATCATATGTGAAGGAGAACTTGTCAGGAGTTATCAGGCTGATAACAGAAGATCGGAGCAGGAGACAGCTACTTCACCCTGGTTTTTAGTAAGCTCTAGAATTTAGCGGGTTGGAAGCGGCAGACCTTGGATCTGCATATCCCTGGGAGAAAAAGTGACCATTAGGGTGATGATATGTATATAAATAGGGTGGGGCCTAGAGCAGTGGGGGTCTTTGGGTCATGTAGCTGAAGTTTAGAGGAGGCCATCTGGGTCCCCACTCAAGGAGAGCTTGGGGGGGAGGGGACCCACGTGCAAAGCACTTGGGAGCAGATTGCAGGAAATCCGCAGAGGATCTGACTTGCAGCACACTGCAGGAAATCATTCACGTACCCAGAACACAGTGAGTACAAGCCTGAAAGGGATGCTAGAGACTGTCCTTGTTTACTCTTGGAGAGACTGCCCATGATTTGATGGCTCAGGTTTACTCATGCATTGGAGCCCCTGACCTGTAGTTTACTTATCACTAGCCTCAAGAGGGGTTTCACCCTAAAGAGAGTGTGTCCTCTATTACATTTTGCACTAACTTTGGAGCATAGGTGTGCGCAGCCTAATGCATTAGGGTGTGTACCCTTAAGCTCAAACACACATGCATGTGAATGTATCTACATATATATGACCCCGGCACATTGATCTCCCTGCTGTCACAGTGAAAGAGAAGAGCATAAACACTTCTCTTATGGCAGAGCCGGTAAGAGGGAGATCTTTTCCATGTTCCTGTTGCTACACAGAGCAATAACACTAAAGCGCATGGGGTGATTAGGGTGTGCCTGGGCACAGCCGGCACACCCTGTGCGCACGCCTATTTTTTTTAGAGTATTCCCAGGCTCACCCTGTACCCTACCCAAGTTCTGAAGCAATAAATCTAAAAAAGACACTTCCTGCCTGGTTCTTGCATAGAGAGACTGGGAAGCTACCGTATTCCTAGCTTCTTGCGCCCACTAGGGAATAGAACTCGGGAGAAACAGCAGGACCCATCACTGGTCTGTGTGCTACACATACAAGAAAAACCAAAAAATACAAAATAATATATGCACAAAGGCATGTGAAGTCAACCAATTCATCCTAGCAAAGTTGAAGGCATCAAGGGAAAGGATCTCCACATACGTAAAGCCTCACATGAAGGGCAGCCTACTCTTGACCTAACAGGTCAAACTGGACCAGTGTAACAATACAATAAAATCCATACGTGGAATTCAACTTTAACCTGTGTGTTTTTTTTTTGTTTTGTTTTTTACATCTGCCTACAGTTCAGCTTTAACTAATAGTGTTCAGATATGGAAGTTCCAGCTACAGGCGGTCCCCTAGTTACAAACATCTGACTTACAAATGACTCCTACTTACAAACGGAGGGAGACAACAGGAAGTGAGAGGAAATCTACCCCTAGGAAGGGAAATTCACTCCTGTAAGAGATATTATGGGAAAAGTGTACCTCCACTGAAGCTTTGTCACTAATGCCTTGTACACACGACCGGTTTTCCTGGCAGGAAAAAAACAACGCTTTTCCCGACGGGATTCCTTTCAAGCCTGCCTTGCATACACATGGGCACACAAAAGACCACTAAACTTTTGACTGCCAAGAACACGGTGACGTCAAAGACTACGACGAGCCGACAAAATGATGTTCTATGCTTCCGCGCATGCGTCAAATTGTTTTCGAGCATGCACGTCTTTGTCCCCTCGGGAAAGCATACAGACGACCGGTTTTCTCGGCAGGATTTTTTCCTGACGGGGAAAAAAGAGAGCTGGTTCTCTTTTTTTTCCCCCCGCAGTTTTCCTGTCGGGAAAACTGTGATGGCGCATACACACGGCCGGTTTTCCCGGCCAAAAGCTGTCATGGCAGTTTTCCCGACGGGAAAACCGGTCGTGTACGAGGCATAAGGTTTGTTTCCACAACAACCCAAAATTTTCAAAATCCAATGTTAAAGGGAAAGAAAGTGAGATGGAATCTTCTGAACAGGGGAACAGACAGCAAAACAAATGTTACAATGCTAGTTTAGAGAAGCAAAGGGAGAAATTTAAAAAAACCTGTAACCTTGTAAATTTATCCCGCAATCTGTCTCACTGCTCCGCTGCCTAACTGTGCAACGAACTTGATAAATGTCTCCATATTTTTTTGCATTTATGTATGGATTGTTCTGTGTTTTGTGCATTTTTAATGTAGCAAAATGCATGGTAATGCACAGAAAAACACACATTAAAAGTACAGCTTTCATAAGAAAAATATGAGAGAGGGGGGTGCCATTGCTGGCTTCAGTATAAAAATGCTAGCTGCCTGGCTGTTATCCTGTCCTTAGTGCTTCCTGGATCTCCAACCCACAAGAAGAATGCAGATCAGAAAAGTCAGAACAAAGTCAGAAGTCCATATCACCATGCTAGTCCTGTATCAGCGACTCAAAGAATTGGAGCTACAGGTTAGCATGATAGCCAGGAAAGTATAATTTACCAAAGGAGTGGTGAGCCTCTGTAATAATGTCTTGACAGGTTTCCATTAACCACTTCAATACCGGGCACTTTCCCCCATTCCTGCCCAGGACAATTTGCACCCAAACTACATTTTTATAATTTTCTTCCCACAAATAGAGCTT
Source organism: Rana muscosa (assembly GCA_029206835.1). Taxonomy (NCBI): domain Eukaryota; kingdom Metazoa; phylum Chordata; class Amphibia; order Anura; family Ranidae; genus Rana; species Rana muscosa. The sequence goes on along the minus strand of CM055119.1, from coordinate 118,869,857 downwards.
TCTTTTGGTGGTATTTGTTCACCTCTGCGGTTTTTCTTTTTTATGCTATAAACCCAAACAAATGACAATTTTGAGGAAAACAAACTGATGGGCACTGATAGGTGGCACTGATGGGCACAGATAGGTGCCACTGAATTAGGCAGCACTGATATGGAGCTACTGACAGGCATGACTGAGTGGAATCTGAAGGGCACTGATAGGCATTACTGATGGGGCACTGATTGGTACTTTTATTGGCACTGATTGCAATGTGCTGATTATCAGCGCAGACCCCCCCCCCCCCCGACAGGGAGAGCCGCGGATTGGCTCTCCCTGTCAGCGTAAACCAAGGAAAGCTGTTTGCCGGCACTTCCTGGTTCACACGATGATCAGCTGTGATTGAACACAGCTGATTGCGTGGTAAAAAGCCTCTGTCAGAGGCTCCATACCACGATTGGAGGTGCAGTGTGTCAGACTGACACACCGCACCTCCAATCGCGGGGCGCGCCGACTTGTTATCCTAATCACGTCAACCACTTTGCCGCCATCATATTGCTATATGGCGGGCGGCTTGTAGATTACAGCTGTCAGTGACCGGTCATGTAAACCTCATAAAAATTATCTGTGCTATATGGCGGGCGGCAAGTGGTTAACCACTTGCTTACCCCCCTATAGCAGTTTTACGGCTACAGGGCTACAGCTGTGTGCCGGATCACGTGTATATAATATATATATATATATATATATATATATTGTGACAGCAGGAAGGTAAAGTCACCTGGTTGCATCCAGGGGGGTAGATATATTTCGCCCAGATTCAGGCTTTACGCCGACTTATACAACTAGGTGGAGAGTTGTATAAGGCTAGTGGGCTCATGGATGACTCATACCTCTAGGGAGAGTGTGGGGCGTCGTGCAGACAGAGATGAGGAGACCAGCTGAACCTTGTCAGCTCATTTAGGCCTCTATGAGAACTCCCAGCTTCATTAGATGTTAGCTCATGCCTGGAACCAGACCTGTGTGGACTGTCTAGGGAGAGTGAACTCCTGTGCGGTGAGGCAAAGCCTGTGTGGCTATTTGTTTGGACTTTTACTAAACCAGGGACTTAGGGACTAGGACAGCACTAGGCTGATCCCAGTTGTTAGTTAGGAAACCTGTATGTTTAGTCAGAGGTCAACTTGACCAGGATTTATTTTGGTTATGTTTCTTTTGCTTTGCTGTGTTTTGTCACTGTAAATAGAAAATAAACCGCACCTTTTTTTGATTTTGAAAACCACAACCTCCGTTTGCTGGGCCTGTTTTGTGTGGGGAGCCCATCCCGGGGGTCACACACACCCGCTGCCGAGCTAACCCCCTCACAGTTGGTGGAGAACCAGTGGCAGTTTTTTTTAAGCCAGCATGGAGGAGATACTGAAGCAGCTGGCTCTAGCAAATGCCAATCAACAGCAGACAAATGCAGGTTTGCAAAGGAGCCTTGCAGCCCAGCAGCAGACAAACGCAACTTTGCAACAGAGTCTGGAGGCTCAGCAACGAGCCCAGCAGCAATCTGAGGCCCGCTTCATAGACCTGTTGCAGAAGCAAGAGCAGAGACTACAACAACAGATGGAAGCAGTAATGCAGCAACGTCCGCAGACCAGTGAGGAAAGCTGTCCCACTAATACCGCGTCCTTTGGGGTGAGTCGTTTATTGACAAAAATGACTGGAGAGGATGATCCAGAGGTATTTTTGACCACATTTGAAAGGACCGCTGAAAGAGAAAAGTGGCCTGAGGAGCAGTGGGCTGGACTGGTGGCTCCTCTGTTAACTGGTGAATCGCAGAAAGCTTACTATGACCTAGAGCCTAACCAAGCAAAAGACTATGTGATGCTAAAAGCTGAAATATTGGCAAGGCTGGGTGTCACCCAGGCTGTCCGGGCTCAGCGTGTGCATAACTGGACTTTCCAGCTTGGAAAACCCCCCAGGTCTCAAATGTATGATCTCATTCACCTGAGCAGAAAGTGGCTACAGCCAGAGACTTTGTCCGCACCAAAGATTGTGGAACGTGTTGTAATGGATCGGTTTTTGAGAGCTCTTCCTACTGCCATCCAAAAGTGGGTAAGCCATGGAGACCCAGAGACGGCCGATGGTCTTGTGGATCGTGTGGAGAAATACTTGGCTACAGAGAACCTGACGGCCTCTTCCAGAGACACTCGGACTTTCCACCCTAAGACCAGACCATCCCCAGGGGCGGATAAGAGGATTCCAAGGGGTGAGGGTGGAGAGAGTGAGAGGGTGGGAGCTCTACCCCAAGTTTGGCGAGAACAGCCTGGGAAATCAGCGGCTCAAGAGGCGGCAAGAAGGATCGTTTGCTACCGCTGCCGGCAAGCGGGACATATTGCAGCCAATTGCCCGGTTGTGGAGGAACCCATGCAGTGTGACTTTCTGACGGGCAGACGTCAGTCGCTGTGTGCGACAGTCGCATGCACTGCCATTCGAGGAACTGAGAAACATTTATGCAAAATGTGTGTTAATGGTAGAAATGTTGTGGTATTGCTGGATTCAGGTAGCCTTGTGACCCTGATAAAGGCTGAGTTAGTTAAAACAGAGGTCTCTGGGAATAGCAAGGTAGCTGTTATTTGTGTGCATGGGGACACCCGAGAGTATCCAGTGACTACAGTGTGTTTCGAGACCCCCAAAGGTACCCTCTCTCATCCAGTGGGCTTAGTATCTCAGTTACCGCATGACGCCATTGTGGGAAGGGATTTTCCGAAGTTCTGGGAACTGTGGGATGATCCTGAGCCCCTCACTGGTGCCCCTATGTACCAGGAATGTGATAGCCAGAACTCCCCTGAGAGTGGTGAGGACTCTCCGGAATTTCCCTTATCAGTATTGGCAGGGGAGACTCAAGAAACTGGAGAGGAGCCCACCTCCTCAGACGAAAACCTACCGTCTGTGGAGTTTTCTGATCTTGAGGTTCACAGGGAAAACTTTGCCACAGAACAGTTGAAAGACCCCGCCCTAATAAAGGCACGGGAAAACGTAGTGAAAATAGATGGTGAGTTAGTGAACCCAGATAATACCTGCACTTACCCATACTTCAGCGTAGAGAAGGACCTACTGTATCGGGTGGCAAAAAGGGCAGAAGAAACCGTTGAGCAGCTTGTGGTGCCCAAACCTTACAGGAAGTTGGTGTTGGAGTTGGCCCATGGGCACATTCTTGGAGGTCATCTGGGGACAGAGAAAACCCGAGAGAGGGTATTACAGAGATTCTATTGGCCGGGGGTGATGAAGGACGTAGAAAATTATTGTTCCTCCTGCCCTGTGTGTCAGAGGTTGGCCCCGATGCCACATTTCCGTAGCCCGCTGGTCCCTCTACCCATCATTGAGGTCCCGTTTGAGAGGATCGCCATGGATTTGGTAGGTCCTATAATCAAGTCCGCTAGGGGGCACCAGTACATATTAGTTATAATGGACTATGCCACCCGTTATCCAGAAGCGATCCCTCTCCGAAATACCTCGGCCAAAACCATAGCCAAAGAGCTATCTCTTGTTTTTAGCCGGGTGGGTATTTGTAAAGAACTGCTTACGGACCAAGGTACACCCTTTATGTCCCGGGTTATGAAAGAGCTGTGTAAATTGTTCAAAGTGACGCAATTGCGTACGTCTGTGTATCACCCCCAAACCGATGGGCTGGTTGAAAGATTCAACAAAACCCTAAAACAAATGTTGAAGAAAGTGGTGGATAGAGATGGAAAGGATTGGGACTGTTTACTTCCTTATTTGATGTTTGCTATTAGGGAGGTGCCCCAATCCTCTACGGGATTCTCCCCCTTTGAGTTACTGTATGGGAGACACCCAAGAGGGCTGTTGGATATTGCCAAGGAAACTTGGGAAAGTGAGAGTTCTCCCCACAGGAGTGTGATTGAGCATGTCGCCCTGATGCAAGATCGAATTGCACAGGTAATGCCCATCGTGAAGGAACATTTGGCCCAAGCGCAGTTGGCACAGCAGAGAGTGTACAACCGTGGAGCCAAGACCCGTACCTTTTCCCCGGGGGATAGGATATTGGTACTTGTCCCTACGGTTGAAAGTAAATTCCTTGCCAAATGGCAAGGCCCCTACGAGATAATGGAAAAAGTGAGCGAAGTGAATTACAAGGTCAGACAACCAGGAAGGCGAAAGCCCGAACAGATCTATCACGTTAATCTGTTGAAAGCCTGGAGGGATAGAGAGTCCCTAGTCGCAGACACTTGGTCACCAGCTCAAACTGGTTGCGTGATTCCTGAGGTTGGAATAGCAGCCACCTTGTCACAACCCCAACAACAGGAGGTTAAGGAGTTTGTGCTTCGCAACAAGGAGGTATTCTCTGAGCTGCCGGGACAAACATCTGGGGTAGAGCATGACATCATTACCCCGCCCGGTGAAAGGGTGAAGTTAAAACCCTATCGGATCCCAGAGGCTCGACGGGAGGCAATACGGGAGGAAGTACAGAAAATGCTGAACTTAGGGGTGATAGAGGAGTCCCAAAGTGATTGGTCTAGTCCCATCGTGTTGGTGCCTAAACCGGATGGGAGCTGGCGATTTTGTAACGATTTTCGTCAGTTGAACAAAGTTACAAAATTTGACACCTACCCCATGCCACGTATAGATGAGTTGATCGACCGGCTGGGAACAGCCCGATACATGACGACTCTTGACCTCACAAAAGGGTATTGGCAAATCCCCCTGGCCAAGTCGGCCAAAGAGAAAACCGCATTTGTAACCCCAGACGGGGCGTTCCAATATAAAAGAATGCCGTTCGGGTTACAGAATGCGCCGGCCACATTCCAGCGGAAAATGGACCAGATGCTGAGGCCCCATCGGAAGTATGCTGCGGCTTACCTGGATGACGTAATTGTCCATAGCACAGATTGGGCCTCACATCTGCCAAAAGTGCAAGCAGTCCTGGACTCTGTTCGGGAAGCGGGGTTTACGGCTAACCCCAAGAAGTGTACCATTGGGCAGGAGGAGGCCAAATATCTTGGGTACACCATTGGGAGGGGAGTAATAAAACCCCAACTCAACAAAGTCGAGGCCATCCAGAGTTGGCCACGTCCCAACAGCAAGAAGCAGGTACGAGCCTTTCTGGGAATCGCTGGGTATTATCGGCGATTCATTCCCCACTTTGCTTCTAAGGCTGTGCCCCTAACCAACCTGACGAAGGGGAAAGGGTCGGTCATGATTAAATGGACCCCCGAGGCTGAGGCAGCATTCCAATTCTTGAAACAAGCCTTATGTAGCCAGCCAGTGTTGTACTCACCCGACTTCTCTAAAGACTTTGTCGTACAAAGTGATGCGTCACATGTGGGGTTAGGAGCAGTATTGTCCCAGGTCTGGAACGGGGAAGAGCACCCAGTCATTTACCTCAGCAGGAAGTTGAAGTCCCATGAGGTAAATTACGCCACCGTTGAAAAGGAGTGTTTAGCGGTGAAGTGGGCTCTAGATTCCCTTCGGTACTACCTGCTAGGTAGGCACTTTGACATGGTTACGGATCACGCTCCGTTAAAGTGGATGGCTCAAAACAAGGAAACAAATAGAAGAGTGAATAGGTGGTTCCTGGCCCTCCAGGAATTCAACTTCACAGTAAAGCATCGCCCTGGCGTTCAAATGGGGAATGTGGATGCTTTGTCTCGAGTACATGAATGCCTGATTGCTGGTGTTCCAACCCCGAGGTTAAAACAAGAGGGGGGGGTATGTGACAGCAGGAAGGTAAAGTCACCTGGTTGCATCCAGGGGGGTAGATATATTTCGCCCAGATTCAGGCTTTACGCCGACTTATACAACTAGGTGGAGAGTTGTATAAGGCTAGTGGGCTCATGGATGACTCATACCTCTAGGGAGAGTGTGGGGCGTCGTGCAGACAGAGATGAGGAGACCAGCTGAACCTTGTCAGCTCATTTAGGCCTCTATGAGAACTCCCAGCTTCATTAGATGTTAGCTCATGCCTGGAACCAGACCTGTGTGGACTGTCTAGGGAGAGTGAACCCCTGTGCGGTGAGGCAAAGCCTGTGTGGCTATTTGTTTGGACTTTTACTAAACCAGGGACTTAGGGACTAGGACAGCACTAGGCTGATCCCAGTTGTTAGTTAGGAAACCTGTATGTTTAGTCAGAGGTCAACTTGACCAGGATTTATTTTGGTTATGTTTCTTTTGCTTTGCTGTGTTTTGTCACTGTAAATAGAAAATAAACCGCACCTTTTTTTGATTTTGAAAACCACAACCTCCGTTTGCTGGGCCTGTTTTGTGTGGGGAGCCCATCCCGGGGGTCACACACACCCGCTGCCGAGCTAACCCCCTCACAATATATATATATATATATATATGTGATCCATCTGTTCTAGGTAGCAGGCGCGAATGTGTGCCGGCGGCGGATCACTCGCACTGTGATTAGACACAGTGGGAGCCGATCATTGGGTACCACAGACTCGATGTCCGCCGGCACACGCCGATCATCCTGCAGAGACATAGAACGGCGGTCTGCCTATGTAAATGTAGCCAAGGTTTGCTACTGTGCTTATGATTAAGGGACATTTTCTTTATTGTTATAATGGGTTTGGCTCCCTCTAGTGCATGCTGGACTCTATATATGTTCTTTTCTCTTGTGTGAAGACTCAGAGCAAGGCATCATGGACCATGTAGTCTGGAAGGAGGAAGTGTAACAGAATGCAGTGCGCACAGCACAGCCTACTGGGAGAGGAAATAAAAGGGCAGGTTTGGCCTGTTTCGCTCTCTCTGGACGCCATTCTGACCCTGCCAGCAAGAGGTATGTGTAACAGGGAGTGCTGGGAATCTGCGGCCTACACAGCGGGGAGTCGGATAGCCAACCCCAGAGGGATATCTGAGGACAGCGGACCGGCTTGTGTTCCAGACAATCCGGAGGTACCTGCAAACCAGTTCACCGGGAGCTTCAGCTTTGGCACAGTGCCGCCATTTTCGCAGGGCAAAAAAAATACAGAGACAGAGAATTCCGACTGGAACCCTCTATTCATCGGATGTTCATAGTGGTGAGCGGTCATAGCCCCTGTGATAGTTAACCACAGTACTGCTAAGTAACATTTATACAGGCTGACTGGTGATACTTGTAGTTCCACGGATGTGAATCTACTTCTGCACAGGCCTCACACAGCAGGCGCTTGGGGTCCATATACCCATTGTGCTTTAAGATCAGTATTGTGAACACTTCTTTGTCACAGTAAAGGAGGAGCATACACCAGTTGTTATTTCTTCAGATAAGGTGCAATTTAGTTCATCTTTATTACCTTTTTCATCTTGGATTACAATTAACTGCAGTATAAAGAACACAGGCTAGCTGAAGATAACTGGAACTAAAGGAACATTTATTATTTCCTCCGGGGGTACCGCTACATAAACAAAGCAGATCACCTTTCTGACAAGGGGGGGTGGCATGGATCCTGTGTTTCTGCCAAGCAGGGACATGGATTCATGTCTTCCCCTGATAAAAGCATCTCCCACGCTGTAAAGAAACACTGGCTAGGCACACAGTTAACCCTTTGATTGCACCTAATGTTAACCCCTTCCCAGCCAGTGTCATTAGTACAGTGACAGTGCATATTTTTTTTTTTAGCACTGATCACTGGATTAGTGTCACTGGTCCCCCAAAAGTGTCAGTTAGTGTCCGAATGTCCACTGCAATATAGTAGTCCAGCTATACCAGGGGTAGGCAACCTGGGTCCCTCCAGCTCTTGTGGAACTACATTTCCCATGTGGCATTGCAAGGCTGGCAGTTACAATTACTCCTAGAGGCATGATGGGACTTGTAGTTCTGCAACAGCTGGAGGGCCCCAGGTTGCCTACCCCTGCACGCTATACGTTGCTGATCGCTACCATTGCTAGTAAAGAAAAAATATTAATATTAATAAAAATATCCCATAATTTGTAGATGCTATAACTTTTGCGCAAACCAATCAATATACGTTTATTGGGATTTTTACCAAAAATATGTAGCAGGATACATATTGGCCTAATTTTTTTTAGGAAATTCGATTTTTTCTATATTTTTATTGCATATGTTTTATAGCAAAAAGTAAAAAATATTGGTTTTCTTTCAAAATTGTGTGTCTTTTTTTTATGTTCATAACGCAAAAAATAAAAAAGGCAGCAGTGGTGATCAAATACCACCCAAAAAAGGCTCTATTTGTGGGGGAAAAAAGGCATACATTTTATTTGGGTACAGTGTCATACGCCCGCAAAATTGCCAGTTAAAGTAACGCAGTGTCATATCGCAAAAAATGGCCTGGTCATGAAGGGGGGTAAATCTTCTGGAGCTGAAGTGGTTAAGGCACACACTAAATAAAACACATAGAAAATTCAGCCCTGGCGAGCAGTTTGTGCTTTAGCTTGCATAACCTGAACTGGAAAGATATTGCACATGCTCAGCACCATGCTTATTATTTCCAATGAAAACCAGTTTAACCAAACTAGACATTGCTTTGATATACAGCGGGAGCAAACAAACCTATTCATCTGAATTGTGGACTAAAAAAAAAAAACAAGTAGCAGGGACCTGGAAAATGGAGTTTTGAGTTAACCTTGGTGAAGGTAGTACAGTTGTGCTCATAAGTTTACATACCCTGACAGAATTTATGATATCTTGGCCATTTTTCAGAGAATATGAATAACAAAAACTTTTCTTTCACTCATGGTTAGTGTTTGGTTGAAGAAATTTATCACCAATCAACTGTGTTTACTCTTTTTAAATCATAATGACAACAGAAACTACCCAAATGACCCTGATTAAAAGTTTACATACCCTGGTGATTTTGGCCTGATAACATGCACACAAGTTGATACAGAGGGGTTTGAATGGCTATTAAAGGTAACCATCCTCACCTGTGATCTGTTTGCTTGGAAATAGTGTGTGTGTATAAAAGGTCAATGAGTTTCTGGACTTATGACAGACCCTTGCATCTTTCATCCAATGCTGCACTGACATTTCTGGATTCTGAGTCATGGGGAAAGCAAAAGAATTGTCAAAGGATCTGCAGGAAAACAAAGTTGAACTGTATAAAACTGGAAAGGGATATAAAAAGATATACAAGGAATTAAGAATGCCAATAAGCAGTGTTCAAACTCTAATCAAGAAGTGAAAAATGAGGGGTTCTGTTGAAACCAACTAACCAGGTAGACCAACTAAACTTTCAACCACAAGTGCTAGGAAAATTGTGCGGGATGCAAAGAAAACCCCACAAATAACTTCAGGTGAAATACAGGACTCTCTGAAAACATGTGGTGTGGCTGTTCCAAGATGCACAATAAGGAGGTACTTGAAGAAAGACGGGCTACATGATCGAGTCGCCAGAAGAAAGACATTACTACACAAATGCCACAAAGTATCCCGCTTACAATATGCCAAAAAGCACAGAGACAAGCCTCAAACCTTCTGGCACAAAGTCATTTGGAGTGACGAGACCAAAATTGAGCGTTTTGGCCACAACCATAAATACTCCATTTGGAGAGGAGTCAACAAGGCCTATGATGAAAGGTACACCATTCCTACTGTGAAACACGGAGGTGGATCGCTGATGTTTTGGGGATGTGTGAGCTACAAAGGCACAGGAAATTTGGTCAAAATTGTTGGTAAGATGAATGCAGTATGTTATCAAAAAATACTGGAGGAACATTTGCATTCATCAGCCAGGAAGTTGTGCATGAGACGTACTTGGACATTCCAACATGACAATGATCCAAAACACAAGACCAAGTTGACCTGTCATTGGCTACAGCAGAATAAAGTGAAGGTTCTGGAGTGACCATCTCAGTCTCCTGACCTCAATATCATTGAGCCACTCTGGGGAGATCTCAAACGTGCAGTTCATGCAAGACAGCCCAAGAATTTACAGGAACTGGAGGCTTTTTGCCAAAAGGAATGGGCAGCTTTACCATCTAAGAAGATAAAGAGCTTCATCCGCAAATACCACAAAACACTTCAAGCTGTCATTGATATTAAAGGGGGCAATACACGGTATTAAGAACTGGGGTATGTAAACTTTTGATCAGGGTCATTTTGGTAGTTTCTGTTGGTATTATGATTAGAGTAAGAGTAAACACAGTTTTATTGATTATAAATGACTTCAGCCAAACACTAACCATGAGTGCAAGAAAAGTTTTTGTGTTATTCATATTCTCTGAAAAATGGCCAAGAAATCATAAATTCTGCCAGGATATGTAAACATTTGAGCACAACTGTACATTATCTGGGCAGCCAGATTATAGTGGAAAATATGAAATTTTATTCTGTGTTATTAACAGACCTTGCTGTTTCTCCATAGAGCAGCAAAGGGTAATGCCGCGTACACACGGTCAAAATTTCCGACAAGAAAAGTTCGATGTGAGCTTTTCGTCGGAAATTCCGACCGTGTGTAGGCTCCATCTGACTTTTCCTGTCGGAATTTCCGAGAAGAAAAATTTGAGCGCTGGTTCTCAAATTTTCCTACCAAAAAAATTCCGGCGCGCAAAATTCCTACGTATGTTCGGAAACAATTTGACGCATGCTCGGAAGCATTGAACTTCATTTTCTCAGCTCATCATAGTGTTGTACGTCACTGCGTTCTTGACGGTCGAAAGTTCAGCGAACTTTTGTGTGACCGTGTGTATGCAAGCCAAGCTTGAGCGGAATTCCGTCGGAAAAACCATCCAAGGTTTTTCCAACGGAAATTCTCATCGTGTGTACGCGGCTTAAGAAGGTACAAGATGAAGTAAGGTTAACCTTGAATTAGGGGACAGAAAAACAAAAGTTCAGCAGCAATTATTGCAAAACTCACTGAGATAACATGGGTGCGTTCTGGAAGCAATAAAGGTAATCATCACAGGAAACTGTACTAACAACAATACTCTTGGCAGAGAGGCTTGTGTGTGATAACTGAAGACATATAAGAAGCCGGCCTGTGTCAGAAACCTATAAATATGTCACCAAGTTCTGACAGATGCCGCCAACAACTGAATGAAAGATCTGCCTGTAAGATATCCAGGCCGGGAGGCCTTTATGAACAATAACCTTGCATTATATAATGTAATGAGCAACTTTTATACTAAAGTGTCATCTTTTCAATTATTAATCTGCTTCCTAAATATTAAATAAGGCAATTAGATCATTTATACAGTATCCTTATAATGTTTTACAGCAGATTTATCATGAAGTCCTTTTATGCAGTGGTGAAAGTAGACACCCAGGGCAAAGACTCAGTGCTAACCACCTCGCGCTAACCACCCCCTCCGTCCACCTGAGAGAAAAGTTCTCGAACCAGACATCCCAGCCCCCTGCCTAGTGAGAGAAGTGTAATAAATTAATTAGTTAGTCATTTATTATTCACTGCTTTACTGACACCGTCTATATACCATCCACTGCCCTGCTGACACTTTCCACACACTGTCCACTCAGGTTTGCCAACCATCCTTAAATTTATGGACAGTTTGTCAGGGATTCCTCCAAATTAGACACTTTTACACCACTTATTTCCAATCAAACAGGTATGAATCCTCCTAAAGTTTATGAAAAAATATGCCTGAGAACGCCTAGAGGCCCAGGCTTGATCTCAGTTATACAGTGCCTTGAAAAAGTATTTATACCCCTTGAAATTTTCCACATATTATATCATGTTACAACAAAAAACTTAATTGTATTTTATTGGGATTTTATATGATAGATCAACACAAAGTGGCACATCATTGTGAAGTGGAGGGAAAATTATAAATGTTTTTTTACAAATAAATATCTGAAAAGTGTGGGGTGCATTTGTATTAAGCCCCCTTTACTCTGATACCCCATAACTAAACTATAGTGGAACCAATTGCCTTCAGACGTCACCTAATTAGTAAATAAAGTCCACTTGTTTGAAATTTAATCTCAGTATAAATACAGCTGTCCTGTGAAGTCCTCAGAGGTTTGTTAGAGAACCTTAGTAAACAAACAGCATCATGAAGGCCAAGGAACACATCAGACAGGTCAGGGATAAAGTTGTGGAGAAGTTTAAAGCAGGGTTAGCTTTTAACAACTCCTGGAGCACTGTTCAATCCATCATCCGAAAATGGAAAGAGTATGGCACAACTGTGTCAGTAGGTTTTATTTTTTTATTATTACCCCCACAGCAGCCGGAAGGAGAGGAGGGTAGATGGCAGTGGTGTGGGGCTGGGAGGGGGGGGAACCCGGACCCGGGCAGCAGAAAGAAGTTGAACCAGGACAGGAGGGGTGGTGGGGCGGATCTGATCGGCGTTATCTAAGACAAACAACCGGCTACAGTGTGAACTCAATGAACAATAGACACTTCTTACCTGCTGCACATATAGAAAGCATGCAACATAAAAATGTGGTTTTTGAATACATATTTTCATACAGAAAAAGGAATAACTGTAACTACAGCATAAAATCTGGGTGTGTCTAGTCACAATATTAATGGTTGGCATGTACCAACAGTTAAAAGAACAGTGAAATATTACTGCTTCACTCCCTTAGGTAATATATAAAAAATATTACATTATAAATTCCACCGCAATTAAATCTGAAAATAGGCACCACTGCAATAGTGGCTATGAGAGAGGGTGAAGTGCGAGGAAAAAATGCAAAAAAATTATTATTGAAGGTGAACAAAAGGAGCCCATGGTCTTATATATATATATATATATATATATATATATATGTATATATATATATATATATATATATTATGTGACAGCAGGAAGGTAAAGTCACCTGGTTGCATCCAGGGGGGTAGATATATTTCGCCCAGATTCAGGCTTTACGCCGACTTATACAACTAGGTGGAGAGTTGTATAAGCCCAGCTGAGGCTAGTGGGCTCATGGATGACTCATACCTCTAGGGAGAGTGTGGGGCGTCGTGCAGACAGGGAGTTGATGAGACCAGCTGAAGCTTGTCAGCTCATTTAGGCCTCTATAAGAACTCCCAGATTCATTAGGTGTTAGCTCATGCCTGGACCCAGACCTGTGTGGACTGTCTAGGGAGAGTGAACCCCTGTGCGGTGAGACAAAGCCTGTGTGGCTATTTGCTTGGACATTTAAAACCAGGGACTTAGGGACTAGGACAGCACTAGGCTGATCCGAGTTGTTAGTTAGGAAACCTGTATGTTTAGTCAGAGGTCAAGTTGACCAGGATTTATTTTATTTATGTTTCTTTTGCTTTGCTGTGTTTTGTCACTGTAAATAGAAAATAAACCGCACCTTTTTGATTTTGAAAACCACAACCTCCGTTTGCTGGGCCTGTTTTTGTGTGGGGAGCCCATCCCGGGGGTCACACACACCCGCTGCCGAGCTAACCCCTTCACAGTTGGTGGAGAATGCAGGTAGTTTTTTTTTAAGCCAGCATGGAGGAGATACTGAAACAGCTGGCTCTAGCAAATGCCAATCAACAGCAGACAAATGCAGGTTTGCAAAGGAGCCTTGCAGCCCAGCAGCAAGCTCATCAACAGAGCCTTGCAGCTCAGCAACAAGCCCAGCAGCAATCTGAGGCCCGCTTCATAGACCTGTTACAGAAGCAAGAGCAGAGACTACAACAAATGGAAGCAGTAATGCAGCAACGTCCGCAGACCAGTGAGGAAAGCCGTCCCACTAATACCGCGTCCTTTGGGGTGAGTCGTTTATTGACAAAAATGACTGGAGAGGATGATCCAGAGGTATTTTTGACCACATTTGAAAGGACCGCTGAAAGAGAAAAGTGGCCTGAGGAGCAGTGGGCTGGACTGGTGGCTCCTCTGTTAACTGGTGAATCGCAGAAAGCTTACTATGACCTAGAGCCTAACCAAGCAAAAGACTATGTGATGCTAAAAGCTGAAATTTTGGCAAGGCTGGGTGTCACCCAGGCTGTCCGGGCTCAGCGTGTGCATAACTGGACTTTCCAGCTTGGAAAACCCCCCAGGTCTCAAATGTATGATCTCATTCACCTGAGCAGAAAGTGGCTACAGCCAGAGACGTTGTCCGCACCAAAGATTGTGGAACGTGTTGTAATGGATCGGTTTTTGAGAGCTCTTCCTACTGCCATCCAAAAGTGGGTAAGCCATGGAGACCCAGAGACGGCCGATGGTCTTGTGGATCGTGTGGAGAAATACTTGGCTACAGAGAACCTGACGGCCTCTTCCAGAGACACTCGGACTTTCCACCCTAAGACCAGACCATCCCCAGGGGCGGATAAGAGGATTCCAAGGGGTGAGGGTGGAGAGAGTGAGAGGGTGGGAGCTCTACCCCAAGTTTGGCGAGAACAGCCTGGGAAATCAGCGGCTCAAGAGGCGGCAAGAAGGATCGTTTGCTACCGCTGCCGGCAAGCGGGACATATTGCAGCCAATTGCCCGGTTATGGAGGAACCCATGCAGTGTGACTTTCTGACGGGCAGACGTCAGTCGCTGTGTGCGACAGTCGCATGCACTGCCATTCGAGGAACTGAGAAACATTTATGCAAAATGTGTGTTAATGGTAGAAATGTTGTGGTATTGCTGGATTCAGGTAGCCTTGTGACCCTGATAAAGGCTGAGTTAGTTAAAACAGAGGTCTTTGGGAATAGCAAGGTAGCTGTTATTTGTGTGCATGGGGACACCCGAGAGTATCCAGTGACTACAGTGTGTTTCGAGACCCCCAAAGGTACCCTCTCTCATCCAGTGGGCTTAGTATCTCAGTTACCGCATGACGCCATTGTGGGAAGGGATTTTCCGAAGTTCTGGGAACTGTGGGATGATCCTGAGCCCCCCACTGGTGCCCCTATGTACCAGGAATGTGATAGCCAGTTCTCCCCACAGGAGTGTGATTGAGCATGTCGCCCTGATGCAAGACCGAATTGCACAGGTAATGCCCATCGTGAAGGAACATTTGGCCCAAGCGCAGTTAGCACAGCAGAGAGTGTACAACCGTGGAGCCAAGACCCGTACCTTTTCCCCGGGGGATAGGATACTGGTACTTGTCCCTACGGTTGAAAGTAAATTCCTTGCCAAATGGCAAGGCCCCTATGAGATAATGGAAAAAGTGAGCGAAGTGAATTACAAGGTCAGACAACCAGGAAGGCGAAAGCCCGAACAGATCTATCACGTTAATCTGTTGAAAGCCTGGAGGGATAGAGAGTCCCTAGTCGCAGACACTTGGTCACCAGCTCAAACTGGTTGCGTGATTCCTGAGGTTGGAATAGCAGCCACCTTGTCACAACCCCAACAACAGGAGGTTAAGGAGTTTGTGCTTCGCAACAAGGAGGTATTCTCTGAGCTGCCGGGACAAACATCTGGGGTAGAGCATGACATCATTACCCCGCCCGGTGAAAGGGTGAAGTTAAAACCCTATCGGATCCCAGAGGCCCGACGGGAGGCAATACGGGAGGAAGTACAGAAAATGCTGAACTTAGGGGTGATAGAGGAGTCCCAAAGTGATTGGTCTAGTCCCATTGTGTTGGTGCCTAAACCGGATGGGAGCTGGCGATTTTGTAACGATTTTCGTCAGTTGAACAAAGTTACAAAATTTGACACCTACCCCATGCCACGTATAGATGAGTTGATCGACCGGCTGGGAACAGCCCGATACATGACGACTCTTGACCTCACAAAAGGGTATTGGCAAATCCCCCTGGCCAAGTCGGCCAAAGAGAAAACCGCATTTGTAACCCCAGACGGGGCGTTCCAATACAAAAGAATGCCGTTCGGGTTACAGAATGCGCCGGCCACATTCCAGCGGAAAATGGACCAGATGCTGAGGCCCCATCGGAAGTATGCTGCGGCTTACCTGGATGATGTAATTGTCCATAGCACAGATTGGGCCTCACATCTGCCAAAAGTGCAAGCAGTCCTGGACTCTGTTCGGGAAGCGGGGTTTACGGCTAACCCCAAGAAGTGTACCATTGGGCAGGAGGAGGCCAAATATCTTGGGTACACCATTGGGAGGGGAGTAATAAAACCCCAACTCAACAAAGTCGAGGCCATCCAGAGTTGGCCACGTCCTAACAGCAAGAAGCAGGTACGAGCCTTTCTGGGAATCGCTGGGTATTATCGGCGATTCATTCCCCACTTTGCTTCTAAGGCTGTGCCCCTAACCAACCTGACGAAGGGGAAAGGGTCGGTCATGATTAAATGGACCCCCGAGGCTGAGGCAGCATTCCAATTCTTGAAACAAGCCTTATGTAGCCAGCCAGTGTTGTACTCACCCGACTTCTGTAAAGACTTTGTCGTACAAAGTGATGCGTCAGATGTGGGGTTAGGAGCAGTATTGTCCCAGGTCTGGAACGGGGAAGAGCACCCAGTCATTTACCTCAGCAGGAAGTTGAAGTCCCATGAGGTAAATTACGCCACCGTTGAAAAGGAGTGTTTAGCGGTGAAGTGGGCTCTAGATTCCCTTCGGTACTACCTGCTAGGTAGGCACTTTGACATGGTTACGGATCACGCTCCGTTAAAGTGGATGGCTCAAAACAAGGAAACAAATAGAAGAGTGAATAGGTGGTTCCTGGCCCTCCAGGAATTCAACTTCACAGTAAAGCATCGCCCTGGCGTTCAAATGGGGAATGTGGATGCTTTGTCTCGAGTACATGAATGCCTGATTGCTGGTGTTCCAACCCCGAGGTTAAAACAAGAGGGGGGGTATGTGACAGCAGGAAGGTAAAGTCACCTGGTTGCATCCAGGGGGGTAGATATATTTCACCCAGATTCAGGCTTTACGCCGACTTATACAACTAGGTGGAGAGTTGTATAAGCCCAGCTGAGGCTAGTGGGCTCATGGATGACTCATACCTCTAGGGAGAGTGTGGGGCGTCGTGCAGACAGGGAGTTGATGAGACCAGCTGAAGCTTGTCAGCTCATTTAGGCCTCTATAAGAACTCCCAGATTCATTAGGTGTTAGCTCATGCCTGGACCCAGACCTGTGTGGACTGTCTAGGGAGAGTGAACCCCTGTGCAGTGAGACAAAGCCTGTGTGGCTATTTGCTTGGACATTTAAAACCAGGGACTTAGGGACTAGGACAGCACTAGGCTGATCCGAGTTGTTAGTTAGGAAACCTGTATGTTTAGTCAGAGGTCAAGTTGACCAGGATTTATTTTATTTATGTTTCTTTTGCTTTGCTGTGTTTTGTCACTGTAAATAGAAAATAAACCGCACCTTTTTGATTTTGAAAACCACAACCTCCGTTTGCTGGGCCTGTTTTTGTGTGGGGAGCCCATCCCGGGGGTCACACACACCCGCTGCCGAGCTAACCCCCTCACAATATATATATATATATATATTGTGAGGGGGTTAACTCGGTAGCGGGTGTGTGTGACCCCCTGGTTGGGCTCCCCACACAAAAACAGGGCCAGCAGACGGAGGTTGTGGTTTTCAAAATCAAAAGGTGCGGTTTATTTCTCTATGTACAGTGACAAAAACACAGCAAAGCCAAAAAGAAACATAAACAAAATAAATCCTGGTCAGCTTGACCTCTGACTAAACATGCAGGTTTCCTAACTAACAACTGGGATCAGCCTGGTGCTGTCCTAGTCCCTAAGTCCCTGGTTTAGTCAATGTCCAAACAAATAGCCACACAGGCTTTTTCTCACCGCACAGGGGTTCACTCTCCCTAGACAGTCCACACAGGTCTGGTTCCAGGCATGAGCAAACACCTAATGAATCTGGGAGTTTTTATAGAGGCCTTAAACGAACTGACAGGCTTCAGCTGGTCTCATCAACTCCCTGCCTGCACGACGCCCAGCCCTCTCCCTAGAGGTATGAGTCATCCATGAGCCCACTAGCCTCAGCTGGGCTTCATCAACTCCCTCCCTAGTTGTATAAGTCGGCATAAAGCCTGAATCTGGGAGAAATATATCTACCCCCCTGGATGCAACCAGGTGACTTTACCTTCCTGCTGTCACATACCCCCCCCTCTTGTTTTAACCTTGGGGTTGGAACACCAGCAATCAGGCATTCATGTACTCGAGACAAAGCATCCACATTCCCCATTTGAACGCCAGGGCGATGCTTTACTGTGAAGTTGAATTCCTGTAAGGCCAGGAACCACCTATTCACTCTTCTATTTGTCTCCTTGTTTTGAGCCATCCACTTTAACGGAGCGTGATCCGTAACCATGTCAAAGTGCCTACCTAGCAGATAGTACCGAAGGGAATCTAGAGCCCACTTCACCGCTAAACACTCCTTTTCAACCGTGGCATAATTTACCTCATGGGACTTCAACTTCCTGCTGAGGTAAATGACTGGGTGCTCTTCCCCGTTCCAGACCTGGGACAATACTGCTCCTAACCCCACATCTGACGCATCACTTTGTACGACAAAGTCCTTAGAGAAGTCGGGTGAGTACAACACTGGCTGGCTACATAAGGCTTGTTTCAAGAATTGGAATGCTGCCTCAGCCTCGGGGGTCCATTTAATCATGACCGACCCTTTCCCTTTCGTCAGGTTGGTTAGGGGCACAGCCTTAGAAGCAAAGTGGGGAATGAAGCGCCGATAATAACCCGCGATTCCCAGAAAGGCCCGTACCTGCTTCTTGCTGTTGGGACGTGGCCAACTCTGGATGGCCTCGACTTTGTTGAGTTGGGGTTTTATCACTCCCCTGCCAATGGTGTACCCAAGATATTTGGCCTCCTCCTGGCCAATGGTACACTTCTTGGGGTTAGCCGTAAACCCCGCTTCCCGGATAGAGTCTAGGACTGCTTGCACTTTTGGCAGATGTGAGGCCCAATCTGTGCTATGGACAATTACGTCATCCAGGTAAGCCGCAGCATACTTCCGATGGGGCCTCAGTATCTGGTCCATTTTCCGCTGGAATGTGGCCGGCGCATTCTGTAACCCGAACGGCATTCTCTTATATTGGAACGCCCTGTCTGGGGTTACAAATGCGGTTTTCTCTTTGGCCGACTTGGCCAGGGGAATTTGCCAATACCCTTTTGTGAGGTCAAGAGTCGTCATGTATCGGGCTGTTCCCAGCCGGTCGATCAACTCATCTATACGTGGCATGGGGTAGGTGTCAAATTTTGTAACTTTGTTCAACTGACGAAAATCGTTACAAAATCGCCAGCTCCCATCCGGTTTAGGCACCAACACAATGGGACTAGACCAATCACTTTGGGACTCCTCTATCACCCCTAAGTTCAGCATTTTCT
This sequence comes from Rana muscosa, assembly GCA_029206835.1. Taxonomy (NCBI): domain Eukaryota; kingdom Metazoa; phylum Chordata; class Amphibia; order Anura; family Ranidae; genus Rana; species Rana muscosa. The sequence goes on along the minus strand of CM055119.1, from coordinate 118,850,783 downwards.
GTACTTCCTCCCGTATTGCCTCCCGTCGGGCCTCTGGGATCCGATAGGGTTTTAACTTCACCCTTTCACCGGGCGGGGTAATAATATCATGCTCTACCCCAAATGTTTGTCCCGGCAGCTCAGAGAACACCTCCTTGTTGCGAAGCACAAACTCCTTAACCTCCTGTTGTTGGGGTTGTGACAAGGTGGCTGCTATTCCAACCTCCGGAATCACGCAACCAGTTTGAGCTGGTGACCAAGTTTCTGCGACTAGGGACTCTCTATCCCTCCAGGCTTTCAACAGATTAACGTGATATATCTGTTCGGGCTTTCGCCTTCCTGGTTGTCTGACCTTGTAATTCACTTCGCTCACTTTTTCCATTATCTCGTAGGGGCCTTGCCATTTGGCAAGGAATTTACTTTCAACCGTAGGGACAAGTACCAATATCCTATCCCCCGGGGAAAAGGTACGGGTCTTGGCTCCACGGTTGTACACTCTCTGCTGTGCCAACTGCGCTTGGGCCAAATGTTCCTTCACGATGGGCATTACCTGTGCAATTCGATCTTGCATCAGGGCGACATGCTCAATCACACTCCTGTGGGGAGAACTCTCACTTTCCCAAGTTTCCTTGGCAATATCCAACAGCCCTCTTGGGTGTCTCCCATACAGTAACTCAAAGGGGGAGAATCCCGTAGAGGATTGGGGCACCTCCCTAATAGCAAACATCAAATAAGGAAGTAGACAGTCCCAATCCCTTCCATCTCTATCCACCACTTTCTTCAACATTTGTTTTAGGGTTTTGTTGAATCTTTCAACCAGCCCATCGGTTTGGGGGTGATACACAGATGTACGCAATTGCGTCACTTTGAACAATTTACACAGCTCTTTCATAACCCGGGACATAAAGGGTGTACCTTGGTCCGTAAGCAGTTCTTTACAAATACCCACCCGGCTAAAAACAAGAGATAGCTCTTTGGCTATGGTTTTGGCCGAGGTATTTCTGAGAGGGATCGCTTCTGGATAACGGGTGGCATAGTCCATTATAACCAATATGTACTGGTGCCCCCTAGCGGACTTGATTATAGGACCTACCAAATCCATTGCGATTCTCTCAAACGGGACCTCAATGATGGGTAGAGGGACCAGCGGGCTACGGAAATGTGGCATCGGGGCCGACCTCTGACACACAGGGCAGGAGGAACAATAATTTTCTATGTCCTTCATCACCCCAGGCCAATAGAATCTCTGTAATACCCTCTCTCGGGTTTTCTCTGTCCCCAGATGACCTCCAAGAATGTGCCCATGGGCCAACTCCAACACCAACTTCCTGTAAGGTTTGGGCACCACAAGCTGCTCAACGGTTTCTTCTGCCCTTTTTGCCACCCGATACAGTAGGTCCTTCTCTACGCTGAAGTATGGGTAAGTGCAGGTATTATCTGGGTTCACTAACTCGCCATCTATTTCCACTACGTTTTCCCGTGCCTTTATTAGGGCGGGGTCTTTTAACTGTTCTGTGGCAAAATTTTCCCTGTGAACCTCCAGATCAGAAAACTCCACAGACGGTAGGTTTTCGTCTGAGGAGGTGGGCTCCTCTCCAGTTTCTTGAGTCTCCCCTGCCAATACTGACAAGGGAAATTCTGGAGAGTCCTCACCACTCTCAGAGGAGTTCTGGCTATCACATTCCTGGTACATAGGGGCACCAGTGGGGGGTTCAGGATCATCCCACAGTTCCCAGAACTTCGGAAAATCCCTTCCCACAATGGCATCATGCGGTAATTGAGATACTAACCCCACTGGATGAGAGAGGGTACCTTTGGGGGTCTCGAAACACACTGTAGTCACTGGATACTCTCGGGTGTCCCCATGCACACAAATAACAGCTACCTTGCTATTCCCAGAGACCTCTGTTTTAACTAATTCAGCCTTTATCAGGGTCACAAGGCTACCTGAATCCAGTAATACCACAACATTTCTACCATTAATACACATTTTGCATAAATGTTTCTCAGTTCCCCGAATGGCAGTGCATGCGACTGTCGCACACAGCGACTGACGTCGGTCCGTCAGAAAGTCACATTGCATGGGTTCCTCCACAACCGGGCAATTTGCTGCAATATGTCCCGCTTGCCGGCAGCGGTAGCAAACAATCCATTTGGCTGCCTCTTGAGCCCCTGACTTCCCAGGCTGTTCTCGCCAAACTTTGGGTAGAGCTCCCACCCTCTCACTCTCTCCACCCTCACCCCTTGGAATCCTCTTATCCGCCCCTGGGGATGATCTGGTCTTAGGGTGGAAAGTCCGAGAGTCTCTGGAAGAGGCCGTCAGGTTCTCTGTAGCCAAGTATTTCTCTACACGATCCACAAGACCACCGGCCGTCTCTGGGTCTCCATGGCTTACCCACTTTTGGATGGCAGTAGGAAGAGCTCTCAAAAACCGATCCATTACAACACGTTCCACAATCTCTGGTGCGGACAAAGTCTCTGGCTGTAGCCACTTCCTGCTCAGGTGAATGAGATCATACATTTGAGACCTGGGGGGTTTTCCAAGCTGGAAAGTCCAGTTATGCACACGCTGAGCCCGGACAGCCAGGGTGACACCCAGCCTTGCCAATATTTCAGCTTTTAGCATCACATAGTCTTTTGCTTGGTCAGGCTCTAGGTCATAGTAAGCCTTCTGCGATTCACCAGTTAACAGAGGAGCCACCAGTCCAGCCCACTGCTCCTCAAGCCACTTTTCTCTTTCAGCAGTCCTTTCAAATGTGGTCAAAAATACCTCTGGATCATCCTCTCCAGTCATTTTTGTCAATAAACGACTCACCCCAAAGGACGCGGTATTAGTGGGACGGCTTTCCTCACTGGTCTGCGGACGTTGCTGCATTACTGCTTCCATTTGTTGTAGTCTCTGCTCTTGCTTCTGTAACAGGTCTATGAAGCGGGCCTCAGATTGCTGCTGGGCTTGTTGCTGAGCTTCCAGACTCTGTTGGTGAGCTTGCTGCTGGGCTGCAAGGCTCCTTTGCAAACCTGCATTTGTCTGCTGTTGATTGGCATTTGCTAGAGCCAGCTGTTTCAGTATCTCCTCCATGCTGGCTTAAAAAAACTGCCACTGGTTCTCCACCAACTGTGAGGGGGTTAACTCGGTAGCGGGTGTGTGTGACCCCCTGGTTGGGCTCCCCACACAAAAACAGGGCCAGCAGACGGAGGTTGTGGTTTTCAAAATCAAAAGGTGCGGTTTATTTCTCTATGTACAGTGACAAAAACACAGCAAAGCCAAAAAGAAACATAAACAAAATAAATCCTGGTCAGCTTGACCTCTGACTAAACATGCAGGTTTCCTAACTAACAACTGGGATCAGCCTGGTGCTGTCCTAGTCCCTAAGTCCCTGCTTTAGTCAATGTCCAAACAAATAGCCACACAGGCTTTTTCTCACCGCACAGGGGTTCACTCTCCCTAGACAGTCCACACAGGTCTGGTTCCAGGCATGAGCAAACACCTAATGAATCTGGGAGTTTTTATAGAGGCCTTAAACGAACTGACAGGCTTCAGCTGGTCTCATCAACTCCCTGCCTGCACGACGCCCAGCCCTCTCCCTAGAGGTATGAGTCATCCATGAGCCCACTAGCCTCAGCTGGGCTTCATCAACTCCCTCCCTAGTTGTATAAGTCGGCATAAAGCCTGAATCTGGGAGAAATATATCTACCCCCCTGGATGCAACCAGGTGACTTTACCTTCCTGCTGTCACAATATATATATATTATATATATTTATGTGGTGTTTATCCCTGCAGGACCAGCTAGTGATGGTGGGTCCTCTGTCACTCCACAACTCTGGTGAGAGTTAGTTAGCCACAACCCTATATTAGCCACCACCCTATAACAATGCACAAAAATAGACCACTTGCAACTTTTGAGGTAAATTAATTTATTGTATTAAGACAATGCAACTAAATAAGGCATAAATCAATGAACAGATAATTATACTGACTTAAGAGCAATATAATGGATGGACAATCAATGACCCACTAACTGATACTCAAAAGACTATTACCAAGTTAAATTTAACTATAACATGTGTAACTAGAGTCTCTAGAACAACATCAGCTAACTCAGAAGAATAATAGGGTCAATGTGTTTCCACTATGCATATAACCCCTGCAGAGGTAGAGAGTATGCACTCCTAGTGCATGGGGTACCACTTAAAGATGGTGAAAAGTACCTGTCTAATAGTTAATATTGGCCAGTTTTCGGAGGGGCCCTTCTTTAGGTGGTGCACTGTCCAGTGTTAGTGGTGAATGTGGGCAAGTAGCTGGGTAAGAGCAGTCTCTAGTGCATTAACTGTATGTGGCAAGTGTTTGAGATGTGTAGTTCAGCTCACCGCTCCCATCAGGTGACTAGTCTGGTCCCAATGGCCTGACGGTCAGCAGGTTTCTGAGGCCAGGTGGCAGATTTTCAAACAGACCTCAGTCTCTCAGCTCTGATCCTGGAGACACAGCAGCCCTGTCATTCAAATTCAGTCTCTGAAGACAGTTCTGGCAAACTCAGATGCAGGTCTGTCCTCTTCTTCTAATATGAGTGAACAGGCACAGCGATAGGTATAGCTCCTCTCTGGTAGTTATGATCCCTTGGATGTAGGGCACAGACCCTGTGGATGTGATTAAATGTCACAAGGTGTTTTATACTGTAATTGATTTTGTTTCAGTGGATGTTCTACAAGGATTTTGTGATAACATACACCTTTAACTGCACAGCGGGGGGGGGGGGGGGGGGGAGGTCGACACCACTTTCTTCAGAGCAGGTAAAGTGATACTAAGGGCTCAAATTTTGTTTGAAATAACAAACAAGGGGATGGCCCCTTCCTGTTCCAACATGACTGCACACTAGTGCACAAAGCAAGGTCCATAAAGACATGGATGAGCGAGTTTGGGGTAGAGGAACTTGACTGGCCTGCACAGAGTCCTGAACTCAACCTGATAGAACACCTTTGAGATGAAATAGAGCGGAGACAGCGAGCCTCTCGTCCAACATCAGTCCTGACCTCACAAATGCATTTCTGGAATAATGGTCAAACATTCCCATAGACACACTCCTAAACCTTGTGGACAGCCTTCCCAGAAGAGTTGAAGCTCTTATAGCTGCAAAGGGTGGGCCAACTCAATATTGAACCCTATGGAATACGACTGGAAGTTCATGTGTGTGTAAAAGCAGGCTTCTCAATACTTTTGGCAATATAGTGCATCTGCCAATATCTCTGCACCTACTGATTGTTTTGAACTTAAAGCAACTTATGCTTATGTATTTTCAGTTATAGACTCGGTTTAAATTGCTTAGTCTTGAGATATGTTTACATTGCTCTTTTCTAGTTGTAGATTATACATAATTTTATTTAGCCGAATATTGTTTTTAAAATAATATTGAGTATTTTTGCATACAACTATCATCAGTCCCAATATCAGCCTCCTGTCATCGCTAACACAGCAGCACTCAGACTAAGAGAGGCAGCACTAACAGCCAATAAGGTTCTCCCTTGCATGCACGTGTGCTGGCCTTAAACAAGTTGACGATGAGCAGAGTGGATTACCTATCAGTGTGTTGCTGCTCCTGTATTGCCCAATCTGTAGGTTGCAGGTGGGGAAGTGATTCTACTGTATTCATTAAAGTAGTTGTAAAGGTTGAAGTTTTAAAACCAAAAAATGAAACACCCAGCCCCCCCCCCCCCCAATACTTAACTGAGCCTAATCTTGATCCAGCGATGTGCATGAGAGCAGTTGCTGTCCAATTTCTCTGCCTCCTCATTGGACCAGAAAGAGGAGGAGCCCAGAGCGCCAGCAGGGGATCTGACAAAAGGAGGATCGGGGCTGCTCTGTGAAAAACCATTTCACAGAGCAGGTACAGTGAGGTAAAAAACTATTTGATCCCCTACTGCAGTGTTTATCATCTCCAGTCCTCAAGGCGCACCAATAGGTCATGTTTTCAGGCTTTCCATTATTTTGCACAGGTGATTTGATCAGTTTCACTGCCTTAGTAATTACCACAGCCGTTTCATCTGAGGGAAATCCTAAAAACATGACCTGTTGGGGCGCCTTGAGGACTGGAGTTGAGAAACACTGCCCTACTGATTTTGTACGTTTGTCCACTGAGAAATGATCAGTCTATTATTTTAATACAGGTAACAAACTGAGATTAGGAGCACTCTCTTAAAGGGAGTGCTCCTAATCTCAGCTTGTTGCCTGTATAAAAGACACCTGGGAGCCAGAAATCTTGCTGATTGATAGGGGATCAAATACTTATTTCACTCATTAAAATGCATATTAATTCATAACTTTTTGGAAATGCGTTTTTCTGTATATTTTTGTTGTTCTGTCTCTCACTGTTAAAATAAACCTACCATTAAAATAATCAATCAGATTCCAATCTCTCCACCATGGCCAAGACCAAAAAGCTATCCAAGGATGTCAGGGACAAGATTGTAGACCTCCACAAGGCTAGAATAAGCTACAAGACCATCACCAAGCAGCTTGGTGAGAGGGTGACACAGTTAGTGCAACTATTCACAAATGGAAGAAACACAAAATAACTGTGAGGCCTCGTACACACGACCGATTTTCTCGTCGTAAAAAACACGTCGTTTTTTTCGACGAGATTCTTGTTAAGCTTGTCGATTTTCTCGTCAAGCTTTCTATGCGTACACACTGGCATTTCCCAATTTCCTCGTGGTTCTCTGCGCTCACGTCCAGCACGTACGACGGCACTATAAAGGGGAAGATCTTTTTTCTTGGCGCCACCCCTTGGGCTGCTTTTGCTGATCTCGTGTTACCGCGTGTGAAGTAAAAGTTTGGGAAGAGACGATTCGCGCTTTTCAGTCTTCGTACTTTTCAGATCGTTTTCTGCCGTTCAGTTTGTGCTTGTGGGTTCGTATCTTGACTTTCAGGGCGTCTAGGCAGGTCGTATCTGTTTTACAGTGCGTTCTTGCCTGTTCGTTTCTGAATTTCAGTTCGTTATTCATAGGCCTTGCTGTTCTAAAGTGCGTTCTGTTCTGTACGTTCTGATTAGACGACCGTTTCCTAGCCATGTCGCCTGGACGTTCTCGTCGTCGAGTTCGTGCTGTGCGTGCGCTTGGTGTTGGTCTGCTTGTTTTGGACCAAGACCAGTCCATGAATGGTGTGAGGAGGAGTTCATGGACCAAGAATTGGTTGCTCCAGCGGGACCAATTCTGCCACATGCCTCTGCTGCGGGAGATCGTCGAGAATAATCCTGAGGACTACAGGAATTTTCTGAGGATGTCTGACCCCGTTTTTCAGGAACTGTTGGCTTTGGTGTCCCCCTATATTACCAGGAAGGACACCGTTATGCGGGAAGCCATCAGTGCTGAGCAGAGGCTCATCGCCACGTTGCGTTACCTGGCGACAGGGAGAAGTCTTCAGGACTTGAAGTTCACCACAGGCATCTCCCCCCAGGCTCTGGGCCTCATAATCCCAGACACCTGTTCTGCTATTATACAAGTCCTGCAGGAGGACTATATTAGGGTAAGTTTTCTCCCTTCACATCACATTTTATGTATTACATGTATGCTAATGTATTGTATTTCTTTCATCCTTTCCTAATTACCATGATTGTAATATGCTGAGAATGTCCCCTTTGTCCCCATGCATGCTGGAAGTTTTTAAATGCCCCTTTTTTATCCTCCCTAAATATTTCCCCTCACTAACTTTTCCAGCAGGGGCGCCTGTTGCTCCAAATGTTGGGGGGTTACAACCCCAATTTTGGAAATAAACTTCCTCCTTTTTTGCTCTGTTGCCTAATAAACGCCCCCAGTTGTCCCCTCCAATGCAGCCATTTAGTCCCCTCTATTGCAGCCAGTTTCCCCCCAGCCCTGCACTTACCTTCTTGTGGTCAGCGCCATCCTTCTTCTGTCCTTGATGTCTTCTCCTTCCCTTCATGTTGCATCAGCCAATCATGTTACCATTAAACAGACTTGGTGAACATGATTGCCAGAGCTGCCTGTCAGTGTTTACACAAGGAATGCCCCCTCCTTGCGTCCCCGATTTTTCTTTGAGGAAGCCAATTACATCCCTCAGGTTGTAATTTGCAAGACTTTTTTAATACCTGTTTCTGCTCTGCAATTTTAACCCCCTAAATGACGCAATTAATCATATGTCGGTCGCTTTACAAGAGGCCATCCACCTGAATAGTGTGCGGCATAGACAATACATAGGTTCATGCAACGCATGAACCTATGTATTGTTCTGAGTGATGGGCACAGGAGAGAGGGGACAGTGCTCCAGCGCCCACTCTGGACGCACCGCCACTGCAATGCTATCCTGTGGCCAAACACATCTCCCCCCCCCAAAATAATTTAGTAATGGCCCATCAGAGGGGGTGATGAATATGATAAATGAGCCTTCCATTATACTTTTTTTACACACCTTAATAAACGTATAATTAGATTGATGTTGGTCTCTAATTTTTTGGTCTTGAATTTGCTTGTAATGTATGCCTTTGTTTTTCTAATATTATTTCATCTTGTTTCACTCCACAGCTTCCTTCAACGCCACAGGAATGGCAGACTGTGGCATCGGAGTTTGCCACGCGGTGGGACTTCCCCAACTGCGGTGGTGCCATAGACGGGAAGCACGTCCGCATCGTGCCGCCACCCCGTTCTGGATCCTACTACTACAACTACAAGGGGTTTCATAGCATTGTGCTGATGGCGGTGGTGTCAGCACGGTATGAATTCCTCTATGTTGATGTAGGGAAGAATGGCCGGATGTCCGATGGGGGATCCTTCATCCAGACGGAGTTTGCCCTCCGTCTCCAGAGTGACGACCTTGCATTGCCACCGGATGCAGGGAATATTGAAGGACTCCCCTTTGTTTTCTTGGCTGATGAAGCCTTCGGACTCGGACGGCATCTTATGAGGCCATTTCCACAGAGGACCCTGACCCCAGAGAAGAGTGTGTTCAATTACCGGGTGGCCAGGGCCCGAAGAGTCGTTGAAAATGCCTTCGGCATAATGGCCAGCCGGTTCCGCCTTTTTATGACTTCCATCCACTTGGCGGACTACAAAATAAACTATGTAGTGTTATGCTGCTGTGTGCTACACAATTTTCTTTGCCGCAAAGCGAATTCATATATGGCCTCAGTTTTGCCAGAGGCTGGACTTTCCCCTGCAAATCCCCTTCCGGGCCTGGAATCTGCCCGTCTTGGCTTGCCCCCCCAAAATGCCCGTGTGGTTCGGGACAAATACATGGAGTATTTCACGGGTAGGGGGGCAATTCCTATGCCAGCCTATGTCTAAGTATCCCAATAAAAATCTTGTTTAAACCTTTAATTATTTGTTCTTTCCTGTCTCCTAGTTTGTCTTTGTGCATTTGTAGTGGCAAGTGTATTTTACTTTAGTAAATAACAACCAATTTCACTATGTTACCTTACAAAAGAACCAAATAAGCTTAGAGTGTATTATAAAAAGAAGCTACACGTTGTTTGTGGTCAAATATTTTACTCTCTGCACATTTTTTTTTGTTTTACTTTGGGGTTGGCCTGACCACAACCCGTCAAATTTTGGCTTATGAAAATACAAAAATACCACTTGCATTTCTAAAATGACAACATTGGATACCTCTGAGCAATCTGAGACATTCAGTTACACAAACTATGTCTCTATGTGCCCGTCCTAATATGGGGTCCTGCCACCCCTTGCCCAGCCAAAAATTCAATATGCACACATTTTTACTTTTTTGCAAATAGGAAGTTTACAATCCTGATCCCTATTGTCAACATGTGCTATCTGCCATCAGGGGTGATCAATGGATGTGTTTTGGGGGTGCATCCCCTTCCTCAGTTCACCGACTTTTGATACGAGGAAGGGGTTGCACCCACAAAAGACGTACATGGATATCCCCTGATGGCAGATAGCACATGTTCACACACTGTGTGCATATTCAATTTTTGGCTGCTTTGTTACTCAAAAAATTAGTAAAAATATAAAAACAAACATGTAAAAACAAATGTGTTTGGATGGCTTATTGAATTCTCCCCAAAACATCGAGAATGTCTTTAAATGTTTGTTCCATCACATGGATTCTTTGTTTAATTAGGTCCAGTTCCGTGCTACATTCCATCACTTGCTGGATGAGGCGGAGGGCACTGTCAGCAGAGAACGGTGTGCTATCCTTCACAACATTTCCATCCCCTAAAAACCATAAAAAAAAATTAATAAAACTCTGCAGGCCTACCTCGCTTACCTTAAGCTGTGGTGTCAGATACTGACCTGTTGTGGTGACCAGATCCACAACGTCATCCACCTCTCCTTCCTGCACTTCTCCTTCCTCCACCTCAACTTCCTGCACATCTTTCGGTTGTGGATCTTTGGGAGTTTGGGGTTGCTTGGAAGTTGTGGGGTGCATGTGCTCCCTGGAGTGTCCTCCTCCCAGTCTTCTCTCCCCTATGAGAATAAAACCAAAGGTCTATTTATCACACTGTAAAAATCTCATTTTTAAACTTAAAACAGGCTAAATTGTTTGGAAGTGGGGTACAAGTGTGTGTTTGTGCGGAATTTAAAGAAAAATGCATTCTTTATGACCCCAAATATGTTTATTATTCACATTTGGATGTAATTTTTTGGACATGGAGGCACCACAAATAAACTCTGATGCACCTGTGTGGGACACCCAAAAAAGGCGGGTCTGGTGGCCCACACTATAGTGCTCCAAAGTACAGATGTGGAAGCAGCTGCTGAGTGTCCTCTCCTTTACACTGATTAAAGTTTGCATTTCATTCTCCTTACAAACACATCATCTAGACTTAAAAATTATCCACAATACTTGATCAAAAATGGCAGATGTCTAATTACTTTTGGGGGTCTTAAATAAGCCAAAACTACGGATAGTGGCCGAACGAAGTGTCGGTAACGTAACGAACGATTACTGTGCCCAACCTAGTTCAAAATAATACATTTTGGAAGGGAGTCCAATATGCTTTAAAAAAAAAAAAATCAGTTTCTAAAAAGATTAATAGCAGAAAGGTCGTCATTTTACTTACTTTTAGCGAGCATCCTCTTTATGCTCCTCAACTGGTCTGGCTCCCTCAGTTTGAGGTCTGACCACCTCTTTCTGAGCTGCTCATTTGAGCGTTTCACCCCGAACTTCGCCCTCAGACTCTTCACAACTTTAGTGAGGATTTTGGCCTTCCTTCTATTTGGTTTGCTATACGGCCCATGCTTGGCATCATAATCAGCCTTGACCAAGATGTCCACCATCTCCGCCATCTCCGCCAAAGACATATTCGATGCCTTGAATCTCCTCCTTGATCGTGACGTGTCCTCGGTCTCCGGGCTTGTCTCCTCGCTAGTTGCGGAATTATCAGACACCTGCTGTAACTCCGCCATATCTGTCTGCGCGCCGAAAGAGAAGGGGCGGGGAAAAGATGTTAGTTAGAACGTCATGGGCGGGCGACGTGTGCGGAGCGACGTGTTCGAATTTGGACGCATGCGTGGTGTGTATATAGCAAACACACATGTGACTATAGTACGTTCGGTGTGCGGAGAGAGGAGTTCAAGTGACGGACGTGCGAACGAAGGTATGTGATTTTGTGAGACTTGTTAAAATTCTTGGCCTATACTGTCTTGAGATTGTTGGAGGATATATATGGTGACTAGGATGTGAAGGAGGTTAGACTGTTTGCCTCACATTATTTAAATATAATTTATTTTACTTGCAGATACAATATGAATGTATTTATTAGCGACAAAGAGTTCCTGGCGGAATTTATTGACCGGGTAAGGGAGCTGCCGGCTCTGTGGGAGACCAAAAACCCCATCCATAAAAAAAAAGGGGTGAGAAAAGCAGCGCTGGAGAAGCTGCTCCCATTTGTGCATACCAAGGTGCCCACAGCCACAGCAAAACAAGTGGACACTAAAATTGGGAGCTTGAGAGGTACCTACAGGACTGAACGCTCTAAGGTGCTGGCTTCTCAGAGGTCAGGAGCAGCAGCAGATGATGTTTATGTCCCGGTTTTGTGGTACTACAGCAGGATGTCCTTCCTGGATGACCACATTGAGCCAAGGCCATCACTCTCCACTCTTCCCCCCAGACTTCCCTGCAGCCAACCTGAGCCTTCTCTGGAGCAAGAGGAGGCAGCCATCCTGGATGATCCTGATTTGGCCATCTGGAGCCAGGTATAGTATTAACTGAAAATGTAGTGGGATAAAATTAATGTTTCCCAAATATGTCAGGATGAGAAACATACATTATTTTGTATTCAACAAGTGAAATCATGATCTGTAGACATTATTCTGCACTTAATTGTGTGGTAAATAGTCAAGCTGATGTAGTGGTAAATTTAAAGCAAGGATTTATGCATTTACATTCTAATTGCTTCCATCAGGATTACAAAGTTTGATGCAAAGATTAAACCAACATATTAAACTATGTTTCTTTTTCATACACAGGATGAAATCAGCCAGGAGGAGGGTCTGGAAACTGTCAGGCAGGAGGAGGAAGGGCCCAGTGGCAGCCAGGAGGTGGCAGGGCCCAGTGGCAGCCAGGAGGTGGCAGGGCCCAGTGGCAGCCAGGAGGTGGCAGGGCCCAGTGGCAGCCAGGAGGTGGCAGGGCCCAGTGGCAGCCAGGAGGTGGCAGGGCCCAGTGGCAGCCAGGAGGTGGCAGGGCCCAGTGGCAGACAGGAGGTGGCAGGGCCCAGTGGCAGACAGGAGGTGGCAGGGCAAAGGAGAAGCACCAGATCCCAGGTGCCTCCCATCAGGCTTCACAAAAGAGGCAGGAGGGACAGGACCACCAGTGAGGCAGCAATGGCCCTTATTAAAGAGGCCCATGCCACCCTCAAGGAGCCCACATCCCCTGAAGAGGCCATTGCCGGCCTAGTGGAGGCTAAGTTCAAGGTGATGAGCATGGAGCAACGCCTCCTATGCGAACCCCTGCTCATCACCTTGCTCAACAAGGGGGTGATGGAGCAAATTACCCCCAATACCGCCATATGTGAGGTGGCCCAACTGACCCAACCTCAACCTCCACCTCCACCTTCCTCTTCTGCCCCACCCCCTTCTGCTACCCCTCCACCTTCTGCCCCACCCCCTTCTGCTACACCTCCACCTTCTTCTTCTGCCCCACCCCCTTCTGCTACACCTCCACCTTCTGCCCCACCCCCTTCTGCTACACCTCCACCTTCTGCCCCACCCCCTTCTGCTACACCTCCACCTTCTTCTTCTGCCCCACCCCCTTCTGCTACACCTCCACCTCCTCCTCCTGACAGGAGTACCCCTCCAGTGGGCCAGCCTCCAGCTAAACGAAGAAGGAAGGCTTCAGTAAAGGCTGCAGGGAAGGTTGCCAGGAAGAAGAGGAAGTGATGGCCTTGCTTCATTGTGGTCGCACTGGTCGGACAGAAGGCAGCCTGTTGTAGTACCACACACTTGGGACATATATCTCACCTGCTGCTGTTCCTGACCTCTGGGAGGCCAGCATCAGATTGTGTTCTGAAATGTGGGCCTTCTCAAGCTCCCAATTTTAGTGTCCACACAGGGTTGCTGTGTGCTCTGGGGTCCCTGGGATGCACAAATGGCAGCAGCTTCTCCAGCGCTGCCTTCTCTTTATTTAATTTATAAACATGAATAAATGTGTTTTTTGTTTAAGTTCATACTTGACTATGTGTATTTTTAAATAAAAAAAAAAAAGCTTTGGAGTAAGCAGATACATTTGACTGACAATAAAAGGCACAGATATCACCCCCCCAAAAGAATAACTAAATCTGATTAGCTCAAAAACATGGTGTGAAATTTTAAAAATATAGATTAGAAAATTAAATGGGAGATCGCTATCAAAACATTGAGAAATTATAATTAACATCATTTTGAAAAATCTAACCATTTAAATTATTCCTAAAAACTTGCACGATATAATACACATAAATCTTATAAAGAGCAGCATGAAAAAGGTTAAAAATAAGGCATAACTCTGTGTGAATATCAGCAGCAAAAGAAGGTCTCTCGTTTTGATTAATGTAACATTCTAACGAAGAATTCAATGCAGAACATTTAAACGATGAAATATTTATGAGCGTGACGAATGTGCTCTCTCCATTATGAAGGCTTGTTTTACCAGAAGATGCGCTCCCGTCTCATAGTTGCTTGTGAGCATGCGCACTTTTGGAAGAGTCGTAAAAGCATACACACGAACCATTTTCTCGTCACAAAACAGGCCGACGAGAAACACGACGAGGAAATCTGGACTCCTGACGAGAAAATAGAGAGCAGGTTCTCTATTTTCTCGTTGAGATTCTCGTCAAGTTTCTCGTCGTAAAACCATACACACGAACGTTTTTCTAGACAAAAAAACTCTCGCGGCACTTTTCTTGACTGTTTACGACGAGAAAATCGGTCGTGTGTACGAGGCCTCAATCTCCCTTGGTCTGGGGCTCTATGCAAGATCTCACCTCATGGAGTTTTAATGATCATGAGAACGGTGAGGAATCAGCCCAGAACTACAATCTTGTTAATGATCTCAAAGCAGTTGGGACCATAGTCACCAAGAAAACAATTGGTAACACACTACACCGTGAAAGACTGAAATCCTACAGCGCCCCTCAAGGTCCCCCTGCTGAAGAAAGCACATGTACAGGCCTGTCTGAAGTTTTCTAATGAACATCTGAATGATTTAGAGTAAAACTAGGTCAAAGTGTTGTGGTCAGATGAGACCAAAATCGAGCTCTTTGGCATCAACTATGACCCCAAGAACACCATCCCCACTGTCAAACATGGAGGTGGCAACAATATGCTTTGGGGGTGTTTTTCTGCTAAGGAGACAGGACAACTTCACCACATCAAAGCGACGATGGACGGGGCCATGTACTGTCGAATGTTGGGTGAGAACATTCCTCCCTCAACCAGGGCATTGAAAATTGGTCGTGGATGGGTATTCTAGGATGACAATGACCCAAAACACATGGCCAAGGCAACAAAGGAGTGGCTCAAGAAGAAGCACATTAAGGTCCTGAAGTGCCCTAGCCAGTCTCCAGCCTTAATCCCATAGAAAATATGTGAAGGGAGCTGAAGGTTTAAATTACCAAACATCAGCCTCGAAACCTTAATGACTTGGAGAGGATCTGCAAAAAGGAGTGGGACAAAGTCCCTCCTGAGATGTGTGTAAACCTGGTGGCCAACTACAAGAAACGTCTGACCCGGCAGACTGCAAGGTGAACTTTAGCTACGGTGCATCCTCCAATAGAATTACCAGGCCCTCCTCAAGACACCAGCCTTCCGCTCGGTCTTTTCCAGGACAGGTCCTCCCCTGGTTTCCTCCATTGAGTGGCTTCCTCCCGCAGGATGGACCGCACAGAATCACCTTCAAAGTGTAGGCCCCAGTCAGCATAACTGGGCCTACTTGGTAGAGTTGCAGCCTCGGACCAACATGGTCCCGAGGCCAAGATCACACACACACACACCCCTCATGCCAGGAGGGCCACGAGGGGAAGAAGGACCCCACAAGATGGCGTCTGCCCCTTAAGTTCCCTTCCCCAGCATGCTCAGCGGGTAAACCACACCCACTGAACTGTTCCCGAGGAAAGGCACCCAATGCACTTTGGCCTGTCAGTCTTCCACATTGGCCTGGGGTGGTAACGCCACCTGAAGGCAAACAGTGGGAAGTCTTCCAACACAGCCATAGCCGGAACAGAGGCTGATTTAGCATTAATTATTTACAGAGTCTGAGCTAACTACCAGCTCAGACACCCACTAAATATAACATAGCGCCTGGTCATCAGGAGCAGGGCGCTACATTATTTCACTCATTAAAATGCAAATAAAAAAAAAGGTGTTTTTCTGGATTTTTTTGTTGTTATTCTGTCTCTCACTGTTAAAATAAACCTACCATTAAAATTAGAGAATAATAATTTTTTTGTCAGTGGGCAAACATACAAAATCAGCAGGGGATCAAATACTTTTTTCCCTCACTGTAATTAATACATGTTTGTTATTTCAAACAAAATGTGAGCCTTAAGTATCACTTTAAATGCTCTGAAGAAAGTGAATATTGAACCTTACGGACTAAAGCCTCGTACACACGGCCGAGAATCTCGTCGTAAAAAACACGTCGTTTTTTTCGACGAGATCCTTGGACAAGAAACTTGTCCCGGCCGAGTGTACACACGCTCATTTCAAAGAACCCGCGGTTCTTTGAATGGAGCGAACGCGGTGACGTAATCGAATACGACGAGCATGCGCTCGTCACATTCGATGCCGTCGCCGCCATCTTGGTACACCCTATCCTATGCCTAGGAAGCTGCCGCGCATGCGTCAAAGTCATTTTGAGCATGCGCGGGCTTCCCGGAGGACAGGTAAGTGTACACACACACAATTTTCTCGTCGAGAAACAGGCTGACGAGAATCTCGACGAGAAAATAGAGAGCAGGTTCTCTATTTTCTCGTCGAGATTCTTGTCGCTTTTCTTGACGAGAAACCATACACACGAACGAATTTCTCGGCAAGAAATCTCTGCCAGCAAGTTTCTTGCTGGTTCTTGCGGAGAAACTCGGTCGTGTGTACGAGGCTTAAGACTGTGATGCCATCGAAGTTCATGTGCGTGTAAAGACAGGTGTCCCAATACGTTTGGCAATATATATATATATATATATATATATATATATATATATATATATATATACTGTATATATATAAAATATACACACACACACATTTGTAAAAGTGAAGTTTTTTTTCATTTTGGTGTGGGGGCTCCCCTCAAACTCCATACCAGACCTAATGGTCTGGTATGGATTGGGGGGGTTCCCCTCAAAATCTGTACCAGACCCGAAAAGGCTTGACCCCCACGCCTTTTTTTTTACAGTTTTTTATTGGCGACAATTTTTTTTTTCTTCCATTTAGCTGTCAGCAGGGAACCCCGCTGACATCTGTTGTTAAGGACTATGGATGAGCTCCGGCGTGTTTGCAAAGTCCACGTGCAGAGCCCGCCAGGAAGTCGGCACTGCGCTGCGCTAATCACAGGCAGTGAGACATTGTCCTGATGTGCGACTGCAGAGATCGGGAAACGTCTCACTGCCTGTGATTAGCGCAGCATAGTGCCGACTTCCTGGCGGGCTCTGCACGTGGACTTTGGGAACACGCTGGAGCTCATTCATATTAAGGACGTGTTGGACGGCTTCCCAGCCCGCTCCTTAACAACCAGCTAATGTTAAACATGCCGATGGCCGCTGGCTCCAAATATTCGCATCTGAACCACATCTAATTCGCAGCTGAACCGCTGAACAGCTGCTTGGAAAAGAGTGGGGGGGGTGACCGGATGTCGAGGTGAGAGGCCGCAGCAGCATGGACCTCGCACCCGCTCCCATGCAGAATACCGGCTAAGCAATTTGTACGGAGGAGGAGGAGGAGGGGACGCTGGGGAGCTGAGAGCTTAGACGCCGCGCAATTATATCTTAAGCTGCGGCGGGTAACGCTGCCTGGGCTGACTCCTGCGCTCCGGTCTGAGGGACTGACTTTCTGCCTTTTTCTGCCAGTGGGAAGTTTGGCTATACCTGGGACCATTGTAGCGATTGGCTGTATCTCCTGGATCCCCTCCGGCTGTCTTTGATTGCTTACCCGCCGGGAGAGCGGGGAGCCGCTGAACCCCGCGGGGACCTGTGCCACTGGAAAGCGGTGGAATTCTATCTCCGGAGGTCCGTGAAACCGGGACCAGGGGGCAGAGCTAAGGCTAAGCAGCAGCTAGCTGGAAAAGCCAGAGCATCTGAACGCAAGCGTGCGCCGAGGCCAACTAGAGACTACAGAGGAAGGGAGGAGTGGAAAAGAGAGCTTAAACAGCCAGCTGGAAATGCCGAGCACACTGTCGGTTATGACAAGAAAATGAGGAGAGGAAGCTGCCTCCCAGGAGGGTGCACGTGTGGATGTTGGAGGGCAGGCGCAGCTACAGCCACAGCCACAGGTACAGCCAGCACGGGGTACAAAGGTGAGCCAGGCCACAGCAGCGGCTAAACTAGAGAAATTTGTGCATACACCGGCACACACAACGGGCCATACACCTAAGAAAGGGTAGGGGGCGCAACAGCCTAACCCTCAGAGAAGAAGCCAGGGCCAGGCATCAGCAACAGAGACACCAGCAGCCTTGGCAAACAACCAGGGGTCCAAGAAAAAGGCACAGAAAGAAAACATGGAGACAACTGCAGAAGCAGGGAAAGAGGATGAACCGTCCATGAAAGAGATTCTTCAAGCAGTCAACAACTGTAAGTCTTCTTTACTTGAAATATTTGATCAATTGAAAGGTATAAAAGAGGACATGTTAGTGCTTAAACAAGGTGTAAAGGGGATTGGAGAATGGACTTCTGCCTTAGAGGGGAGACTTAGTCAGGTTGAAGATGATATCAATCCAATGAAACATGAGATAAAAGTAATGAGAGAACAGCTGAATATGTGCATCCATAAAATGGATGACATGGAGAACAGATTACGTAGAAAAAATATAAGGGTACTAGGTCTCCCCGAAAAAAGTGAAGGCAATAACCCCACAGAATACATGGAAGACTGGCTTAAAGAAATGTTTGGTAAAGACTGTCTATCAAAGTTTTTTGCAATTGAACGTGCCCACAGAGTCCCTTTAAGGACCCCTGCCCCTGGAGGTCAGCCAAGGTCTCTCCTTTTTAAACTTCTGCATTTTAGGGATAAAATTACCATCCTCCAAAAGGCAAGAGAGATGAAAGAGATACAATATAATGGTGCAAGAATTTCAATCTACCCAGACTTTTCCCCCGAATTACAGAGACAAAGGGCAAAATTTGCGGAGTGCAAACGTAGGCTGCAGCATAACAAGATCAAATATGCAATGTTTTATCCAGCGCGCCTACGGATAACGGCCTTGGGGGAATATATTTTTTTCAATACACCCGCTGAAGTGACACTGTGGATGGATAGAAGGGAGGGAGGGGCACAGGGGGGAGAAGGAAAAGCATAAAGTTGATAAAGATGAAGATAAAAGACAAAAACATTAGTTCCGGGCCCCCCTTGTTTTCCTTTTCCCCCCTTTTTTTGGGGGAAAACTAGTCTCTTTTTTTTTTGTGATGATTGGGACACTGGGGGGTGGGGGTGGGGTTGGTGCTGCAATATGGTCAACATGAGAGTGTTTTTGTTTGATGAGAATAATGCACGTGAAGGGAATGGGAATGTTTATAAATGTATATGGATGAGATGGGCAATTTGGGTAAACACATTGATGTATAAATTGACACCTAGCACCTTAAAGGGAAGACACGGTCACTTTAGAAGCCCCCAATACAGGCCCAAAGGAGGGCAGGGGGAGGATGTGGGGAGGGGGGAGGGAGACAGGGGGAAGGGTGGGAGAGACAGGGGAAGGGAAATGGCTGAATGGGATACAGGAATGGGTGAATCCACTAGAACATGATTTCCTAAAGAAAAGTAAAAGCACAAAAACCAAGAGGAAAATATTTTTGATAGGAAAGACGAATTTATATACACTAAGAGGGGTAATATAAAGAAATTCAAAAATATGTGAAAACAATGGATCGAAGAGGAAACACGTTAAAGGGTGGGTGATGGATATGTGAGGGTGGGAGTATAGCTGAGGGAGAAGGGAGAGTGGAAGAAGGGTATAAATAGAGACTCGGGAGGGGGGGAAGGGGAGATGAGGGTGAATGTGAGGATTGGGGAGAGGGAGGGTTATGAAAGTGGAGAGTATTGAGGTGTATGTGGGTTTCTCTAATTTTCTCTTTCTCTCTTGATATTTAATATATGAATTGCTGCATATAAGAGGAAAATGTTTGTATGTTTTTGCTATGTTGTAAAAGAAAATAAAGAATATTTGATTTAAAAAAAAAAAAGTAAAAAGAGTCTATTTCAAAGTCTAATTCATGTTTTATAAGCTTAGCAATTTCAACGGCTGCACAGAGTTTAAGCCTTCAAATTTTATGTGCTGATTTTTGGGGTCAGCTTGGCCACACCGAGTTTAAAAAAAAACACACTTTCTAATGGCATTCATTAGGAATGCAGGACTGTAACAGTGCAGTATCTGAAGTTGTTCTATGGACTCTTTCCAAGATTCCCACTATTTTGTTTCTCTCTGGGTAATGGGGTATCCCAATCTGTGTTTTCAGAAGTAAGTTGTCTTAGAAGTATCTTACCCTGAAAGGTAAAGGGTGCTATGAAACCCAGAAAACCATAGATGCTGTTCACAGCAGACAAAATGCCTTGTTTCACGTTGGGTTTGTCACAAGTTCATACTTGCAATGTGAATGCGCCTTAATATACATCCCAAAGCATTCCAAGGCTACATTGTTTAAGGGGAAGATCCATTCCTAGCTCTAATCCCTTTATACTAACAGCATGGTCATCAGAAGGAGAGGCATTCATCACCTTGTCACTGTTAGAGACAATTTCATAAAGTCTGAGGTTGGCAGTGGCAATAATATCTTGAATCCTCTTGAGAAGATCAATTGCTTTTTCTGTGAGCAGAGATTTGAGGCCCCATCAATGGTGCCAATGGGAGGAATATTGCCCCATCAATAGTGTCAATGGCAGCAAATGTGCCCCACCAACAGTGTCAATAGGAGGAATACGTGCCTCAAGGGCTGGTTAAATGCAAGCTAATCTAAGCTGCAGTCAGGGCCGCTGATAAGGCAGTACAGCTGGCCCTCTTGTACCAGGCCTAGACCCCATCAGTTCAAAAGGGAGGCGCGGGCGCCTGCTGAGCAGAAGGGATGGCTGTACTGCATTATTGCTGATGGTTGTGGCTCTTGTGGATCCCCCTGCAGCACTGCCAGCTTCTACTTCTCTTTCTCCCTCCGGCTGTGCAGCAGGAGGATCAGTATCCCCCTCCACCTGCTGTCTGGGACCCCTGTGTGACCCCCTGGCTTCCCTCCTCTCCTCTCCCACTAGCTGCTACAGGCACACAGGGCGATAGGTTTCAGGGTGAAAAATCGTGGGGGGGATTTGGGCAGAAATATGTATTTTTTACCGGCCCTTTTTTGAAAAAACACAGTGAGCGATGGGTACCAATCATTTTGCAAATGAACAGGAAGCCACTCAGCACAGAGCACTTCCCTTTCACTGTCCAGTGCAGCTGAAGCTGATGAATCTATGTCCTCAGTCCCTTTCTCTGTCTCAAATGTGAGACATCAAGAATTGTTTAGACCCCAGATTGTGGGGAGATTGCAGAGCAGTTCTTTTCAGTTGAATGGGTCTTGATTGATGAGGGTATCATTTCTGCCATGGCTGTGCAGCATAGCATTGTGGCTGTGGCATCTTAGTGAGGTAGGCTAGGCTGTACAGGGCCCAGTGATTTCTAACAGCAGCCCTTGCTGCAGTTTTGCAGACCATTGCTCTATAAGGAGACTCTGTAGCTCCTAATAAATTGTCAGCTGAACCATTATTGCTGGTTTTTAGTTTACCAATAATCTTACAATGTGGACAGACATATACATACTTCTGTTTATATCCTCAGGCGACTCCTATTATTACTCCAGGCTCCTCCCATTGTAAAGTGGCAAGACAGCCAACTATCAATGTTTAGTGACTCAAAATACCGGTACTGATATACTGATTTAACTGATATGGAATGTTGTATATGCATAATACTTGCTATGTAGATCTAGAAATTTCAGTACATAATCCTCCAGGGAGAAGTTGATGTATGATATGCTATGGAAACATTCTACCCAGCCTTGTATGCACCATTTGGCGTTGGCTGAGCTTACCACTGATCAGTTGTGTCATTGATAGGATCTTACTCACAGCACTACTCACTATTCTAAATAAATATGTGTAAAATATCTCTGTGTTTCAGTGTCTTATTCAACACATATAAATATTGTTGCCAACTTTTTACAAATATTGGTCCTTTCTACTATTGGTAAGCAAATGAGTGTTTAGTTGAACGTGTCTCACACTTAACCACTTAAGGACCGAGCCTCTTTCTGAGATTTGGTGTTTACAAGTTAAAAACATTATTTTTTTGCTAGAAAATTACTTAGAACCCCCAAACATTATATATATATATATATATATATATATATATATATATTTTTTTTTTTTTTCCAACACCCTAGAGAATAAAATGGCAGTGGTTGCAATACTTTTTGTCACACCGTATTTGCGCAGCGGTCTTACAAGCGCACTTTTTTTGGAGAAAAAAAAACACTTTTTTTAATTAAAAAATAAGACAACAGTAAAGTTAGCCCATATTTTTTTATATTGTGAAATATAATGTTACGCTGAGTAAATTGATACCCAACATGTCATGCTTCAAAGTTGCGCCCGCTCATGGAATGGCGACAAATTTTTACCCTTAAAAATCACCATAGGCGACGTTAAAAAATTCTACAGGTTGCATGTTTTGAGTTACAGAGGAGGTCTAGGGCTAGAATTATTGCTCTCGCTCTAACGATCACGTGATACCTCACATGTGTGGTTTGAACACCGTTTTCATATGCGGGCGCTGCTCAGGTATGCGTTTTGCTTCGGCGCGCAAGCTTGACGGGACGGGGCGCTTTTAAAATGTATTTTTTTTTTCTTATTTATTTTACTCTAATTTCTTTATTTCGACACTGTTTTTTTAAAAAAAATACTTTTTTGGGTCACTTTTATTCATATTAAAAGGAATGTAAACATCCCTTATAATAGAAAAAAGCATGACAGGTCCTCTTAAATATGAGATCTGGGGTCAAAAAAGACCTAAGATCTCATATTTACACTAAAATGCAATAAAAAATTATAATTTTTATGTCATTTAAAAAAAAAAAAAAGTCCCTTTAAGAGCATTAGGCGGAAGTGACGTTTTGACGTCGCTTCCGCCCTGCAATGATATGGAGATGGGTGGGGGCCATCTTCCCCTCACTCGTCTCCATACCCAGGCAGGCAAAACATCCGATCCCCTCCGCCACTCCCGACAGCTCCGGTAAGTGGCGGAGGGCAACGGAGAGCGGCGGCAGGGGGGCCCTTTCCTGCCACCAATAAGAGTGATCTTGTGGCATTTCCGCCGCAGAGACCACTTTTAGCTAAAAACAGACCGCCCGCTCTTGAAGAGGGTACGGGGGTTATGGTAGCTAGCTGCTACCATAACAACGGTATTCCTCTTCAAAGTAGCGACGTATTCCTGCAGCGGGCGGTCCGTAAGTGGTTAAAGTCATTACTGTATAAGGCTTCATTTTTTTAATTAATAAACATGTCATACTTACCTCCACTGTGCAAATAGTTTTGCACAGAGTGGCCCCGATCCTTGACTTCTGGGTCCCCCCGCAGCGCTGGTAGCTCCTCCTCGCATCGTATAACCCCCTAGGAGAAGCGCTCTCCCGGGGTTTACCTTGCGGGTGCGCTCCCGAGTCCAGCATTTGCGTCCATATACGCCGAAAGTAGGACTCGGCTTTGCCCTCCCCCGGCGCCAGCGTCATTGGATTTGATTGACAGCAGCGGGAGCCAATGGCTGCGCTGCTATTAATCTATCCAATCAAGAGCCGACAACCCCGGGCAGAGAGGAAGAGCGTGTCTCCGGTGGGGGAATACAGGACTCAGGTGAGTAAAACAGGGGGGCTGGGGGGCTTGTCAGTTGCAGAAGGTTTTTCACCTTAATGCATAGGATGCATTAAGGTGAAAAAACATGAGGGTTTACAACCCCTTTAACATGATACAGGAACATATTGTACTGTACAGTTCTAGTTTTATTAACAATAAACATATATGGGTCTTGTAAAAGGTCACAACAATTGGCCAGTAAGAACCATAAAGTCTCACCTCCCAACTTTTTGAGATGGGAACAAGGGACACCTTCAAGCAAAAGTATGTAGGCATAGCACACGCCCCCTTAAAGGAGAATTATAGATAACGCTGACTAGTTAACCGTTTTAAGACCGTCCACTACAGATATACTGCGGCAGGGCGGCTCTATTGCGCAAAACAATGTCATTTCGTGCAATAGATAGCAATGTACGCCAGGACCCACCGATCGTTCCCCAGAGAGGCAGAACGGTGATATGTCTAGATAAGCAAGGTAGATCGCCGTTCTGACAGGGAAGTACACAGTGATCTTGTGTTCTTGCTAGTCAGGAAGATGGATCTCTGTGTTCTCGCAGTCAGTCCATCCCCAACACAGTTAGAAAGCATCTCCTAGGGACACACTTAAAGTTATTGTAAAGCTTCCTTTTTTTTAACCACTTCAACACCGGGCTTTTTTTACCACATCAATACCAGGCCTATTCTGGCACTTCTCTCCTACATGTACAAATCATCATTCTTTTGCTAGAAAATTACTATTATATATGTTTTTTTAGCAGACACCCTAGGGAATAAAATGACGGTCATTGCAACTTTTTTTCTTGCACGGTATTTGCGCAATAATTTTTCAAACGACTTTTTTTTGGAAAAAAAATGGTTTCGTGAATTAAAAAACAACAAAACAGTAAAGTTAGCCCAATTTTTTTGTAAACTATGAAAGATGATGTTGGGGCGTGGCCAAGATGGCGCTGTGAGCGGCTGCTTTTACTGAGGGCTCCGCTGCTTTCTGCTTCTTACCCGGATCCTGGGCAGTTAGAGGCCGATTCATCCACCCCTGCTGACTGGGGGAGTGGGGCGCAATAGAGAGGGAAGCGATGCAGTCCTCCTGACGGCTGCTAACCCCTCCACAGGCGAATTCCGGCTCCTCCGCGTGTAACTAGGCCGCGGCCGCGGTCTTTCCTGGCGGCGTTCGGGGGTCCGGATCGGGCCGGAGCTGCGCTGAGGCCCCCTGCAATTCGGATTGGTGCACTGGCGGCGGCTGTGGGTGGCGGAGGTGGTGGGGGACGCATCGGTTGCTGCTCACTTCCCCGTCCATCCTGCATCTGGGCCCGCTCGCGCTGCTAGGCCGCAGCCGCGGACTTTCCTGGAGGACATCGGAGCTCCGGAGCGGAGCGGAGGAGCGCTGCGGCCCCCTGCACATGAGAGAGGTGGGCTGACGCGGGCTGTGGGCGGCTGGACAGAGGTGGACACACTGACTGCTGACCCATCCATCCATCCATCGGTCCTGCGTCCGGGCCCGCTCGACCTGCTAGGCCGCAGCCGGGGCCTTTCCTGGCGGTCCAACCGGGCCCCTCTCCCCCCCCTTTCTCCTCTTGTGACTCTCCAGGGGGAACACGGGGGAACCCCTAAAGCCGCCAACTATATTTTCAGGGCACGGTGAGCACCCTGAATGCGGCGCCGGAGCTCGGGTGCAAGGTCCAACAAAGGGGGCAGGAAACTAACTTCTCAACCGTTACCGGACCCCCCTCCAACGCCCGCTGATCTCCCGGTGCAAAGCCGTACCACCCGGAGCTCCCACAAGGCCTCACAGATAGGCCCCATGGACTCGGCTGAAGCCCGACCGCCCTGGCTGGCGGAAGTCATGGCGGCCATTGCCACATGCCAGTCCACCTTAACCACAAAAATAGAGGCCGTCCAGATGGACGTAGGCCTTATCCGCCAGGACATGGACAAGCTTAGGACCAGGATGGCGGAGACCGAGCAGAGAGTTAGTAACACTGAAGATGTGGTCGCAGAACAGGGCGCAGCGCTCCGCAATCTCCAAACCAAAGTTAAAGCCCTTGAATACAGAGCCGAGGACGCCGAAAACAGAAACCGGCGCAACAACCTCCGCATTGTCGGTCTACCCGAGGGGGTAGAGGGGAGTGACCCTATAGGCTTTATAGAGGGTATGCTGCGTACCCTCCTCCCCGAGGCTCGCATGTCGCCCCAATATGTGGTGGAAAGGGCGCACCGCATTCCTCCTAAGCCGGGACCTCCTGGAACCCCGCCGCGAACCTTCATCCTCCGCCTGCTCAACTTCCGGGATCGGGACGAAGTTCTCCGTGCCTCCAGGCTCGTGGGCGACCTACGATTCCAGAACGTCAAGCTGATGGTCTTCCCCGATTATTCGGTAGAACACAGAAGCTCAGGAAGTCGTTCGACCAGGTCAAGGTGACTCTGAGGGCGCGCAACATCCGTTACAGCATCCTTTTCCCGGCCCGTCTGAGAGTACAGGACGGGGAGACGACCCGCTTCTTCACTAATCCCAGGGAGGTGTCTGTCTGGTTGGAGTCGCTGCCGCGGGCCCGCTGATTGGAAGCATGGTATGTACTATTTGATACCACCCTTGTTTTGAATTTGCCTATATCGGTGGGGCCGGCAGACTAGCCCCCTGGACGGAGCTCTCACACCTGTTGTTGCACCTGTTGTGTCCGGCTAATCTCCTTGGTGTGTGCAGCTCCGATGGTGACGGCTGGCCCCCGCCGATGTGGGAACCCAAGTTGGCGCCCCTGACGTGATCAGGAGAACACTCCTTTTTCCCCTTTTTTGGGTCTTTTTATCCCCCCATGTGACACTGGGGACCATACCACGTTTACTCCCTTGTCACTGGATCGACTGTACTGCTGGGACGCGTTCCTGTCCGCTTCCATCCTCCTGAACTCCTGTCCCTTACAGCTTGTTGCATTACCAGCGGAGGTCTCGCACTTAGAGTCGCTCAGACAGTTGCTCGGCCCCCCCCCAGAATTTATCTGGGGGGCTGAGTTCGCCTCTTGCACGGAACCCCCTTTGCAGCCGGCGAGCTGTTATTGTTTGGGATGGATACCCTCCTCAGTTTTAGGGGGTTGGGTGGGGTGGGGGGTGGGGATTGTTGCCCTTCTGGGGCTATTTTTCTTGTTCTGATCAGTTTTTTTCTTTTTGTTGTTTTTGTTTTCATTATGTTTTTGCTTTACATTCAAAACGTTGATACTTCAGCATTGCTCTGTTTCCAGATGTGTACATCCTGGGTCTGGGGGTCAGGTCCGGGAGTCATGCGGTGTCATCCTGTCCCCCCTATTAATCTGACGGTCCATGTCAGCAGTTAATATCCTATCGTGGAACACCAGGGGGTTGAATTCCCCGACCAAACGCTCCCTGGTGTTCCAATTTATTAAGTCTTATAACCCGCATATCTGTGTCCTACAGGAAACGCACCTCATGGGGAGTAGAATTCTCTCACTTAAAAAGCCATGGGTGGGCCACCACTATCACTCTACCTATTCTAGCTTCTCTAGAGGGGTCAGTATACTTGTGTTAAAGTCCCTCCCGTTCCGGCTCCTGGACCTGATTCTCGATCCTGATGGTAGATACGTCATAATTCATGCCGTGATTCATTCGCTGACCTGGACCATAGTGGGTCTATATCTTCCCCCGCCAGCCTCCCTGTTGCTGCTGAACCACATAACGAGCAGGGTGGCCGAGTTCACCTCTGATAATACTGTGTTTTTGGGGGATTTTAACTTGGTCCCCGATCCAGATATGGATCGCCTGACGCCTGGAGGTCGACACTACTCTGGGTTGGCTGAATGGGCTGATGTCTATGGACTGACGGACGTGTGGAGGTGGAAACATCCTCGGGACTTGGCCTACACCTGCCACTCGGCCTCCCACAGGACGTTCTCCCGCATAGACCTGGTATATGCGGGAAGACCGGTCCTGCAAAGGGTTACAGATGTGAAGATCTTGCCTAGGGGGATCTCGGATCACGCACCATTGCTTCTGGCGCTGGATTTCTCTAGGGGCCATCCTGTTCGCCTGTGGAGACTGTCCAGGTTTTGGATCTCAGACACCTCTGTGGACGACCAGTTCCAAACTGAATTGACCGGTTATTGGGCGGACAATGAGGGCACGGCGGGGACCGGGATAGTATGGGATGCCTTTAAAGCCTCCACGAGAGGACACTACCAGACCATTATTGCCAGAGTTCGTAGGGAACGCAGCGCAGACTTAGTGAGGGCGGAAAGGGAGGCTGCCAGTGCAGAGGAGACCTTTATTAGGACCCGTGACCCCCAACACTATGCCCACCTGCAGCTCCTGACGGGGGAGGTCCTTGGTATCCGTACCTCACTTACCCAAAAAAAGCTACTCGCTCAGTCCCATAGGATTTTTGAACAGGGGGAGAGGTCGGGTAGGATGCTGGCTTGGCTTTCCAGGGAGCAGGAGGGGGGGGGTTAGTGTCTCCCATATTACGGGCCCCACGGGGGAACTGGTAAGCTCTCCGGGGGGTATTAATCAGTGCTTTGCTGACTTCTACCGTGCACTCTATGAGTCAAGGGTGGACTATGGTGATGAGGACCTGGTGAAGTATTTGGGAGACATTGACATTCCGGTCCTTACGGCGACCTACCGTGAGCGACTTGACGCCCCTGTCACGGTGCAGGAGATCCGGCGGGCCCTTAAATCTATGCAATCTGGCAAGACGCCCGGGCCTGATGGAATTCCTGTAGAGTTCTACAAACACTATGCAGACGAACTAGTGCCCAGACTACATTCCCTATTCGCGGTGTCCGCGCAGCAGGGAGAGCTCCCTGTTTCCATGGGTGAGGCGGTCATAGTGGTGATCCCGAAGCCGGGGAAGGACCCTTCCCTCTGTTCCTCGTATCGCCCTATCTCGTTGCTGAACGTTGATGCGAAGATCCTGGCCAAGATCTTGGCAACAAGACTGAACTCTGTCATTACTGCCCTGGTACACTCGGATCAAACAGGCTTTATGCCGGGTAGGGGAACGGATATTAACATTAGACGCCTCCTCACCCACATTGATGGGGCTGGTGAGGGGTCGACGGGAGTGGTGGCCTCACTTGACGCAGAGAAGGCCTTCGACTCTGTAGAGTGGGGCTACGTCTGGGGGGTGCTCGACAGCTTCGGGTTTGGGCCAGGCTTCCTGAAATGGGTACGCATGTTATATAGCTCCCCATCTGCTAGAATTCGGACCAACGGCTGTCTATCAGACGTCTTCCCCTTGGGTCGCGGCACGAGACAGGGGTGTCCCCTCTCCCCGGGTTTATTTGCCCTTGCTATGGAACCACTGGCCATCCTGTTGAGAGCTGAGACGAGGGTCCGGGGATTGAAAATAGGTCCAATTGAAGAAAAGCTGTCTCTGTATGCGGATGATGCCCTACTATACCTGGCGGACGCCTCTTCATCCCTGCAGGTGGCTTTGGATCTGATTGATCAATTTGGGGGCTACTCCGGTATTCGCATCAACTGGGACAAATCGGTCTTATTTCCCCTATGTCCCTCGGCCCCGCGTCCCACGACACGAACGCGGCTCAGATGGGTGGACGAGTTTACATACCTGGGCATCAAGGTTAGCAGTAAGAGTGGTGACTACGTTGGCAAAAACATACAACCACTCATGACCCAACTAGTGGCCAGGTGCGCGGTGTGGCGGTCCCTCCCTCTGACGCCAGTGGGTAGAGTCAACCTTTTGAAGATGGTCTTTCTCCCGAAATTCCTGTACTTCTTTCGCAATACCCCCTCGTATATCCCTAGGTCTTTCTTCCGGAGGTTGGACAGCCTGCTGATCTCTTTTGTCTGGGCTGGGAGACCCCCCCGGGTGGCGAGGAAGACCTTATATTTGTCTTTGTCCGGAGGTGGACTGGCGCTCCCTAATTTTTTGCTTTACTACTGGGCAGCTGTCCTGGTTACGGTGAGATGGTGGTTCTCCCAGCCTAGACAAAATCCGGCGGTCACACTTGAGGCGGCTATTGTGGGCTCTTATGCGGCCTTGAGCAATCTACCGTTTCGTGGCCTCAGGGCCAGCCCCTGTATGACGACCCTCATGCGGACCACAGTTAAGGTCTGGCAGGAGGCTCGACTAATGTACCGGCGACCCAACTTGGTATCCCCGCATATGCCCTTGTGGGCTAACCCTATGCTGCCTCACATGAATAGTATCCCAGATCCATCCCTGTGGGCGAAAAAGGGAATCGTTACTCTGAAACATATAGTGAAAGCGGGTACGATTATGCCTTTCCAGGAACTCAGGCAGGCGTATCTCCTGCCGGTCTCTTTCCAATTTAGGTACTGGCAGCTAAGACATGCTTTTGAGGCCCAATTCCCAGAGCCTATAACCCTGGAGTCGGACTCTATTGAGCGACTCTTATCCTCCGCCCTCATGGACCGCCCCCTCTCGTCCCTCTACCTGTACCTCACTGTACAGTTTGATGCCAAGCTTACTAAGCTGTGGGAGGAATGGAGGGCTGATATTCCGTCACTGGACGAGGAGGAGTGGACGGATTGCCTCGCATCTTATATCCCTGTTATGATAGCTGCAAAGGATAGGTTTATACAATTTAAATTTCTCCACAGAGCCTACTACACCCCGCAGAGGCTGGCACGTATTTACCCGCAGCGAGATCCTAATTGTCAGAGATGCAGGCAGGAGATAGGTACGTTTTGGCACATGGTCTGGTCGTGTCCGAAACTCCAGCCCTATTGGGTGGATGTGGCTTCCAGGCTGACGGACGTGACTGGCTTAAGCGTGCCGACTGACCCCAAGATCCTACTGCTGAATCATATGGAGGACGTGGAAGGGGATAGATATTGTAAACTCTGCCTGACCTTCTCACTATTTTATGCTAGGAGGGAAATCCTGCTCAAGTGGAAATCTGAGGACCCCCCCACATGCGCCGCCTGGCAGCGCTCAGTCGACTCAGTACTTTCTCTATATAAATTGACTTATGAGAGTAGACAGTACCCCGCGAAGTTCGACAAAATTTGGTCTTCATGGCAGACCACTCGCTCTGACTTGGAACTCCCCCCTGGGTGTGACTGACTGGGCTGTTGTTGGGGATGGCTTCCCCCCCCCCTGCCCCTCTTGGTCCCTGGACTTTACTGCTACTCAGGGTTGTTGTGTGGCCGGGGAGGGGTGAACTAGAGTTGTTTTATGCGCGACCGGGTTTGGGCCAATGTTTGTTGATTATTTGCATTTAGCAACGAATGAGAGGGGTGTGTTCCCCCGGATGTGACACATTATCCTGTTTGTTTGCTCTGCACTGGAGGATGTGCTATTTACTGGTTGTATTGTAATGCTGATTTGTCTGATAAAAACTCTCTGTTAAAAAAAATGAAAGATGATGTTACGCCGAGTAAATAGATACCTAACATGTCACGCTTTAAAATTGCGCACACTCATGGAATGGCGCCAAACTTCGGTACTTAAAAATCTCCATAGGCAACGCTTTAATTTTTTTTACAGGTTACCAGGTCAGAGTTACAGAGGGGGTCTAGTGCTATAATTGTTGCACGCGCTCTAACGCACGCGCCGATACCTCACATATGTGGTTTGAACAACGTTTACATATGTGGGCGGGACTTACGTGTGCGTTCGCTTCTGATCGCGAGCTATTGGGGACAGGGGCCTTTTTTTTTTTTTTTTACTTATTTTTTTTTTTTAACACTTATTTTACTGTTTGTTTTTTTTTTATCACTTTTATTCCTATTACAAGGAATGTAAACATCCCTTGTAATAGGAATGTGTGTGACAGGTCCTCTTTATGGAGAGATGCGGGGTCAATAAGACCCCACATCTCTCCTCCAGGCTGGAAAGTATGAGATCAGTGAAATTTTTTTCAATGATCTCATACTTACAAGCCGCAATGGCGGCTTTGTTTACATCTGAGGACCCGGGCGTGACGTCATCACATCGCGCCCGGGCCTCCGACGATCATAGAGATGACTGGTGACCATCTGGTCACCAGTCATCTCTATGCTGGTCACGTGACCCACCAACGACGCCGGAAGATTCGCTCCGGGTCCCCGATCGCACGGGAGAGCCCGGAGAAGCACCGGATGGCGGTGGGAGGGGGGGGATGTCCCCTCCCGCCGCCTATAAGAACGATCAAGTGGCGGAACCACCGCTATGATCGTTCTTATGGTGCGCAGAATCGCCGGCACAAAAAATGGGTATCTGAATGATGCCTCTAGCTGTAGGCATCATTCAGATATCCCCCCTCAAAGCAGAGGACGTCATATGACGTCCACAAAGGATGAGAGATCCCATCTGTGGACGTCATATGACTATGGGCGGTAAGGAAGTGGTTAAATAACAAAAATTTCATACTTACCTCCACTGTGCAGTTTGTCCGTCTGTATCTCAAGTGCTGAACAGTGGCGTTTGTCACGCTGGGAGGGAGACAGGTGCTGTGGTCGGAAGGAAGCCAGAGAGACGCTGGAGAGGCTCCGGGATCCAAGGTGGAATGCGGCGTGGAGCGCAGCGGGGAATGAACAGTTCAGAGGGTGCAGACGTCACAGGTCCCGGGATACTTTGCGATGTGTTTCGGAGCATGCACACTCCTTTTTCAACCTTGGATCCCGGAGCCTCTCCAGCGTCTCTCTGGCTTCCTTCCATCCACAGCACCTGTCTCCCTCACAGCGTGACAAACGCTGCTGTTCAGCGCTTGAGATACAGACGGACAGAGGACCCTAAGTGTATCCACATTGATGAGCCTGTATACTACCTATATCTTGTGAGTAACCTGTCATGGGGGCTTTATTAACCCTTTCAATACAGGGCTTTTTATACCACTTCCATACCGGGCCTATTCTGGCACTTCTCTCCTACATGTACAAATCATAATTTTTTTGCTAGAAAAATACTCAGAACCCCCAAACATTATATATATATCTTTTTTTAGCAGACACCCTAGGGAATAAAATGACGGCCGTTGCAACTTTTTATCTTGCACGGTATTTGCGCAATAATTTTTCAAACGCCTATTTTTGGAAAAAAAATTGTTTCATGAATTAAAAAATAACAAAACAGTAAAGTTAGCCCAATTTTGTTGTAAAATATGAAAGATAATGTTATGCCGAGTAAATATATACCTAACATGTCACGCTTTAAAATTGCGCACACTCATGGAATGGTGCCAAACTTCGGCACTTAAAAATCTCCATAGGCGACGCTTTGAAATTTTTTACAGGTTACCAGGTTAGAGTTACAAAGGAGGTCTAGTGCTAGAATTGTTGCACGCGCTCTAACACACGCGGCGATATCTCACATATGTGGTTTAAACGGCGTTTACATATGTGGGCGGGACTTACGTGTGCATTCGCTTCTGTGCGCGAGCTATTGGGGACAGGGGCGTTTAAAAAATTTTTTTTTTTTTTTACTTCGTTTTTTTTTCATTTTTACACTTTTTTTTATACTTTTTTTTTTTTGATCACTTTTATTCCTATTACAAGGAATGTAAACATCCCTTGTAATAGGAATGGTGTGTGACAGGTCCTCTTTATGGAGAGATGCGGGGTCAATAAGACCCCACATCTTTCATCCAGGCTGGAAAGCATGAGATCGGTGAAAAAAAATTCACCAATCTCATGCTTACTAGCCGCAATGGCGGCTTGTTTACTTTTGAGAACCCGGGCGTGACGTCATCACATCGCGCCCGGGCCTCCGACGGTCATAGAGATGACTGGTGACCGATGGCACGGGAGAGCCCGGAGAAGCACCGGATGTCGGCGGGAGGGGGGGTGTCCCCTCCCGCAGCCTATAAGAACGATCAAGCAGTGGAACCGCCGCTATGATCATTCTTATGGTGCGCAGAATCGCCGGCTGAAGAGAAGGATATCTGAATGATGCCTCTAGCTGCAGGCATCATTCAGATATCCCCCCACAAACCCAGGACGTCATATGACATCCACCCAGAGGGAGAGAGGGTTCCTGCCGGCGTCATTTTACAATGACCCGGTATGGAAGTGGTTAAACTGCATATAATCTACTACACTTAGTGGCGCTTTTTTTTCTCTCCTTGTCTGTTATACTACAGAGTGAGCTAAGTTCTGGAATCAAAGCTGACACAAGTGTATGGACTTTACCCAGATTATTTTGGACTTTAATTTTTGTGCTTACCTTTCCACCTATAACCTATGCTCTTGTAATTGTGGCTAATTAACACACCTATTGTCTGCTAGCAAACTACTGTGGGGATGTGTTTATACTTGAAATAATGTGTAATGTACTTTGTGAGCTCAATGCTGGCAAGTCTGACCTGGAATGAGATCATTGATTGTCCAGGTGGCTAGTTTAATTAACTTAATGTTGATAGTGTTAATTATATTTCTGTGTACAGTTGCCTTTGCATATGATAATGTGATCAGCCTCACCTCAGTGTGTAGTGTATAAAAAGCCTGTATTCTTATTCAATAAAAAGTTCCAGTTTTGCAGCTGAGCTAGTCTCGCCTAGTTCTTGCTTGCAATATGTGGCTATAATATCTGATATCTATGTTCAGACTGGAGGAAGCGGTATACTGACGGAACCACTCAAGCGGAGTGTGGGACGGTTCCGTCACAAACACAGCCATGAATAAAGATTGGTACAAAAGCATCCTCCGAGTGCAACTTCTCCCAACCATTCAAGAACAGTTTGGTGGCGAACAATGCCTTTTCCAGCATGATGGAGCACCTTGCTATAAGGCAAAAGTGATAACTAAGTAGCTTGGGGAACAAAACATTGACATTTTGGGTGCATGGCCAGGAAATTCCCCAGACCTTAATCCCATTGAGAACTTGATGTCAATCCTCAAGAGGCGGGTGAACAAAGAAAACCCCACAAATTCTGACAAACTCCAAGCATTGATTATGCAAGAATGGGCTGCCATCAGTCAGAATGTAGCCCAGAAGTTGATTGACAGCATGCCAGGAAGAATTGCAGAGGTCTTGACTCTTTGCATAAACTTAATGTAATTGTCAATAAAAGTTTTTGACACTTATGACATTCTTGCAATTATACTTCAGTATATCATAGTACATCTGACAAAAAGATCTAAAAACACTGAAGCAGCAGACTTTGTGAAATTTGTGTCATACAAAACCTTTGGCCATGGTTGTATATATTAGTGATGAGCCGAACACCCCCGGGTTCGGTTCGCACCAGAACCCGCGAACGGACCGAAAGTTCGTACGAACATTAGAACCCTATTAAATACAATGGATGCGAACGTTCGAATTCTAAAGTGCTAATTATAACAACTATTATGCATGTTATTGTCCTAAAAAGGGTTTGGGAACCCGGGTTGTGCACCAGGGGACATGTATCAATGCAAAAAGAAGTTTTAAAAACGGTCGTTTTTCGGGAGCAGTCATTTTAATGATGCATAAAGTGAAAAAAAAAAAGTCAAATATACCTTTAAATATCGTACCTGGGGGGTGTCTAAAGTATGCCTGTGAAGTGCCACGTGTTTCCCGTGTTTAGAACTGTCCCTGCACAAAATGACACTTCTAAAGGGAAAAAAAGCCATTTAAAACTGCTTGCGGCTTTAATGTAATGTCTGGTCCCGGTAATATGGATGAAAATCTTTAAGAAAAATGGCATAGCTACCCCATGACCCCCCCCCTACCCCAGCCCATTACCAGCCCCTTTGGGTCTTGTATGGATATTAAGGGGAACCCCGCACATAAAATAAAAAAGGCCCTATATACTCTGAACAGCCGTATACAGGCGGTGCATACAAGACAGGGACTGTAGGTTTGTTCTTATGTAGAATCTGTTTGTAAT
Organism: Rana muscosa; assembly: GCA_029206835.1. Lineage (NCBI taxonomy): Eukaryota > Metazoa > Chordata > Amphibia > Anura > Ranidae > Rana > Rana muscosa. The sequence continues at coordinate 118,815,503 of CM055119.1, read as the reverse complement.
TTTGAACAGGTACATTGTTGAAGTGTAGCTCCAGCCCAAAAATCTATTTTTAAACTTTTTGGAAAACATAGGTAAGGGTTATCACCCCTGTAACATTTGTTTTGCTGTCTGTGCCCCTGTTCAGAACATTTCACCTCACTTTCCGTCCCAATGACAACTGTTTTTGAAATGTGGTGTTTTTCTTGAAACAAGGATTGCTGATAAAGCATCAGTACAGAGGAGACACCTTTCTCCCATATTTATTCTTACAGGAGAGAATTTTCCTTCCTAGTGGTAGATTTCCTCTCACTTCCTGTTGTCTTCTTGCGTTTGCAAGTAGGAGTCGTTTGTAAGTTGGATGTTTGAAAGTAGGGACCTGCCGTATATACTCTGCAGAAATAGGCCCCTTAGTTGTTGGTGTTGGCACAACACTGTAAGCACTCACAGTTACTCTTGGTTGGTGCTGGAACGCCCTGCTGTCAACTATTATATCAGGAATTTTAATTACATATAATTGTTGAACAGTGGTAGTAAAAATTGGGCCTTTGATGGTGGTGCTGGTGCCACAACACTGTAAGCCCTGACAGTTACTCTTGGTGGGTGCAGCAATGGGCCCTGCTGTGAATTATTAGATCAAGAATTGTAATTGCATGCCCCTGTTGAACAGGGGCTGAAAAATTGGGCCTTTCGTGGTGGTGGTGGTGGTGGTGGTGTTGCCACAACACTGTAAGCCCTCAGAGTTACTCTTGGTGGGTGCAGGAATGGGCCCTGCTGTGAATTCTTAGATCAAGAATTGTAATTACATGCCCCTTTTGAACAGGGGCTGAAAAATTGGGCCTTTCGTGGTGGTGGTGGTGGTGTTGCCACAACACTGTAAGCCCTCAGAGTTACTCTTGGTGGGTGCAGGAATGGGCCCTGCTGTGAATTATTAGACCAAGAATTGTAATTACATGCCCCTTTTGAACAGGGGCTGAAAAATTGGGCCTTTCGTGGTGGTGGTGGTGGTGGCGTTGCCACAACACTGTAAGCCCTCAGAGTTACTCTTGGTGGGTGCAGCAATGGGCCCTGCTGTGAATTATTAGATCAAGAATTGTAATTGCATGCCCCTGTTGAACAGGGTCTGAAAAATTGGGCCTTTCGTGGTGGTGGTGGTGGTGGTGGTGTTGCCACAACACTGTAAGCCCTCAGAGTTACTCTTGGTGGGTGCAGCAATGGGCCCTGCTGTGAATTATTAGATCAAGAATTGTAATTGCATGCCCCTGTTGAACAGGGGCTGAAAAATTGGGCCTTTCGTGGTGGTGGTGGTGGTGGTGGTGTTGCCACAACACTGTAAGCCCTCAGAGTTACTCTTGGTGGGTGCAGCAATGGGCCCTGCTGTGAATTATTAGATCAAGAATTGTAATTACATGCCCCTTTTGAACAGGGGCTGAAAAATTGGGCCTTTCGTGGTGGTGGTGGTGGTGGCGTTGCCACAACACTGTAAGCCCTCAGAGTTACTCTTGGTGGGTGCAGCAATGGGCCCTGCTGTGAATTATTAGATCAAGAATTGTAATTGCATGCCCCTGTTGAACAGGGGCTGAAAAATTGGGCCTTAGGCACTGGTGGCACAACACTACAACCCCTCACAGATACTGTACTTGGAGCACAGCAATGAGCCCTGTTGCAAAGTATTGCTTCAAAAATTGTAATGACACGCCCCTGTTAAACAGGGGCAGAAAAATTGGGCCTTAGGCACTGGTGCCACAACACTCCAACCCCTCACAGATACTGTACTTGGAGCACAGCAATGAGCCCTATGGCAAATTATTGCTAAAAAAATTGTAATTACACGCCCCTGTAAAACAGGGGCTGAAAAATTGGGCCTTAGCCACTGGTGGCGGCACCCATAAACAAAAATGATCTTCCAAGCTATCATCATCAATCGTATCATTGAGGACTCGGAGGAGGAGGATAGCCAGTCAACATAACAGCACAGGCACTCAGCATCAGCATCAGTCTTGAAGGGATGTGACATGTTAAAATCAATTAGTCTGTTATATCAGCATCAGGTGTGTGGTAGCTGGTGGTGATCCAAGACTGGTTCATCTTGATGAAAGTCAGTCGATCAACCGAGTCGGTGGACAGGCGCACCCTGTGATCCGTGACAAATCCTCCAGCAGCACTGAATGTGCGTTCCGAAAGAACGCTGGATGCAGGACAGGCCAGTAGCTCAATTGCATACTGTGCAAGCTCTGGCCAGTGATCCATCCTCAAGACCCAGTAAGCCAGAGGATTTTTGGTGGGGAAGGTGTCCAAGTCTGACCTTGCCCCTAGATATTCCTGCACCATGTTTATCAGACGCTGGCGATGGTTGCTGGAACCGATCATACTTTGGGGCTGCGGACTAAAGAATTGTCTGAACGCATCGGTCAGACGGCCACCTTCCCCACCGCTCCTTCTTTGACTGGCCGAAGCCTCAGCAACTCGTTGTCCAGGACCAGGAGTTTGTAACCTCCCAGTCTCTGGGAACGCGTTGCACAGACCTTTCTGCAAGGCCTCCCGGAGTTGTCTCATCCTCTGCTCCCTCTGCGACGGTAACATAAGGTCCGCAACCTTACCCTTGTACCGTGGATCAAGGAGAGTGGCCAGCCAGTAATGGTCCCTCTCCTTGATCCGAAGAATACGAGGATCCTTCCGCAGACTTTGCAGGATCTTGGAGGCCATGCAGCGTAGGTTTGCTGAGGCATTCGCTCCGGAGTCCTCTGGGTCACTAAGGACGACATGATCCGCAGCCACCTCCTCCCAGCCACGTACAAGTCCACTGGTTTCTTGGGACTGTAAATCATCCCTAAAAGACTGCTGCTGATGATGCTGAGTGCCAGCCTCCACCTCCATGCTGACACAATCCTCCTCCTCCTCCTCCTCCTCCTCTTCCTGTGCGATGGGTGGGACAGAAGGAACACTGTCTGGGTAAAGGGGGCCTTGAGAGGCAAGGAAGTCCTCCTCTTCCTGCCTCTGTTCTGCCTCAAGTGCCCTGTCCATTATTCCACGCAGCGTGTGCTCTAACAGGTGGACAAGAGGTACAGTGTCACTGATGCATGCACTGTCACTGCTCACCATCCTCGTGGCCTCCTCAAATGGTGCCAGGACAGTGCATGCATCCCTGATGATGCCCCACTGGCGTGGAGAAAAAAAACCAAGCTCCCCTGACCCTGTCCTGGTGCCGTAGTCGCACAGGTACTCATTGATGGCCCTCTGCTGCGTGTGCAGCCGCTGCAGCATGGCCAACGTTGAGTTCCACCTGGTGGGCATGTCACATATAAGGCGGTTCTTGGGCAGGTTCAACTCCTTTTGCAGCTCAGCCAGGCGAGCACTGGCATTATAAGATCTGCGGAAATGCACACAGACTTTCCTGGCCTGCCTCAGGACATCCTGTAAGCCCGGGTACCTGCCCAAGAACCGCTGCACCACCAGGTTAAGGACGTGAGCCACACAGGGCACATGGGTCAGTTGTCCCTGTCGGAGGGCGGAGAGGAGGTTGGTGCCATTGTCGCAAACCACCATTCCTGGCTTAAGCTGGCGTGGCGTCAACCACCTCTCGGCCTGGCCCTGCAGAGCAGACAGGACCTCTTCCCCAGTGTGGCTTCTGTCCCCCAAACACACCAGCGCAAGCACGGCATGGCATCTTTTTGCCTGCGTACTTGCGTAGCCCCTTGAACGCCTACGGAGCACCGCTGGTTCCGAGGACAAACCACAGGAAGAGGCCATGGAGGAAGAAGAAGAGGAGGGGGTGGAGGAGAGAGGTGTGTCACAACCAGTAGTAGCATTTTGGAGGCGTGGCGGTGGAACAACCTCCAACACTACTGCACCTTGTCCTGCATCCTTCCCAGCTGCCAAAAGAGTGACCCAATGGGCCGTGAAAGAAAGGTAACATCCCTGTCCATGCCTGCTGGACCATGAGTCAGCGGTAATATGCACCTTACCGCTGACCGCCCTGTCCAGCGAGGCCAAGACATTGCCTTCCACATGCCGGTAGAGAGCCGGAATAGCCTTCCGTGAGAAAAAGTGGCGTTTGGGAACCTGCCACTGAGGAACCGCACATTGCACAAACTCACGGAAGGGGGCCGAGTCTACCAACTGAAAAGGCAGCAGTTGAAGCGCTAGCAATTTAGCCAAGCTAACATTCAACTGCTGGGCATGTGGATGGCTGGGAGTGAACTTCTTTCGACGGTCCAGCAGCTGGGGCAGGGAAATTTGCCTGCTAGAATCGGACGTCGGTGTACTGCTAGCAGAGTGGCCGCAAGTACTTGGCTGTGACACACCTAATTCTACACCTTCATTCCTCTCAGTGCATGTTTCAGAGAGGACTGAAGTTATAGTGGGGTTGGAGATCCCAGCTGATGCGGTGCAAGGAGAGGTCCGCTTTGTTCTTTGGTGTGGGTCTTTGAGGTAGGCTTGCCAACGAGCTGCATGGCAGGTCAACATATGTCTGGTCAGGCATGTGGTACCCAAGCGGCTGATGTTTTGGCCACGCGATATACGCTTGAGACATATGTTGCAAACAGCAGCTGTGCGATCTGATGCACTAGCCTCAAAAAAGGCCCACACCAAAGAACTTTTTGAATGACGGGCAGAGGCAGCGCCCTGCACAGGCGGAGCTCTGCGGTGTGATTCCGTCGGTGTACTGCCCTTACGCTGGCCACCAAAGGGCATCCTGCCTCGTTGGAGATGTGCCTCCTCCTCATCCTCCTCCTCTCTCCTATTAGGCACCCACGTGGAGTCAGTGACCTCATCATCACCTCCCTCCTCATCACTGGAGCCAATCTGGCAGTATGCTGCAGCTGCTGGAACATGACTGCCAGATTGGTGTCCTTCTTGAGCATCCCCTCTGTCTGCTCTCACGCTACTGCCTTCCTCTAGCTGGGTTTCATCATCAGACCCTTCGAAACGCTGGGCATCCTCCTGGAGCATGTACCCAACACTGTGCTCAAACAGTTCGGGGGACTCCTCAGGAGGAGGACATGGTGGGTCTAGGGAAGGAGTGACTGATGATGAGTCTGACATTGATACCAGGGAAGAGGACGCTTTGGCAGCTGCTTTTCCAGTACCCTGAGCCTGGGTGAGAGAGGATGAGGAGGAGGAGGAGGGCTTGGTCATCCACTCTACCAAGTCTTCGGCATGATGTGGCTCAATATGTCCAGCTGCCGAAAAGAAGGACAAGCGTGTCCCATGGCCATGTGCTGATGACAATGCACCGCGTCCACGACCAGCACTGTTGCCCCCAGACACAGAGCCTGCTTGCTCTCTTTTATTGCCTCCTGACTGTCTGCCTCTCCTTGTTTGCCTTCCAGACATTCTAATAGATGGCCTGCAGGGAGATGGGAAAAAAGCAATAAGGGCTACCTTCAGGTGTCCTTCTCTGTCCCTTTACTTAAGGATTTCTAAATATGGTTGAGGATGATTGCTTTTGCACAGAATAGCACAACGACAATTTCCCTGACTGTCCAAAAAAACAAGGATTTCAAAGATGGTTGATGAGGAATGCTTTAGCACACTATAGCACAAGGAGAATTCCCTCACTGTCCTTCCCTGTCCCTAGAAACAAGGATTCGCACAGTAAAAGACACTGACACTCTCCCTACCTATAGTTTTCTGTCCCTAGAAAAAATGTTTTTTTAAAGCACACTATAGCACAAGGAGAATTTCACTCACTTTCCTTCTTTGTCCCTAGAAACAAGGATTATCACAGTGAAAGAAACTGACACTCTCCCTACCTATAGTTTTCTGTCCCTAGAAAGAATGTTTTTTTAAAGCACACTATAGCACAAGGAGAATTTCACTCACTTTCCTTCTTTGTCCCTAGAAACAAGGATTATCACAGTGAAAGAAACTGACACTCTTCCTTCCTATAGTTTTCTGTCCCTAGAAAAAAATGTTTTTTTAAAGCACACTATAGCACAAGGAGAATTCCCTCACTGTCCTTCCCTGTCCCTAGAAACAAGGATTCGCACAGTAAAACACACTGACACTCTCCCTACCTATAGTTTTCTGTCCCTAGAAAAAATGTTTTTTTAAAGCACACTATAGCACAAGGAGAATTCCCTCACTGTCCTTCCCTGTCCCTAGAAACAAGGATTCGCACAGTAAAACACACTGACACTCTCCCTACCTATAGTTTTCTGTCCCTAGAAAAAATGTTTTTTTAAAGCACACTATAGCACAAGGAGAATTTCACTCACTTTCCTTCTTTGTCCCTAGAAACAAGGATTATCACAGTGAAAGAAACTGACACTCTTCCTTCCTATAGTTTTCTGTCCCTAGAAAAAATGTTTTTTTAAAGCACACTATAGCACAAGGAGAATTCCCTCACTGTCCTTCCCTGTCCCTAGAAACAAGGATTCGCACAGTAAAACACACTGACACTCTCCCTACCTATAGTTTTCTGTCCCTAGAAAAAATGTTTTTTTAAAGCACACTATAGCACAAGGAGAATTCCCTCACTGTCCTTCCCTGTCCCTAGAAACAAGGATTCGCACAGTAAAACACACTGACACTCTCCCTACCTATAGTTTTCTGTCCCTAGAAAAAATGTTTTTTTAAAGCACACTATAGCACAAGGAGAATTCCCTCACTGTCCTTCCCTGTCCCTAGAAACAAGGATTCGCACAGTAAAACACACTGACACTCTCCCTACCTATAGTTTTCTGTCCCTAGAAAAAATGTTTTTTTAAAGCACACTATAGCACAAGGATAATTTCACTCACTTTCCTTCTTTGTCCCTAGAAACAAGGATTATCACAGTGAAAGAAACTGACACTCTCCCTACCTATAGTTTTCTGTCCCTAGAAAAAATGTTTTTTTAAAGCACACTATAGCACAAGGAGAATTCCCTCACTGTCCTTCCCTGTCCCTAGAAACAAGGATTCGCACAGTAAAACACACTGACACTCTCCCTACCTATAGTTTTCTGTCCCTAGAAAAAATGTTTTTTTAAAGCACACTATAGCACAAGGAGAATTCCCTCACTGTCCTTCCCTGTCCCTAGAAACAAGGATTCGCACAGTAAAACACACTGACACTCTCCCTACCTATAGTTTTCTGTCGCTAGAAAAAATGTTTTTTTAAAGCACACTATAGCACAAGGAGAATTTCACTCACTTTCCTTCTTTGTCCCTAGAAACAAGGATTATCACAGTGAAAGAAACTGACACTCTCCCTACCTATAGTTTTCTGTCCCTAGAAAAAATGTTTTTTTAAAGCACACTATAGCACAAGGAGAATTCCCTCACTGTCCTTCCCTGTCCCTAGAAACAAGGATTCGCACAGTAAAACACACTGACACTCTCCCTACCTATAGTTTTCTGTCCCTAGAAAAAATGTTTTTTTAAAGCACACTATAGCACAAGGAGAATTCCCTCACTGTCCTTCCCTGTCCCTAGAAACAAGGATTCGCACAGTAAAAGACACTGACACTCTCCCTACCTATAGTTTTCTGTCCCTAGAAAAAATGTTTTTTTAAAGCACACTATAGCACAAGGAGAATTTCACTCACTTTCCTTCTTTGTCCCTAGAAACAAGGATTATCACAGTGAAAGAAACTGACACTCTCCCTACCTATAGTTTTCTGTCCCTAGAAAAAATGTTTTTTTAAAGCACACTATAGCACAAGGAGAATTTCACTCACTTTCCTTCTTTGTCCCTAGAAACAAGGATTATCACAGTGAAAGAAACTGACACTCTTCCTTCCTATAGTTTTCTGTCCCTAGAAAAAAATGTTTTTTTAAAGCACACTATAGCACAAGGAGAATTCCCTCACTGTCCTTCCCTTTCCCTAGAAACAAGGATTCGCACAGTAAAACACACTGACACTCTCCCTACCTATAGTTTTCTGTCCCTAGAAAAAATGTTTTTTTAAAGCACACTATAGCACAAGGAGAATTCCCTCACTGTCCTTCCCTGTCCCTAGAAACAAGGATTCGCACAGTAAAACACACTGACACTCTCCCTACCTATGGTTTTCTGTCCCTAGAAAAAATGTTTTTTTAAAGCACACTATAGCACAAGGAGAATTTCACTCACTTTCCTTCTTTGTCCCTAGAAACAAGGATTATCACAGTGAAAGAAACTGACACTCTTCCTTCCTATAGTTTTCTGTCCCTAGAAAAAATGTTTTTTTAAAGCACACTATAGCACAAGGAGAATTCCCTCACTGTCCTTCCCTGTCCCTAGAAACAAGGATTCGCACAGTAAAACACACTGACACTCTCCCTACCTATAGTTTTCTGTCCCTAGAAAAAATGTTTTTTTTAAAAACACTATAGCACAAGGAGAATTCCCTCACTGTCCTTCCCTGTCCCTAGAAACAAGGATTCGCACAGTAAAACACACTGACACTCTCCCTACCTATAGTTTTCTGTCCCTAGAAAAAATGTTTTTTTAAAGCACACTATAGCACAAGGAGAATTCCCTCACTGTCCTTCCCTGTCCCTAGAAACAAGGATTCGCACAGTAAAACACACTGACACTCTCCCTACCTATAGTTTTCTGTCCCTAGAAAAATTTTTTTTTAAAGCACACTATAGCACAAGGAGAATTCCCTCACTGTCCTTCCCTGTCCCTAGAAACAAGGATTCGCACAGTAAAACACACTGACACTCTCCCTACCTATAGTTTTCTGTCCCTAGAAAAAATGTTTTTTTAAAGCACACTATAGCACAAGGAGAATTCCCTCACTGTCCTTCCCTGTCCCTAGAAACAAGGATTCGCACAGTAAAACACACTGACACTCTCCCTACCTATAGTTTTCTGTCCCTAGAAAAAATGTTTTTTTAAAGCACACTATAGCACAAGGAGAATTTCACTCACTTTCCTTCTTTGTCCCTAGAAACAAGGATTATCACAGTGAAAGAAACTGACACTCTCCCTACCTATAGTTTTCTGTCCCTAGAAAAAATGTTTTTTTAAAGCACACTATAGCACAAGGAGAATTCCCTCACTGTCCTTCCCTGTCCCTAGAAACAAGGATTCGCACAGTAAAACACACTGACACTCTCCCTACCTATAGTTTTCTGTCCCTAGAAAAAATGTTTTTTTAAAGCACACTATAGCACAAGGAGAATTCCCTCACTGTCCTTCCCTGTCCCTAGAAACAAGGATTCGCACAGTAAAACACACTGACACTCTCCCTACCTATAGTTTTCTGTCCCTAGAAAAAATGTTTTTTTAAAGCACACTATAGCACAAGGAGAATTTCACTCACTTTCCTTCTTTGTCCCTAGAAACAAGGATTATCACAGTGAAAGAAACTGACACTCTCCCTACCTATAGTTTTCTGTCCCTAGAAAAAATGTTTTTTTAAAGCACACTATAGCACAATTAGAATTCCCTCACTGTCCTTCCCTGTCCCTAGAAACAAGGATTCGCACAGTAAAACACACTGACACTCTCCCTACCTATAGTTTTCTGTCCCTAGAAAAAATTTTTTTTAAAGCACACTATAGCACAAGGAGAATTCCCTCACTGTCCTTCCCTGTCCCTAGAAACAAGGATTCGCACAGTAAAAGACACTGACACTCTCCCTACCTATAGTTTTCTGTCCCTAGAAAAAATGTTTTTTTAAAGCACACTATAGCACAAGGAGAATTTCACTCACTTTCCTTCTTTGTCCCTAGAAACAAGGATTATCACAGTGAAAGAAACTGACACTCTCCCTACCTATAGTTTTCTGTCCCTAGAAAAAATGTTTTTTTAAAGCACACTATAGCACAAGGAGAATTTCACTCACTTTCCTTCTTTGTCCCTAGAAACAAGGATTATCACAGTGAAAGAAACTGACACTCTTCCTTCCTATAGTTTTCTGTCCCTAGAAAAAAATGTTTTTTTAAAGCACACTATAGCACAAGGAGAATTCCCTCACTGTCCTTCCCTTTCCCTAGAAACAAGGATTCGCACAGTAAAACACACTGACACTCTCCCTACCTATAGTTTTCTGTCCCTAGAAAAAATGTTTTTTTAAAGCACACTATAGCACAAGGAGAATTCCCTCACTGTCCTTCCCTGTCCCTAGAAACAAGGATTCGCACAGTAAAACACACTGACACTCTCCCTACCTATGGTTTTCTGTCCCTAGAAAAAATGTTTTTTTAAAGCACACTATAGCACAAGGAGAATTTCACTCACTTTCCTTCTTTGTCCCTAGAAACAAGGATTATCACAGTGAAAGAAACTGACACTCTTCCTTCCTATAGTTTTCTGTCCCTAGAAAAAATGTTTTTTTAAAGCACACTATAGCACAAGGAGAATTCCCTCACTGTCCTTCCCTGTCCCTAGAAACAAGGATTCGCACAGTAAAACACACTGACACTCTCCCTACCTATAGTTTTCTGTCCCTAGAAAAAATGTTTTTTTAAAGCACACTATAGCACAAGGAGAATTCCCTCACTGTCCTTCCCTGTCCCTAGAAACAAGGATTCGCACAGTAAAACACACTGACACTCTCCCTACCTATAGTTTTCTGTCCCTAGAAAAAATGTTTTTTAAAGCACACTATAGCACAAGGAGAATTCCCTCACTGTCCTTCCCTGTCCCTAGAAACAAGGATTCGCACAGTAAAACACACTGACACTCTCCCTACCTATAGTTTTCTGTCCCTAGAAAAAATGTTTTTTTAAAGCACACTATAGCACAAGGAGAATTTCACTCACTTTCCTTCTTTGTCCCTAGAAACAAGGATTATCACAGTGAAAGAAACTGACACTCTCCCTACCTATAGTTTTCTGTCCCTAGAAAAAATGTTTTTTTAAAGCACACTATAGCACAAGGAGAATTCCCTCACTGTCCTTCCCTGTCCCTAGAAACAAGGATTCGCACAGTAAAACACACTGACACTCTCCCTACCTATAGTTTTCTGTCCCTAGAAAAAATGTTTTTTTAAAGCACACTATAGCACAAGGAGAATTCCCTCACTGTCCTTCCCTGTCCCTAGAAACAAGGATGCGCACAGTAAAACACACTGACACTCTCCCTACCTATCCTTCTCTTTCCCTAAACTAAAGGAATCCAGGTTAAGCAAGAAAAAAATAAATGTCACTGTCCCTGCCTATGTTTCTCTTTCCCTGCTCCGGAACACACTACACTAGGCCGCCGTGCTGGCGGCCTTTTATAGTGTGGGGCGTGTACTAAACACCCTCAGCAATAATTGGCCACAGGCATCCTGCCTGTGGCCAATCATTGCTCTCCTCGCTGCCGGCGCTGTGATTGGCCAAGCATGCGGGGTCACAGTGCATGCTTGGCCAATCACAGCGCCTGGATGACACTGCGATGGCGTAGTGCATTGTGGGCCGTTCGCGTCACTCGAATTTGGCGCGAACGGCCCAAATCGTTCGATCTTCGTCGAACGATCGAACAGCCGATGTTCGAGTCGAACGTATGTTCGACTCGAACACCGAGCTCATCCCTAGTATATATATATCAGCCCAAAATGAGGGAGAAATAAGGAGTAAAGAGGGACAGTGGGACTTTGTTCCAAATCAGTTACAGTCCCTTAAAAACAGGGGCAGTTGGGAGCTGTGATAAAGTTACAGTCACATGGCTCCATACAATGAAAGTTGTAGAAAAGTGTTCTCTTAAATAACCAAGAGGTCATGTAACCCCTTATCTAGCTAGCCCTGCAAATACTGTAAACTGGAGACCAGTTGGAGGGTGGTGGCCAGTTGATCACCCATTTTCATAGGAGGGGGAAGAAGGCCCCTAAGCAGATTCATTGTAAAGTGAACACAGTAGATGGAGCTCATCAACTGTGTTTTTAAATACATCTGAAGTCATCTCTTTTAGTTTAATGTCAAGATAGCTCTGGGCAACCTCCCCTATCTTCCATATCTCCCCTAGCTTCCATTTAAAATAACAGTTTATATTTAATCAGGGAATGCTGCTCACTAAGTGAGTAAACAGTTGTAGATTTTGGACACTGGTGTTTTAAACCATTGGTCTCCTAACCAGGTCCTGCGGGCTAAATGTGGACCTTTTCTTGCCATTACCCAGCCCTTGGGACAATATTCCTCCCGCTGACACCAACAATAAGGCTCCATTTCTTCTACTGATGCCTAGAGTAAAACACTATTCCTTCCACTGACACCAACAATGGGGCATAATTCTTCCCACTAATATAAATCATGGGGCACTATTCCTTCCACTGACACAACCAAGGTTACACTATTCCTCCCACTGTTAATGGGGCACTATTTCTTCCAGTGGTAGCAGTGATGGGGCACTATTCCTTCCACTGACACCAACAATGGGGTACTATTTCTTAAACTGACACCAATGATGGGGCACTTTTCGTCTCACTGAAACCAGTTATGGGACACTAATACTTCCCCTACCGATGACAGGCACCTTTTCATTTTTTATTTTTTACTTCCACTGACCACTAAGACTGAGACATTGTTTTCTTGCCACTGATGCTGGGCTATTTTGTACTCTAACTGGCCATAGTCCAGGCCCCCTAAAGTCTGAAGGACAGTAAACTGGCCTTTTGTTTAGAAAGTTTGGAGACCCCTGTAAACAATGTAGATGGTTGAGCCTTAAGCCTGGTACACACTACCAATTTTTTATTTTTTCAACCCAATCTGCCCCGCTGAGCTATTGTAGACCTTTTTCGGTCATACCCCTTTCAACGTCCGGCTTCTGTCGGACTGGCTGCCATACACACACAGCCGAATGTCATCCACTTTCTATTGAACCAGCCAATACCACCCGATATTAGGCCTGTGTGTATGGGGCTTTAGTTTATATTGGTTTGCTGTTGTCAATAGTTGATTTTGAGCTTAGTTTTTGGTCACACCAAGTCCAACTTTGAAATCTTGTGATTTCACCTTTCAAAGCCGCATGTCAGTGCGACTTCAGGTGCGACTTGGCTGACCTCTATGCAATTTCACACACAGATGTCTATGCAAGTCTCACCTGAAATCGTCAAAGATAGTGCAGAAAATTATTTTTCAAATGGTGCGGCGCCGCAAAGTCGGCATCGCACTGATTTGAACAGTTCCATTGCTGACAATAGGGTGCAACTAGTCATGTGATTTGGGCCTGTCAAATCGCATGACAAGTCACACCGGGGGCAATATACTGACTGATTTCAGTTGTTTGTGTGTGTGTTTGTTTGTAATAAAGTTTGATACTTTGGTTTTATGTATGTAGCGCCCACCCCATTTAGGGGTGCTATATACCCAAATTTAGGGGCTGGTCTGAGATAGTAGTTGGGCTCAGACCGTTCTTATTTATAGGTTGTGCTACTTTATTTCTCCAGGTGGTATACTGGTGTGCAGTTCCCTGTGGCCTGTAGGTGGCATGACAGGTCAGGGTTGAACCATCAGTACTAGTGCTGTGCCTTGGGGTGTCCTCTTTCGGCAGTGGTACAGTGGGCGTGGTTGGCCTGCTGTGCATGCTGGGAGAGGATACATAAGGGGCAGACGCCGCCTGGGAGTGGTCTTCGGAGGAGGAGAGGAGTCGGAGTCCAAGTGCATGGCGCATGGCCCTCCAGGCCATGGGGCCATATGTGCATCAGTCCCAGGCACCTTCAGCCCTGGGGCTGCATCTTCAACACTGGGCCCAGCACCTTTAGCTGGAGCCCACTTCTGGGAAGAGGAATCCCAGGGTGTCCCTCGCGAGGGAATCCGCTTCTAAGAAGAGGAGGCCGGGGGAGGACCTTTCTGACGGACTGGTGAGAGTTTACGGTGAAGGAATGTGCTGCTGCTGGCACTTGTCCTTCTACTGCAAAAGACTGAGAAGTTCGAGGTCTGATAGATTCTGTGGCAGAGAGTCTCCCGATCGTATCTAGGAAAATAACCTAATTAAACGTCCGAGCATCACTTCGGCTGCTAGGATCCATTTTACAGGAGACTATCCGGGTGAGCTAAACCTACTCTGGGATAGAGTAGCGGTTGTAAAATCTACTTGTGCCTGGACCTACCTCCCAACACTTTGCTGTCCTGTCTCTTATCCACCCTTTCCTATCTGCTGAACATTGAGAAAATAAACTCAACGTTGGAGTTTAGAGTGGTTTGGACATTGGAATTACTTGGGGGAGGGAAACAGAGACTTGTCCCTATATCCTAGGAGATGAGAACCAACTGATGGAAGAACCTAGCTGTGGGACCCAAATACATGACACCGCTCAACCTTCTCAACCAGGAGGGTACGGGCATATAGTACGGTGTGCCCTTTTCCTGCAAGTGAGCCAAAGGTGGGAAAAAGGGTCCGTGTGCTACATGTATATATGTTTCAACCTCAGTAAGGTACCTTAGACATATTTAAAAAAAGTGTTGTGTCTTTTATTTAGCATAATTGTGCTGATTGCTTATTGGTTGGGTGGGGAAATGGGTATGAGTACTGTATATGCACTCCCATAAGAGGTCTTCATCTCTGTCTGTGATTTGATTTGGGAAGTTGTCCCTCATTTGTATAACATAGCTCCCAACTGTCCCTGATTTCGAGGGACTGTCCCTGATTTGGAGCAATGTTCCTCTGGTCTCTTTCCCTCTCATTTGTCCCTCATTTTGGTCTTATCTATATGCACTTTTTATCTTTCAAAAAGTGTTTTCCAGTGCTAAACCTTTCATCCAACCTCTAAATTGCTGCATTTGTACATTTTATAGGCCAATATAAAGTGTGACAGCAGGAAGGTAAAGTCACCTGGTTGCATCCAGGGGGGTAGATATATTTCTCCCAGATTCAGGCTTTATGCCGACTTATACAACTAGGGAGTTGATGAAGCCCAGCTGAGGCTAGTGGGCTCATGGATGACTCATACCTCTAGGGAGAGGGCTGGGCGTCGTGCAGGCAGGGAGTTGATGAGACCAGCTGAAGCTTGTCAGCTCATTTAAAGGCCTCTATAAAAACTCCCAGATTCATTAGGTGTTTGCTCATGCCTGGAACCAGACCTGTGTGGACTGTCTAGGGAGAGTGAACCCCTGTGCGGTGAGGCAAAGCCTGTGTGGCTATTTGTTTGGACTTTTACTAAACCAGGGACTTAGGGACTAGGACAGCACCAGGCTGATCCCAGTTGTTAGTTTAGGAAACCTGCATGTTTAGTCAGAGGTCAAACTGACCAGGATTTATTTTGTTTATGTTTCTTTTTGGCTTTGCTGTGTTTTTGTCACTGTACATAGAGAAATAAACCGCACCTTTTGATTTTGAAAACCACAACCTCCGTCTGCTGGCCCTGTTTTTGTGTGGGGAGCCCAACCAGGGGGTCACACACACCCGCTACCGAGTTAACCCCCTCACAGTTGGTGGAGAACCAGTGGCAGTTTTTTTTAAGCCAGCATGGAGGAGATACTGAAACAGCTGGCTCTAGCAAATGCCAATCAACAGCAGACAAATGCAGGTTTGCAAAGGAGCCTTGCAGCCCAGCAGCAAGCTCATCAACAAGCCCAGCAGCAATCTGAGGCCCGCTTCATAGACCTGTTACAGAAGCAAGAGCAGAGACTACAACAAATGGAAGCAGTAATGCAGCAACGTCCGCAGACCAGTGAGGAAAGCCGTCCCACTAATACCGCGTCCTTTGGGGTGAGTCGTTTATTGACAAAAATGACTGGAGAGGATGATCCAGAGGTATTTTTGACCACATTTGAAAGGACTGCTGAAAGAGAAAAGTGGCCTGAGGAGCAGTGGGCTGGACTGGTGGCTCCTCTGTTAACTGGTGAATCGCAGAAGGCTTACTATGACCTAGAGCCTGACCAAGCAAAAGACTATGTGATGCTAAAAGCTGAACTATTGGCAAGGCTGGGTGTCACCCTGGCTGTCCGGGCTCAGCGTGTGCATAACTGGACTTTCCAGCTTGGAAAACCCCCCAGGTCTCAAATGTATGATCTCATTCACCTGAGCAGGAAGTGGCTACAGCCAGAGACTTTGTCCGCACCAGAGATTGTGGAACGTGTTGTAATGGATCGGTTTTTGAGAGCTCTTCCTACTGCCATCCAAAAGTGGGTAAGCCATGGAGACCCAGAGACGGCCGGTGGTCTTGTGGATCGTGTAGAGAAATACTTGGCTACAGAGAACCTGACGGCCTCTTCCAGAGACTCTCGGACTTTCCACCCTAAGACCAGACCATCCCCAGGGGCGGATAAGAGGATTCCAAGGGGTGAGGGTGGAGAGAGTGAGAGGGTGGGAGCTCTACCCAAAGTTTGGCGAGAACAGCCTGGGAAGTCAGGGGCTCAAGAGGCAGCCAAATGGATTGTTTGCTACCGCTGCCGGCAAGCGGGACATATGGCAGCAAATTGCCCGGTTGTGGAGGAACCCATGCAATGTGACTTTCTGATGGACAGACGTCAGTCGCTGTGTGCGACAGTCGCATGCACTGCCATTCGGGGAACTGAGAAACATTTATGCAAAATGTGTATTAATGGTAGAAATGTTGTGGTATTACTGGATTCAGGTAGCCTTGTGACCCTGATAAAGGCTGAATTAGTTAAAACAGAGGTCTCTGGGAATAGCAAGGTAGCTGTTATTTGTGTGCATGGGGACACCCGAGAGTATCCAGTGACTACAGTGTGTTTCGAGACCCCCAAAGGTACCCTCTCTCATCCAGTGGGGTTAGTATCTCAATTACCGCATGATGCCATTGTGGGAAGGGATTTTCCGAAGTTCTGGGAACTGTGGGATGATCCTGAGCCCCCCACTGGTGCCCCTATGTACCAGGAATGTGATAGCCAGAACTCCTCTGAGAGTGGTGAGGACTCTCCAGAATTTCCCTTGTCAGTATTGGCAGGGGAGACTCAAGAAACTGGAGAGGAGCCCACCTCCTCAGACGAAAACCTACCGTCTGTGGAGTTTTCTGATCTGGAGGTTCACAGGGAAAATTTTGCCACAGAACAGTTAAAAGACCCCGCCCTAATAAAGGCACGGGAAAACGTAGTGGAAATAGATGGCGAGTTAGTGAACCCAGATAATACCTGCACTTACCCATACTTCAGCGTAGAGAAGGACCTACTGTATCGGGTGGCAAAAAGGGCAGAAGAAACCGTTGAGCAGCTTGTGGTGCCCAAACCTTACAGGAAGTTGGTGTTGGAGTTGGCCCATGGGCACATTCTTGGAGGTCATCTGGGGACAGAGAAAACCCGAGAGAGGGTATTACAGAGATTCTATTGGCCTGGAGTGATGAAGGACATAGAAAATTATTGTTCCTCCTGCCCTGTGTGTCAGAGGTCGGCCCCGATGCCACATTTCCGTAGCCCGCTGGTCCCTCTACCCATCATTGAGGTCCCGTTTGAGAGAATCGCAATGGATTTGGTAGGTCCTATAATCAAGTCCGCTAGGGGGCACCAGTACATATTGGTTATAATGGACTATGCCACCCGTTATCCAGAAGCGATCCCTCTCAGAAATACCTCGGCCAAAACCATAGCCAAAGAGCTATCTCTTGTTTTTAGCCGGGTGGGTATTTGTAAAGAACTGCTTACGGACCAAGGTACACCCTTTATGTCCCGGGTTATGAAAGAGCTGTGTAAATTGCTCAAAGTGACGCAATTGCGTACATCTGTGTATCACCCCCAAACCGATGGGCTGGTTGAAAGATTCAACAAAACCCTAAAACAAATGTTGAAGAAAGTGGTGGATAGAGATGGAAAGGATTGGGACTGTCTACTTCCTTATTTGATGTTTGCTATTAGGGAGGTGCCCCAATCCTCTACGGGATTCTCCCCCTTTGAGTTACTGTATGGGAGACACCCAAGAGGGCTGTTGGATATTGCCAAGGAAACTTGGGAAAGTGAGAGTTCTCCCCACAGGAGTGTGATTGAGCATGTCGCCCTGATGCAAGATCGAATTGCACAGGTAATGCCCATCGTGAAGGAACATTTGGCCCAAGCGCAGTTGGCACAGCAGAGAGTGTACAACCGTGGAGCAAAGACCCGTACCTTTTCCCCGGGGGATAGGATATTGGTACTTGTCCCTACGGTTGAAAGTAAATTCCTTGCCAAATGGCAAGGCCCCTACGAGATAATGGAAAAAGTGAGCGAAGTGAATTACAAGGTCAGACAACCAGGAAGGCGAAAGCCCGAACAGATATATCACGTTAATCTGTTGAAAGCCTGGAGGGATAGAGAGTCCCTAGTCGCAGAAACTTGGTCACCAGCTCAAACTGGTTGCGTGATTCCGGAGGTTGGAATAGCAGCCACCTTGTCACAACCCCAACAACAGGAGGTTAAGGAGTTTGTGCTTCGCAACAAGGATGTGTTCTCTGAGCTGCCGGGACAAACATCTGGGGTAGAGCATGATATTATTACCCCGCCCGGTGAAAGGGTGGAGTTAAAACCCTATCGGATCCCAGAGGCCCGACGGGAGGCAATACGGGAGGAAGTACAGAAAATGCTGAACTTAGGGGTGATAGAGGAGTCCCAAAGTGATTGGTCTAGTCCCATTGTGTTGGTGCCTAAACCGGATGGGAGCTGGCGATTTTGTAACGATTTTCGTCAGTTGAACAAAGTTACAAAATTTGACACCTACCCCATGCCACGTATAGATGAGTTGATCGACCGGCTGGGAACAGCCCGATACATGACGACTCTTGACCTCACAAAAGGGTATTGGCAAATTCCCCTGGCCAAGTCGGCCAAAGAGAAAACCGCATTTGTAACCCCAGACGGGGCGTTCCAATATAAGAGAATGCCGTTCGGGTTACAGAATGCGCCGGCCACATTCCAGCGGAAAATGGACCAGATACTGAGGCCCCATCGGAAGTATGCTGCGGCTTACCTGGATGACGTAATTGTCCATAGCACAGATTGGGCCTCACATCTGCCAAAAGTGCAAGCAGTCCTAGACTCTATCCGGGAAGCGGGGTTTACGGCTAACCCCAAGAAGTGTACCATTGGGCAGGAGGAGGCCAAATATCTTGGGTACACCATTGGCAGGGGAGTGATAAAACCCCAACTCAACAAAGTCGAGGCCATCCAGAGTTGGCCACGTCCCAACAGCAAGAAGCAGGTACGGGCCTTTCTGGGAATCGCGGGTTATTATCGGCGCTTCATTCCCCACTTTGCTTCTAAGGCTGTGCCCCTAACCAACCTGACGAAAGGGAAAGGGTCGGTCATGATTAAATGGACCCCCGAGGCTGAGGCAGCATTCCAATTCTTGAAACAAGCCTTATGTAGCCAGCCAGTGTTGTACTCACCCGACTTCTCTAAAGACTTTGTCGTACAAAGTGATGCGTCAGATGTGGGGTTAGGAGCAGTATTGTCCCTGGTCTGGAACGGGGAAGAGCACCCAGTCATTTACCTCAGCAGGAAGTTGAAGTCCCATGAGGTAAATTACGCCACGGTTGAAAAGGAGTGTTTAGCGGTGAAGTGGGCTCTAGATTCCCTTCGGTACTATCTGCTAGGTAGGCACTTTGACATGGTTACGGATCACGCTCCGTTAAAGTGGATGGCTCAAAACAAGGAGACAAATAGAAGAGTGAATAGGTGGTTCCTGGCCCTACAGGAATTCAACTTCACAGTAAAGCATCGCCCTGGCGTTCAAATGGGGAATGTGGATGCTTTGTCTCGAGTACATGAATGCCTGATTGCTGGTGTTCCAACCCCAAGGTTAAAACAAGAGGGGGGGGTATGTGACAGCAGGAAGGTAAAGTCACCTGGTTGCATCCAGGGGGGTAGATATATTTCTCCCAGATTCAGGCTTTATGCCGACTTATACAACTAGGGAGTTGATGAAGCCCAGCTGAGGCTAGTGGGCTCATGGATGACTCATACCTCTAGGGAGAGGGCTGGGCGTCGTGCAGGCAGGGAGTTGATGAGACCAGCTGAAGCTTGTCAGCTCATTTAAAGGCCTCTATAAAAACTCCCAGATTCATTAGGTGTTTGCTCATGCCTGGAACCAGACCTGTGTGGACTGTCTAGGGAGAGTGAACCCCTGTGCGGTGAGGCAAAGCCTGTGTGGCTATTTGTTTGGACTTTTACTAAACCAGGGACTTAGGGACTAGGACAGCACCAGGCTGATCCCAGTTGTTAGTTTAGGAAACCTGCATGTTTAGTCAGAGGTCAAACTGACCAGGATTTATTTTGTTTATGTTTCTTTTTGGCTTTGCTGTGTTTTTGTCACTGTACATAGAGAAATAAACCGCACCTTTTGATTTTGAAAACCACAACCTCCGTCTGCTGGCCCTGTTTTTGTGTGGGGAGCCCAACCAGGGGGTCACACACACCCACTACCGAGTTAACCCCCTCACAAAAGGAATAGTAGTGGTAAAAAAAGCCCTTGTGGATTTATTTAACCCTTTTTTATGGGTTAATTCTCCTAGAGCAGGGCTTGACAAATTTGCTTGGAATCTAGGAGCCAGCTAAAAAAGTTAGGAGCCAGGAACGCGCCCCGTCCCACCGAGTTCGCACGCAGAAGCGAACGCATACGTGAGTAGCGCCCGCATATGAAAGAGGTGTTTAAACCACACATGTGAGGTATCGCCGCGATTGGTAGAGCGAGACCTCCTCTGTAACTCAAAACATGCAACCTGTAGAATTTTTTAAACGTCGCCTATGGAGATTTTAAAGTGTAAAAGTTTGTCGCCATTCCACGAGCGGACGCAATTTTGAAGCGTGAGATGTTGGGTATCAATTTACTCAGCGTAACATTATCTTTCACAATATAAAAAAAAATTGGGCTAACTTTACTGTTGTCTTATTTTTTAATTAAAAAAAGTGTATTTTTTCCCAAAAAAGTGCGCTTGTAAGACCGCTGCGCAAATACACTGTGACAGAAAGTATTGCAACGATCGCCATTTTTTTCTCTAGGGTGTTAGAATAAAAAATATATATAATGTTTGGGAGTTCTAATTAGAGGGAAGGAGATGGCAGTGAAAACAGACAGGGGCAGCTCTATTAGCATTGCTGGTTGTCTTGTCATACCAACGGCCACCACAAGACGGCGCCAGATCACAGAAGGAAGCATAGGCCTGCAGAAGGCCGCAAAGCCGTGGCCTCAATTACCGGCCGGCGCGGCCCGAGGAGATCGCGGCGGGGGGGGGGGCGCACGGAGACACAGGATACCCCAGCTGTGCCGCCCCAGGCGCCAGGTCCATAATCTAATTCTAGTCGCAATTGCAACCTGGCGCCAGGGGTTTGTCGAACCCTGCCCTAGATGGCTGCTGGATTAAATTTGGGTCCTGCCGTTACCCCACCTTTCACCGTCCCAGAACTAAGAGTCTATGTTAGGAAGTTTTAGATAGATGTGAGTGCCAGTCACTTCAGTCTTTCCAATGCTTTATTAACCACTTCCCGCCCAGTCAATAGCGAATTGACATCCGGGAAGTGGTTGCAATATCGATACTGGACGTCATATGACGTCCTGCAGGATATTGCCTTGCGCGCGCCCGCGGGGGCGCGCAGCGCGGTGATCGGCGACGGCATGTGTCCCTCGGACACAGCGCTTCCCCGATCACGGTAAACAGCCAATTTCATTGGCTGTTTACCATGTGATCGGCTGTGTCAAAGTCACAGCCGATCACCTGTCAAAACAAACTCGGCGGCGCGCTCCGTGCGCGCCGCCACAGGCTTGCAGAGCGGGGATCAGGGAAGGCGAGTGTCCCTTGGACACAGCGCGTCCCCGATCAGAGTAAACAGCCAATGAATTGGCTGTTTAACACGTGACCGGCTGTGTCCAATCACAGCCGGTCACAAATGTAAACAAACTCCACAGGAGTTACTACCTGATCCCTGCTCTCTCCTCACACACCGATCTGTGAGGAGAGAGAAGAGATCAGTAAGTTAGCTCAGTGTAGTTTGTCTACATAAGTTTACAGTGCACAACACGCCCCCCCCCCATAAAGAGGACCTGTCACACAGCCCAGCACATCAATCAGCCCAGCCAATCAGCCCATCTGTCAATCAGCCCATCTGTCAATCAGCCCATCTGTCAATCAATCAGCCCATCTGTCAATCAATCACCCCACCTGTCAATCAATCAACCCATCTGTCAATCAATCAGCCCATCTGTCAATCAATCAATCAGCCCATCTGTCAATCAATCAGCCCATCTGTCAATCATCTGTCACAGGCCCACCTCCATCGGTACCGCCATTGGCACCACCACACAGGCTACCAGTACCGCCATCGGTACCAGTACCACCACCAGTACCGCCACCAGGCCCAGCATCTATACTGCCACACAGGCCCGCTACCAGTATCACCACTAGTGCCGCCATCGGTACCACCACCCGTACCACCGTCGGTAGTGCCACCACCACCTGTACCACCACCTGTACCGCCATCGGTACCATCACCACCCGTACCACCACCACCTGTACCGCCATCGGTACCACCACCACCTGTGCCGCCATCGGTACCACCACCACCCATACCGCCATCGGTACCACCACCACCCATACCGCCATCGCTACCACCGCCACCTGTACCGCCATCGGTACCCGCCACCACCACCACCCGTAGCGCCATTGGTACCACCACCACCCATACCGCCATCGGTACCACCACACAGGCCCACCACTAATACCTCCATCGGTACTACCACACAGACCACTACCACCAGCAGTACCATTACACAGGCCCACCAATAAGCACTGCCATAATGTCCCAAAGGGTTTACACACCTGAGGAGGCATATGCCATTCTTGCCATGTCGGATGATGAGAGCAGCGGGGAGCTCCCATTATCCGATTCTGGTTTGGAATACGAGCCAGTGGAGGATAGTGGCTCAGAGTCCGAGTCCCCGGAGGAAACCGTCCCTCCCAAAAGAATGCGATCGGCACCAAGATCAGCACCAAGATCAGCACCAAGATCAGGAGAACTGCCCACCACCAGCAGCGCCATACCCCAGGAAGAGGAGCCCAGTACAAGCAATGGAAATGCACGCCCAACCCGAAGAATCCAGCCCCAATCCTACCTTCCCGATGCCCTGGCAAACCCCTTATGGTTGCCTGCCAACTCAGGATCCGCTATCATCCCCCCTTTCACCGCACAGCCAGGTGTGCAGCCCGACACTACAAATTTTTCTAAATTTGATTATTTTTGTTTATTTTTCCCACAAGATTTGCTGCAGAATATAGTGGATCAAACGAATCTGTATGCATCCTAATTTATTGCTGCCAACCCCGATTCTTCCTACGCCCGCATGTTCCAGTGGCGGCGTCTAACATTGGAGGAATTTAAATTATTTTTGGGCCTTATGTTCAATATGGGGCTTACAAAAAAGAACGAAGTCCATTCATATTGGTCCAAACGCCCCATCCAACACATGCCCATATATTCCGCTGTCATGTCCAGGAAAAGATACAACATGATTATGCGCTTTCTCCACTTCAATGACAATTCACAGTGCCCTCCCCGAGATCATCCCAACTATGACAAATTGTACAAGATACGCCCCCTAATCAATGCCTTTTCCCAGCGATTTGAAGAAGTTTTCATCTCAGACCAAAAAATTTGTGTGGACGAGTCCCTCGTACATTTCACCGGCCGACTCCAGTTCAAGCAGTACATACCAAGCAAGAGAGCCAGGTATGGGTTAAAATTAAATAAATTATGTGATCGAGCCACTGGATACGTCTGCAAATTCAGGATCTACGAAGGCAAAGACTCCCAGCTCCAGCCCCGTGATTGCCCCACATATATTGGAACCAGTGGGAAAATTGTCTGGGAGTTGGCATACCCCCTGTTCGGAAAAGGTTACCATTTATATGTTGATAATTATTATACCAGCCTGCCCCTTTTTCGCCACCTTTACAGTAAACAAACCCCGGCCTGCGGTACCTTCAAAAAAAAACGGAAGGGATTCCCACAAAATTTATTGACAAAAAAATTGCGACCTGGAGAATCGGCATCCATGAGGAACGAGGAGGTGTTGGCCATGAAGTGGAGGGACAAGAAAGATGTCCACATCCTCTCTACGATCCACAATGACACCATGGTGGAGATCCCAAGAAGACGCGGCTCCATTGTAAAGCCTGAATGTGTCCACGACTACAATTTGTACATGGGGGGGGGGTGGATTTAAACGACCAGATGCTACAGCCCTACTTATCAACCAGAAAGTCCCATTATTGGCACAAAAAAGTTGCGTTTCACCTGTTTCACATGGCCCTTTTTAATTCGTTTGTCTGCTACCAAAAAGCAACTCAAAATCACCGACTCCACTACCTCCAATATATCGAAGATATCATCGATGCCCTCATTTACCAACAAGATCCCGCCCCAGGAAGCATTCGCTCTGATAGTGTGAGTCGGCTTCACGAGCGACACTATCCCTTTAGCATCCCCCCCACAGAATCTGGAAGAAGACGCCAAAAGAAATGCCGTGTATGCAGCAGAGGAGGAGTAAGAAGAGACACCAGCTATTATTGTCCCGATTGTCCCTCCCAACCTGGCCTGTGCATCGGAAATTGCTTCAAAAATTATCATACATCCATTAGTTCCCCTTATTATTAACAGACTGCCATTTCCCTATTTGCCTGCTACCATGTTACTAACTACCTTCCATGTTAATTAACTGACCCTGGCCTGTTTACCGACGATGCCTCTGCCTGCCGATTTAAACCACGTTTCTGACTTCCACGTGTACCGACCTTGGCCTGTTAATCGACCATGTTTTTGCCTGCCACTTGGACTGATCTTTTGGCCATCTACTTTTAGTACACAGGGGTCTCACATATGTGAGGGGCTTCAGAATAGCGTTCTGAGTAGAGAAAACCAGTTTTTCGTTTTCTGTGCTCCAAGAACAGGGTCTGGTTGCCCGGAGGCTTCAAAGCGATTTGGGTGGGAGAAGCCTCTACCCCTGTCCCCCTGGCCCTAAGCTTGATGGTCCTTCCTGCTGCCTGGACCAATAATTTGGCTGTGCTGACCATATTACTGCCTGTAATGACCCATGACATTATGGACCATGTTTCTTCCTGCTGCTTGGACCAATACTTTGGCTGTGTTGACCATATATCTGCCTGCTGCCTCTACTGACTTTGGACAGCATTTCTGCCGGGACACCTCTGCCTGCTACCTGGACCTGTGCTTTGGCTGTGCTCTGGCTGTGCTGACAGTATCTCTGCCTGTGCGAACTATGGACAGTATTCCTGCCTGCTGCCTGGATGATTGCTTTTGCTGTCGCTGAACTCATCCCTGCCTGCTGCCTGGACCGATGCTCTCCTCTGTGGACCACTGCACTTCTAAAACCACAGGTAATCTTTTGTTATTTGGTATGTACCTGCTATGTGTTAGATATATGAAGGGCCTTCAAAAATGTGATCGGTAGTCAGAAAATGATATGTGCAATTAATGCTGCTAGAATGCCTGGAGGTGCTACTTGGATGTTGGGCCTCTGTATGTGGCCAGGCTGTGTAAAAGTCTCAAACATGTGGTATCGCCATACTCAGGAGGAGTAGCAGAATGCATTTTGGGGTGTAATTTTTGCTATGTACATATTATGCGTTAGAAATATCTTATAAATTGACAACTTTGTGTAAAAAAAATGCATTTTAATTTTTTCTCCACATTTTTCCAAAACCTTCTGGAAAAAAATGAACCGTTCAAAAGACTCATAATGCCTCATAGATTATACGTTGGGGTGTGTGCTTTCCAAAATGGGGTCATTTTGTGGAAAATTCTATTGTCCTGGTGCTCCAGGGCCTTCAAAATTGTAATAGGTGGTTGAGAAAGGATATGTGCGATTTATGCTTGTAGAACGCCTGAAAGTGCTACTTCAATGTTGGGCCTCTGTATATGGCCAGGCTGTGTAAAAGTCTCACACATGTGGTATCGCTATACTCAGGAGGAGTAGAAGAATGCATTTTGGGGTGTTATTTTTGCTATGTATATGCTATGCGTTAGAAATATCTTATAAATGGACAACTTTGTGTAAAAAAAATGCATTTTCATTTTTTCTCCACATTTTCCAAAACCTTCTGGAAAAAAATGAACCGTTCAAAAGACTCATAATGCTTCATAAATTTTACGTTGGGGTGTGTGCTTTCCAAAATGGGGTCATTTTGTGGAAAATTCTATTGTCCTGGTGCTCCAGGGCCTTCAAAAGTGTAATAGGTGGTTGAGAAAGGATATGTGCGATTTATGCTTGTAGAACGCCTGAAAGTGCTACTTCAATGTTGGGCCTCTGTATATGGCCAGGCTGTGTAAAAGTCTCACACATGTGGTATCGCTACACTGAGGAGGAGTAGCAGAATGCATTTTGGGGTGTCATTTTTGCTATGTATATGCTATGTGTTAGAAATATCTTATAAATGGACAACTTTGTGTAAAAAAAATGCATTTTCATTTTTTCTCCACATTTTCCAAAACCTTCTGGAAAAAAATGAACCGTTCAAAAGACTCATAATGCTTCATAGATTATACGTTGGGGTGTGTGCTTTCCAAAATGGGGTCATTTTGTGGAAAATTCCATTGTCCTGGTGCTCCAGGGCCTTCAAAAGTGTAATAGGTGGTTGAGAAAGGATATGTGCGATTTATGCTTGTAGAACGCCTGAAAGTGCTACTTCAATGTTGGGCCTCTGTATGTGGCCAGGCTGTATAAAAGTCTCACACATGTGGTATCGCTACACTCAGGAGGAGTAGCAGAATGTATTTTGGGGTGTAGTTGCAATTATGCATATGCTGTGTGAGAGAAAAAAACTGTTAATATGACCAGTTTGTGTAAAAAAAAAAAAAATTAAATTTTCCCAAGAATTGTGGGAAAAAAATACAACTTCAAAAAACTCACCACGCCTCTTAGTAAATACCTTGGACTGTCTACTTTCCAAAAAGGGGTAATTTTGGGGTATTTGTACTTTCCTCGCTTGTTAGTGTCTCAAGAAATGAGAGATCCCTTCAGTACATCAGGCGTGATCAGATGTGATAAATTTTCAGTGATTGCCACCATAGATTGTAGACTCTATAACTTTCACAAAGACCAAATAATATACACTAATTTGGGTTCATTTTACCAAAGATATGTAGCAGTATACATTTTGGCACAAATTTATGAAGAAAAATTACTTATTTGCAAAATTTTACAATAGAAACTAAAAAAAAGTGTTTTTTTTTTTTTTAAATTGCTGTTTTTTTGCTTATATCGCAAAAAATAAAAAACCCAGTGGCGATTAAATACCACCAAAAGAAAGCTCTATTTGTGAGAAGAAAATGATAAAAATTTTGTTTGGATACAGTGTAGCATGACTAAGTAATTGTCATTCAAAGTGTGAGAGTACTGAAAGCTGAAAATTGGTCTGGGCGGGAAGGTGCATAAGTGCATGGTATTGAAGTGGTTAAACAACTTTCAGTAGCAGAAGGATAGAGGGTTAGGGGAAGTTCAGATACCTTGTTTGCAGATCACTGATGAGGTTCTTGGATCCAGAGGACAAACAGCTTTCTATCTCTGGATCTTGCGACAACCGGATAGGTCTCTCACACTGACCTAGCAGCCGGTATGAAGCATGGACAAGTCTCTACCACAGACACAGCGATATGTGGAACTCCTGGATAATCCTCTGCCACAGGATTTTTTAGCCAGCAGTTAGTTAGTTATAGGTCAGCTGCACAGTACCAGAACCTTTAAGCCATCCGGCAGTACTGTGAGGTAGGTTAACTTAAGTGCATCCTCCAAACGAGTCACCAGGCCCTACCTGAGAAACCAGCCTTCAGCCCGGTTCTCCCCAGCAAGGGTCCCCCCCCTGGAATCTTCTCAGTTTGAGTGGCTTCTTCCGCGCAGGCAAGACAGCACAGGACCACCTTCAGTTAGGTTGGCCCCAGACAAACTTCTGGGCCTACCTGTAGCAACACAGCCTCGAGCCAGCAGGCCCCGAGGTAGAGCAGAACAATTGTCACATACCTTAGGCCAGGAGGACCATGAGGTCAGAGAGAGATAATCATGGCATCTGTCCCTTAAAGCGGGATTCCACCTGCAATTTTTTTTTTAAGTCAGCAGCTACAAACAGTGTAGCTGCTGACTTTTAATAAGGACATGTAGCGGCCTCACCCCCTCTTTCTGGTCTAGGGGTATGTTGTACGTGAGGGTGAGATGCGCTATGGCCCATGTCCTCCCCATTACTGTGGGTGAGGTGAAGGCCAGTACCTGTTATTCTCCTCGGGCCTGTGTGTCTCGTTAAGAACCAAGTCCTGCTGTACTGACACTCCCCTTTGCTCCCATTAACCAGAGTTCCACACACCGATAGAGGGTCCAACTCTTGTTTATTAACACACTCCAATAAACAGTCCTTTTCCAGCCGACTGGTTGAGACCCAATAAACAGTTCAATACGGTGGGGTGAGCAGGTCGAGGCACTGTCCTGATAAGTAAACTAAACCACTGTGGATTCACCAGCGGTTGCTAAAGCCCATGGCTTGTGAGAGAACTTAAATCTTAAGGGTCTCTACCAGAAACCCCAGAGAACAGAAACAGGAGTACCTTCGCTGCGTTGTGGCCCCTATCAGGGGGGAATATCCCTCCAAGAGAGTTACCAGAGGCCCCTCTGTCACCGGGTTGATGCTGCTCCGTCTCTTCAGAGGGGTAACCTCTCCGGCCTCCTCGCCTCAGATACGAGCCCCATCCACCTCAGGGACCCTCGGACAATCCCGCCCTTGTGGGACCCAGTCGAAGTCACTGAGCCCCAGGCCTCCAGTTTAGTACCTCACCCCAGGGTGAAGGTGCCTGGGATGGACGCCAACTCCGCTCCGACCAGGCCTAGGGCGCCTGGGCCGGAACTCCGAACCGCCCGCACCCAGGCCGAAGGTGCCTGGGCGCGCGATGCAGGAAGAAGACCTCGTGGTGAGGGCGTCTCTCCCCTTTATCTCCTCCCGCGACGCCACGGCGGGTTCCCCGCCCTCGCCGTACCATCGCTGGCAGGGGACAAAAAGGTCAGCACTGCAGCAGTGAATCTACCTTAGACCTGTGGGAAGCCCGCCACCCACAGGCCAAGGAGAACAACACACCACCAAGTCCTCCACGAATTAACAATGGTCTAAATCCTCTATGATTTACACACACCTGGGTCATACTACCACCCAGGTGTATCCCCCTAAATTTAGACCCCCGCTACAGACACTTACCTGTCCTACTCGCCCGCGATGATGGGGTCCCCCCCGATGCTGATCCCTCGGTCACTGCAGGTCCCGCGCCGCCATCCTCACTAAGGGAAACAGGCACTGAATCCTTACAGCTTCACTGCCCGTTTCCTACTGCACATGCTCTCTGGGATACACACAGTTCCCAGAAAAAAGCGCACCCCATTCACCAGAAGACACCGCGAGTAGAACGGAGGGAGAATATCCACCGATGAGGATGAAGAGGCAGATTAGGGACTTCCGCATAGCAACCGCTATTTCTGGTAAGTATAAAAAAAAAAAAAAACATTTTTTTTTCATTTTTTTTAATGATTTTTGGTAAAAAAAAAAAATTCAGGGTGGAACTCTACTTTAAATATCCTCTCCCAGAATGCACAGCAGTAAGAACACTCCCACTGGGCTGTTTCTGGGGAAAGAACAGTCAATGCACTTAAAGCGGAGCTCCGCCAAATTTTTTTTTATTAAAAGCCAGCAGCTACAAATACAGCAGCTGCTGACTTTTAATATTAGGACACTTACCTGTCCTGGAGTTCAGCGACGTCCGCAGCAGAAAATGAGCAATTGCTCGTCACTCTGCTGCCCCCACCGCCATCCTTGCGGCTTCACTGCCCGGTTCCCTACGGCGCCATTCTGACTGGTGTTCTGGGAGCCGAGTGTCTCCCAGAACACTACGGGTATTCTGTGGGAAGTGACGTGCTTCCCGCAGAGAGGACTCCCGGAAGTGGGTGCAAATACCTGTCTTAGACAGGTATCTGCACCCCCCTCCCCCCTGAAAGGTGTCAATTGTGACACCGGAGGGGGGGAGGCTTCCGATCAGCGGAAGTCCCACTTTAGGGTGGAGCTCCGCTTTAACTTGCTGTATTGTGTTATTCTTATTGAGTGTTCCCAAACTGAAGTGACATCCTGAGAGTTGCTAAGGGGAAATCTCATTAACAGGGACACTAACAGCAATTAAAGCTCAGGCAGTAACCCTTCCCTGCCAAGAAGGTATTATTATCTTCATAGCTTTCAGTACTGAACATGGCTCGTTTATGGGGGATCCTCATGTTATACTTTAATATTAAGAATTCATTAGGCAGTTTGAAGCAAATTGTCAAGTACTATCCTTTATGGGGATAAGTGGCAGTGAACAAGGCCACATGAATAATATTCATTTTACTACAGCACACATTTGGCTTATCACGGCGTGTCCATGTGTTAGACATACTGCTGGAGTGGTTGCATTGTACTGTGATAAAATCCACTCAAGTGTTCACCTTTAACACGAAACACTGGAAGTTCGATACTGCACAGCTCTTATGTGTACAAGCACTCATAGTGCATAAGTTTAAACATGTCAAAGGCATTAACTGTATGTACAGCATCTAGAGATCCCAGCTGTGCTGCAGAAGTGGAGGTTGTTTAAGGTGAACTTGTGAGGACAGACATACGGGAGCTGCCATTATGTACTTGTTTTATTAACCACTTAAGCCCCGGACCATTTGGTAGCTAAAGGACCAGAGGTGAATTCAGAATTTTGCACTGCGCTGCTTTAACTGTAAATTGTGCGGACATGCAATGTTGTACCCAAACAAAATGTGCGTCCTTTTCTTCCCACAAATAGAGCTTTCTTTTAATGGTATTTGATTGCCTCTGCGATTTTTATTTTTTGCAATATAAATGGAAAAAGACCGAAAATTTTGAAAAAAAATGATATTTTCTACTTTTTGTTATAAGAAAAATCGAATAAACTCAATTTTAGTCATACATTTAGGCCAAAATGTATTCAGCCACATGTCTTTAGTAAAAAAAACGTCAATAAGTGTATATTTATCGGTTTGCGCAAAAGTTATAGCGTTTACAAACTAGGGTACATTTTCTGGAATTTACACAGCTTTAAATTTATGACTGCCTATCTCATTTCTTGAGGTGCTAAAATGGCAGGGCAGTACAAAACCCCCCCAAATGACCCCATTTTGGAAAGTAGACACCCCAAGGAAATTGCTGAGAGGCATGTTGAGCCCATTGAATATTTTTTTTTTTGTCCCAAGTGATTGAATAATGACAAAAAAAAAAAAAAAATTACAAAAAGTTGTCACTAAATGATATATTGCTCACACATGCCATGGTTATATGTGGAATTGCACCCCAAAATACATTCTGCTGCTTCTCCTGAGTACGGGAATACCACATGTGTGGGACTTTTTAGGAGCCTAGCCACGTACGGGACCCCGGAAACCAAGCACCGCCTTCAGGATTTCTAAGGGCGCAAATTTTTGATTTCACTCCTCACTACCTATCACAGTTTTGAAGGCCATAAAATGCCAAAATAGCACAAAACCCCCCCAAATGACCCCATTTTAGAAAGTAGACACCCCAAGGAAATTGCTGAGAGGCCTGTTGAGCCCATTGAATATTTTTTTTTGTCCCAAGTGATTGAATAATGACAAAAAAAAAAAAAATTACAAAAAGTTGTCACTAAATGATATATTGCTCACACATGCCATGGTTATATGTGGAATTGCACCCCAAAATACATTTTGCTGCTTCTCCTGAGTACGGGGATACCACATGTGTGGGACTTTTTAGGAGCCTAGCCGCGTACGGGACCCCGAAAACCAATCACCGCCTTCAGGATTTCTAGGCACAAATTTTTGATTTCACTCCTCACTACCTATCACAGTTTCGAAGGCCATAAAATGCCAAAATAGCACAAAACCCCCCCAAATGACCCCATTTTGGAAAGTAGACACCCCAAGCTGTTTGCTGAGAGGCATGGTGAGTATTTTACAGCTCTCATTTGTTTTTGAAAATGAAGAAAGAATTTTTTTTTTTTTCTTTTTTTTTTTTCAATTTTCAAAACTTTGTGACAAAAAGCGAGATCTGCAAAATACTCACAATACCTCTCAGCAAATAGCTTGGGGTGTCTACTTTCCAAAATGGGGTCATTTGGGGGGGTTTTGTGCCATCTGGGCATTCCATGGCCTCCGAAACTGTGATAGGCAGTGAGAAGTGAAATCAAAAATTTACACCCTTAGAAAGCCTGAAGGCGGTGATTGGTTTTTGGGGTCCCGTACGCGGCTAGGCTCCCAAAAAGTCTCACACATGTGGTATCCCCGTACTCAGGAGAAGCAACAGAATGTATTTTGGGGTGTAATTCCACATATGCCCATGGCATGTTTGAGCAATATATCATTTAGTGACAACTTTGTGCAAAAAAAAGAAAATTGTCTTTTTTCCGCAACTTGTGTCAACATATAAAATATTCCATGGACTCGACATGCCTCTCAGTATATAGCTTGGGGTGTCTACTTTCCAAAATGGGGTCATTTGGGGGGGTTTTGAACTGTTCTGGCATTTTATACACAACATTAGGAAGCTTACATCCACTCTTCTAACCACTTGAAGACAAAGCCCTTTCTGACACTTTTTGTTTACATGAAAACATATTTTTTTTTGCAGGAAAATTATGTTGAACCCCCAAACATTATATATATTTTTAAAGCAAAGGCCCTACAGAATAAAATGGTGGGTGTTGCATTTTTTTTTTCTACACAGTATTTGCGCAGCGATTTTTCAAACGCATTTTTTGGGGAAAAAATACACTTTTTTTTATTTTAATGCACTAAAACACACTATATTGCCCAAATGTTTGATGAAATAAAAAAGATGATCTTAGGCCGAGTACATAGATACCAAACACGACATGCTTTAAAATTTCGCACAAACGCGCATTGGCGACAAACTACATACATTTTTAAAAGCCTTTAAAAGCCTTTACAGGTTACCCCGTTAGATTTACAGAGGAGGTCTACTGCTAAAATTACTGCCCTCGATCTAACCTTCGCGGTGATACCTCACATGCATGGTGCAATTGCTGTTTACATATGACGCCAGACCGACGCTTGCGTTCGCCATTGGGCAAGAGCAGGGCAGGACAGGGGTGCTTTTTTTTTTTTTTTTTTTTTTTTATTATTAATTTGGCTTTTTTATTTTATTTTTAAATTGTTCCTTCCATGTTTTTTTTTTTTATCATTTTTATTGTTATCTCAGGGAAGGTAAATATCCCCTATGATAGTAATAGGTAGTGACAGGTACTCTTTTTTTGAAAAAACTGGGGTCTAGACCCTAGATCTTTCCTCTGCCCTCAAAGCATCTGACCACACCAAGATCGGTGTGATAAAATGCTTTCCCAATTTCCCAATGGCGCTTTTTATATCCGGGGGGGGTGGGACATTCCCTCCCACTGCTTGTAAAAGCAGTCCAGAGGCTAATTAGCCACTAGGGTTGCTTTTACATTAAAGCCGGCCGCTGGCTGAAAAGAATGATACCAAGATGATACCTAAACCCGCAGGCATCAATCTGGTATAACCATTCAAAGTCCAGCAACATACCAGTACGTTGCTGGTCCTTGTTGGACATGTATTGTAATCTTTTTTTTTCATGCAGCCAGGTGGCTGAACGAAAAAAGAGATTGATCGGTGGGTATGCCCACCATTAGAATACCGCCCTTCATCCACCCACTTCTAATGATGGGCATACATGCACCATTTATATATGCCGAAGCATGGGGGCATCCTCCTGCAAAAAAGTTATGCCGCACACACATGGTCGGACTTTTCCACGGGCAAGCCTCCGTCGGAATTTCGACCGTATGTACGCGGCATTAGGAGCAAAATCGCTCCTCCGCCCCTGCTGCCCCAATGCTTCGGCATATTTGCTTCTTTTTTTTTTAACTGTGGTGGTGAAATCACCTCCTACAGCACTGGAGTCGCAGGGATCAGGCCTGTCTCTGCGAACGCTGCAGTTATGTGTGTTGTGTTTTGTAAGTGACAGTGATCGATCGATACTGCACTTGGGTGGCCTGGGCTGGACGGAGGGGCAAAACACAGGTGCTAGCAGGTATCTGGGCTGATTCCGCTAACACTGCGTTTTTGGGAACCCTAAACTGCTGGGGACGCTAGTATAGATCTGATCAGATCAGATATTGATCTGTTCAGATACTATACCACTAAGGGAGATGTATGCTTCACGCGTGGGTGTTAGCGTTACTGGCACTAACCTGACGCTGCCTGGGGTGTGACGCAGACCCTCTCTGACGCTAAAACCTAATTGATATCACCCGCCGGGCGATCAGGGGGTTAAACCTTTATTGGGTTATATACGGCGGGTGCCCTGACACTATAAAAAGCAAACTAACTAACCAGCGTCACCCGTAACACTTATATGATGATTACTGGTGAAAGGGTTAACTAGGGGCAATTAGGGGGTTAAAACCTTTATTAGATAATATATGGGGGTACCTGACACTATAAAAACCTGCGGCGAACCTAAAAAAATTACTGGCTACCGATCTGCATCACCGACGCTAAGACATCGATCAGAAAAATGATCGCTTAGCGACAGTGGTGATAGGGGGTGAAAGGGTTACCTGGGGGGCGATCAAGGGGGTTAAACCTTTATTAGATAATTTATGGGGGGTACCCGACGCTATAAAAACCTGCGGCGACCCTAAAAATTTACTGGGTACCGATCTGCATCACCGACGCCAAGACAGCGATCAGAAAAATGATCGCTTAGTGACAGTGGTGATAGGGGGTGAAAGGGTTACCTGGGGGGCGATCAAGGGGGTTAAACCTGTATTAGATAATTTATGGGGGTACCCGACGCTATAAAAACCTGCGGCGAACCTAAAAAAAAAATACTGGCTACCGATCAGCATCACCGACGCTAAGACATCGATCAGAAAAACGATCGCTTAGTGACAGTGGTGATAGGGGGTGAAAGGGTTACCTGGGGGGCGATCAAGGGGGTTAAACCTTTATTAGATAATTTATGGGGGTACCCGACGCTATAAAAACCTGCGGCGAACCTAAAAAAAATTACTGGGTACCGATCTGCATCACCGACGCCAAGACAGCGATCAGAAAAATGATCGCCAAGCGACGGCGGTGCTAGGGGGTGAAAGGGTTATCTGGGGGGTGATCAAGGGGTTAAACCTTTATTAGGGGGGGTTAGGGGGCTACACTGGACCTAAAACTAAATGTAGTGACACTTTTACAGTCACAAATGTCACTGATTGCAGTGATCAGTAAATAAATGGTCACTGCAATCAGTGACACTGTGACTGGGGGCTGGGGGGTGATCTGGGGGGGCTGGGGGGTGATCTGGGGGGGCGATTTATGTGCCTATGTGTGCTGGTGTTAGTGTAGTGTTAGTGCACTGACCTGTGTGTCTTCTCTTGTACGACGCTCGGTATATGTGAGCGCCGCACAGGAGATGACATCACTTCCTCCTGCTTTCTCTATCTGTGTAAACATTACACAGACAGAGGGGGCATTTCTATTCGCCGGGAGCGATCGTGGGGGGGTGGTCGGAATCGAACGGCCGCCCCCCCATCTCGGAACGCTCCCAGACGAATTCCGACCGCTCACTGTACAGAAGGGGGGTCCGATCGGACCCCCCAACTGTACAAAGGCAATCACGTATGCTCTACGTGATTGTGCCTGTCGGTGCCATTGTGCCGACGTATATATACAGTGAGCGGTCGTTAAGTGGTTAAAGATGCAGACTCTAATGCCACGTACACACGATCGGATTTTCCGTCGGAAAACCTTGGTTGTTTTTTCCGACGGAATTCCGCTCAAGCTTGGCTTGCATAAACACGGTCACACAAAAGTTCTCGGAACTTTCGACTGTCAAGAACGCGGTGACGTACAACACTACGACGAGTCGAGAAAATTAAGTTCAATGCTTCCGAGCATGCGTCAAATTGTTTCCGAGCAAGCGTCGGAATTTTGCGCGTTGGAATTGCTACAGACGATCGGAATTTCCGATTGGAATTTTTTCCGTCTGAAAATTTGAGAACCAGCTCTCAAATTTTTGCTGGCGGAAATTCCTACAGGAAAAGTCAGATGGAGCATACACACGGTCGGAAATTCCAACCAAAAGCTCACATCGGACTTTTCTTGTCAGAATTTCCGATCGTGTGTACGCGGCATAACGTCTGTCATTCTGATTCTTTCCTTATTGGCCATTAAGTCCCTAGAGTGGAACAAGCATGCTTGTTTTTCAAAATGTCCAAAAGGGACAAAACCTGCAGTAGAAACACTCTTTTTTACAAAAAGTAGGGGATCCATCTATTTTCTATTGCTGCCAGGAAGTAAGTAAAAACTCCCCAGTGAGGCACCAAACACATAAAAACTGAACATTGTTTCTAATCTTAAGCCTCGTACACACGATCGGATATTCCAACAACAATTGTCCGACGGATGTGTTTTGTCGGACAATCCGACCGTCTGTATGCTCCGTCGGACAATTGTTGTCGGAATTTCCAACAAAAAATGTTGGTTGTGCATGCTTTTAAATTGTCTGACAAAAAATGTGTTCCATCGGATTATGCGATCGCGTGTGCACAAATCCGTCGGACTAAAATCCAAAGTACAAACACGAATGCTCAGAAGCAATGCTAACCATAAGACAACTGTAGCGGGGGTTTGAATTTAGGGGGATACACCTGGGTGGTAGTATGACCCAGGTGTGTATAAATCATAAGAGGATTTAGACCATTTAAATCATGGAGGACTTGGTGGTGTACTATTTTCCTTGGCCTGTGGGTGGCGGTGTTACCACGGGTCAGGGTACAATCACTGCCACAGTGCTGTCCTTTTTGTCCCGTTTCGGCAGTGGTACAGCGGGGGCGGAGAACCTGCTGTGGCGTCACGGGAGGGGATAAAGGGGAGAGACGCCCTCGCCACGAGATCTTGTCGAGCGCGCGCCCAGGCACCTTAGGCCTGGGTGTGGGCGGTCCGGAGTTCCAGCCCAGGCGCCCTAGGCCTGGTCGGAGCGGAGATGGCGTCCATCCCAGGCACCTTAAGCCTGGGGTGAGGTACTACACCGGAGGCCTGGGGCCCAGTGACTTCGACTGGGCTCCGCAAGGGCGGATGAGTCAGAGGGACCCTGAGGTGGATGGGGCCCATGTCTGAGGTGAGGAGGCCGGAGAGGTTACCCGTCTGAAGAGTCCGGAGCACCATCAACCCGGTGACGGAGGGGCCTCTGGTAACTCCCTTGGAGGGACATCTTCCCCCTGACAGGGGCCACAACGCAGCGAAGGTACTCCAATTCATGTTCTTCAGAGTCGCTGGTAGAGACTCACAAGTTTCAAGTTTCTCTCTCTAGCCAATGGCTATAGCAACCGCTGGTGAAACCACAGTGGTTTAGTTTATCGTTAGGACAGTGCCTCGACCTGCTCACCCCACTGTATTGAACTGTTTATGGGTCTCAACCTATCGGCTGATAAAGAACTGTTTTAATTGTGTGCTACAATAAAACAAGTGTTGGATCCTTATCGGTGTGTGGAACTCTGGTTAATGGGAGTGAAGAGGAGTGTCAGCACAGCAAGACTTGGTTTTTAATAGAAACACACAGGCCCGAGAAGAATAACTGGTACTGGCCTTCACCTCACCTGCTGCAATGGGGAGGACATGGGCCGTAGCTTATCTCACAGACAAGATACCCCTAGAAAAGAGCTATCGGAAAACCGATTCACAAAAGGAGGGAGTGAGGCCACTACACGAGGGGGCTCGTAAGTCCAGGATGATGTGTGTTTTAACCATGGAACTGAGAACGGCTGTGTTTGAACTTTGCTGCCCGGAGGAGTTCCGAGTGGGTCGGCCATGTGATCGGCCAGAGTGCATCCCTGCTCAAAGTCGTGGACATGACCCTAAGACGGGAAAGGCCCATGCAGAAGAGCGAGAAGAGGGAGAAGTCCAGCCGTGTGACGTACTACATGTGGGGGCTTTTACTGCACTGCGCCATGAGGCACTCATAGCTGCGCAGTTTGTGGGCGGAGACTGGGCGGAGCCCGCGAAAACGTGAAAGTTGTGGGAGGAGTCTGGTCATGTGAGGAGATACATGTGGAGACTTCGGCGCGTGGTCAGTGAGTGATGGAGCAGCAGATAGTCGGGATGACCTCAAGTTCCCCGTGGATTCCGGTTCCCTACCCCACGAAGATGACTGCTTTTGCTTCTCCCCTTACAGACACGGGGATAAGACTTAGACCCCGAGGGCAGTTGGCTCTGTACACCTGCAGAGACACGGAGGCCCTCGGCGTGATCTGTCCTGGGTGCTCGGGACTGGTGGTCAACCTGAAGCCATTTGGGCGTTGCGAGGCATGCAAGGAGTTTCTATTCGAGGTGGAGCCATCCACAGTAAGGCCCCGGGCCCTTGCCTCAACTGCCTCACAGGTACCGCTACTCCGGAAAGGGGAGATCCAGGCCTTTGCGGAGGTCCCCGTGCGCACTGACCAGGGCGATGTGACTGCTGAACCAGAGACTGGGAAAGAAAAATCCGAGGATGCTGCTTCGGTCACCACAGATTCCCTGCTCCCACCTCCGAAGAGGAATGTTGGCCTGGCACAGGCGTCCTGTGGTCGTGGTCGAGCTTCGCCCCGTCGCTTGACGGGCCTGGATGGATCCGGTTGGAAGAGTCCTGGACATCCCTGTTCTTCCAAAGGTCCAGGTGAGCCAGGGTCTGGGACTGTGGTGTTGGTTGGAGGTGTCGGGAGTCCACAGTCGGTGGAGCCCGCCAGGGAGGGTGGTTCCGTGTCTACTGGGAACTACCTACCCGCAGAGATGTACGACACCTCCAACCTAGAATCGCTGTCGGACTGTGGAGATGACCTTGAAATAGACAAACTTTTTCACCGCAAAGGCTGGGACAAAATGCCATTACTTGTGTTACCTGCACCACGGGATCTGCCTATGTCCACGGGAGACAGCACGCCCCGGGCGGAAGCCCCGGAGCTCACAAGGAAACCTAGTCCTTCGCTTGTCATTTCACCACCCGCAGCATCACCCGTTCTGGTGGCGGGGCCACAGCGCGCATCACTACGGGCACCAAGATTCAAACCGACGGAGGTAGTGAAAGTACCTCGGCATCCAGAGGCCCTTGTTCCGCCAGGAGAAGGTGAGCGGGCCACAATGCCTCCTTTGGCCCGACTGCAGTGGCTCTTCTGCCAGAGGGTCGCCCGTGAGTACGGATGGGAATATCCTTACTTGCCTCAGGACTTACTTTTTGAGGTCGAAGTCCTGCGACAGAGATGGTATGACGAGTTTGTTTGGGAGAAGCTTAAAGTGCCGCATGTCCGCCGGTACTTGTCCTGCTCACCATCAGTGTCCAAACAATTCAGGGACTGCAGAGCAGAATGGATGTGGGGCCGTCATATCCACGCAGACAAGGTGCTTATCTGCTGGAAGGATGGAGAGGACATTGATTATTCGGTTGAAACTTTTGATAAGCATCTGAAGCCCCTGTTCTTGCCGCATCCGAAATTTTATTTGTGAGGAGAGAAAAGAAAAACAAAACTCTCCTGTATGTTCTTTCTGCTGCTGAACTTTCTGGAAGTGTTTTTGCCAGAATATCAGAACTGGGCCCTAGTTTTTTATTTGGGCTTTTCTACTTTCTACTACTGTTTGTTTTGTTCTCTCTTTCTTCATACATCAGAGACAAAGACTTTGGGGTAGAATCAGAGTAGGGACGCAAGAAGAGGGAAGGTTGCCTGGAAGATTTCACCAAGTGTCATTACCGCGGCACTGTCACCAGGAGGCAGTGTTGCGCAACGGCTGTTTGTTGTTTTTTTACATTTGCATCACCTTACTCATTGGAGCGAATGGGTCCCTCGGTTGACGGACCCATTCATTCCAAGTTAACACAAATGTGTTAGGATGTTGTGTTTTTTTGTTTCCCTTCTGCAGGAGATTCATCTGTCAAGACTGCTGAGTATGGGGTGGTTCTTAGACAGTGATGGGAGGGATTGTATATGTGTATATGTTCAGATGGTTTTACTGAAAAGTTTTATTATTGTATGTTCCCCTTCCCTTGAGCAGGTCGTGGCACAATTGGAAAGACATTTTTTTGAGGGATGGCCTCTGGGGTCAGGCTTATGTTACCACTTCATGGAGACATGGGCTTGCACCAGACGCTGGGGACCAGCGTCAGATCACTAGGGGGAGAGTGTAGCGGGGGTTTGAATTTAGGGGGATACACCTGGGTGGTAGTATGACCCAGGTGTGTATAAATCATAAGAGGATTTAGACCATTTAAATCGTGGAGGACTTGGTGGTGTACTATTCTCCTTGGCCTGTGGGTGGCGGTGTTACCATGGGTCAGGGTAGAATCACTGCCGCAGTGCTGTCCTTTTTGTCCCATTCCGGCAGTGGTACAGCGGGGGCGGAGAACCTGCTGTGGCGTCACGGGAGGGGATAAAGGGGAGAGACGCCCTCGCCACGAGGTCTTGTCGAGCGCGCGCCCATGCACCTTAGGCCTGGGTGCGGGCGGTCCGGAGTTCCAGCCCAGGCGCCCTAGGCCTGGTCGGAGCGGAGTTGGCATCCATCCCAGGCACCTTAAGCCTGGGGTGAGGTACTACACCGGAGGCCTGGGGCCCAGTGACTTTGACTGGGCTCCGCAAGGGCGGATGAGTCCGAGGGACCCTGAGGTGGATGGGGCCCATGTCTGAGGTGAGGAGGCCGGAGAGGTTACCCGTCTGAAGAGTCCGGAGCAGCATCAACCCGGTGACGGAGGGGCCTCTGGTAACTCCCTTGGAGGGACATCTTCCCCCTGACAGGGGCCACAACGCAGCGAATGTACTCCAATTCATATTCTTCAGAGTCGCTGGTAGAGACTCACAAGTTTCAAGTTTCTCTCTCTAGCCAATGGCTATAGCAACCGCTGGTGAAACCACAGTGGTTTAGTTTATCGTTAGGACAGTGCCTCGACCTGCTCACCCCACTGTATTGAACTGTTTATGGGTCTCAACCTATCGGCTGATAAAGAACTGTTTTAATTGTGTGCTACAATAAAACAAGTGTTGGATCCTTATCGGTGTGTGGAACTCTGGTTAATGGGAGTGAAGGGGAGTGTCAGCACAGCAAGACTTGGTTTTTAATAGAAACACACAGGCCCGAGAAGAATAACTGGTACTGGCCTTCACCTCACCTGCTGCAATGGGGAGGACATGGGCCGTAGCGTATCTCACTCTCACAGACAAGATACCCCTAGAAAAGAGCTATCGGAAAACCGATTCACAAAAGGAGGGAGTGAGGCCGCTACACAACATTAGCAGAAGTTGCCCAAAGGGTGGCGCTAAAGAGCTGGAAAAACAGAGGGGGCGTGTCCTGATGTGAGAGCCGGCAGACGTGTATCTGGGGAGCTCCGGGTATCCTGACCTGAATCCTTTGCCATCCGTGCACCTACTTCGCTCAAATTGATGGATACCCGTGCCAGTCTGTTCCCCTGTGTCCCCTGTCTTATCCTGGGCCGAAATTGCAGAGATTCTCTGCCCGAGACGCCTGCACGCCGAAACTTCCACACACCTGCGGCCGCCGCCATCTTGCCGGCCTGTGATATTCTGGGGAGACCTGATCCCGGCTTGCCTGGAGGTAAGAGACTGTCCTCCGACCACATCTGCCTGTCCATCCACCCTCCTGGCATGATCCGGAGGCCCGCCTGGCTGCTGGAGGGGTCCGTGGAGGCCGCTACATAGTGCGGCCTAGTGAAGCCTGTGAAGCAACGGTGTTTCCTGAACCGCCGTCCCGCCGGAGGTGCACCGTGGCCGCGAATCGCCTATCTCTTCATGCCCTGTCACTCCTGCCAAGACCGGAGTGCCTCCCAGCAGAGATTGCTTGTCTAGGCCAGCTGAGGTACTCCTGGGGCCTAACATCTCCTGTCCTCTGCCACCCCTTTGCCTCAGTTCTACTGCTCTGGTTCCAGCATTACATCCCTACCACCTTGACCCTGCCTGTGTGTCTGCTGTGAAGTGAGGGGCTGCTGGCGACCACTGACGGCCTGTCCAGCTTGGGATCTGTCTCTGTCTGCATGTCTGCTGTGTAGTCCGGGCTGGTGGCGGATGCTGCCGGCCTGTCCAGCTTGTACTCTCCTGGGACTCAACACCTGCTGCCAGCTTGGGTCGCCCCTTACCTGCCTCCTGGTTGGCCATCCATACACAGACAAATATCCTGTATAGGGGGCCCCCTTGGTTAACTGTCAGATGTCCTCCTCCTCCAAAAAAGGGAAGGGGTCCTCTAAGGCCGCAAAGACCAACACACCACTCCGGCTACCACCGCCGTCTTCCCCACAAACAGATCCCGTATTGGTGGGACGGCTTCGGGCCTTGCTAGCCGACTTGGAGATGGATCCTGTTGAGGCTCCGTTGGCAGAGGGGCCAGCCCCACTGGCTCAAGACGGTACAGCTATGATCCTTGCTGCGATCGAGCAAAGTAGGACCTCGCTGCTGGTGCGCATTGACCACCTCGCTGAAGAGTGTAACCTCATACGAAACGACCTTGACAAAATAC
The DNA here is from genome assembly GCA_029206835.1 of Rana muscosa. NCBI lineage: Eukaryota > Metazoa > Chordata > Amphibia > Anura > Ranidae > Rana > Rana muscosa. The sequence goes on along the minus strand of CM055119.1, from coordinate 118,773,173 downwards.
GGGGTAGAATGTCCGAAACCGAGTCCAGAGTGTCAGCCACTGAAGATCTTACGGCCTCCCATGCCGCCTCCATTGCCGAACTGCAGCGCACAGTACAGTCCCTTGTCACAAAATCGGATGATGCTGAGAACAGGCTGAGGCGCAATAATGTCAGAGTCCTGGGTCTGCCTGAGGGAGAAGAGGGGGATCACCCTGCTGTATTTGCGGAGGAGTTCTTTAAAAATCTCTTGGGCTTTACAGACGTTCCCCCTACTTACGTGGTTGAAAGGGCTCACCGGGTGCCCACGGGCCGAGCCATCCCGGGGAATCCTCCCAGGCCTTTTTTGGTCCGCTTCCTTAACTATCGGGACAGGGACAGGATTCTCTCGGAAGCCCGCCAACATCCCACGCTCAAATATTGCAACTCATCTGTCCTCCTTTTCCCTGATTTTTCGGCGGATTTGCAGAGAAAGAAAAAAACCTTTAATGATGTCCGCAAACGACTTAGAGATAAGAACATTAAGTATGGCATGCTTTACCCAAGCCGCTTACGAGTCCAACATGATGGGGCAGTCCGCTTCTTTGACAACCCAGCAGATGCTGACGACTGGCTGACCAACTTGCGCTGAAGGGTTCTTCTCACTGATCCATCTGATGCACGGATCTTCCACATCCTTGTCTGCTCTATCCTACTATACTTTATATAACCACCGGAGTTACCTCAAATGTTCCTTTACACGTGACCCCCACGTGTTTTTGTTTGCCCCCCTTTTTTCTTCTTTTTTTTTTTTTCTATTGAGTCGCTGACTTTGTTGTTCGCTGACTTTGTTGCTACTGGTTTTTGGGATCAATATCCCCCGTCCCTCTGCTCCCTGTTCTCACAAGACGGAAGAGACACTGCCCGTTGGTGGAGTGGGCGGACTAACACCAGAAGTGTAAAGCCCCCAGATTAGGGGTTAACTTGCACCCTTTCGTTCAAGTTTTTTTTTTCTGGGTAAAAACTATTCCCAGACCTTCCCCACTGTTAGGTGGAAGGCTGAGATATAGTAGGATAGGCACCCGTGCCTGGGAAGTTTGATTATGGATTTATTCCACATACTCCAGGGGTGTGTCGGTCCTCGTCCACAAGAATTTCCCCTGTGTTATTGAGGAGATCCGTACTGATCCCCAGGGGAAATTTGTGATAGTGGTGTTTACGTTATGGTCTATCAAATATATTATTATAAATCTGTACATCCCTCCCCCGTTTTCATCCGCAATATTGTAAGAGGTTCTGGAAAAGATTTCACCTTTCTGCCCGGGGAGGGTTCTGGTTATGGCAGACTTCAATGCCATTTTGTCGCCTGAGCTAGATAGACCTACCCCGCCTAAGAAACAGTGTATGGACCTCTCTGCCTGGGCTCAGGCGGTGGGGCTGGTGGAGGTCTGGAGGTGGAAGCACCCTACCGCAAGGGCTTATTCGTGCTTTTCGGCATCCTATAAAACTGCGTCGCGGATAGACCTGGCCTTCTCCAACCCTGCACTGTTAGCGGATGTGTTGGAGACGTCATATCTGTCTAGCGGGCTGTCTGATCATAGTCCCCTGGTGGTGGTGCTTCGCTCCCCGGCTTCCCGGAGCGCTGCGCTCTGGAGGTTGGGCACACAGTGGGTCTCTCACCCGGACCTTGCTGACAAACTGCCGCCCCTGCTGTCTGAGTTCTGGGAAAATAATAAGGAATCCTCTTCTCCCGACATTGTTTGGGATGCCTTTAAAGCTTTCACGAGGGGACAGTATATTTCTTCTATTGCTAGCATTAAAAAACAACAGTCGGCTGCTACTCTGGTGCTGCAGACGGCTGTTGATGAACACACTGCTACGTATAGTAATGACCCCACCCCTGTTCACTTTGATCTGCTGATGGCGGCTCAGCGGGAACTGCAGTTACACCTGGCTGAGGTCACGCGACTCGAATCGTATAGGGGTACATAGAGGGCCTTTGAACAAGGTGATCGAAATGGCCGCCTGCTGGCCATGATGGCACAACATGACCAACCCCTTACCCTTGTGTCTACCTTACAGACCCCGGGGGGAGGGATGGTGTCCTCCCCCTCTGATATCCTACAGACTTTCAACTCCTTTTATGGCACTATGTACTCGTCCGGTCTGTCCTCAGATTTTCAGCCCGAGTCGCTGAGCGGCCTGTTGGATCCATTGGCGCTTGGCTGGCTCTCTGACCACGAAAGAGAGACTTTGGTCCAACCTTTTACGGCCTTAGAGGTCATAAAGGCTATCCGGTCCTTCCCCCCCGGCAAGGCACCGGGGCCGGATGGGCTTCCGATAGACTTTTATAAGGCTCATGTGTAACTTTTAGCACCCCTGTTGGCACAATTGTATACCGTATGTCTGGCAGACGGTGGTCTGCCTGGTTCTATGTACCATGCCTACTTGACACTGATATACAAGGCCCCCAAAGACCCCACTTCCTGTGCTTCATATCGCCCTATTGCACTACTTAACTCTGACTTTAAAATTCTGACTAAGCTTCTGCCCCTTCGGTTATATCCCATGCTACCTTCAGTGATAGACCCAGACCAGACGGGTTTCATGCCCCGTAGGTCCACAGATGTTAATCTCAGGAGGTTGTTCACTAACATACATGCTCACCACCTTAATATGGGTTCTCGGGCGGTGGCCTCTCTAGACGTGGAAAAGGCCTTCGATACGGTCGAGTGGCCCTTTTTATGGGAAACATTATGCAGGATGGGGTTTCCTCTTCTATTTATCAAGTGGCTCCAGGTGATTTACAAATGCCCCACTTCCTCGGTGCGCTTGGGGGGTGGACTATCTGTCCCCTTCGGGCTTACCAGGGGAACGAGGCAGGGCTGCCCTCTCTCTCCGGCTTTGTTTGCCCTGGCTATCGAACCGGTGGCGGAAGCACTTCGCACCTCACCGCACATTAAGGGTCTCAGACTCGGGTTGCTGGAGAAGAGGGTAGCCTTGTACGCTGACGACATGCTGCTCTTCCTCAATGATGCCGGCCCGTCCTTGCAGGGTGCGCTAAGTATTCTGGAAACCTTTGCTGAGGTCACTGGTCTTAGGGTAAATTGGTCTAAATCCCTGCTGTTCCCGATTGATCCATCGGCCAAGTCCACATCCCCTCCTGATAGCCCCCTCCTGTGGGTAGATTCCTTTAAATACTTAGGGGTGCATGTCTCTGGTTCGGCCTCTGACTTTATATCTCTAAATCTCACCCCAGTACTTTTAGAGTCCCAGACGAAACTCAAATCCTGGAGTAACCTGCCCCTGTCATTATGGGGGCGAGTTAACCTCATAAAAATGAAGATTATCCCCAAGTTAACGTATCTTTTCCGCCACTCCCCACAATGGGTGCCCAAGTCTTTTTTTCAAAAATTGAACCACATCTTTTCTTCCTTCCTATGGGGCCCCTCTCCACCCCGGTATCGATTGATGACTCTAATGAGGCCGCGAACGCAGGGCGGCATGGCATTTCCGGACTGTTATAAGTATTACCTCTCCGCGCAGTTGGTGACAGCGGCGTGGTGGCTACAGCCGGACAAAACGAACTCGTCGACTGTGCTGAAAGCGACAGTGGTCGGTTCGCTGGAAGCTCTTCAATTGTTACTTTTTAGGGGCCCTCGTGCCCCTTATCCTCTGATCCCCTCTATGCTTACCACCCTGCGAGCATGGCGGACAGGGCTAGCCATAGAGAAATGTAAACGGTCTGAGATCTCTCCCAATGCCCCTATCTGGCTGAACCCTAGCCTATCCCACTTCTACAAAATCCCTGACCCCTCCGCGTGGACAAAATACGGTATCAAACTAGTGTCACACATAGTATCTCAAAACTCCTTACTCCAGTTCTCGCACCTCTCCTCACAGTACAACCTACCCAACCATTTCCTATTCAGATATCTCCAGCTGTCCCATGCATTTGCGGTGCAATTTCCACAATCTTCGTGTATTGTGGAGCAGTCGGAACTGGAGAGGACACTTAGATTTAGCTGTGGAGAAAAGCCCACCTCGCATCTCTATTCGTACTTGATCTTTGTGTCTCTTCCACCTCTTGACAAACTCTGGAATAAATGGCAGACTGATATCCCCACGTTGGATAATGATGACTGGGATGATGTGTGGGACCTCCCCTTCAACACCCTAGTCTCCATGCGTGACAGGTTAGTGAAATACAAAATAGTTCATAGGGCTTATTTCACCCCACACAGACTTCACAGGATGGACCCTACTCATTCCTCCGAGTGTTGGAGATGTGGCGCCTCACCGGGCGACTTCTCCCACATCTTCTGGCATTGTTCAGGGGTCCAGCGATATTGGGAAATGGTGCTGGATTTGGTTAACAAAGCTGCCTTAGTGGATGTGCCTTTGACAATGGAGGTGTGCCTTTTGGGGCTCATTGAGACCATTGTGCCGTCCTCTGCCAAACGCACGCTAATTACCCTGCTTCTCTTCTATGCTCGCAAGAACATTGCTATGCAGTGGAAGAAGCCTGCCCCTCCCTCTTTGATGCAATGGAAACGCTTAGTGAACAGCAGCCTTCCTTTATACAAGGATACTTATGCTAATCGGGGTTGCCCACTGAAATATGACAAGGTGTGGCGCACTTGGTTAGCAGAGCCTGAAACTGCTTAGTGAGTTGGGGGTGAACCAGGTCATCCTTTTCTTTAAATGACCTCTGATATGTTTTTTATTGACTAGTGGGTTTTCTCATATTGTATACCCTCCTATATTTCCCTTGGGCGGTATTGGTGTACCCTTCCACTGTTTTGCATTGTATCGCTGGGTTCTCGTTGCAAACTGTATTATTTATGTACATGCTCTTTTTCTATGCTGTAGGTGCTTAAGCTGGGTGTGTTGTATGTGTTGTAAAACTTCAATAAAAAAAAATTATAAAAAAAAAAAAAAAGAGCTGGAAAAACACGTAGTATGTCTATTACATCACTACATTCGTGTTTGTTGGCTGAAAATGTTCTCCCGTGTGTATGCATACCAAGTTCACGGACAACGTCCCTTCGGACAAAAATCCACGGAAAAGTCAGATGAAAGTCCAATCGTGTGTACGAGGCTTTAATTGGAAAATATCAAAGAGCTGGATGGAAAATTGTTGGCTGAGCATCACCTCCATCCAATCAGATGCACACAATGTTTGAATATTTTGACTGCTTCCAGGGCGGGCTGTCAAAATACAATAGCCACAGTGGGTGATTCGTCCATCTATGGTGTATAGTGCAGATGGGAGAATCATGAGCTGTAAAGAAAATACAGGTCCTTCTCAAAAAATTAGCATATTGTGATAAAGTTCATTATTTTCTGTAATGTACTGATAAACATTAGACTTTCATATATTTTAGATTCATTACACACAACTGAAGTAGTTCAAGCCTTTTCTTGTTTTAATATTGATGATTTTGGCATACAGCTCATGAAAACCCAAAAATCCTATCTCAAAAAATTAGCATATCATGAAAAGGTTCTCTAAACGAGCTATTAACCTAATCATCTGAATCAACTAATTAACTCTAAACACCTGCAAAAGATTCCTGAGGCTTTTAAAAACTCCCAGCCTGGTTCATTACTCAAAACCGCAATCATGGGTAAGACTGCCGACCTGACTGCTGTCCAGAAGGCCATCATTGACACCCTCAAGCAAGAGGGTAAGACACAGAAAGAAATTTCTGAATGAATAGGCTGTTCCCAGAGTGCTGTATCAAGGCACCTCAGTGGGAAGTCTGTGGGAAGGAAAAAGTGTGGCAGAAAACGCTGCACAACGAGAAGAGGTGACCGGACCCTGAAGAAGATTGTGGAGAAGGACCGATTCCAGACCTTGGAGGACCTGCGGAAGCAGTGGACTGAGTCTGGAGTAGAAACATCCAGAGCCATCGTGAACAGGCGTGTGCAGGAAATGGGCTACAGGTGCCGCATTCCCCAGGTCAAGCCACTTTTGAACCAGAAACAGCGGCAGAAGCGCCTGACCTGGGCTACAGAGAAGCAGCACTGGACTGTTGCTCAGTGGTCCAAAGTACTTTTTTTGGATGAAAGCAAATTTTGCATGTCATTCGGAAATCAAGGTGCCAGAGTCTGGAGGAAGACTGGGGAGAGGGAAATGCCAAAATGCCTGAAGTCCAGTGTCAAGTACCCACAGTCAGTGATGGTCTGGGGTGCCATGTCAGCTGCTGGTGTTGGTCCACTGTGTTTTATCAAGGGCAGGGTCAATGCAGCTAGCTATCAGGAGATTTTGGAGCACTTCATGCTTCCATCTGCTGAAAAGCTTTATGGAGATGAAGATTTCATTTTTCAGCACGACCTGGCACCTGCTCACAGTGCCAAAACCACTGGTAAATGGTTTACTGACCATGGTATTACTGTGCTCAATTGGCCTGCCAACTCTCCTGACCTGAACCCCATAGAGAATCTGTGGGATATTGGGAAGAGAAAGTTGAGAGACGCAAGACCCAACACTCTGGATGAGCTTAAGGCCGCTATCGAAGCATCCTGGGCCTCCATAACACCTCAGCAGTGCCACAGGCTGGTTGCCTCCATGCCACGCCGCATTGAAGCAGTCATTTCTGCAAAAGGATTCCCGACCAAGTATTGAGTGCATAACTGAACATAATTATTTGAAGGTTGACTTTTTTTGTATTAAAAACACTTTTCTTTTATTGGTCGGATGAAATATGCTAATTTTTTGAGATAGGATTTTTGGGTTTTCATGAGCTGTATGCCAAAATCATCAATATTAAAACAAGAAAAGGCTTGAACTACTTCAGTTGTGTGTAATGAATCTAAAATATATGAAAGTCTAATGTTTATCAGTACATTACAGAAAATAATGAACTTTATCACAATATGCTAATTTTTTGAGAAGGACCTGTATATATATGTGTATGGCCAGCACTGCGCACTCTGTCCAAAAAGGAGTCTGGGCTAGTAAAAAACTATGAAGCCCCACTCCAGTTTTCAGGATGAGAATATTTTGTGTGATATCCATAGCCAACTTAACCTTCAAAATAGTTAATTTTAAAATCAGCATTAAATCCAGCAGGTGTCTTGGTATTGCTGCTGTCCATATTAACTGCCATATTTTGGCACTTCGGCCTCGTACACACGACCGAGTTTCTCGGCAAGAACCAGCAAGAAACTTGCTGGCAGAGATGTCTTGCCGAGAAATTCGTTTGTGTGTATTGTTTCTCGTCAAGAAAACCGACAAGTAATCTCGACGAGAAAATAGAGAACCTGCTCTCTATTTTCTCGTCGAGATTCTCGTCAGCCTGTTTCTCGACGAGAAAAGTGAGTGTGTGTACACTTACCTGTCCTCCGGGAAGCCCGCGCATGTTCGAAATGAATTCGACGCATGCGCGGTAGCTTCCTAGGCATAGGTAGGGTATACCAAGATGGCGGCGACGGCATCGAATGTGACGAGCGCATGCTCATCGTATTCGATGACGTCACCGCGTTCGCTCCATTCAAAGAACCGCGGGTTCTTTGAATGGATCGTGTGTACACTCGGCCGGGACAAGTTTCTTGTCCAAGAATCTCGTCGAAAAAAACGACATGTTTTTTTCGACGAGAATCTCGGCCGTGTGTACGAGGCTTAACTTCCAACTAATGTTCTCTGTATAGGAATATGACCTGTATTGTGTGTTATCCTAATGAACTTTCAGGGCTTGTCAGTAGGGTTGCCACCTGTCCGGTTTTGACCCGGACAGTCTGGTTTTTGACACATGTGCCCGGGTTTCAACCCGCCTGAAACCCGGACACATATAGCAACTGTTCAACAACTGTCCTGTGGCCCCGGCCACAACATCTAGAGCGGGCGCATCGATTCCCGAGCCCGCCGCCATCAATATACACTGTCACATACACACACTGCCTGTGACTGGCTGAAGGAGTCATGTGCGTGCCGCGCTCCGGTCTGTGATTGGCCTGGTGGAGCTGGTAAATGGTCACATGTGGAGGCGGGGCTGGGCTGTGGGTGATCGCAGCCGCTCGGAGTCCCGCCTCCCTGCCTGGCGCACTGTTTCTCTGAGGTGAGGTCTCTCTGCCATCCGCTCTTCAACCCGCCCGTCTGTAAGCCCCCACCTTCTGTCAGCCCGCCCCTCTCTATAAGCCACCCCCCTCTGTCAGCTCGTCCTTCTCTGTAAGGCAGCCCCCCTCTCTATCAGCAACCCCCCGTCAGCCCTCCTCTATCAGCAACCCCCCCTGTCAGCAACTCCCTCCTCTGTGTCAGCAACCCCCCTTCTATCAGCAACCCCCCTTCTATCAGCAACCCCCCTTGTCAGCCCCCCTCTATCAGCAACCCCCCTGTCAGCAACTCCCCCCTCTGTGTCAGCAACCCCCCTTCTATCAGCAACCCCCCTGTCAGCAATCCCAGCTGTCAGCAACCCCCCTTGTCAGCCCCCCTCTATCAGCAACCCCCCTGTCAGCAACTCCCCCCTCTGTGTCAGCAACCCCCTTCTATCAGCAACCCCCCTGTCAGCAATCCCCCCTGTCAGCAACCCCCCTTCTATCAGCAACCCCTCCTGTCAGCCCCCCTCTATCAGCAACCCCCCCTTCTATCAGCAACCCCCCTGTCAGCAATCCCCCCTGTCAGCAACCCCCCTTCTATCAGCAGCCCCCCTGTCAGCCCCCCTCTCTGTCAGCCCCCCCCTGTCATCAGCCCCTCTCTCTGTCAGCAACCCCCCTTCTATCAGCAACCCTCTGTCAGCAACCCCCTTCTATCAGCAACCCTCCCTGTCAGCCCCCTCTCTGTCAGCAACCCCCCTGTTAGCCCCCCTCTCTGTCAGCAACTTCCCCCTCTTTGTCAGCAACACCGTTCTATCAGCAACCCCCCTGTCAGCCCCCCTCTCTGTCAGCAACTCCCCCCCTCTGTCAGCAACCCCCCTTCTATCAGCAACCCCCCCTGTCAGCCCCCCTCTCTGTCAGCAACCCCCCTGTCAGCAACCCTCCTGTCAGCCCCCCTCTCTGTCAGCAACCCCCCTCCTCTGTCAGCCCCCTCTATGTCAGCAACCCCCCCTGTCAGCCCCTTCTATGTCAGCAACCCTCCCTGTCAGCCCCCTCTATGTCAGCAACCCCCCTGTCAGCCCCCTCTGTCAGCCCCCTCTATGTCAGCAACCCCTCCCTGTCAGCCCCCTCCTATGTCAGCAACCCTCCCTGTCAGCCCCCTCTATGTCAGCAACCCCCCTGTCAGCCCCCTCTATGTCAGCAACCCCCCCTGTATGTCAGCAACCCTCCCTGTCAGCCCCCTCTATGTCAGCAACCCTCCTCTGTCAGCCCCCTCTATGTCAGCAACCCCCGCTGTCAGCCCCCTTTGTCAGCCCGCTCTGTCAGCCCCCTCTATGTCAGCAACCCCTCCCTGTCAGCCCCTTCTATGTCAGCAACCCTCCCTGTCAGCCCCTTCTATGTCAGCAACCCTCCCTGTCAGCCCCCTCTATGTCAGCAACCCTCCCTGTCAGCAACCCTCCTCTGTCAGCCCCCTCTATGTCAGCAACCCCCTCCTCTGTCAGCAACCCCCCTCCTCTGTCAGCAACCCCCCTCCTCTGTCAGCAACCCCCCTCCTCTGTCAGCCCGCACCTCTCTGTAAGCCACCCCCTCCTCTGTCAGCTACCCACCCCCCCTCTGTCAGCTACCCCCCCAAACAGCATGCAAACCCCCCCTTTATTCCCCCGCTCCAGCGGGGCTAATGTCCTGCAGCCGGGTCATGCTGCACTGTCTGTCTGTGCGCTCTCTCTCCCCAACCCAGCCGATGCCACAGATGCCACCAGAGACAGTGAATGGAGGGCCACTGGACTGGTGTCCTAGCAACCAGGGATGCTTTTGCAGGAGAAAGCATGATATTACAGACTCTGCCCCCTAACAGGTTCACACACACATCTTTACAGCGGCTCCTGGAAGGTAAGGTTTTTTTTTCGTCTCGCTGTAATGGAGGTCTCTATTGGGGAGGCACAACATTTGTGCCTCCCCAATAGCTGATATTTAATCAGTTATTTTATTCTCTATTTGTGGGTGCCTGTGGATTGCTATAGAATTTTTGGGGATTTTTTTTGTAATTAAAAGGTGCTTGAAAGGGTTGTAGATTGTACAGTGCCACTTTGTGAACAGTTTGTATGGGGTTGGGTTCAGTAGAGCTGATTCAGGTTTTTGGATTGAGGTACACTGCTCTACTGACACCATCCACTGCTCTACTGACACCGTCCACTGCTCTACTGACACCGTCCACTGCTCTACTGACACCGTCCACTGCTCTACTGACACCGTCCACTGCTCTACTGACACCGTCCACTGCTCTACTGACACCGTCCACTGTTCTACTGACACCGTCCACTGCCCTACTGACACCGTTCACTGCCCTACTGACACCATCCACTGCCCTACTGACACCGTCCACTGCCCTACTGACACCGTCCACTGCCCTACTGACACCGTCCACTGCCCTACTGACACCGTCCACTGCTCTACTGACACCGTCCACTGCTCTACTGACACCGTCCACTGCTCTACTGACACCGTCCACTGTTCTACTGACACCGTCCACTGCTCTACTGGCTGACATTGTCCACTTTTAAGGTAGGCTAGTTTCATATTTTAACTGACATTTCTTTTATTAATTAAATCAAATTTTATGGCTACACGAATGCTTTAGTTTTATTTAACTAAGCCCCTTTAAGTCCCCCCACTGTTAATGCAATTTGGCCACAGCCACTATTCATTGTCGCACACCTCATCATTACTACTCTGTTTGGGTAACCCAAAAGGTGTCCCAGGTATTTTACACTCCTATAGCGTGTACTACAAAAAAATTGCTGTGCGCCGCGAAAATGTTCGGGTTTGGCTTGATGAAAAGGTGGCAACCCTACTTGTCAGTAGGACTGCTGGATATGAGCCTTCAAGTTATAGGAAATCAGTACATCTCCCAGGTGTTGTGGAACTAGAAGTCATGGAATGCTGCATCTGCACCATGGCTGTCCTTATACACTCTTAAGCCTCGTACACACAGTCAGACTTCAAACAAACTTTTCCGTGGATTTTTGTCCGAAGGGAGTTGGCCGAGCACACCCTTAGCATACTCACGCTCGGACTTTTCTGCAAACTTTCCCAAAACTTTCCCAACATCACGTGGTTTTTCTGTTCTTTTCTGCTCTTTACCGCCACCCTTTGGTCAACTTCTGCTATTGTTGGTTGATTTTAACATTGGTTCTGGGCATGCGTATTTGTACCTCGGACAAAAGTCCGATGGATTTCTGTACACACGATAGGACTTTGCACCATCAGACTTTTGTTGCCGAAAAGTTTGTCCGTTTGCAAAGCGAACTTTTGTCCGATAAAAACCGAAAAAGTTTGTCCAATGGAGCGTACACACAGTCGGATTTTTTGAAAAACGTGCTCATTTTGAAGTTTGTTGGCAAAAAGTCCAACCGTGTGTACAGGCCTTTAGGTTTGCAAGTATTGGAATTTATAGTTCAAGTACTGAAAAACTATTAGCTGCCCATAACTTCACTATCTGATCTGTATAAAAGGGTTAAATATATACATGATATCGAGACAATTGGCATGTTAATGAAAAAAGCTTTTGCAAGAAAAAGCTTTTATGGGTCAAGCAGAAACATTTTTTACTTCCAATCTTTTTTATTGAATTTTCAGGTAGCAAAGGTGTTCCTTTAGGCCAGGAATAAAAACAGGTCAGGCACTTGGATATCATCTACAGTAATAATACATGTCTTCATATTGAAACAGTAAAGTAAGGCACAGAAGAGTGTGACCGGCTCTCAATGGAGCCGGTTTATACACCTCTGGGGTGGCCGCAGTCTTAATAGCAGAAGGGTCCTGTGCATCTTCTGGTCCGTTTCTTTCAGGTGTAAATTCATCCAAAAATTTGGACCTGATTCGCACCTGAAACGGTGAACACACACGCACCGGTCCGGACCCCCTGCTGTGAGCCGCGGCCGCAGCTAGTGTGAACCAGTCCGAAGAGGTTAATTGCACGTGGATTGACAATTGCTTGAGTAGTATAATGACATATAGGGGGTTATTTATCAAAACTGGAGAGTGCAAAATCTGGTGCAGCTCTGCATAAACCAATTAGCTTCCAGGTTTTATTGTCAAAGCTGTATTAAACAAGGTGAAGTTAGAAGCTGATTGGCTACCATGCAGAGTTGCACCAGATTCTGAGTGCACCAGTCTCCCCCATAAAGTCAAATAAAATCACAATTAACAATGTGTTTCCTTATCAGAAACTATAAGTTGGGTCAGTCCATGCAAAAGGGATGCTAGCTATTGGTGCAGCCCGGTGGGCCAGGTTGGTTCCTGTTTTCATACTTTACTGTGCATATCTTGTATCCTCTATCAGTAAGCTCTTCCTTCCATAATTCTGACCTCTGTTCCTGTCTGCTTAATTTTAGGTGTTGCCACTCAACTCTGCATGTTCTAGCTTTCCCAGCATCAAGAGACCCTCTTAATAGTTACAGCAGGTAAGCAGATCCTGGAACTCAAGTGCAGAGATCCCTTCAATAAACTTTTTTAGAGAGAAATAAGAAACAATCAGGTGTCTGAAGTTTCTTTCTTCTAAAGTAGGGCTGTTACTGATTAAAATTTTCGTGTTCGATTAATCGATTTTTTTAAAATCGATTAATCGACTAATTTCGATTAATTATAACGCACATACAGATCCAACTACTTTTAGCTGATCTCCTTGCAGGCTGATTCTCAGTGCAAATACCAACCACTGGAAAAATGGATAGCAGGATACAAAAAACACACAAAGGCAGCGCTCGATGGGAATAGCATTAAAACTTTTATAGTCTTCAAGTAGGTAACAAAATAAATATTACACTGGAGATAAAATCGATGTAGCTACATAAACTGTAAAAAAAGGTGCGAGTAATACCAAACGGTAGCAAAAGCAGCCATAAAAACATGTAGCTAAGTATGATACTGGTATAAAAATGTGTACAACGATACCACTGCTGAATCCAGATGAGGAGGGGTTAACATCAGTCCATCGGCATGTAGATGTCCCGTGAAGGGAACTACCACAACTCCCAGTGGATGGCTGTAGAATCCCATAGAATCCCAGGTTGATAGAGGGAAGTGATAGAGGGAAGTGTAACAGCCCTTGTGTGTGGCAGATAGTAAGGTCCTGCCGGCATTGCAGATATGAAGGCACAGCAAAGGAGCCCTTCAGATGGACACGGCAAGTCCTGCCGGTGTCCGTGACGTCACCGGATCTCCGACGGAACTCCCTGAAGACCCGGAAGCCGGCGGAGAGGCGAGTATCGATCAAAAGAATTTTGATCTATCAAAAAAATTAATCGAGGAATTAATAGTTAATTTCCACAGCCCTATTCTAAAGACTTAAATATCAGTTGGATGGACAGATTCTTAAATTATTCTTAAATTCTTAAATTCTAAGAAATAAATTCCGACAAGAAAACCGTGGATTTTTTCTGACGGAATCTTGGCTCAAACTTGTGTTGCATACACACGGTCAAACAAATCTTGTCTGAAATTCCGCCCGTCAAGAACGCGGTGATGTACAAGACGTACGATGAGCCGAGATAAATGAAGTTCAATAGGCAGTTCGGCTCTTCTACTTGATTCTGAGCATGCATGTTTTTTTGCGCGTCGGAATTGCATACAGACGAGCGGAATTTCCGACAAGAACTTTTTCCGTCGGAAAAATAAAGAACCTGCTCTCCATCTTTTGCTGGCGGAAATGCTGACAGAAAATAATGGATGGACCATACACACGGTCGGAATATCCGACCAAAAGCTCACATCCAACTTTTTTTGATGGAAAATCCGATCGTGTGTACGGGGCATAAGTGTCACACTGCACCATGCTCATCTTCCCGCCATAATTCCTGATTCGGCTCCATTCTACTCAGGTTTAATTGTTGCCACTCCAGCAGCTTTAGGTGTTCTAGCATTCTCCAGTGGCAAAAGCCCCCTATAATGGCTACAGCAGGTATGCAGATCCTTAACTCAGATACGAAGATCCCACCAATAGAATCCCAGACAGAATGAAGAAACCTTCAGGTGTCTGAACTTTCCTACATATCCAAAGACTGAGGCCCCTTTCACACTGGGGCGGGCAGGTGCGGTGGCGGTATAGCAGCGCGATTTTCAGCGCTGCTATACCGTCGTTCTTACCGCGGTATGCGGCCGCTAGGGGGGTGAATTTAACCCCCGCTAGCGGCCGAAAAAGGGTTAATACCGCCCGCAAACCGCGGCTATTGCCGCGGTTTGCGGGCGGTATTACCGCGCTGTCCCATTGATTTCAATGGGCAGCCGCGGTAAAGGAGCGGTGAACACACCGCTCCTTCACCGCTGTAAAGAAGCGGCTAGCAGGACTTTTGGAGCGGTCCTGCTAGCGCACCGCTTCAGTGTGAAAGCCTTCGGGCTTTCACATTGAAGGCTACAGGCACGAATTTTTCATGCGGTATAATAGCGCTAATATTAGCGCTAAACCGCATGAAAAACGCCCCAGTGTGAAAGGGGCCTAAAATGTTAGCTTTGGATGTACAGATCCTTTAAATTATTTAGAAAAAATTGCTGCACTGCACTATGTTCCTGTTTGGAAGATGTGTTAAAGTTGTTAGACATGTTTATAAAAAGTCTCATATAGGTACGATATCCCAGTCGGTTACTATATTCAGGGCAAAATACAAAGTCTCGCTGCATAACTACGCAGTTTGTTTATATTTGAACTCAAATGTACACAGCGTCTCATGGATCTCACATGGTACAAAAGGTACAAAAATGCAATAGCTTGAGGCATAATGATTTGAAGAAATTTTCATCAATGCAAACGTATTATCAGGAATTTAAATGCAGGTAAATTCTTCATGCTTCAGCTTTCAATAGAGGCTTGTATTTCACTGATAATGTTTGAACTAATCGCATGACAGCAAGTTAAAAGGTGTAGTTAGGAGGTAGAGGACGGTACAAGGGTTCCCCCAGTCAATAAATTCTCATATGTGAGTCACATTTACACAGCATACTTTGCATTAGCCAATAGCAGACTAGACACCCTGTATTTTGCAGTGCATGCTTTATCTTAGCCAACTGTGTTCCTCTTACTCCAGTTTGAACCACAACAGATCACAAGCCAATCCCAGCTCAGTGACTCACTCGCTTGAAGTTGACACCTGAACATTGGACAGGTTTTACAATTATTCAATCGCCTTGTTAGACTATAGATGTGAGGCTTTGTAGGTGCTACACATTGACCTGCCTCTGAGACAATACATGAGTTGTAGTTTTGATTAATTCAAAAGTAAATTTACAGGGCAATTATTAGAAAACTTTGCAAAAAAAGGGGGGGGAACTATGCATGAGCATAGGTGGGACTTTAAATGAGGCACATGCCTGTGCCCCCATCCCTGGTACACATATAGAGGAGGGGAAATTGGGACTTTGAATGAGGTTCAAGACAGCGTGGGGGTATTTTAAAGGAAGCATGTTTATTAACATGAAAAACAGTGTGGTACAATGTCTGGATCAATTGGGCTGTACATAACCAAAACATAGCTATAATGGACATTGGAGACACATAATAAACATGCTTCCTTTAAAATACCCCCACGCTGTCTTGAACCTCATTCAAAGTCCCAATTTCCCCTCCTATATATGTGTACCAGGGATGGAGGCACAGGCATGTGCCTCATTTAAAGTCCCACCTATGCTCATGCATAGTTCCCCCCCTTTTTTTGCAACGCTACAGGGATGGAGGTTCTTGACTTAGCTGGCAGTTTTCCCCTGCCATCTTTGTGGGTGGTTTCAGTTCCACTCTGTGGCCCTGCACCCTCACGGGGGATCTGTTCTCAGTTGGGACATGTCTATCATGTCCATGAAACAAACGGCAACTATGTGCTTTTTCAGCCTGATGGGGATGTTCAGTGCTGATATTGTGAGCCTCTTGATTGTTGTCACTCTCCCGAAAGCTGCGATGCGCTCTGCACGCCCCCTTCTCCTCCTCCTCCCGCACTCTGGGTGGGGTGGTTCCCGGGGAGTTGGGCGGCGCACTAAGCGCATCAATGTCACGCTCACGTGACTCGCGTCTTATGTCATTTTGGCGTCATGACGCGGGCCGCGTCGTCACCATCTCGGCCCCTCGCAGCCTATGGAGGTCAGCTCCTTTCGTGGGCGGGGTTTCCCCGCCCCGAACTGAGCCCCTCCTGGCATGCAATCAGCTAACTTGACGGTGGTGTCAGCCAACGTGCGGCTGTGCGCAGTGACAAAGGGGTATATAGGGGCTGCCTACACACAGCTCCTTTCTATCTCCATGGGATTACGCCATACTGGTCAGGGACTCCTGTCCCCTGTCACTCTACACCCAGGTAATTTTGTTACTATCTACATTTGCCACTGGACTTCTGTCCAGTATGGTGGTTTTACACTCAGTACACATTTTGTCTATTTTTGAATATAGATTGTATGGCGTTTCCCAGTACTTGCCATGAGTTTCCAAGTTGATATCATTATGTGTCTCCAATGTCCATTATAGCTATGTTTTGGTTATGTACAGCCCCATTGATCCAGACATTGTACCACACTGTTTTTCATGTTAATAAACATGCCTCCTTTAAAATACCCCCACGCTGTCTTGAACCTCATTCAAAGTCCCAATTTCCCCTCCTATATATTATTAGAAAACTTTGCTTTCTGATAAGTGTATGTGGTTAATGCTTGTGTAGCGCCCTGCTCCCAATGAGTGGGCGCTATGTGTTAAAATTATAGTTGTCTGAGCAATAGTTTGGCTCAGAAGGATTGTGTTACAAATTGTACTCTGTTTCAGTTCAGCTGGTTGCATGATTTTCCTCCTGACAGTGGGTGTCGCTGTCACCACTGGTCAGGATAGGAAAGGCAACAGGCTGAATGCATTGGGTATCTCTTTCTCAGAAGCGGCTCAGGGGCGTGGTTAACCCGCTGTGCATTCTGGGAGAGGGTACTTAAGAGACAGACACCCTTTTTGTGGGGTCGTCGTTCGTTGGTGGTGGGCACCACCCGCCCGATCCCGACCTGGGGGCCCTCATGGCCTCAGGGAGGTGCTGCCAGTTTCCGCCTCGGGGCCACGTTGGCCTGAGGCTCTGTTGCTGAGATGTGGGCCCCGGGAGTTGCTGGGGGCCTACTGATCCGGGGATGATCCTGTGTTGCCTTACCTGCTGGAAGGGACCAAGCAATTGAGGACTCAATTGGAGGATGCATCCGGATCATAATCGCGGTGCTCCTGGAACGGCTGGAAGCTGGGAAGAGTCCTGTGATCCACAACTAAGGTACCTGATCGTCCCCATCCCTTCAACCCCCTCTGTTGGAATCTTTATTCAATAAAGCCCTTGAAAGAGACTTTGTGTTGGTGCAAACTTCTTCTGGACAACTCTTCAAGGAGAACCCCTGAGACGAGCATACGGAACAGTAAGGTAACGGCAGGCCCAAATTTAAACCAGCAGCTCCTACGGGGGTAGTGCTACACTTGCAAAGATTTTTTTTGTATTCTAATAACAGTTTGTGCAATTATAGTCCAGTATGAATCCCTATTTTTATTTCATATGCCTTAATTTGTTTTATCAACATGTATATACAGTGACTAAGGTTGGGGCAAACTATATATTGCTACTGTAAAATAGTCACCTTTCAGTTCAATAATTCATATATTCTATGAAAAAAAAACTGTTGCTGCAATTACTAGGTCCAACCATGCTGTGTTTTATGTTTTCCCAGGTATGCCATTGTACTTGGCAGCTTGGTCAGATTATCCCTTCTTCCAGGAAAATGCTAGATAATGTTTGTGAGCAATACAGTAAGTCTTTTTAACCATTTACAGTATGTTCAGTAGGTATGAGAACTGCCAGAAGCCATGCTTAGATCCAATATATTGCATATCAATATGTGGCTGGCTACAGGAGGAGGTCTTGGGTTCTAAAAATAATGGAAAAGATTCTAGTAGATGTATGATTATGATCCAAACTGCTGAACGGAAGATGGTACACTGACATGCTTTTATGGTCTACAGGCTTTCCTGTAACTTCCCTTAGTGCTTAAAGCACATTGAAAGCCACAACAGCCCAGTATCACTTAGACTAGCAAAAGGCTTTGAGTGAGGGTCACCCTGCACTCACAGAGTATTAATGTAGAGAGATGTGTTAATGTCGGCACAACAGCACTGCTCTCCGCATCATCCAGGACTGCCAGCCGCTGAAAGAAGAAACAAAAGTATAAAATATCGCTAAGGCTGGCCATACATTATACGATTTTCTAGTACAAGATTCCTTTAGATTTACCAATGATACCATATAATACCATATGATATGAGGTGAAACCTAAACACTTTCAATTTGTATGCGATCCGGCAATCCCTTGCACTAAATAGTTGAAGGTAAATCTAAAGGAAATTGAACAAGAAAATGATATAATGTATGGTGAGCTAAAAGGACCTCAAAAGTGGTGGGGCGCCCAGAGTTGGGCTTTAGGCTAATTTAATTTATAAACATGGGATTTTTTGTGATATCGTTATTTTTATTGTTTCTAGGTGGGGTAGTCTTGAGATACACTTGATTACAAAGGATGAAAATATTCTCCAAATTCTCAGACTAGTGGGCAAAGCTTGCTGGTATGTGTCATTTTGCAGCAGCATGCAGTCTCACAGTCAGTATGTAGCCTACATAATTGTACAGAAGTAGCCAGGTTCTGTTAGCCTGGTTGTTCTCAAGGGCTGTTTCCAATATGGTGGATCTTCAATCCTTTCCTCAGGTTAAGACCGTGAGCTGAGTAGGAGTCATAATGTGATTGGTGGACAGTGTTCTCAGTGCACCTGAGCTCTAGGATAAACTTGGTGGGGTATGTTAGCCAAGATGGCCTGAAAAATGCCATGTTAGTCAATCTGACTACAGCTTAGAGTTTTAAAATATATATAGCCAAATCTATCCCCAGGTGCTATGGGGGGGGGGGGGGTTGTTGTTTGCTGTCATACCTCCTTGTTTGTTTTGCCTTGTAGACCATCCCAGAATCCCCCATGGATGGGTGGGGGGTGCTCCACAGCTCATTAGCTCATTCCTTCCAGCCTGGCAAGGGTATTGGCCGGCTGGAAGTCTGCAAGCTCTGTCCTGGATTACATAGGGGCTTAGTCGTTTGGTGTAGACAGCCATTCAACTTCTGTGCCTTCTGGGTCCTGAGTGCTGGATGATGTCACTTCCAGTTGGGCAGGACCTAAAGGGCACTTGTTCCCGGCGCTGGAATGCAATGGAAGAGAGGAGGGTCTTTTTGGCTGGATGCCATCACTTCTGGTCCTCGCAGTGGCGAGACAAATTGGACGATTTAAAGTCTGCCTTCTACATTCCGCTGTGCACTCTGCTATGGAGAAAATGGAGAAGACAGTGGTGGTAGGAGCCACAGGCAACAGCCAGTCCCAGTTAAGAAGATTCTGGGGTGCCTCCTTCTTTACCTATGGGAGGGTCTTTTTTCTATCCCCCCCTTTAAAATTCTGGCCTATTGGGCCTGCTGCTGCACCCCTGAGTTTATGCCAATTAAGGTCACAGTGTGATGGGATGCTCTGGTGGTTTGCAGGGTATTTCGCTCTCTCTCCCCCTTTTTTCTTTTACTAATGTAGCGGTCATGCATTTTCCCTGTGTATTTAAAACTGGCAGAGACACCAGTGATGTGCAGTTCCCTGCAGCTCAGCGGGTGGCGCTGTCGCCTTGGGTTGAACCATTGCTGTGTGCCGTACCCCTTTTTGTCCTTCCCCGGCAGTGGTATGGTGGGGCGGGTAACCCGCCGTGCTTGCTGGGGGAGGGTATAAAGCCTGAGGGCGGTGGTTCGTGTCGGTCCTCTAGGCGGCCTAGGCCTGGAGGACGTTCGGAGGTCGTGTTCCATCCCAGGCACCTTTGGCCTGGGGTGAGGTACTCGGATGGAGGTCGGGAGCTCAGTGCCCACCACTGGGTTCCACGAGGGAAGGAGATCCTAGGGGACCCCGAGAGTGGGTACCTGAATCCAGAGGCGTAATGGACCAGGAGGGGGTACTTGCTTGAAGACCTGGTGCAGCATATCGCCAGTGACGGGTGAGCCTCCACCGGAGACCGCCTGGAAGGATATTTCCCCTCGATTGGAGACCGCAACCCACTTTCAGGAAGGAAAGTGGAGAGTTCATTGTGTCTGGGCCTACTCGTATCCACACCCCCTCTGTTTGTTATACTCGTTGAGGGAGTCCAACTGTCTGTGCATTACTCTGTTATCGGAAGAATAAAGGAGTGTTGGACTTTATTGGTGTGGGGCTCATTTTCTGGCAGACATTGTTCAAGAAACCACCAGGAGGAGGCTCCAGATGCAGAACACCGACCCGAAGGTAAAAGAGGATTGTCTCTCACTACACATACATCTGCAGGGGGACTTGGCGTGGTGCCCCGCAATCTCTCCTTCAGAGTACCCCTAGACAAAAGCCAGAGCCAGAAGAACTGATACAGGAGGGAGAGAGTGGAGGCCGCTACACTAACATGGGCTTGTGGTCTGTCTTTCTAGCCAGAGGCATGGGTAAAGCTAGAAAATCTCCACCTCTAAAAAAGCAATGTCCCACTGGATACGGGCATGCTTAAAGATGCCATGGATAGGAGGGCAGATTTCCTCCCCAAGAAGGCATGGGACTCCACCATTTTGAATCTGTCATTGCCAGAAATCTAGAAATTTGGCTTGACCAGATGAAAGAATATAGTAAAGCAGGTACCCCCTCACGAGGATCTGTTGGAATCTTTCCCTACCCTGCGGAAGTCTGACAGATATATGGGGGATGCATTGGCTGCATCAATCAGGATGTCATCCAGATCCTCAGCCAAATTTATTTTTTAGTTTTAGTTTTGTATAAAATAGGTAGATGTGCTTTCCCTTTAAAACTTATTAACAATTGATTATTATCCAAAAAGTGAACCATACATAAATGTGCAAAAAAAATGTTGTATGTAAAAAGTCCATGCAATATTTTTCCAGATGCAAGATATAAACAGGTGAATATTACTCTATGTGGCACTTGCACCCAGCAAAAAGTTTAGCTCCTTACCAGATGAAGTTGATCCCCTATTAAAAGGAAGATCAATATGTGCTCAATAAAAAAAGCTCCTTGCAACAGCCTTCTCCAGCCGGCACGCTTCCCCAGCTTTCCAGCAAGCCAGGCTCAAAAGAGTTAATACCATGCAAAGGGGATATATTCTCAATGAATCACAGAGTAGCCAGGATAGTGTAATACTGCCAAACAGGATATCTTTATTTATCAGCCAAATAGATATTTACACAGCCAAAAAGAAGCCAAGAGCACAAAACAGAAATCGGCATGCTTCTGAGATACAGCAGGAGAGATGTCACCAGCTAGGCCCCGCCTGACATGTTTTGCCGCCAATGAGCATCGTCAGGGTGATGGAGCACAGCCAGAGGTGTCAGTACCATTAATTTATATGCATCAGGAGCAGCTCATTCTGCACATGTCCTGGATGACCAATTCAGTTTAACAGCTATGAAGGGCCGTCTAGTCTCAAGCGAAAAAGCCGATCTTGATTTATAAAACAAATTGACTGCATGGGCAAAAAAGCTCATATACTGTAAATTTGTGGTAAATTAAAAGAATCAGTAGTCAATCACAGCAGGATTAAACTAATATAAAATGAAAAATATACAACCCGGAACACAGTTTATTGCAAAAGGCCCCCTAGTGGGCAAAGGTCAAATTAATACTAAAACCTTTAGGTTTTTAACTTCAGCTCCAGAAGGTTCACCCCCCCCCCTTCCCGACCAGGCCATTTTTTGCGATACAGCACTGCGTTACTTTAACCACTTCCATACTGGGCACTTATACAGCTTCCTGCCCAGACCAATTTTCAGCTTTCTTCGCTGTTGCACTTTGAATGACAATTGCGCGGTTGTGCTACACTGTACCCAAACTAAATTTTTATCATTTTGTTCCCACAAATAGAGCTTTCTTTTGGTGGTATTTGATCACCTCTGCGATTTCTATTTTCTGCAAAAAATAAATAAAAAAGACCAAAAATGTTGAAAAAAAAATATGTATTTTTTTTGTTTCAGTTACAAAACTTTGTAAATAAGTAAATTTTCTCTTTCACTGATGGGCACTGATGGGGCTGCACTGACGGGCACTGATAAGGCGGCACTGATGGGCACTGATGAGGCGGCACGGATGGGCACCGATAGGCGACACGGATGGGCACTGATAGGCAGCACGGATGGGCACCGATAGGCAGCACCGATAGGCGGCAGGGATGGGCACAGATAGGCGGCACGGATGGGCACAGATGGGCACAGATAGGCGGCATGGATGGGCACAGATAGGCGGCACGGATGGGCACAGATAGGCAACACGGATGGGCACAGATAGGCGGCACGGATGGGCACAGATGGGCACAGATAGGTGGCACGGATGGGCACAGATAGGTGGCACGGATGGGCACAGATAGGCGGCACGGATGGGCACCGATAGGCAGCACGGATAGGCACTGATAGGCGGCATGGATGGGCACCGATAGGCGACACGGATGGGCACCGATAGGCAGCATGGATGGGCACTGATAGGCAGCACGAATGGGCACTGACAGGCGGCAGGGATGGGCACCGGTAGGCGGCAGGGATGGGCACAGATAGGCGGCACGGATGGGCACAGATAGGCGGCATGGATGGGCACAGATAAGCGGCACGGATGGGCACTGATAGGCGGCACAGATGGGCACCGATAGGCGGCAAGGATGGGCACAGATGGGCACAGATAGGCGACACGGATGGGCACAGATAGGTGGCACGGATGGGCACAGATAGGCGGCACGGATGGGCACCGATAGGCGGCAGGGATGGGCACTGATAGGCAGCATGGATGGGCACTGATAGGTGGCACGGATGGGCATGGATGGGCACTGATAGGTGGCATGGATGGGCACTGATAGGTGGCACTGTACTGTAATGTGTTACTAATGGATGCCAATCAGTGCCAAACAATAATGCCTGCCAATCAGTGATGCCCATTGTGGGCACTGATTGGCATCCATTGTGGGCACTGATTGGCATCCATTAGGGGCATTGATTGGCATCCCTGGAGGTCTAGGGAGGCATACCTGGTGGTGGGCATCCCTGGTGGTTTGGTGGCATCCCTGGTGGTCCAGTGTGGGCATCCTCGGGGGGCTGCGCTGATAATCGATCAGCCTCTGTCGGGAACAATCAGCAGGCCCCGGCGGACATCACCCACTGATTGGCTCCCGTTATGTCCAATCACAGCGGGAGCTGGTCACTGGCTAGGTACGTAATTTTGCCTGTGGGAGCCACTGCCCCACAGTATATGTACGTGGGACGGTCGGCAAGTGGTTAAAACTAAAAAAGTTATAAAATGAACATGAGCAAAAAGATAAATTTCATGATTGTTAATAAAACTATTAAAGACCCATTTAGTGTTTAATCCAAACAGATGGAACATTTTAAGTGTAGAGATCCACCGGGTCTCTAACCTAGAGATTTCTCAGATCTGATGATCACCCCTCCAATTTGGGCTGAATTTATCAATAGCCATTCATTTGAGAGAGGAGGTGTCCCTATTGTGGCACATCCTGAGGTGTGTGGATAAACTGTGGCCCTTGAACCCCTTAATGATGTTTGCGATGTGTTCATTGATTCTGACCTGCAGTACCCATGAGGTATTCCCAACGTATTGCAAACCACATGGACACTGCAGAACTGTCTGCTGGCTCACTTCTGATGCAGCAAGTTGGAGTCAGTGAAACCATTCAGGCACATTCCACCTGCCATGGACCCCATATCTAAATACTTAGGAGAGTGATGGACCCCATTCTTGATTACTATTTGGAAAATTGATAAGTATATTTGAATTCATATGAACTATTTACTTACTTGGCTTGGGCTACTTTAAGTGCTTTATGGAAAAAGCTAATTAAGCACAGATTTTCCACTTTGGATTGTCATGTAACACTAGGAACTGTCTGTCTAAGGATACACCAAGTGTCTGTGCAAGGGAGGATATATAGAGATACAAAGGATTCATTGAATGACTCCATCTCATTGATATATATAATGTTTAAAATTAAAAATTAAAAATATTTCCTCCTCTGCACCATAGGAATTAACTCCGTAATTTTGTTTCCATAATGAACAGTGAAGTTCAATAGTATTCTGGATTTATGAGGATTCCTCTTTTTTAAAGTGATGTGTCTCTGTTTTAACCGCAAGGGAGTTTGAGTGGGGCTATGTTTAGATAATCATCTATACGCAATGAATTGCAAACACCTGCCAGCCCATACTATTGGGACCTATGCTTTGACAACCACCTGTGTGTAATAGATTGCAAACCCACCCCCTTATGACGTCACATTCCCATCATGCCCCGGTGTCCCCACCCCCTTTCCTGACCTACCGGGCTGCGTGCTCGGATAAGGGTCTGGTATGAATTTTGGGCGGACCCCCACGCAGTTTTTTCACCATAGGGTGTTCCCCTTAAAATCCATACCAGACCGAAGGGCCTGGTATGCTCTTGGAGGGGGAACCCATGACGTTTTTTTATTTAAAATTTGGCGTGGAGTTCCCCCTCAAGATCAGCAGAGCACAATTGCATGCCAAAGTCGGATCATGCAAGACGGCGTTCCGACTTTGATCCGACTTCAATGATAGTCAATGGGCTGAAGTAGGATCAAAGTCGGACCAAAGTAGTACAGGGAGCATTTTCAAAGTCGGGCCGACATGTGTCGGACCAGTTAAGATGGCTCCCATAGGGAAAAATTTATTTTCACACGTCATGCTACATGAGCTCCCAATGTCGGAGCGTTTGTCGCACCAGTGTGAACCCAGCCTTAGCCCACGCTCCTCCTCTGGACCACCTGTATGGACCCCCTTTGCCAATCCATTGATGTTTATCAATCATCAACAAACAGCAAAGTGCTGTAAAGGCACCATCAAAGAAATGTATCTAATTTTTAGCAGCCTATGTAGTGCCCTAATATCATCTTGATAGGAATATGGGTCATTTGTGAATTTAGAGTTATTTCATAAAATGACTAATATCCGTTGTTGGGGAACATGCTGGATTTTTTTTTTCTTCATTAGGTACCAGTTGTCAAGTGTTTTCACAAAAAACTTTTTAGATATTTGTCAATAAAGGTTACTGTAAAAGACATCTGCCAGGGAGTAGTTGATTTTGCTCACTTTCCTCCTTTTGTATTACAGTCAATGTGGAGTAGATAGAGGCATAACAAAATGAAACCTGGAAAAAGAACAGCGATCAAGTTCAGGATCATGATATACCAATAATGGTGCAGTGAAAAGAGTCTTTAGCTTACTAAAGGCAATCTGTGCCTTGGTGCTATTACCTTTGAGAATTTCCTGTAGATGTTGGCAAATCTATATCCTTAACATTTCTAGGGGCAGGCCAATCCACCACTGCTTCCCTTGCATTGGGATCTTTTTTCAACAAAGAACAGAGCTACCCCTGCAGGAGACATTAAGGCCCCATTCACACCTGAGTGATTTTCTGCTTGAAGCTTGTAGCTCTAAAATGCTCAACAAGTCAAATCCCATTCATTTCAATGGCCCCTGTTCACATCTAAACGTTTTGTCGCCTGAAGCAAAACGCCTGTTGCTCAAAAACGTACATAAACGTATTTTTGCCAGATTACAAGCATTTTTAGCCCCATAGACTTTTAAAGAAATGTCTGAAAACATGCGACTTGAGCATTTTAAGAGCAATTTGATGTGCGTTTTCTGCTCAAACAGCAGCTTTCCACCCATAATTTCCTCCCCCTCGCCTCCCCCTTTCTATTGGCTGAACAAAAGCACCTAAAGCTATAAAATGCTTGTAATAAACTTCTAAAACACTTGTAATATACTTCCAAAAACGCTCAAAAACTCCCAAATAATAATGCATGAAAGTCGCTTTGCTCAGGTGAGCCTGATGAAGCCTTTTCTAAATTCTCATCAAGCTACTCCCCGAGCACCTTTAATTCAGTTTCTAATAGATTGTAAAGTTGACCAAAAGGTATTTCTGCACCTGAAAGCAGTTCAATGGGACAATCATAGGGGCAATGTAGAGGTAATTGATCAACATTATTTTTATCACAGACATCCAAGCACTCATGGTATTGTGGAGGCAGGCTGTCATATGACTGGGCAATTACCACATTCACTGGTGGTTCTCCAATCGGTGGAGAACTTGTTCGACAAAGTTCCCTGAAATGTTCCTTGCAATGGGGGGACGCAAAGTTGTTGGTCTGTTCTCCCCAGTTGATGGAGGGATTATGGGTAGACAACCAAGGAACACCCAGGATGGCAGGAAACTATGGTGACATAATCAGCTAAAAGCCGTTTCATGGGTAACAGCTCCTGACGATAAAGATTAACCATCAACCGTCTCCATCTCAATAGGGGCAGATCTATTCCTTCTTTAAATATTATTGCTTTGGGCAAACTATATGTCCCCAAAGCCCCCCCCCCCCCCCGCCCTGGAGTCCAGCATAGCAGAGCCAGGAATTTCATGGCTTTCAGTGATATGTTTAATATGAACAACAAAATAACAGTATACAGTAAAATTAACTTTATTTTCATGAATCAATTTGGAGATAGATTGGGTAATGGAGTTTATTTGTTCAGACACTATAACATCAGTCGCAGCATTTGTTCTTCTAACCTTGTTGGGAATACAATCAATGACCAGTAGCTATAGCAGCAGCAATTCATCCACTTACCAGCTCGATAGGTACAGAGGCAGGTCACTGTCAGGTGACACAGTCCCACCTGAGGTGCCAAGTCTAAATAGTGGTCCAATAGCACATATAGAAGGTAGGGATAAGCAGAAGCATAGTCATTAAATAAGCCAAAGGTCAGTAACAAGTGATTGAAGGTTGGGACCAACCGTAGTCGAGGAACAAGCTATGGGCTGGTAACGAGTAGTACTGAAGATACGGACAGCAGTAGGACTGACAAGAGTGAGATATTGGCTGGAGGGAGCACAATAATCTGGCAAACAAGAAGTGCAAAGGTATGGCATAAATGGGAAGTTCATGGGAGGAGCAAGAAGCTTAAAGTTCAAGACAAACAAGGTTCAAGGCAGGATCATTCAAGGTGGCTTAGCAAGAAGAGGCATTGCCAGACAAAATAGAGTTCACAGGTTCATATTTGTGCCCTGATACTGTGACATATAATGTGGGTTACACTAGGTAATTGACTCTGCTGGAGCAGTTATCATTTTTCAGCAAGTACAAAGACAAATTGCAAATGAATATAAATCAAAGATTGGAAAGAGAAAACTGCAAGTATGTTAATATTTCTGTTCTTTTCCCAGCACTTTAGAGACAGGGTCTCTTTTACTAATGTAGCGGGTATTTAAATTTGAGGGGGAGCATCTGGGTTATTTAACCCAGATGTACTAATTGTTAGGGAATCTGAGAATCCCTTTTGTGGTTCTTGGAGGACTCTGGTGGTGCAAGGTTCCCTGTGGCCTGCAGGTGGCGTTGTCGCCCTGGGTCGGAGTTGAACCTGCACCGCAAGACTGTACCTTTTTGTCCTTTCCTGGCGCAGGTACAGCGGGGCGGGGAACCCGCTGTGACGCAAAGGGAGAGGAGATAAAAGGGGCGGATGCCCTGACCTCGGGGTTCAGAGTTGGAGGACGCGGCCGCGCCCAGGCACCTTTAGCCTGGGTGCTGGCGTTCCAGAGTTGCGGGCCCAGGTGCCCTTGACCTGGCCGGAGCGAGGGATGGAGTCCATCCCAGGCACCTTAAGCCTGGGGTGAGGTACTACGGCAAAGGCCTGGGACCCAGTAACTTCGACTGGGTTCCGCGAGGGTGGAGGAGTCTGAGGGGCCCTAAGGTGTTGGGACCCGTATCTGAGGTGAGGAGGCCGGGGAGTGTAACCCTTCCGAATAGCCCAGTACAGCATTAATCCGGTGACGGCGGGGCCTCTGGTAACTCCCTTGGAGGGATGTCTTCCCCCTGACAGGGGCTGCAACGTAGCGAAGGTAACTCCAGTTCCTGTTCACTAGAGTCGCTGGAAGAGACTCTGTACCAAAAGTCCATTTAACAGCCACTGTGCTTAGCAACCGTTGGTGAAACCTCAACGGTTTAGTTTCTTTGAGGATTGTGCATTGACCTACTCCCCACCAATACTGAACTGTTCTATGGGTCTCAAACTGTCTGCTCGCAAAGGACTATTTGTTTGCCGTTATAGAATAAATACGTGTTGGACATTTTTCAGTGTGTGGTACTCCAATTACTGGGAGCAAAGGGGGGTTATCAGCAGAAGAGACCTGGCTCTGAGCGTATACACAGCCCGAATGTAATCTGATACTGGCCTTCACCTCTACATGCTGTAATCTAGAGGACATGGGCCGTGGCGCACCTCACTCTCCCCTTCAAGGTACCCCTAGACCGAAGCCAAAGTAACCGTTAAAGAAGAGAGAGAGGGTGAGGCCGCTACACTAACTATATATGTTGTTATCAGTTTAATGACACTGCAGCTAGAAGTGACACCCTGGGGCCTTGGATCCTTGCATGCTATTGTGTGGCCTGCTGTATAATCATGAAATTTATTTTACATGTGCTACAAACACAATCTTTAGGCTGGGTTCACACTACCTTCGCATGTGGCTCACAGCAGGGGTCCGGTGCATCCCCGTTCACCGTTTCAGGTCCGAATTTTTGTCTGAATTCGGACCTGAAACGGACCAAAAGACGCACTGGGCTCCTGTGCAAATTCGCACTGGAGCCACAGCGGAGATATGTGAACCGGCTCCATAGAGAGCCGGTCAAAATCACCTGCTATTGCGAATTGGATGCGGGGAAAAGTAGACAAAGTACATCATGAGTACTGTAAACTGAGAAAATGTGAAATATAGACATAATAACTTCTGGATAAATATACAAGCACCATTAAATTATATTGCATATATTAACAGGGATATAATTATACATGTAGTTTATGTCTTATTTGGTGGCATGCTTTTGGGTACAACGTCTACGATTATGTACAATAGCATGTTATCCTATCTTTGCAGATAAACCTGTCTAAAATGTATTTTATATCAGTCAGTTTAATCAAACGTGTTGTCTTAAAACCTATAATTGTTGAGGAATATTTTGGAATGTCATAATTTAATGTGAATACATAATGAGTACCGTATAGTATGTACGGTATGTTGCAAGAAGCTAAAAAGGGCGTATACCTTCGCTAGCAAAGAATTCTGGGAAGACGTCCGTTGAGTCACAGTGACAGAAACATCACGAAGCCTGAATAACTGCATTACTGGAGGAGCCTCTCCCACGTAAACAGCCCCTGCAGGCACTGGGAGAGGGGCAGCAAGCTGTCACTCAGGGAGACATTACAAGCTGAAGATTTCATACATTTACCCTATGAAGCAAACTGTCCATAATCATTCCCTAGTACTGACTATTACCCTATATATATGGCTTCTATGTAGTTAGCCAGTCATATTATTGGCCTGCCATCTTATACTGCAGCACAAACAGTTATGTGAGCTGATCCCAGTATAGAAACTGTGACATATCATTAACCACTTAAGCCCCGGACCATTTGGCTGGCCAACGATCAGAGCACTTTTTGCGATTTGGCACTGCGTCGCTTTAACTGACAATTGCGCAGTTGTGCAACATGGCTCCCAAACAAAATTGACGTCCTTTTTTTTTCCCACAAATAGAGCTTTCTTTTGGTGTTATTTGATCACCTCTGCGGTTTTTATTGTTTGCGCTATAAACAAAAATAGAGCGCCAATTTTTGCTATAATAAATATCCCCAAAAAATATATTAAAAAACTTGCAATAAGCGTTTATTGATTGGTTTGCTCAAAAGTTCTAGCGTCTACAAAATAGGAGATAGTTTTATGGCATTTTTATAAAAAAAAAAAAAAAAATTTAATCTAGTAATGGCGGCGATCAGCGATTTTTATCGTAACTGCGACATTATGGCGGACACATCGGACACTTTTGACACATTTTGGGACCATTGTCATTTTTACAGCAATCAGTGATATAAAAATGCACTGATTACTGTAAAAAAGACACTGGCAGTGAAGGGGTTAACCACTAGGGGGCTAGAAAGTGGTTAAGTGTGTCCTAGGGAGTGATTCTAACTGTTAGGGGGCGTGGCTACGAGTGACACATCACTGATCGCTGCTCCCGATGAGAGGGAGCAGATGATCAGTGACATTGTCACTAGGCAGAACGGGGAGATGCTTGTTTACACTTGCCTCTCCCCGTTCTTCAGCTCTGTGACCCGATTACGGGACACCGGCGGACATCGAGTCCGCAGGTCCCGCGGGCATGATCACGAAGCTCGCGGCAGGGGCGCGCGCCCGCACGGCGGGAATTTCAAAGTGACGGAAATATACGTTACTCTGCCCAGCCGTGCCATTTTGCAGACGTATATGTACAGGAGTCGGTTGTTAACCGGTTAAAGCGGTCTCATATTTAACACCTTAGGCTACCTATAGATGATTATTTTTCAGCGGGTTAAAAAAAAGAAAAGAAAAAGACTCAATTCCCCCATCCACACATTCAAGGTGGATAGGGGAATCTTCCCACTGTGCCTTTGTATTCTGACAGCAGGGAGACTTTCCCGCCATCAGAATACACTGATCAGCGCAACCAGCTATAGCCGGCAGCGCAGATCAAGCAGACATTTTCAAACAAGGTGGTCGTACAGAAGTAAATCGGTAGATTGACCTCCATACAATCACCTTGCCCATACATGGATCGAAGTTTGACCCATGTATGGACAGCTTTAATGAAATTGTTTAAAAACATTCCTATGTGTTTATTTTTAGTGACTATGGCTGTCCTGGTCATGCATTAATTATAGAAGAAAATTATAGAGCAATTTGTCCTCTATGATCAGTAATACTGTAGGTATTGGGTGTGCAGTCATTTCAGGCATCACAATGTAGTTTCTGTATTGATTTGGAAAATGAATAATCATTGTGCATTTGTCAGCCTGAGTCATATATTGGGCTGTGGGTAAAAACATAACTGTTTCAGTCTGATAGTTATAAAAATCTAAGCACAAGAACAAATGGGGAGATGGGTTCCCATATTCTAAGGGTTACTGAAATTGGCACTTGACACACTGGCTCCATTCAGAAGCCCCTCACAAACCAGGGACTACCCTCAAAAATAGAGAAAGGACCCAGAGTTGAGAATCCACATACAATGTCCAAGAGTCCAAGGTATTAAAATTGATTCATTAAAGAATAAAGCAAACAGGTCTCAGGGGCCAAACACCCCAAAACGGGGTGTTTTTTATGTAAAATGAATCAATTTTATCAATAAATTACCTTGGACTCTTAGACATTTGTTTGGCTCTCTCATTGGATTGAAGTTATAGAAATCTGACTGTGTGCCAAAATAGCATGAAAGGCTTATTCCACCTTTCTGACTATGTTTCATGCTACACATATGTAGTGATAACCCCAAAAAAACTGCTGGATTTTTTGGATCCTCCTGCCCTGCACCAATGATGACCTGCCTTGTACAAGGATCTGAGTGACACTGACACACCTGGTAACAGTTAAAATCGGCTTTATTAACAGTAAAATCCCTATAAAGGAAGGCTGTGTAGACAGGTAGTGGTTAACGCTGCCCCAACTGAGAAGTTTGGAGTTAATTGTGCTTCCCGGGTTTTTCTTGGCGGGTTTTCCTGGGTCCGACCCCCGGTCCTGTGTGCTATAAAAGGGATAAAGGACCGGACCCTAGGGCTGCCTAAGGGGTTCTTGCTGCTGTCTGCTGGTTCAGTTTGACCGGCTCCTTGTCACCACCAGAGCCTGGATTTCCAGTGATGTGCTTAGATGTCAGCCCAAATAGTTAGGAGCCTATTAAGCAAGTGACCAAAGTAAAGGTAAACTCAAACAGATACTTAAATGATAAAGGCTTTATACCAGGTGTAAAAGTAAGAGTTCATCCATCTCAAAAGAACATGCAACCCCTGGATCAAATGAAAGAAAGACTGAAGTCTGGCCGGTTTTGTTGGTGACCCAGCTTCCTCAGAGACTGCAAGTCCTATCTACCACCACAGAAGAAGGACTCACAGATGGAGAATGGAGCACAAGTGTGGTGACAGTGGCCCCTATAACAGAAAGTTCATACCTCCATTTGGACCTGGGGCTAGAGGAAGAGTCTTAAAGAGTCTGTGCATTGCACCCATGGTGCACTAATCATGGCGGCTTTGCAGGCTCCAAATTCACTTTTGTTTTCTTTTTATCAGTGTGGGTGCATTCATCACCCTTTCCCCCAAAAGGTGGAATATGCCTTTAAAAAAGCGAAAAATTATATAGGTTATTTGAAGTTAGATTAAAGTATATGTCTAGCCTAAATGGGCAATCCAGCCAGAAGTGATATTTTGATTAAAGGTGGACACAAGAGGAATAGTTCAACCCTGACTTCTTATATGTTATGGACCCCCCCCCCCCCTCGTAGATCTCCCTTCCATAATTTTTGACTATTCTTTTGAATTGGCTGCCAATGAAACACATTTAAAACATGTCCATGACCCTTTCTAAAAACGCAGTGCACCACAATGCTTGGTATATGCATTGGACTCTACTGTACAATGCATTTAGGGGCCATTCACAATTAATGGCACCAGAACGCACCGTACATAGAGCAGGTATGCTGCCATGCAAAAGGATAACAGGTGTGTGTGGGCCCTAGGTATATTTTAAACACTGTTAATTGTTAAGAAAGTGCATTTTTAGACCTCATGTACATGGGCACTTACACCTGTAGTCCTAGAAAAATTCATGTCTTTAGGCAGCTGGAGCCACCAGGTGTTGTGTGCAGGCAACCCTTTATTATCTAAGGGAACACAGCAGCTGCTCACCTGCACAGGCATGGCTGTCAAATCGGGAACCAGTGGATGTGTGTTTGCAGCTGCTGCATTCCCATTAACATTATTGGGAAGCCTGCATGCAGCACCTAAAAGCTGCTTAAAGACATGACCCATTCACCAACTATGGGTGTAGATGCTCATGTAAATGAGACCTTATAGAGATATAGCCAATAAACCAAAAAGAGGAACAACTAAAGCTACATGTACATTGCATGCATGTATAGTTTGGGCTGTCAACATCACCAGCGTTTTTGGACGCCTGGGAGTTACAGGTGCGGTGTCGCTCAGTCTTTCAGGGATGTATGACCCACAACGCAGGATTCCTTGTATTTGGGGCATATGGCCCTGAAGGCAAGTACATCTCTATAGAGCATCAAGCCATGTTGTATTTAAGCCTTGCATAGATTTTGAGAAGCTGCTGGCTGTGTGGCGTGATACTGCCCCTGTACCTCCTTTGACACCTGTGTGTATAAGGCCTAAGGTGAAAACAAATACAGAGGGATCTGTTGCAAATGGGGGGGGGGTTCCTTCCAAATGGGGGACAGTTGGGAGCTTGGGGTAAGCTGACCCATGCCAAAGGGTAGTTTGAAAGAAGTGAATGTTACATTAAAGTGGTTGTAAACTCTTACATATACCCAGTAAAGTGACTGGGCTCAGGTGATACATGGAGATGAAACAAATCCTTTTACATACATTGTACCTGATTATCTTCAGTCTTCTCTTTTCTACACCTGTTCAAACTGCAGAATTAATAAAGCTTGTCTGAGGTGTCAGAAAAAAGGGGTAAGGAGAGCTCTGAGAGCTGATTGGAGGGAAGGGACCCACCCCCCTTCACACAGCACACAGAAACAGAGCTGAGGCTGTCAATGTGCTGGAGGTCCCTCCCCTGTCACCTTTTTTCTTTTGGTGTCAGGAAAACTTGTCAGAAGTGACTCATGCTGATAGCAGAGGAACAAGGCAGCATACACAAATGACACTTAGTGCTCTTTACTGAGATAAGTACACACTATAGCGGGATATACAATCACTACAACCACTAGCAGAACAATCACATACCTGGTATATTGCTGGACTTCAAGTAGTTATACCGGGATGATGTCTGTTGTAAAAGCAATCCTAGCAACTAACTAGCCGTTGGATTGCTCTTACAAGTAGCAGGAGTGGATGTCCCCCCTCCCAATACCTTCTGCAGCTTTACCAGGATCTCCCATCCCACTGGGAGTCCCGATAGACCAGCCGGCGCTTCCACCAGCTGATCGCAGGGTGGAACAATGACTGGATTGGCTTTGTTCAGCTCTGGGCTATGGTAACTCGGAAGCGATGACCTGACATCACTACTGGTTTACCCGCATTTAAACTGAGCCATTTTAGAAACTGGCATTCAAACACACCGATCTTGGTGTGATCAACTGCTTTTAAGGGCAGAGGAGGGATCTGGGGTCTTATAGACGCCTGGGTCTCTCCATAAAGAGTACCTGTCACATGCCCATTGCTGTCACAAGGAAAGTATACATTTCTTGTGACAGCAATAAAAGTGATTTTTTTTTAATGGGCCAGTGTAAAAAACAAAACAAAATGTAAAGTAACCACCACCCCATCCTCCGCCGTGCTCACACGCGTTGGTCCCGCATTCACACAAACAACAATTATCCCACACATGTGAGTTATCACCACGAACGTCAGATCATTGGCAGTAGTTCTAGCACCAGACCTCCTGTGTAAATCTAAAGTGGTAACCTGTAAAGGCTTTTAAAATGTCGTCTATGGATAGTAAACTTTACATTGTTTGTCGCCATTGCATGGGCGTGCGCATTTTACAGTGTGACATGTTTGGTATCTATTTACTCGCCATAAC
The DNA here is from genome assembly GCA_029206835.1 of Rana muscosa. Lineage (NCBI taxonomy): Eukaryota > Metazoa > Chordata > Amphibia > Anura > Ranidae > Rana > Rana muscosa. Next base: position 118,738,464 of record CM055119.1, on the reverse strand, counting down.
AAGGCTAGGACCCAGGCTCTTGAACAGGAACCTCCCCCAGAGGTCAAAGGTCAGAGGGCGGGTCCCCAGAGGTCAAAGGTCACTGGGCGTGGCTGACCCCCACCAAAGTGTTCCGCCTACCCCAACTAAGTCGGGGAATGAACAAGTCGGGGAAGTCTTTTATAACATCATCTTTTCTTTTATATTTTATGTATTGTGTTTCTTTGCATTACAATTCAAAATGTTTTATTTTTTTCGATTGCATTTGAAAGACCGCTGATCAAATACTGTGTGACATATAAAAATTGCAAAACCCCCCAATTTATTCTCGAGGACCTACCTCTGCTTTAAAAATATATCTAATGTTTCGGGGTTATTCCAAATTTTCCATAAAAAAATACTGATTATTACATGTAAACAAAAAGTGCCAGAAAAGGCCTGATCTTCAAGTGGTTAAATATATTAAATATTATTATATAATTTTATGCAAGCTGGTATTTCTGGTGATCCCATGTCAGTAGGATACATTATTTCATAATTTGGGGTGTATTTCATAGGAGAGGAAACAATCTCATTTTACACTAACACAGACAGGGTTGGATTTCAATCACCGAGCCTGTAAGCAAACAAGCTTTTGGCGCGAAAGTAGCACCCTCCTGACTCCTATTACAAACAAAATGTTCTTGTTTTACTGGTCCTAACCTGGCTTACAATATTGTGACAATGTGTAAATAAGCTTATGTGATCACTATATTTCTACTGATGATGTGATAAACGAGTGACTGATTGCTATACAGTAAAACCTTGGTTTGAGAGTAACTTGGTTTGAGAGCGTTTTGCAAGACAAGCAAAATGTACTTATAAATTTTGACTTGATATACAAGCGATCTCTTGATATACAAGTAGCGTCATGTCACAACTGAGTATAAAAGAGACTCTAAAGCCTCATACACACGGTCGGACTTCAAACAAACTTTTCCGTGGATTTTTGTTTGAAGGGCGTTGGCCGTGAACGCCTATAGCATACACACGGCAGGACTTTTTCTGCAAACTTTCCCAAAATGACGTGGTTTTTCTGCTCTTTTCTGCTCTTTACCGCCACCCTTTGGTCAACTTCTGCTATTGTTGGTTGATTTTAACATTGGTTCTGGGCATGCGTGTTTGTACTTTGGACTAAAGTCCGATGGATTTCTGTACACACCATAGGACTTTGCACCGTAGCACTTTTGTTGCAGAAAAGTTTGTCCGTTTGCAGAGCGAACTTTTGTCCGATGAAAACCGAAAAAGTTTGTCCGATGGAGCGTACACACGGTAGGATTTTTTTGAAAACCTGCTCATTTTGAAGTTTGTTGTCAAAAAGTCCTACTGTGTGTATGGGGCTTTTGTGTAGCAATATGGTTACATTTAATGAAGGCACAACATTTAGCAATATATTGCTACACTTAGAGGCGCCTCTCCTCTCTTTAATACTTTAGCTCCTGATGGATTTTGCTTCTAATCCCCTTGTGGAGGCTTCCATTTGTGGATGGACATTTTATGGTAACACAACCTATCACATTGTTACAATCTTTTTATATGCACTATAAACTGAAGGACCTATGAATAAATAGTTGTGGAATGAATTATTTGAGTTTCCAGTATTTCTTATGGGGAAATTTGCTTTGATAAACAAGTGCTTTGGATTACAAGCATGCTTCCGGAAAGAATTATGCTCGCAATCCAAGGTTTTACTGTACAGGAAAAAGCGCTCAGGTTTGTTCTTTTAAACCACAGCGCTCATTGTGGGCTGTGATGCAGTCACATTCAATAAATGCACTAGGGTGCCACTAAAATGAAAGACATCACAAAACATTGCACCCTTGGTGCATTATAGCAATATAATGGGGTGAACAAGCCTTATAAGGAAACATGCACTGAAAGAAATACTTGGGCTACCATTGTTGACCTGCTAATAAAGCTAGTTGCCTGGCTGTCTCTGGCTTCAATACATTCTGAGTCGCTGACCAGGAACAACCATGCAGCAAATAAATTCAAGAGCAAATTCCTTCCAGGTCAGTGGCTCAAGAAGTTTTAAAAAAAGCAGGACCACCATGGCGGCCTTGAAACCGACATAGTCAGAAAGCTTCAAAAGTTCAACAATGGCCTCCATTTTAGATTTTTTTTGCACGTGGCTTAGTAGCAAAATGCGTCCACTGAATTTTGATTTGCTCTACATGCTTACTAAAGCTGGCAAAACACATCAGCCCCATGGGCTGAAAGAGAGATACCACTCAGTTTCCCTATCCACTCGAATCTGCAATGCCAACTTTTGTATTCTGACAGATGGCATCTGCAGCTGTCTGAATACCTGGACAGTGAATGCATTCAATGGATGCAAGTACTGTTTGGCCAAGATATTTCTTCAACAAAATTGACTTTTGGCGAGCCAGGTGGTGCCAAGAGTGCTGCCCATAGAACAAATTTTGGTCAGTTTAGCAGGAATCCAATTAAAATTTAATACATACAGTATCTCACAAAAGTGAGTACACCCCTCATTTTTGTAAATATTTTTATACCTTTTCATGTGACAACAGTGAAGAAATTACACTTTGCTACAATGTAAAGTAGTGAGTATACAGCTTGTATAAGAGTGTAAATTTGCTGTCCCACCAAAATAACTAAACACACAGCCATTAATGTCTAAACCGCAACAAAAGTGAGTACACCCCTAAGTGAAAATTTCCAAATTAGGCCGAATTAGCCATATTTCCTTCCCAGTGTCATGTGACTCGTTAGTGCTACAAGGTCTCAGATGTGAATGGGGAGCAGGTGTGTTAAATTTGATGTTATCGCACTCACTCACTCATACTGGTCACTGGAAGTTCAACATGGCACCTCATGGCAAAAAACTCTCTGAGCATCTGAAAAAAAGAATTATTGCTCTACATAAAGATGGCCTAGGCCAGTGATGGTGAACCTTGGCACCCCAGATGTTTTGGAACTACATTTCCCATGATGCTCATGCACTCTGCAGTGTAGTTGAGCATCATGGGAAATGTAGTTCCAAAACATCTGGGGTGCCAAGGTTTACCATCACTGGCCTAGGCTATAAGAAGATTGCCAAGACCCTAAAACTGAGCTGCAGCATGGTGGCCAAGACCATACAGCGGTTTAACAGGACAGGTTCCACTCAGAACAGGCCTTGCCATGGTCGACCAAAGAAGTTGAGTGCACGGAAATAGACGTATGAGTGCTGCCAGCATTGCAGCAGAGGCTGAAGGGGTGGGGAGTCAGCCTGTCAGTGTTCAGACCATACGCCACACACTGTATCAAATTGGTCTGCATGGCTGTCGTCCCAGAAGGAAGCCTCTTCTAAAGATGATGCACAAGAAAGCCCACAAGCAGTTTGCTGAAGACAAGAAGACTAAGGACATGGATTACTGGAACCATGTCCTGTGGTCTGATGAGACCAAGATAAACTTATTTGGTTCAGATGGTGTCAAGCATGTGTGGCGGCAACCAGGTGAAGACTACAGAGACAAGTGTGTCTTGCCTACAGTCAAGCATGGTGGTTGGAGTGTCATGGTCTGGGGCTGCATGAGTGCTGCCGGCACTGCGGAGCTACAGTTCATTGAGGGAACCATGAATGCCAACATGTACTGTGACATCCCTTCCCTTCGGAGCCTGGGCCACAGGGCATTATTCCAAAATGATAACGACCCCAAACACACCTCCAAGACGACAACTGCCTTTAAAGAAGCTGAGGGTAAAGGTGATGGACTGGCAGGGATGGACTGGCCATAGGGACTACCAGGAGTTTCCCTGTGGGCCGATGGCTCAGTGGGCCGTTTTTTTTTTTTTTTTTCGTGGGCTGTTTTTTTATGCAGTTCGGCGGCAGCGGGAGCTTGGTAGCAAACAGCGGCCCACCAAAAAAATTTTTTTGTGGCCCGTTTTTTTATGCAGTTCGGCGGCAGAGAGAGCGTGGCAGAAAAAAGCGGCGGGGATTCGGGGAAGGTGGCCAGCGAGGAGGGCAGTTGGATGTAAAATTACGAGGAGGGAGAAGAGCTCGACCACCGAAGAGGCGAACAGTAGCGAGCGCGGCCACCCCGGCGCTCCCAGAACCTCGATTCCTCCACCTTCTCTCTGCTCCAGGAACCATGCGGCCTGGGCCAGAGGGCAGGCTGACTGGGAGCCGGGAGGAAGAGAACATGTGCCACTGTAAGGAGCTGAACAGCGAGAGCACCCCCCGGATCAAGAGGGAGACTCGGCGCTGCCGCTGCTGGCCATCAGGTACCTGGCATCCTACACAAACATGCCAGAACACTGAGACAGTGGTGAGGTGAGCAGAGGAGGGACTGCAGAAAGGGACAGTGCTATGTGGTCTGTCTCAGCCCTCCCCTCTGTCTCTTTGCCCCCTCTGTGTCTCAGATCCCCCCTCTGTCTCTCAGCTCTCCTCCTCTGTCTCTCAGCTCTCCTCCTCTGTCTCTCGGCTCTCCTCCTCTGTCTCTCGGCTCTCCTCCTCTGTCTCTCAGCTCTCCTCCTCTGTCTCTCAGCTCCCCCCTCTGTCTCTCAGCCCCCTGTCCCTCAGCCCCCTCTGTCTTTCAGACCCCTCCACTGTCTCTCAGCTCCCCCCTCTGTCTCTCAGCTCCCCCTCTGTCTCTCAGCTCCCCCCTGTCTCTCAGCTCCCCCCTGTCTCTCAGCCCCCCTGTGTCTCTCAGCTCCCCTCCTCTGTCTCTCAGCTCCCCCCTCTGTCTCTCAGCTCCCCCCTCTGTCTCTCAGCTCCCCCCTCTGTCTCTCAGCTCCCCCCTTTGTCTCTCAGCTCCCCCTCTGTCTCTCAGCTCCCCCTCTGTCTCTTACACCCCCCTCTGTCTCTCAGCTCCCCTCCTCTGTCTCTCAGCTCCCCCCTCTGTCTCTCAGACCCCCCTCTGTCTCTCAGTCCCCCCCCTCTGTCTCTCAGTTCCCGTGTCTCTCAGTCCCCCCCTCTTTTAGCCCCTCTTCTGTCTCTCAGCTCCCCTCTATCTCTCAGACCTCTCCTCTGTCTCTCAGCTCTCCTCCTCTGTCTCTCAGCTTTCCTCCTCTGTCTCTCAGCTCCCTCCTCTATCTCTCAGCTCTCCTCCATCTCTCAGCTCCCCCCTCTGTCTCTCAATTCCCCCCTCTGTCTCTCAGCTCCCCCCTCTGTCTCTCAGCTCCCCCCTCTGTCTCTCTGCCCTTTCCTCTGTCTCATTCACTCCCTGACTCTTAAGCTGCTTTCACATTGGGGCGGGCATTGACGGTAAAACACTGCTAGTTTTAGCAGCACTTTACTGTCATTTTAGCTGCGCTATTCGGCTTCTAGCAGGTGCTTTTAACCCCGGCTAGCAGCCAAATTAAAGGTTAAATGCGCCCGTGTAGCGCTGCTGCCGAAGTGCTTTGCAGGCGCTTCAGCAGCGGTGGCCATTCATTTCAATGGGCAGGAGTGGTGTGTACACCGCTCCTCCACCGCCCCAAAGATGCTGCTTGGAGGACTTTTTTTAACGCCCTGGCAGCGCCCCAGTGTGAAAGAACTCGGACTTTCACACTGGGACTGCAGCCGAGGCGTTTTTCAGGTGCTTTACAGGGGCTATTTTTAGCCCAAAAGCGCCTGAAAAACGCCTTAGTGTGAAAGGGGTCCTACACTCACGCCCTCTCTTTTACACTCACTCCCTCTCTCACTCCCTTTCCCTCAACCCTCCCTCTCTCTCTTTCTCATTGCCCTCTCGCTCACCCTCTCATGATATACAATAATGGATGTAGGGGCCTTTTGGTGGGCGTGATTTTTTGGGGGGGTGGGGGCCAGCATTTTATTGAATTAAAGTGGGCCGGTCTGGATGAAGCCCAGGGCCAAATTTTGGTTCCAGTCCAGCCCTGTGGACTGGCCAAGCATGTCTCCAGACCTAAACTCTATTGAGCATCTGTGGGGCATCCTCAAACGGAAGGTGGAGAAGCACAAGGTCTCTAACATCCACCAGCTCCGTGATGTCGTCATGGAGGAGTGAAAGAGGACTCCAGTGGCAACCTGTGAAGCTCTGGTAAACTCCATGCCCAAGAGGGTTATGGCAGTGCTGGAAAATAATGGTGGCCACACAAAATATTGACACTTTGGGCCCAATTTGGACATTTTCACTTAGTGGTGTACTCACTTTTGTTTCCAGCGGTTTAGACTTTAATGGCTGTGTGTTGAGTTATTTTGAGAGGACAGAAAAACTACAGTGTTATAAAAGCTGTACACTCACTACTTTACATTGTAGCAAAGTGTAATTTCTTCAGTGTTGTCACATGAAAAGATATAATAAAATACTTACAAAAATGTGAGGGGTGCATTCACTATTGTGAGAAACTGTATATAGCTAGATAAGACTGCATTCACACCCCTGCGTTTTGAATCGCAGGCAGATTTGCAGTGATTCTGTCCTCAATTTTCTTTTTATTGATTTATACAAAAATGTTTACACTTATACAAAATTCATTAAATATGCTTATTCATTTATTTCTTCTCCTGTATATCTATAAAGGATCTTGGTTGTTATATATTGCCTTTCTTATTCCCATCCTATATTCCTCTATTCGATTTCAGGAGTTTTGCATTCTCACCCTTATACCCTCCTGTCATTCCAAACACATTCATCCTATCAAAAAAGAAAAAGAAGAACACATATACATCTCCTATTCCCTCCCTCTTTTCCTCCTATACCCCCTTGAGGGGTTGACTGTTCCCTTCCATTTATAAATATTCTATCATTCTTTTTGAGGACCGAAATTCTTCCCATTTTTGCAATTTTCCTGGCATTTGATTTTTTATATATCCTTCTTCTCTTATCTGCTTTTCCATATATTGTATTTAGTTCATTTCACATATCCATTCTCTTATTGTTGGGCTTTTTTTTTCTCTCCATCTACGAGCTATTAATGTTCTAGCTGCCGTTATCATATGGTGAAGAATATCCATTTTAATAACCTTTATTGAATCTGGTATTAAGGATAGTAGTGCAATATTTATACTTGGATTCGTCTCTACTCCCGATACTTCCTGAAAGATCTCGAACATCTTATTCCAGAAATTCCTCACCAAGTGACATCCATACCAGATATGGTCAATAGTCCCCCTACCTACCTTGCATCTCCAACAGATCTCTGTATTTCCTTTATTTCTTTTATTTAAAGCTACTGGGCTCCAATACCATCTCATTACTATTTTATATTTTCTCTCTTGATGTTTAATCGCTATAGATGATTTATGTATTATTGCAAATATTTTCTCCCATTCTTTCTCTGATATTGAGCCTTCTATTTCCTCTTCCCATTTTTTCATTCCTGTTAACTCTCTAAGAGATCCAGAAGGGAGTAATAAATCATATATCTTAGATAGTTTTTTAATTGGTTTTTGTTCTTCTATTAATATTTGTTCAAATTTGGTTATTGGCCTATTTATTAACCACTTCCTTACTGGGCACTTAAACCCCCTTCGTACCCAGACCAATTTTCAGCTTTCAGCGCTGATGCACTTTGAATGACAATTGCGCGGTCATACAACACTGTACCCAAATTATATTTCTATAATTTTTTTCCCACAAATAGAGCTTTCTTTTGATGGTATTTTATCACCTCTGCGGTTTTTATTTTTTGCGCTATAAACAAAAACAGACAGAAAATTTTAAAAAAAAACACAATATTTTTTTACTTTATGTTATAATAATGTCCCAATTTTTTTTACATTTTTTTTTTTCTCAGTTTAGGCCGATACGTATTCTTCTATATATTTTTGGTAAAAAAAAAATTCAATAAGCGTATAGTGATTGGTTTGGGCAAAAGTTATAGCGCCTACAAAATAGGGGATAGAATTATGACATTTTTATTATATATTTATTTTTTTACTAGTAATGGCGGCAATCTGCGATTTTTGTCAGGCCTGCGATATTGCGGCGGACATATCGGACACTTTTGACACTATTTTGGGACCATTCACATTTATACAGCGAACAGTGCTATAAAAATGCACTGATTACTGTATAAATGTGACTGGCAGGGAAGGGGTTAACACTAGGTGGCGATCAAGGGGTTAAATATGTTCCCTATTAGTGTTTCTGGGGGAGGAGACCGATCTGTGTCCCTATGTACAAAGGACACAGCAACGGTCTCCTCTCTCCCTGACAGGACATGGATCTCTGTGTTTACACACAGAGATCCACGTCCTGCCTCTGTAAAAGCCGATCGCATGTACCCGGCGGACATTGCGGCCGCCAGGCATGCGCATCGGCATCACGTGATGCGGCTCGCACAGCTGTTCCCCGCCGCGCGCCCTCGGCGGCGCGCGGTGGGATGTGAACAAACCAGGACGTCCTGGGGACATCCACCCGGCACTTGAGAGCCGCGCTGCAGCCGTCTTTCGGCTATAGCGTGGGTCTCAAGTGGTTAAAGATAATTGTATTCTTGTCTCAATATATGTGTTTAATTGATAGTATTGTAGCCATTTGTTTTTATATTCCGGTCCTAGATCTTCCATTCTTGGTAGTTTACCATCCACTAGGATCTGGGCCACGCTTACGTTCTACAATATATTCCATTTTAAGTATTATGTGGATTCTAAAGCTGGCGGAAATTCTGGATTGGAGAACAATGGAGTCATAGGTCCGATCATAGTGGAGAGTTTCCCCTTTTTTAATACGGCGTCCCATATTTTAAGTGTAGCTCTTACAAAGATCGTTAGTTCTTTCTTTTCTGGTCTTAAATGGGGTTTGATCCAGGGAAGGAATTTAAGTTGTACTCCTATGATATCTTCTGCTAGACTGACCCATTGTTTATTTTCCTTTTTATGTTGCCAATCTATAATTCTAATCAATGATGCTGCTTGTAAGTATTGTGAGGGGGTTAGCTCGGTAGCGGGTGTGTGTGATCCCCTGGATGGGCTCCCCACACAAAAACAGGCCCAGCAGACGGAGGTTGTGGTTTTCAAGATCAAAAGGTGCGGTTTATTTCTCTATTTACAGTGACAAAAACACAGCAAAGCAAAAAGAAACATAAACAAAATAAATCCTGGTCAGCTTGACCTCTGACTAAACATGCAGGTTTCCCTAACTAACAACTGGGATCAGCCTGGTGCTGTCCTAGTCCCTAAGTCCCTGGTTTAGTAAATGTCCAAACAAATAGCCACACAGGCTTTGTCTCACCGCACAGGGGTTCACACTCCCTAGACAGTCCACACAGGTCTGGTTCCAGGCATGAGCAAACACCTAATGAAGCTGGGAGTTTTTATAGAGGCCTTAAACGAGCTGACAAGCTTCAGCTGGTCTCATCAACTCCCTGCCTGCACGAAGCCCAGCACTCTCCCTAGAGGTATGAATCATCCATGAGCCCACTAGCCTCAGCTGGGCTTCATCAACTCTCTCCCTAGTTGTATAAGTCGGCATAAAGCCTGAATCTGGGAGAAATATACCTACCCCCCTGGATGCAACCAGGTGACTTTACCTTCCTGCTGTCACATACCCCCCCTCTTGTTTTAACCTTGGGGTTGGAACACCAGCAATCAGGCATTCATGTACTCGAGACAAAGCATCCACATTCCCCATTTGAACGCCAGGGCGATGCTTTACTGTGAAGTTGAATTCCTGTAGGGCCAGGAACCACCTATTTACTCTTCTATTTGTCTCCTTGTTTTGAGCCATCCACTTTAACGGAGCGTGATCCGTAACCATGTCAAAGTGCCTACCTAGCAGATAGTACCGAAGGGAATCTAGAGCCCACTTCACCGCTAAACACTCCTTTTCAACCGTGGCGTAATTTACCTCATGGGACTTCAACTTCCTGCTGAGGTAAATGACTGGGTGCTCTTCCCCGTTCCAGACCTGGGACAATACTGCTCCTAACCCCACATCTGACGCATCACTTTGTACGACAAAGTCTTTAGAGAAGTCGGGTGAGTACAACACTGGCTGGCTACATAAGGCTTGTTTCAAGAATTGGAACGCTGCCTCAGCCTCGGGGGTCCATTTAATCATGACCGACCCTTTCCCTTTCGTCAGGTTGGTTAGGGGCACAGCCTTAGAAGCAAAGTGGGGAATGAAGCGCCGATAATAACCCGCGATTCCCAGAAAGGCTCGTACCTGCTTCTTGCTGTTGGGACGTGGCCAACTCTGGATGGCCTCGACTTTGTTGAGTTGGGGTTTTATCACTCCCCTGCCAATGGTGTACCCAAGATATTTGGCCTCCTCCTGCCCAATGGTACACTTCTTGGGGTTAGCCGTAAACCCCGCTTCCCGGATAGAGTCTAGGACTGCTTGCACTTTTGGCAGATGTGAGGCCCAATCTGTGCTATGGACAATTACGTCATCCAGGTAAGCCGCAGCATACTTCCGATGGGGCCTCAGTATCTGGTCCATTTTCCGCTGGAATGTGGCCGGCGCATTCTGTAACCCGAACGGCATTCTCTTATATTGGAACGCCCCGTCTGGGGTTACAAATGCGGTTTTCTCTTTGGCCGACTTGGCCAGGGGAATTTGCCAATACCCTTTTGTGAGGTCAAGAGTCGTCATGTATCGGGCTGTTCCCAGCCGGTCGATCAACTCATCTATACGTGGCATGGGGTAGGTGTCAAATTTTGTAACTTTTTTCAACTGACGAAAATCGTTACAAAATCGCCAGCTCCCATCCGGTTTAGGCACCAACACAATGGGACTAGACCAATCACTTTGGGACTCCTCTATCACCCCTAAGTTCAGCATTTTCTGTACTTCCTCCCGTATTGCCTCCCGTCGGGCCTCTGGGATCCGATAGGGTTTTAACTTCACCCTTTCACCGGGCGGGGTAATAATATCATGCTCTACCCCAGATGTTTGTCCCGGCAGCTCAGAGAACACCTCCTTGTTGCGAAGCACAAACTCCTTAACCTCCTGTTGTTGGGGTTGTGACAAGGTGGCTGCTATTCCAACCTCCGGAATCACGCAACCAGTTTGAGCTGGTGACCAAGTTTCTGCGACTAGGGACTCTCTATCCCTCCAGGCTTTCAACAGATTAACGTGATAGATCTGTTCGGGCTTTCGCCTTCCTGGTTGTCTGACCTTGTAATTCACTTCGCTCACTTTTTCCATTATCTCGTAGGGGCCTTGCCATTTGGCAAGGAATTTACTTTCAACCGTAGGGACAAGTACCAATATCCTATCCCCCGGGGAAAAGGTACGGGTCTTGGCTCCACGGTTGTACACTCTCTGCTGTGCCAACTGCGCTTGGGCCAAATGTTCCTTCACGATGGGCATTACCTGTGCAATTCGATCTTGCATCAGGGCGACATGCTCAATCACACTCCTGTGGGGAGAACTCTCACTTTCCCAAGTTTCCTTGGCAATATCCAACAGCCCTCTTGGGTGTCTCCCATACAGTAACTCAAAGGGGGAGAATCCCGTAGAGGATTGGGGCACCTCCCTAATAGCAAACATCAAATAAGGAAGTAGACAGTCCCAATCCTTTCCATCTCTATCCACCACTTTCTTCAACATTTGTTTTAGGGTTTTGTTGAATCTTTCTACCAGCCCATCGGTTTGGGGGTGATACACAGACGTACGCAATTGCGTCACTTTGAACAATTTACACAGCTCTTTCATAACCCAGGACATAAAGGGTGTACCTTGGTCCGTAAGCAGTTCTTTACAAATACCCACCCGGCTAAAAACAAGAGATAGCTCTTTGGCTATGGTTTTGGCCGAGGTATTTCGGAGAGGGATCGCTTCTGGATAACGGGTGGCATAGTCCATTATAACTAATATGTACTGGTGCCCCCTAGCGGACTTGATTATAGGACCTACCAAATCCAATGCGATCCTCTCAAACGGGACCTCAATGATGGGTAGAGGGACCAGCGGGCTACGGAAATGTGGCATCGGGGCCGACCTCTGACACACAGGGCAGGAGGAACAATAATTTTCTATGTCCTTCATCACCCCAGGCCAATAGAATCTCTGTAATACCCTCTCTCAGGTTTTCTCTGTCCCCAGATGACCTCCAAGAATGTGCCCATGGGCCAACTCCAACACCAACTTCCTGTAAGGTTTGGGCACCACAAGCTGCTCAACGGTTTCTTCTGCCCTTTTTGCCACCCGATACAGTAGGTCCTTCTCTACGCTGAAGTATGGGTAAGTGCAGGTATTATCTGGGTTCACTAACTCGCCATCTATTTCCACTACGTTTTCCCGTGCCTTTATTAGGGCGGGGTCTTTTAACTGTTCTGTGGCAAAATTTTCCCTGTGAACCTCAAGATCAGAAAACTCCACAGACGGTAGGTTTTCGTCTGAGGAGGTGGGCTCCTCTCCAGTTTCTTGAGTCTCGCCTGCCAATACTGACAAGGGAAATTCTGGAGAGTCCTCACCACTCTCAGAGGAGTTCTGGCTATCACCTTCCTGGTACATAGGGGCACCAGTGGGGGGCTCAGGATCATCCCACAGTTCCCAGAACTTCGGAAAATCCCTTCCCACAATGGCATCATGCGGTAATTGAGATACTAACCCCACTGGATGAGAGAGGGTACCTTTGGGGGTCTTGAACCACACTGTAGTCACTGGATACTCTCGGGTGTCCCCATGCACACAAATAACAGCTACCTTGCTATTCCCAGAGACCTCTGTTTTAACTAATTCAGCCTTTATCAGGGTCACAAGGCTACCTGAATCCAGTAATACCACAACATTTCTACCATTAATACACATTTTGCATAAATGTTTCTCAGTTCCCCGAATGGCAGTGCATGCGACTGTCGCACACAGCGACTGACGTCTGTCCGTCAGAAAGTCACATTGCATGGGTTCCTCCACAACCGGGCAATTTGCTGCAATATGTCCCGTTTGCCGGCAGCGGTAGCAAACAATCCTTTTGGCTGCCTCTTGAGCCCCCGACTTCCCAGGCTGTTCTCGCCAAACCCTGGGCAGAGCTCCCACCCTCTCACTCTCTCCACCCTCACCCCTTGGAATCATCTTATCCGCCCCTGGGGATGGTCTGGTCTTAGGGTGGAAAGTCCGAGAGTTTCTGGAAGAGGCCGTCAGGTTCTCTGCATCCAAGTATCTCTCTACACGATCCACAAGTTTACCGGCCGTTTCTGGGTCTCCATGGCTTACCCACTTTTGAATGGCGGTAGGAAGAGCTCTCAAGAAACGATCCATCACAACACGTTCCACAATCTCCGGTGCGGACAAAGTCTCTGGCTGTAGCCACTTCCTGCTCAGGTGAATGAGATCATACATTTGAGACCTGGGGGGTTTTCCAAGCTGGAAAGTCCAGTTATGCACACGCTGAGCCCGGACAGCCAGGGTGACACCCAGCCTTGCCAATATTTCAGCTTTTAGCATCACATAGTCTTTTGCTTGGTCAGGCTCTAGGTCATAGTAAGCTTTCTGCGATTCACCAGTTAACAGAGGAGCCACCAGTCCAGCCCACTGCTCCTCAGGCCACTTTTCTCTTTCAGCAGTCCTTTCAAATGTGGTCAAAAATACCTCTGGATCATCCTCTCCAGTCATTTTTGTCAATAAACGACTCACCCCAAAGGACGCGGTATTAGTGGGACGGCTTTCCTCACTGGTCTGCGGACGTTGCTGCATTACTGCTTCCATCTGTTGTTGTAGTCTCTGCTCTTGCTTCTGCAACAGGTCTATGAAGCGGGCCTCAGATTGCTGCTGGGCTTGTTGCTGGGCTGCGAAGCTCTTTTGCAAACCTGCATTTGTCTGCTGTTGATTGGCATTTGCTAGAGCCAGCTGTTTCAGTATCTCCTCCATGCTGGCTTTAAAAAAAAACTGCCACTGGTTCTCCACCAACTGTGAGGGGGTTAGCTCGGTAGCGGGTGTGTGTGATCCCCTGGATGGGCTCCCCACACAAAAACAGGCCCAGCAGACGGAGGTTGTGGTTTTCAAGATCAAAAGGTGCGGTTTATTTCTCTATTTACAGTGACAAAAACACAGCAAAGCAAAAAGAAACATAAACAAAATAAATCCTGGTCAGCTTGACCTCTGACTAAACATGCAGGTTTCCCTAACTAACAACTGGGATCAGCCTGGTACTGTCCTAGTCCCTAAGTCCCTGGTTTAGTAAATGTCCAAACAAATAGCCACACAGGCTTTGTCTCACCGCACAGGGGTTCACTCTCCCTAGACAGTCCACACAGGTCTGGTTCCAGGCATGAGCAAACACCTAATGAAGCTGGGAGTTTTTATAGAGGCCTTAAACAAGCTGACAAGCTTCAGCTGGTCTCATCAACTCCCTGCCTGCACGACGCCCAGCACTCTCCCTAGAGGTATGAATCATCCATGAGCCCACTAGCCTCAGCTGGGCTTCATCAACTCTCTCCCTAGTTGTATAAGTCGGCATAAAGCCTGAATCTGGGAGAAATATACCTACCCCCCTGGATGCAACCAGGTGACTTTACCTTCCTGCTGTCACAGTATTTTGAAAAATCAGGTAGATTTTCAGTGATTCTGCCCTCGATTTCAAAGTGCCAAGGTGTGAATGAAAAATCACAGAACGCACATTTGAGATGCCATTCATTTGAATAGGACCTAAAATCGCGGTGTGATTCTGCTGCGCTTGTCACGTGATAAATTGCGCTGCAGTCGCTGTAACCCACAGTGCGTGAAGCATGTCGCCCAAAAATAGCTCTTGAACTTTTTCTGGATGACAAACTGCCGCGGTTGCAGCACGAGGTGTCAATGTAGTCTAAAAGTGTTACTGGACTGTTAAAGTGGAGTTCCACCCCAAAATGGAACTTCTGCTTTTCCGGTCCCTCCCCCCCTCCAATGTCACATTTGGCACCATTCAGGGGGGAGCAGATACCTGTCTAATACAGGTATTTGCTCCCACTTCTGGCGATTGATCGCCACAGATTCCGCTGTGATCTATGCCATGTCCGGCCCCTCCTCCGTCCCCCCAGCTGTCTTCTGGGAGACACACAGGTCCCAGAAGACAGCAGGGACCAGTGAGGACATGCATGCGCAGTAGGGAACCAGGCTGTGAAGCTGCAAGGCTTCACCTTCTGATTCCCTTACTGACTATGCCGGCGCCTGCACCGGGGATCCGAGGGACAGATCGGCTTCGGGTGCGTACATCGCGGGAGCCCTGGACAGGTAAGTGTCCTAATATTAAAAGTCAGCAGCTGCAGTACTTGTAGCTGCTGACTTTAAAAAAATATTTTCCAGCGGAACTCCGCTTTAAGTATTTGTGTGTGTCTAAGCCCATTTTTTAATGTTACTTTGGGATATAATATTTAAAAGAAAATCTGTCAGTTATCTATGTATTTCATTTTTTTTTTATTATTATTTATTTATTTATTTTTGCTGTTTGTGTCCCTTTTAGGGGATTTCTATTCACTTCCTATCCTAGACACAACAGGAAGTGAGTGAAAATCTCTTTAAAGGGAAATTCCCTCTTAGACAGTTGTCACTGGAACAGGTAGCCTCATTTTTATTTTTATTTTTATGTATTTATTTAAGGTGTTATACAGGACAAAAAAAAGGGGGGGTGGGTTCAAAAATAGACAAAGAAAAAGTAGTAAAACATAGAAAAATAACAAAATTAGTCATCTTCTTTCGCATTTTACAAAAGGCTAAATCGTTATGAGCAGTATAAATCTTATCTTAAACTAATAAACCAATAAGGGTCCTCCTTAGTCCTGGATAATCAATCCCTGTGGACATCCCACTTCCCTTGAAAGGAAAATGGCAGGAGGGCCCCGTTAGTATCAAACAGTATCCCAATCGGGACAGAACCCACCACATAATACTAAACTCGTAATGCCGATGACCGGAAATGATAATAAGGATCCAGCTTATTGTTCACTCAATGTGGACACTTTGTTCGCTACATTCAAATCTGTTCACACCTGGTTCGACGTCCTGCCAGATTCTGCCACCAAAGGGCCAGCACCCGAAGGGTTCCGGCTCACCTGAGCTAATTGTTTGAATTTGGGGTCAGCCAATGCTAGCAAGGCCATGTCTGAGCTGCATGAGACTGGGAACATCCCGGAAATGTAGTCCTTCCAAGGTGCCCAAGTGGAGTCAAATCTTTTACGGGTACCCCTGCAGGTGGCCAGCCACCCCTCCACTTCCATAGTCTCCCCCACCTTCCCAACCCATTCCACCTTGCTCGGTATGCGAGGACTTTTCCAATAAATTGGGATTAGGCGTCTAGCCGCATTGAGATGGTAGGGGAGAGCACTATGTTTATATCGTGATAGAGGCATGGGGGGGATGTGAAAAAGGAAGTGCCTCAGTAAGTCAGGGACATCCACCCCAATAGCATCAGAAATATGCTTACTGACCATAGCCCAAAAGGGTTTTAGTATGGGACAATCCCACCATATGTGGAGAAATGTTCCTCTCTGTCCGCAACCCCTCCAGCACAAATTCGAAGTCGATGGGTAGATCCTAGACAGGGTCAACAGTACCCGATACCACCGTGAAAGTATTTTGTAATTATTCTCTTGGTTCTTTGTCTCCAATGAGCTTGAATGTGTTAGATGATATAGATGGTTCAATTGTTCACTAGTAAACTCGCACTGGAGGTCTCTTTCCCACTCTCTGATGTAAATTGGTTTAGGGCTAGGCTTGGCCGCTTCTAATAATTTGTAAAGGGCAGAGATCATGTGTAGCAGAGGTTCTTGATTGGCCCAAAGGCTTTCAAAATCTGTAAGGGTATTTCTAATCTGCGACCCATGATGCTGCAACATGAAAAATTTAGTAAGCTGGCGGTGTCTCAAAAAATCAAAGGGGAAACTGCCATAACGCTCCCCAAGGTGTGTCCCTGCACAAAGCGCGTTAAGCTGTAGATGCCATCCTTCGCCCATGTACCAAGAGAAGACAGCTGCTCTCCGGGGGGGAACCAGGGGAAGCCCCCCACTGGGGCCAGTGGCGAAGTTGGGGGGGCCAGGGCAAAGGCCTTGTTCATTCTATCCCAAGTCTTCAGGGTGTGTGCAGTCAACTGGGATACCTACTTTGAAAGGCCCCTGGCCTCCTTTGGATTGCGAGGAGCGTATGCCAAGTTTTGGCCCGCCGTGACCTTTTCCATTTGCACCCACAGTTTAGAGCTTGTGTGAAACCTCCAGTTGAGAATATGTTGTAACGCAATTGCCTAGGTATCCTCATTTGAGGATTTCTCCTCACCTCCTGTTCTGGTGACAACTGTATCATTTTGGATTTCCTATCACTTCTGTCCTGGTGACAATGATCCCCAGGAGAAAGAGATACCAATAAGAACCTGTCACAGGTGCTAAACATTCCCTACTCTATCCAAAAACAATCTTGGTTAGAGAAACACTTAAAGTGATATTAAAGGCAAATTTAAAAAAATAAAAATAAATGTTATACATACCTGCTCTGTGTAGTGGTTTTGCACAGAACAGCTTGATCCTTCTCTTCTCGGGTCCCGCGCCAGCAATCCTGCCTCCTCCCTCCTGCCAAGTGACCCCAGAGCAAACAGTTTGCTTAGGGGGCACCCAAGCAGGCTCGCTCCCGAGCTGCTGCTCTGCGTGTCCATTCACACACAGTGCCACGGCTTGGCCCTGCCCTGCTCTCTCCTCACTGGCTCACTGGCTGTGATTGACAGCAGCAGGAACCAATGGCTCCGGCTGCTGTCTTAGCCAATGAGGCGGGAGAGTCCTCTGAGAGCCGAGGCTCTCGTGCACATCGCTTGATCGCGATGGGGCTCAGGTACAGTAAGTGTTAGGGGGGCTGGGGAGGGCTTATGCACACAAAAGGTTTTTTACCTTCATGCAAAAAATGCATGAAGGTAAAAAAACTTAAAACTTTAGAACAGTAGTGGCCCATCCATTAGGGGCGCCGGAGCACCGCCCCCTCTATCCATGGCAGCCACCCCATGCTCTATCCACGACCGCTATTCTGGAAGCACAATGCCACCCCTATTCATGCATCTGGCCCCTTTAAAGATGCCGGGTGTGTGAATTACAGCAGCAGGGGTGTTTTTTGAAGCACCTGATTAGATCCATAGGCTCTAATAGGCTGAGCATAGCGCAGGAGTCCACCCAGTTGTTACAACAGCGAATGAATATTTGCTATTGAAACACTGATCCTCAATCCAGGTCTGAAACCCGTTTTCCAATTGGCCGAAAAGAGAAGAGTCCCAATTGGCCGCCGAGGAGGAGGGAGGAAACGGAAGTCGCAGCGATGCCCATGGAGAGCAGGGGAAGAGAAAGTCGCTGCCCTTCCAAGCAAGGGAAGTCGCCGGTGAAGCCCGGGAGAAGCGCTGCCCACCATAGATGAGGTAAGTGCACCAGACCCACCCCACCGACCGACCGCCGACTGATCGAACGAGGGGATGGTACTATTTGCCGCCCCCCCCCCCCCCCCCAAAAAAAAAAATTGCCATCACTGCTTTAGAACCACTTCAAGTTGGCCAGAAATGGGTCAAAATTCGACTGGTTCAGCAGGGACCGGCCAAGATTCAATCCATACCTGTGCAGGCTGATTGTACCCAAGTCAATCCATTGATTGACTTGGGTACAACCAGCATTTTGGATATTTTAAATTTAATTACCGCCAAAGGCTAAAGTTGCTAGCAGTAATCATTGTATTCTTCTGACCAGGAAGGTTTTTCATGCCCCCAACACCAGCAGAACGCTGACTATGTTGATGGGGGAATCAAGTGATTTTCTTTCCTTCCACTTGTGGTGTAAGGAAAGAAAATCAAGTCATCTATTGACTGCTTTAGTTAAATCATTTTTTTTTCAACCAAATATAGTTTAGTCCTCACCCAGACAGCAAGGTTCTAGTTGACACCTTTCCAATCTGTAGAAAATGTGTGTGGCAAGTCTCTAGTAAGAGCAAAGTTGCAGTGGTGAGTCTACAGCAAGAGCTCTGCAAGTCTACAGCACAGTGACCCCTGTGGTAGGATGACTATTGCACACCATAACTGAACCAGAACTTGCAGCAGACATGCAGAATGTTTGCAAAGAAAGTTAATCTGGAGTCATGCAATGTGGACTTGCTGCAATTGTGCAACAAACTTGTGAAGCCTGGCAAGTCTAGCAATAGCTTAACAAGTCATTTTCAAACTTGCAGCAAAATTGCTTGCTATCTGGGCAGTTGAATTTGTCACTTTAATGAATATGACTTCTTGCAGGCTAGGTGTGTGAATACACATGTAGAATAAATCCCAAATTCCTTCTCTGTATTCAGTACGAGACTTTCTTGGTGTCTGGGTGGAGAAAAATATTAAGATCAGGGTGTGGTCATAATAACCTTCCATACAAGCTTCTACGTGTTAAGGAGTAAGGGTATGACTAGTACCCCCTTCACTTCCACACCCTGTGAGAAGCAGAAAACAAGGCTGAACTTGAGCTAGCCACAGGGGATCTCAGACAACTAAGGTGCATCTTGACACTGTCAGGGAAACACGCTAGTAATTCTTTCTGTCAGTAACCATTTACAGCCACAATGTCACCTTACGCGACAGAAGGGTCCATCTGCAACACACTGATTATTGACTTATTCTCTCAGTTACACTGTTTTTCTTATGTTGGACATAGAATAGTATAACTCCCAACTGTCTCTCATTTGGAGGGACTGTCCCACATTGTAAACTAAAGCTGGCCACCAATACATTTTTTTTTCAAACATTTGTAGAGAAATCCTGAAAAGTTGTTTATCAGAGCATTTGATCTGCCGTTGAGTCAACTAATTTAGTTCAAAGGCTTTTAAGATTTTATCCAGACCTGTTAATTGAATGGAGTTCCAGGCATATAAAACAGGTTTTTTTTTTTGTGCCTAGAACATGCACATTACAATATGTAAATGTTTTCTAAAACAAAAAATGTATTTACAGTTAGGCCCCATGTACACTGCTGCTGCTAAACGGACGTTCGGAGGCAGTTGGACACTTTTTTCAACTGCCCCTGAACTCAATTAATGTTATCCTATGTGATCATGTACACACTCTCGTTTATTGCCATTTTTAAGCAGTTGCGTTTAACAGCATTTCTTTGTGTAGCACACGGACCTTTTTCCTGCCTGGCTCACTTGCAAGTTAAGGCACACCGTGCTATATGCCCGTACCCTCCTGTTTAAAGAGGTTAAGCGGTGTTCACAAATTTTGGGTCCTGCAGCGAGTTACCTCCTTCCACTGGTTCTCATCCCCAGTGTATGGGGACAAGTCTATATTTCTCCCCCCAAGAAGGCCAATGTCCATAAACACTTCAACTCCAACAGAGAGTTTATTTTCTATTGCTGCGTAGTAGACAGAGAAAGATGGATGAGAGAAAGAATAGGTGTGAGGGATTAGGTCCAAGCACAACCCCAACTCCCCAACTCCTCTCCTCCTCAACTCCTCCCGAAAGATGGCGTCTGCCCCCTATGTACCCTCTCCCGGCATGCACAGCAGGCAGACCACACCCACTGTACCGCTGCCGAGAGAGGACACCCTAAGGCGCAGAAATGTCACCTATGGTTCAACCCTGACCTGATATGGCAGTGCCACCTACAGGCCACAGGGAACCATACACCAGGCAGCATCACATAGGCAAAAGCAAATACCAAACAATCAAAACGGTCCGAGCCTGGCTACCAGCTCAGAACAACCCCTAAATTTAGGCGCATAGCACCCCTGAAAAGTAAAGGGGCGCTACATACACCCCCTCCTAAAATAGACACTGTCCCCAGTGTCTGTAATAAATTCACAACCCCTCAAGCCTGAGCAAGCGTGAATTTATTCCCGAAATTTTGTATAAATTGTTGAATTGTTGTGCCTAAACCAACATAAGGGAAAGGGACAAGAGGAAAGAGAGAGAAAAGGAAAAATATAGAGAACAAAAATGCAAACATTGACATCCATTCTCAATGTCACATTTTCCATATTATACTGTACATATTCCACCCCCTCCTAAATAACTACTCCACCCATTCTCCGGCAGAGTTGCCTGTAGTTCACCTGCAGAGGGAGGAAGAAAAAAAACACAACACACAGAATAAAACATCCTAACTTCTAGAAAACAGAAGCGAACCATTCCCCCTAGAAGGAATGACTGGTTTCTGCAGCATAAATTCCTGCAGAACACCACCACCTAGTGGCAGCACACATCACTACACTGGCCTTGGTGCGCATAGGCACGTATCAATACACCAGGACACTCCTTGATCATGACAGCTTCCTGCTTTGGCCCTGACTAAATCTACCCAGTGTTCAGTTCTTTTCTTGGAGAAGAAAAAACGTTCTCTTTTGTGGGACTGAAGAGGGGAGAAAAAACCAAACAGTCCTCCGATTCCTCAACACAGCAAGTTCCCTCTTGAGCAAGGAGTAAGGTCAGCGGTTCAAGGCAAGTTCCCTGAAGTGGAATAAAAAAAAAACAAGTTCCCACTTCAGAGATAGTACTTGGGATCAGGGAGGACAAGGGTTTTCCACTGTTTGTCCAATGTTTCTATGTAGTAAACAGCATTGTCTCTGTCCTTGCTGCAGATGACTACACGGTCCGCATGAATGTGCCGACTATAAGTCCAGTCCTTGCGGCAGCCTTTATAACGATCAGCCATTACAGCAGAGCACTTTAAATATCAGTAGCCTCTTGGTACTTTCACATGGTCCCACACAAAGTCAGCGTACCGTCGTTCACGAGAGGCCTCAATCTCGTAGAGAAGTTCTTTGGGAACATATGCATATTCCCAACCATAGTCAGTGGCGACCTTTTTGTGTAGGAGCCGTTGCAACCGGGCTAGAGGTGGCATGGTGGCCCGATCTCCTGCTCCTGGGAAGACAATGGCATCCGGAGACCTTCTCAATGGCGCAAGCTCCAGCAGCGGCAAAGGTGGCCGCAATGGTGCACGGACATCCGTAACAGCAGGCATAGAGGATGCCGGAGCTGGCAAAGTGGCCGTTGGATCAGTCTCTTCCCTTGCGGTAGGGACTTCCACTCGGGGTGTAGTTTCCCCAGAGTCCATTTGCGAAACTCCACCTAAACTGCGGGGTGAAGTTGCCGGGATTCTATCCCAACCCTTTTTGATGAACACTTCATCCACATCATGATCATCTCCCACATCTGAAGATGAATCAAACTCGGAGGTATTATACTCCTCCGCCGGTAGATAATTGCTGGTGGTGACAGACTCACCGTCCCCGAAAATGGAAGGTCTTTGCGGGCTGGTTGTCCACACATCCCCTGTTGCATGGGGTGTGGGTTTCTCTTCCCTCTCCAACAAAGTCAATGTCCCTTTTCTCCCAGCCTCGTTACCTACCCCCGACGCGGATCTCCTGGAGGGGGTTGTTGGTGAATGGGTTGGGAGATGGGATAATCACGTCTGTCTTCAGCCCCCCCTTCACACCACAACCCCCCTTTACTGCAAAGTCCCCCTTTATATCAGTGTCCACAGTCCCCCTTTACATCACAGTTCCCCATTTAAAGCAGTCCCATTGTCCTCAGTCCTCCTTCATATCACAGCCCCCCTTCACATCACAGTGCAGTCCCCTTTACATCACAGTGCCCCTCTACATTAATGTAACAGTGCTGTATTGTGAAGGAGAACCAAGGACAATGTGGGACTGCTTTAAAAGGGGTCTGTGATGTAAAGGGGACACTGTGATATATAGGGGACTGCACTGTAAAGGGGGCACTGTGAAATCAAGGAGAATGCACTGAAAAGGTGCACTGTAAGGATTATAGTGTCCCTTTACAGTGCAGTCCCCTTTATATTACAGTGCCCCTACCAATCACAGCCTCCTCCATCACAGTGCCCCTGCAGTCTACCCCCACCCCTCCCCCCTCCTTTTCTCTCTAACAGTACACTTCCTCATTTCAGTCTCTGCCTCCCCTGCACAGGATCCCTACCTTTTAGCAGGGCAGACGCTATCAGTTTGTGTGTCCCCTCTTGACTCCTCTCCACCCGCCCACCGATGTCCCCCAATCAGAAGGGCAGGGGGCGGGATGAACTCTCAATTCCAATCTGCTGCTCCTCCCACCCCCTGCCCTGCTGATGGGATGACATAGTCGGCGGGGTGGTTGAACGAGCCGGGAGAGGACACACGGGCATGGCCGCACAGCAGGAGGTGAGCGACAACAGTGGTCTATGATAGCTCTGTGCGGACCACAGTCCCTGCTCCCCTCCTGCTGTGTGGTCTGGTCATCAATAGGCTACGGACCAGCACCAGTCCGAGGCCTGGGGGTTGGGGACCCCTGCTGTAGACTGTAGCCTAGCAATGGTGAAACAAGTGGCAGGAACCTTCGGGAAGGACAAAGAGAGAATTAAATTACCTAAAATATACTGCAGCCAAGACAGTAAAATGCTCCACCAATATCCTGGCCCAGGGAAATGCCCACAAAGTGCCTTTTTGGTGGTATATGTACCTGGAGCACATGGCCAAATTTACACCCACAGCTTCCCCACTTTGTTTTCAAGTATTTATATTTAGTGGCAGGGCCCAAAAGTCCAGAAATTTTGTATATATATATTATGTATACAATTTGATTCAAACTATTCTCCGAAATAATTTTGTCCATAACTCCTAGGAAGCTATACTCCATAAACCTATTTCTGACCCCACCAGTAATGATCGATAACATTTATAAAATTGTTCTCGCGCTAAAAGCAAACATACATACTACAACCCGTGGGGTAAAACACTATCCTGAACCAGGATGAAATACAATAGTGAAATCAATTTGTGTATAAAAGTGATTATTACAAAATCAAGTGCAATGGAAATGAAAACAAATGATGGCATAAAAATGTAAAGTGCAAATCAGTGCACCAAAGTGCCTATGTGAGATAGCAATGGCCTACAAACCTATGCACAAATGCTAAATAATATAGCAATCACATGCCATAAACAGTCCAGAAAAGATGGAAATAAAAACTCCTAGTAAATAAAGAGTGATCTCTAGGTATATGTCTCTGTGGGGGAGTGGTCAACCAGCAATGCAATGTTGAAGACACTCGTTCAAGTATAAATCCACTAGAGATAGGGTATCACCGAAGTGTCCAAAAGTGGTCTCACAGAACTCTCACCTCTATGTGGTCAAAACTGGGCATCATCAGTAAATATCCCCTCTCCTTTATGTTGGTTTCACTAATGGATGTCCCGACTGTTCTCCTCCACCGTCTCCACTCGTCACCTTAATGCATTCTATGCATTAAGGTGAAAAAACATCCGAGGATTAGCGGCCCCCCAGCTCCCCGTTTACTTACCTAACCCCTCAAAAGTCCCGTGCCGTGAACGCGCCGGCTTCTCGGCTCATTCATTGGTTGATAGCATTGGTTGATAGCAGCGCAGCCATTGGCTCCCGCTGCTGTCAATCAAATAAATGACGCGGCGCGCCAGGGGGCGGGCCGCGTGATACAGTCGGTGGCTATGGCCGCCGGCTGTATCGCAGGAGCGTGCCCGCAAGCTAACCCTCTTGGGAGAGAGCTTCCTATGAATGGGGTTAGCTGATGCGGGGAGGAGCCAAGACAGCCGCCGAGGGACCCCAGAAGACCAGGATCGGGGCCACTCTGTGCAAAATGAGCTGCACCGTGGAGGTAAGTATGACATGTTTGTTATTTAAAAAAAAGGGAACCTTTAGTGTCCCTTTAAGTAGAGTCATTAGGTAGTCTAGCCTTGCTGTGTAAGGCTTTAATATTGGCAACTAGATAGTTATGTTCCATAAACCTTTCCATATTAATTATTCTAGGGCGGAGACATAATACAACACACTGTTCTTTTTTATATACCTATTTAATCTGTCATTAACAATAAGTACCAGACAGTTGTAAAATTAGCCTACTCTCCTCTGACATAGCAGTGCCACGGCACTGAGTACATATTTTTCTAGTGTTACATTGACCATACAATAGTAGGATTTCATTTGATTTTGTCTGTTTTTCTAATCGTCAGTGGGGTCAACCAACGTTCGTTTTTGACCACAGTGACAAGAACATTCAAAAGAGCAGGATGGAATTTTTTTCTTGAACAGATTAACTTCTAACAATGAATGTGGTTTTCATTTGGGAAAGTTAAGTTACTCTAAAATCAAATGTTAAAAGCAAACATTTTTGAAGTATTTATGAACGACATTCGTCAAGTCATCGCGTGTACGGATGAGACTTTTCATACAAATGTTTGAAAAAACCTACTAGTATGGCCAGCCTTAGGTTCAGGAAACCTAGTTTAGAGCTAACCTTGATTGACAGCTGCATCAGCCAATCATAGAGCAAGACCTATATTAGCAAAAGGGGAAAGGAGGCAGTCATTACTCTGGCAGTAATGAAGCACTGCGCATTTCCCATGGCAAGGAGGATGGCGGAAGATTCATGGACACCTTGGTGTCAGTTGCAGGCACCATGGACAACAGCAATTCAGCAGCATTTTCAGAGTCTTCATAAATATATAGCCAGTTGGAAACCTTGCCTATAGCCCAAAGCACATCTGAATTGATTTACCTATCAAAGATTTGTAATTCTAATCAGTCATCTTGTGTTTTAGGCATCCCTGAGGACAGCTAGGTTTTCAATGTCAGCGGCAGCAGCACAGCTTGGTCAAGAGCACATTACCTACCTACTGATTGGACCGTGAAGGAGCAGCAGCATACTGATGAGCTCACTCTGCTCCACTCTACTCTCAACATTTTCTGTCAGCCTGATTGGTAGGCAGACCATAACCTGGATCATAATGCTGCCCATTCTTCTCCCATTCTGAGTGAGTTCAGGAGGTTGATATAAAGGCAAATGCAGAAATTTATATTAATTGCATTAAAAAAAAATACAAGTACATATAATATGTAGCGGTCTCTTCCTCCCCTCTCCCAGTCCCCTCTATTAAAGTTCTGCTCGCTATGTCTCTGGTCTAGGGGTACGATAGGGGAGGGAGAGGGTGCGCTACGCCTGGCTTCCACCACAAATGTATAAGTGGTATTAGCAATTCCTTCCTTTACCTTCGGGCCTGTATTGTGGATCAGATCCTCCCTCCAAGAGTCTCCAAGAACCTCGTCTGCCAGAAACTTGAGCCACACACCGTTAAAGTCCAACACTCCTTTATTTAGCACATAACATGGACTGCCTTGGCTATAGAACAGAAAAGGAGGTGTGTGTACGAATAGGCTCAGACACAAGTTCGATCCTCCACTCTCCTCCAAAGAGTGGGTTATGGTCTCTTCACGAGGGAAATTCACCTTCCGGACGGTCTCCGACAAGAGGCTCACCCGTCACCGGCAGTATGCTGCACCGGGTCTTCAGATGAGGAGCTCTTCCCGGTCCATTACGCCCACCTCGGATTCAGGCATCCATCTCCGGAGTACCCTAGGATCCTTCCCTCGCGGAACTCAGTGTTGGGCACTGAGCTCCGGACCGCCGTCCGAGTACCTCACCCCAGGCTAAAGGTGCCTGAGATGGAACACGATGTCCGGTGGTCCTCTAGGCCTAGTCCGCCTAGAGGACAAAAACGAACTCCGTCCACAGGCTAAAGGTGCCAGGGACCAACAACCCCGTGACCAAGATGGCCGGCCCCTTTTATCCCCTCTCCCAGCAAGCACGGCGGGTTCCCCGCCCCACCATACCGCTGCCCAGAGAGGACAAAAGTAAGCTCAGCACACAGCGGTATCCGTCCGTCGGCCCACAGTGACAGCGCCACCCAGTGGACCTCCGGAGATACACCACTGGTGTCACCGAAAAATTCAAAAACTTACGGCGGGAAAGTAAGTACCCGCTACATACTCCCCCCTGCTATTTGACACTGGTCCCCAGTGTCTGGAGTAAACCACATCCTAAACAACTGACATGGTTCAGTCCAGAAACCACTAACAATTGAAACAGAAAAACTTTTTGGAAACTCTCCTAACGAAGAAGTTGTGTCTGAGCCCCTGTAATAAAAGAGGAGTGAAAGACAACACATTCAACATGAAATCACATTTCAACATTTTACTTTCCCACCCCCGCATCCTAACTAAAGACCTCCTCAGAGTATGTAATCTTGCTAGGATGTCCTCCTGTAGAGGGAAAAGAAATAAAATTTAACATAAAACCCTGACACATGTATCCGTGTATATGAGGAAAATAAATTTCTCCTAAAAGAAATCCCTGTTTCTCCAAAGAGTGAATGCGTGAGAAGTGTTTGTAACGTTGCACGACACTGCCACCTGGTGACAACCTCGCGGTAACTGCACCCGTGGAACTTCTCCTTTCTTTCTAACCCTATCTACCCCAGAGTCTGTAGTCTCCTTGCAGTAAGATAGAAACAAACAGGAACAGTTCTTTTTCTTTTTTTTTTTCCTGTGGGCACACAAACACAATTTCCCCAGAAAATTCAGCAGCATGATAATATCGGAGTCTTTCTCTCCTAAAGGTAGAAACGGGGATGTGGCAGAATCAGTGGCTTCAAGTGCTGATCCATAGTCTCTAGATGGTACTCTACATCTTCGCCTTCTTTGCGTCTGATCACTACTTTATCTGCGTGGATGTGTCTTCCCACCATCCATTCTACCTTGCAGTCTTTGAAACGCTGTGAAGCCTTTGGAGAACATGTTAGGTATCTGCGGGCGTGTGGAACTTTGAGGTGGGTCCACACAAAGTCATTGTACCAGCGCTCCCGGTACACTTCCACCTCATATAACAAGTCCTTCGATAAGTAAGGGTACTCCCAGCCGTACTCCGCTGCAACCTTTTGACTGAATAAACGCTGTAATCTTGCCAAAGGAGGCATAGTAGCTTTTTCCCCTTCACCAGGCAACACAACTGAATCTGGATGACGAGGTGCCTTGACCACCTCCATTCTGGGCATTGGGGGCCGCAACAACAGTCTCTTGACCACAGTGTCAGATACAAACGGTGCCGGGGATGCAGGGACAAGTTGAGGAAAGGATTCTCCTTCAGGCGCTGACGCCTCCACCCTGGGTGTGCTCTCCCCTACAGACATAGGTGAATTCCCACTTCCACGGAATGAAGCAAACGGTATCTTGTCCCAGCCCTTCTTGGCAAACAAGTCATCTATCAATGCATCATCTCCCGCATCAGAAAGAGATTCCAGGTCGGAGGTGTCACACTCCTCCGCGGGTATATAGCCCTGTGTGGAAACAGAACATCCACACTCCGGGGACTTGCTAGGCCATGCCATCTCGACACCTCCTCCCTCACACCAAGTCTTCTCTGCCGGCTTACCTTGACCTTTTCTGGGGCGTCCGGAACTTCCGTCAACGGATCCCTCTGGGTCTGGCGTAAGCATGCGAGACGGTCCACCACCACCGCTGGTCGGGGCTACCACGCTGGTTCTTTTCTTCAGTGGCGGACGCTGTGAGACAGTGGTGACCGAGTCAGCATCCTCGGATTTCTCCCGTTGGTGTTTCACGACCTCCTCCGCGGTCGCTGCAGTGTGCGCAAGGGTGACTCTTACAGCCGTGATTCCTCCCTTCTGAGTGACAGTACCTGAAGCCCGGCCTGGGTAGATGGTCTTCGGCCTCTCAACCTCCGGATCCACTTCAAACGTGAACTCCCCACAGGCCTCACAACGTCCGAACGGCTTCAACAGACATACCAGTCCCGAACACCCAGGGCAAATCATGCCCAGAGCCTCAACGTCCATACATGAGTACAGGGCGAATCGACCCCTCGGCTTCAGTCGGATCCCCGTATCCGTTATCGGAGCAGCAGCAGTCAATGTTGTAGTCGCCGGGTGAACCGGAATCCATGAGGCGGGTCCAAACATGGCGACCTGTTGCTGTTCCATCTCACACTGCAGAGTTTTTCGCGCCAATGTCCCACGTGTAATCCGTCACACGTATTGGACTCCTCCCCTTTGCTCCAGTTCGCGGGCTTTTCCACTTTCTAGGTTGAGACACGCCCACGAACTAAGCGGCGGGGGTTGTGTCTGGTGGCGCAGTGCAATTAAAAACCCCCACATGTAGTCCGTCACACTGCTGGGTTTTCCCCCTTTCACCACTCTTCCTGCGCGGGCCTTTCCCCTTCTGAGGTCATGTCCACGACTTTCGAGCAGGGCTGCACTTTGGCCTATTCGCTTAACTCTGTCTGGCAGACACCTTCTTCCAAGTGATGCACAACACACATCCCGGACCCGAGCCCCCACGTGTAGCGGTCTCTTCCTCCCCTCTCCCAGTCCCCTCTATTAAAGTTCTGCTCGCTATGTCTCTGGTCTAGGAGTACGATAGGGGAGGGAGAGGGTGCGCTACGCCTGGCTTCCACCACAGATGTATAAGTGGTATTAGCAATGCCTTCCTTTACCTTCGGGCCTGTATTGTGCATCGGATCCTCCCTCCAAGAGTCTCCAAGAACCTCGTCTGCCAGAAACTTGAGCCACACACCGTTAAAGTCCAACACTCCTTTATTTAGCACATAACATGGACTCCCTTGGCTATAGAACAGAAAAGGAGGTGTGTGTACGAATAGGCTCAGACACAAGTTCGATCCTCCACTCTCCTCCAAAGAGTGGGTTATGGTCTCCGCACGAGGGAAATTCACCTTCCGGACGGTCTCCGACAAGAGGCTCACCCGTCACCAGCAGTATGCTGCACCGGGTCTTCAGATGAGGAGCTCTTCCCGGTCCATTACGCCCACCTTGGATTCAGGCATCCATCTCCGGAGTACCCTAGGATCCTTCCCTCGCGGATCTCAGTGTTGGGCACTGAGCTCCGGACCACCGCCCGAGTACCTCACCCCAGGCTAAAGGTGCCTGAGATGGAACACGATCTCCGGTGGTCCTCTAGGCCTAGTCCGCCTAGAGGACAAAAACGAACTCCGTCCGCAGGCTAAAGGTGCCAGGGACCAACAACCCCGTGACCAAGATGGCCGGCCCCTTTTATCCCCTCTCCCAGCAAGCAAGGCGGGTTCCCCGCCCCACCATACCGCTGCCCAGAGAGGACAAAAGTAAGCTCAGCACACAGCGGTATCCGTCCGTCGGCCCACAGTGACAGCGCCACCCAGTGGACCTCCGGAGATACACCACTGGTGTCACCGAAAAATTCAAAAACTTACGGCGGGAAAGTAAGTACCCGCTACAAATAATAAGGGCCCTTTCACACTGCTCCATTGACAAAACACAGTAAAAACGCATATGCGTATTTTTGATGCATTTCCAGTATGTACTCCCAGCACACATCTGTAAAACATGGACATGTGTTTCAAAAAGTGCTGCATAAAAAGCAACGGTGCTGCATTTTTTATACGTTTTTGATGCATTTTCCATTAATTTCAATGGGGGAATACGTTTTGGGTGCACTTTTGAAAAGTGCGCCAAAGATGCAGCACGTAAGACTTTTCAAAATGCACTGCACCTGCAGAGCATTGGTGTGAAGAGTTCTAGAGCATTTAAAGGGAATTACCGTATATTATTTCATGTTTCTTGTGCTTTTAGCAAGTTAATAGCAAGCAGCAAACATGCATCAGTGTGAAAGGGCCCTAAAAGTTAAATGCATTAACTGGTAATATGTATATGTGCCTGCAGTTCAGCTTTAAAGCGAAACTTCATTGCATCTGAACACCACAAACCAAAAAATGCTCCATGCTTTATTTTGCTAAGAAATCACGTTGAACAACATCCTCTAGCATCATGAGTAAGGACAGATGATTCATGTAGCATTTATTTCCTGGAATCCTTCTTCCCTTAGATCAGGCATGCAGGCAGGAGGGTGTTTTTAGCTGTGAAAACCCCTCCTCCCCTCCTGAAGACTGGGATGTATAACATAATTTGCCCAGGCTTGAAAACCAGGAAGTAACTGAAGAAATGTATAAAATACCATAGTTTAAAACAAGGAAATATACTGTATACTTTCCAATCTGTTTACTAATGCTAGCAGCATGAAGATTACAAATTGTTAATGTTGATTGAGACAGTTCCACTTTAATATAACTTCAAAATAACCCTTAACTGGGTTCTTATGTCCTAAACAAGGGCTACTATCCAAATTGAGTTTTGCTAGGTGATAGTCAGCCCAGACTGATTTATTTTTTACTAGTTTATTTGTTTTCTCCCTAAACCCAGTGGAAGTGTGGTTTCTCTTTGCTGCCAGTAGGCATCACTGTTAGTATGAGAAGCTACAGTAGAACTGAGTTCCCTTAGCCAACCAGTAGGAGGAGGAGGTTTATTGCCACTTGAGCATGCTGGGGGAGAGCATAAATATTTGGGGAGGACCATGTGAGCTCTCTCTTCCCCCGGAGATGCAGCCTGGGGATGGTGTGTGTAGAGCAGCTGAGATGAGGCCTATGCATGTGCTTGGAGCAGAGGACTAGGAGCAGAAAAAGCCTGCCTGTCCAGAGTGTCCTGTTGCTTGAGGCCCCAGGCTCAGGGAGCCTCAGAGAGGACAGGAGAGAAAAAGATTATGTCTGAGATGATGTAACAGAGGTGAATCTGCCGCTTTAGGTCATATGGAACTCATGGAGAGCCTGGGGTCATCGAGACCCCTGGAAGACGCAATTTTGTTGCGAAACGACGTAGGGCGGAGCGGCGCACCAACGTCACCACCCACTACTATCCAGTAAGGACGGGTTTGCCTGTGCGTGTCCGGCCGGCACCGCAGTCTTAAGGCTGAATTTCCACTACCATTTTGTAAGTGTGATTCTTCGTTTTTATTCATATAACCCATACTGTTTTACACTATGAGAGTTTTATGTTTTCTTGCATGGTTTGGCATATGAGTCTGGGATCCACCGAACTGTTGTGTCATATGCTGTTTTGGGACTGCATCTCCTTTGGCGTCATCTGGATGAGACTGTTCCTATTCATTCAAAGCTTCTTTTGATCCTCTGTAGTGGGGGGTCATGGAGTTCTGGTAAGCAGCTATTACCTTATTTGGTGGTGGATTTCATTGGTCTCCTTCAATGAGTAGATTTTTTCACGGAAGTTTTTTTCACTATAGACTTTTTCATCTGCACGGGTGTTTATTTTCACTTATGTGTTACAGTTATAAACTCAAGTTTTGATCATCCTATGAACTTTAACCCTTGATCAGGGTTCACTCAACATTCACATTTTTGGATTTATATTATAGACACTATTTCATTAATTTTTTCAGCGGTATTTGGAGTTTTTCATATACCCTAATTCACTGGTGTATTTTAAATATTCATCACTATTGTTCATGTTTGTTTTTGTATATTATTTACAATGTTCTCAAGGTTCATCGTACCTATTTGCACTTAGTTGTGATACTCCATTAGGGTTAGCGCAACCATATATTTTCCATTTGTTTCTTACTGTTTTTGTTTGCAGAAGGTTTGCTGCTTCCCATTCACCCCAATTTGACCATTGTGGGACTCCAACTTTACTGATCTTAGCGCAGTTTCTTCCCCCTTTTTCCATCGAGACTGCTGCTGCTATTGAAAAATATAATTGCTAATGGAGATGACTGCATCTTATAAAGTTACAAGTTGTCGGATTCGACTTAAAACATTTTTTCCTGTACTGGTGTCAATTGTTGTGCTACTGAGTCTGCAGGTCAGTAACAGGTATCCTGATATCCCTACCCCTCTCTTCCTGGAGTTTAAAGCAGAACTTCAGTCATTTTTTCATCTTTCCATCTAGTAAATCTTCTGCCCTTGTTGTTTTAACTTTGAATAGTAAAACATTTTTTTTCTGCCAGTAAATACCTTATTTTTGCAGGGATTTACACTCACTTCCTGTTTGGCTATGGGACAGGAAGTGAAGGGAAATCTCTGTAATTGGACACAGCTGGCGAAAAAAAACTTGACAGGGGTTATAACCCCCCTTACTTATCCAAAATGAGAAAACATTTTTTACTTATAGTTCTACTTTAACCCTTTATTAACCATATCCCTTAAGCTGATTTAATTTATTTTGTTCAACCAGTGGGTTCAATGTGGATGAGGGAATCCTTCCTGCTGTGGTATTGTGGAAGTTTCTCCACTGTCAGAATAAAATGATCAGTGTTGCCAGCTATATGCACGCGTCTCTAGTGCGAACTGGCCCTCAAAGCTGAACTCCAAGAATAAATTTTATTGCATAGTTACATTGGTGCAGCTGGCAGCTATATTCCATAGCTGTAGGACACTGTGCAAAGTGAAAATCAGTGTAGTAGCTGCCGCTACAACAGTAGTCGCCAGTACAACAGAGAATGCCACAGTCTTCTGGGTCTTGTTCAAGATATTCTCTGACTGGATGTGGTGGAGATTATGACACCACCGCCCCACCTCATCCAATCAGAAAATGCCTTGTACTCATTGATAAAATACAAGGCATTCTGTGAATAGTGACAGTGCTGAACATGTGACCCCTGTGTTCACTATGCAGAAAGGCAGCTGCTTGGCACAGGACCAAGTAGACTGACTACTCCATTATTCTCTGCTACCATAGTGGTCCCACAGGTATGGAATATTTTCACTTACATCAGTCCAAGTTGGACCAATGTAACTATGCAATAAAAACCATACTTGGAGTTCAGCTTCAACACGACCTTAAAGCAGAGTTCCACCCAAAAATGGAACTTCTGCTTTAAGTGATGGTGACCTCCTGACGTGCCACATTTAGCATGTCATTTTTTGGGGGGGGCAGATGCCCAGTTTTTATGGGCACCCAGCTCCCACTTCCTCCCCGGGCTCTGTGACACTGGAAGGAAGTTCACCTCTCCCCCCTCCCTCCCTTAAATCTTCTGGGACACGTCCCAGGTCCCAGAAGACTTCCCAACCATTCACAGCGCGCAGCGTGGCTCGCGCATGCACAGTGCGCGCCCAGCTGTGAAGCCGCAGCCAGGCACCCACAGTTAGAATGTCGGTGCCTCGAAGAGGAGGGGGAGGGGAGCGGGGCTTTGTTCGCCTGCATCGCTGGACCATGGGAAAGATGATTGTCTGATTAATAAAAGTCAGCAGCTACACTTTTTGTAGCTGCTGACTTTTAAAATGGGTGGAACTCCACTTTAAATAACATAGGATGTTAGAAGATATTACCAAATTACTCTTTTAATAATAAAAAATGGTTAAGTTAAACCGATAAATAGTTTTAAATTTGCCCTCGGTTCACATCTGTGCAGCTGAGGTTGATGCATTTTCCGGCGCGTTTTGCGTTTTTAAACCCACATTTTTGATGCATTTTTGCATGCAGTTTTCATGTGCTTTGCGTGTTTTTTTTATTCTCTTTCACAAACTGTGAATAGCTGGTTGTTAAGGAGTGGGTCGGGAAGCCGGCCGCCATGTCCCTAACAACCGATGAGTCATCAGTTGTCAGTGGGGTTCCCCACTGACAGCTGAATGTAGAAAAATGAATTACCGGCAGTAAAAAAAAATGGCGAAAAAAAACACCATAGGGTCCCCCCCAATCCATACCAGGTCCTTCGGGTCTGGTACTGATTTTGAGAGGAACCCCACGCCAAAATAAAAAAAAAATGGTGTGGGGTCCCCCCAAAATCCACACCAGACCCTTATCTGAGCATGCAGCCCAGCAGGTCAGGAAAGGGAGGAGACAAGCCCCCCCTCTTCCCCAAAGCACCCCCCCCCCATAGGGTTGCCACATCATCCCTTTAATCCAGGACACATATGAATTACACAGGTTCGAAGACTGATTTAATGCAGATAAGGCACCAAGTGAGTTTAATTATCCCCTTAATCAGCCACAGAATGTGTGTAATTAATATGTGTCCTGGATTAAAGGGATGATGTGACAACCCTACCCCCCATGTTGAGGGTTTGTGGTCTGGTATGGTTCAGGAAGGGGGGGCACTCGCTCGTGCCCTCCCTTTCCTGACCTGCCGGGCTGCATGCTTGGATAGGGTTCTGGTATAGGTTTTGGGGGGAACCCATGCCATATTTTAAAACAAAAATTGGCATTGGGTTCCCCTCAAAATCCATACTGAAAGGCCCGGTATGGATTGCGAGGGACCCCACGCCTTTTTTTTCCAGTTTTTGCCAGCAATCCTTTTTTTCCATTCAGCTTTCAACAGGGAACCCCGCTGACAGCTGATGACTACTAAGTTGTTAAGAATGCGGCAGCCAGCTTCCCAGCCCGCTCCCTAACAACCAGCTATTTATAGTTTGTTATGAGGAAAAAAAAAAACGCATCAAAAACACAACACAATCTGCTGTGAGAAAAAAAGTCCCTGACCCTTTCCAAAAACGCACCGGCTGAAAAACGCTTAGA
The DNA here is from genome assembly GCA_029206835.1 of Rana muscosa. Lineage (NCBI taxonomy): Eukaryota > Metazoa > Chordata > Amphibia > Anura > Ranidae > Rana > Rana muscosa. The sequence goes on along the minus strand of CM055119.1, from coordinate 118,703,466 downwards.
TGTGACTGTAGAGCATTTCTGCAAACTGCCAAACGCAATAAAAAAACGAATAGGTGTGAATCTAGTGTGAAGACGTATTTATAAATCACTCAGTTTAACAAGCAAGTCACCTATCTTGTCAAGCCAGAAGGTGCCGATTATGATTAGTTGTCCAGGTGTACAAGCACATCGGTGACATTCTTTAGAAAATTATGCAGGACAGTGACACTTGAAAAATAAAATCTTCACTTTTACTCGGCACATTAGAGAGAGACTTTCTCCAGGTGAAATCACTTTTCTTTTCATACCTGCAGGTTTTTTATGTTCTACTCCTTTTATAGTTTTATTCAATATCCCTTAACACTTTAGACTCAGATATATTGTAACAAGCTGGCACAGCCTATTGCCACCCTTGCTGTTTGCACAGCTGATGATTGGAAGGGTTAACAGTCTACAGGGCGGAGGTACAGCGGCAGGTCCAGTGACGACATAGGATGATACAGTTTCCATTCTCTGTCTTTGATACAATTTTGATTGTTACCTCCAGGACTTCTCACACCCTAGACATTCTGCAGAGGAGATTCAGGACACCATGATGCAGCAAGGCCCTGTTGTGTGGGCACAGGTATGGACAAGTAATTACTTAGCTGGTGTTTGGCATAGAAGGGGTTAATCACCTGCAAGAAATAATGATTTGGCAAATTTATGGAGCCTTTTGTCAAGTAGAGTGTCACAATAATTAATGTTAGTGCAGAGTAATGTGCAGGTAGAGTTGATTTTTTAATTGCAGGTCTATGCATAAAACCCCCACATATAGAAAATTGCAAAGAAATTGCATTTGGTCATTGGGCACTATGGTATGGTAAATGTTCTGCAGGAGAGCAGTATTGGGTAGTAGTTTTGCAGATCACATATTGTACCATTTGAGATAGCAGCACGGGGGGTTGTAGAGATATTATGAAGAATATTGTAGGCGCTGTGCTCTTTGGATTGAGACAAAAGCACATTTGTTATTTAGCATTTTGGAGCTTGCACAATTTTTGTATAAAATAGCTTCAGGCAGAAAAAGATTTAAAAAAGATACTTAACGAGCTCCATATTGGTGACATTCTATGCACAACTTCTTATTTTATAATACATGTGAGATAATTACATGGCTGTAACATAGAAATCTGTAAAAGATCTATAGGTTACATGACACATATGGTGTCAGAGCATGTATCGGAATAAAATGTAGACGTATCTAAGGGATTACAAATTTTCCCATATCATCCTACATGTAAGACAAGACAGCACAAGAGCTAATTAAGGTTTGATAGATGTTTTGTGGGTGATAAAATAGTTAGGAACTTTCATGCACCCAATTCTACTTTTGTAAAGAGATTGGGCAATTACAAGTGTCAAGACAAAATGTACTTACATGTATGATGGTCTCCCACTTTAAAAAAAAAGTAGAATATCTACATTCATTTATCAAATAGAGAGTTGTTTTAGGTTATCCACAGAAAATGAGCAAAAGGGGTATTTTGTAGATCGAATGAAAGGTTCAATCCACTAAAATGTAATATTTTAGCAATAAGTGGAGCCCAGTTGGCTCAGTCATCCTCTGAGTTTTTATATGTTTTGGACACATCAGCATTGAGATCTCCCTGTCATAATTCCTCACTTTGTTCTTGTACTTCTGGGAGTTTTTGATGTTCCTGCCAACCTTTACATGTTTCAGCTTCTCCTGTTGCTTTTTCCATCAAATAAAATGAATAAACCCTTCATAATAATGGTCACAGCAGGTGTGCAGTACAAGGAATTGAAGTACAAAAATCTGTCTAAAGCCATCCATATACGAAGCCTTTTGGTTGCAGGAAAGAAAATCGCTTGATTCCCCCATCAACACAGGCAGTGTTGATGGGGGAATCCCTCCCATGGGGCCATTGTGTTCTCCCAGCGGGGGGGGGGGGGGGTGGGGGAAGCCATCCCCACTTGGAGAGCACAGTGATTATTGCACAGTTGCTAGCAATAATTGCATGTAAAATTGGTTGTACCCAAGTTGATAGATCAATCAACTTGGGTACATTCAGCCTGCCCATACATGGTTCGAACCTCGAATTTCGAACTGTCTATGGCCGGCTTAACAAAGCAAGACAAAAAAAAGTTCTCATCCTTTAAAATAATAGGCAACATGGAGAACATGAGCATGGTGGTATAGTTCTTAACATGTTTTACAGTGTGAGAGTCTAGCTGCACATTGAATTTTATGGGTATTCAAATAAAAGATATCAGTTTTTATTACATTGTATACTTTATGACTTTTCTTGATACCTGATGGTTTCTATAGCCCCATACACATGGTCGGACTTTTGGCCAACAAACTTCATTTTGAGCAAGTTGGATCAACAATCCGACCGTGTGTACGCTCCATCGGACAAACTTTTTTTGCTTTTTTCTTGTTTTCATCGGACAAAAGTTGGGTCTGCAAACGGACAAACTTTTGCCCAACAAAAGTCCGATGGAGCAAAGTCTGACCGCGTGTACAGAAAACCATCGGACTTTTGTCCGATGGACAAAACAAATAATGTTTAAATCAACCAACAATAGCAGAAGTTGACTAAAGGGTGGCGGTAAAGAGCAGAAAAGAGCAGAAAAACCACGTGATGTTGCAAAAAGTTTTTTTAAAAGTTTGCAGAAAAGTCCGAGCGTGTGTATGCTATGGGTGTTCCTGACCAACTCCGTTCGGACAAAAAACCACGGAAAAGTCTGATGGAAGTCCGACCGTGTGTACGAGGCTTTATACACATAGATACATAGATTGAACAATCCTAGGTCCATGTACACTCAATCCTAGGCCCTTTAACATAAATAACTCTAAACTGATTCTATAAAAGCTAACTAGAGGGGGATTTTACAACTCTAGTGGGTATAATAGGGCTACGCTACATGCAGTTGTAATGTCAGACTACTTAGAACTTTAGCCACTTCTTGCAGCCAGTTTAACTGCTGTACCTTGATGTGTTGCTAATGGGCTGATTTCCAGCAAGACACTGCATTTCTAAATAGCATGGGATTAAAATCACCCATGTAGTTTGGCCCTGTGCTCCATTGGGCGTGGGACTGCCATGATTGTTCTGTGTACTCTGGGTGATACAGACAGTGCTATATAAATATAGGTGATAGTAACAAAACAATAATGAAAACCATTGCAAACCTTATTGTGTGATAGCCCATATTCATTTTCCTTATACCATAGAAATAAAAGTGTCCTTTCTATGGGTAAGTCTGCCAGTTTAATACTATTGGAGCAGGGGAAATGATCGGTATGCTGTAAATCAAAATCTGTTCTGTGTTACTGTTCTGTCACTTACAATTTCTGGTGACATTGGCCCCATTGGCCCTTTTCTTGATCCTTCTCCTTCAAATGTTGGGACTATACAGAGGCAAATTTTAGGGGTCATTTTCTGAGCACTGAGGAGGTGGACGTTCAGGCCAGGAGTCCTGGATGCTGCTGAAACCAGATCTTTCAAGTGGGCAGGAGTACAAGGACAGGAGTGCCTAACCACTTACCTAGGGATCAGAGAATTTGGAACAATCACACCTTCACACAGTCCACCATTCACCTGGCATGTACAATTTATTATTACTGGCACATTACCCAGTTCCCCAATACTGTATTTGGGGTAATATTGTTAGACATTGGGGTTGATTTACTAAAGGCAAATAGACTGTGGACTTTGCAAAGTGCAGTTGCATTCGGCAAGAGCAGTTGCGCCAGAGCTTAGTAAATGAGCTCTGCTGACTTCCATCATCCAATCATGTGCAAGAAAAAATGCTGTTTTTTTTTGTTTTTTTTTCATTTCCTTGTACATGATTGGGTATTCTTTGCAAAGTGAAGCTTTATCTCATTTACTAAGCTCTGGAGCAACTGCAACTTACAGAGTGCAACTATTAGCCTTTAGTAAATCATCCCTGTTGACTCAGCTATATCCACCTAGGCTCCAAGCAGGGAGTTTCTTCAGAAAGAACTATCATCTGTAAGCCCTGGTTCACATTGATGCAAGACATGTCAAATTGCATTCCAAATCGGCGACAATTGCCGGTAATGGCAGCGTCCGAATCGGTGCGACCCCGCATTTTCGTGCCGCACCGATTCCCAAAAGTAGTTTCTGTACTACTTTTGGCGATTTCAGGATGCGATTTCCATTGCCATCTGTGCAGAAACCCGCACAGATGTCTCTGAAATCGCCCCCTAAATCAGGACTGACATGTGGGAATGAAATCGTGCGAGTTCAGCTGAACTCGCACGATTTCATTCCCGCAGCAGTCAGTGTGAACCAAGGCTAACAGAGATAAGAATCTGACCTGCTCCCCTTACTGACACTGACATTGTTAAAAAATGTGGGTCACAATCATTATATATAGGAATAAACTGGGCCTTAGCTAAGTAAAAGGGTTTTCCAATGTACTGGGATGAGGAATAATATTTTGTGGGCGAAGGATAATTAAGAGACAAGAGCTGTACAGTATATAAATAGGTTTTCCTAATAGCTTAATAAGGCTTGATTGAGCCTCGCTGGTTTCTGTATTTTAAATAAAGGCATTGGCTGCCCATATATCCATAGAAATAAAATGATCATCACCCAAACTTGCTGGTTATAGTTAAATTGAGAAACAACCTATTGTCCATAGGTACTTTATCGGGATAAATGTTTTTGATGGAAGAATGATTTGGCTAGATTAGATAATCCCAGACAATCACTATAGTTTTCACTGAGATATGGTGGTCATACTACTTTAGCTTTCTTTTAAATATTTGGGCACACTACCTGATTTTATATTAGATTTGAACATTTATTTCAGGATGGATGGCCAAGTTTGCCAAACATGTAAAAATGTCTCTTGTTCAGCCAAGTGAGCCGAATACTGTAGAGTAGGGATGAGCTCGGTGTTCGAGTCGAACATAGGTTCGAGTCGAACATCGGCTGTTCGCGTGTTCGGCGAACAATGAACGATTTGGGCCGTTCGCGCCAAATTCGAGTGACGCGAACGGCCCACAATACACTGCGCCATCGCAGTGTAATCCCGGCGCTGTGATTGGCCAAGCATGCACTGTGACCCTGCATGCTTGGCCAATCACAGCGCCGGCAGCGAGGAGAGCAATGATTGGCCACAGGCAGGATACCTGTGGCCAATTATAGCTGAGAGGGTTTAGTACACGCCCCACACTTTAAAAGGCCGCCAGCGCGGCGGCCTTGTGTAGTGTGTTCCGGAGCAGGGAAAGGGAAGGATAGGCAGGGACAGTGTCAAATCTTGTCAAATCTATTCTTTGCTAAACCTTGTGTGTAGGGACAGAGAAGGATAGGCAGGGAGAGTGTCAGTGTCATATACTTTGATAAACCTTGTGTGCAGGGAGAGAGAAGGATAGGCAGGGGACAGTGTCAGTGTCATTGTTGCTAAGCCTCCTGCACATTATACACCTGAAGTTAGCCCGTATTGCTGCTTTTTCCTGGTGTGTTACACCAACAGGATTTTGCGGCACTTACAGCGGGCGGAGTGTACCTCCTGACCATATTACACCTTAACTTAGCCTGTATTGCTGCTTTTTCCTGGTGTGTTACACCAACAGGATTTTGCGGCACTTACAGCGGGCGGAGTGTACCTCCTGACCATATTACACCTTAACTTAGCCTGTATTGCTGCCTTTTCCTGGTGTGTTACACAAACAGGATTTTGCGGCACTTACAGCGGGCGGAGTGTGCCTCCTAACCATATTACACCTTAACTTAGCCTGTATTGCTGTTTTTTCCTGGTGTGTTACACCAACAGGATTTTGCGGCACTTACAGCGAGCGGAGTGTACCTCCTGACCATATTACACCTTAACTTAGCCTGTATTGCTGCCTTTTCCTGGTGTGTTACACAAACAGTATTTTGCGGCACTTACAGCGGGCGGAGTGTGCCTCCTAACCATATTACACCTTAACTTAGCCTGTATTGCTGTTTTTTCCTGGTGTGTTACACCAACAGGATTTTGCGGCACTTACAGCGAGCGGAGTGTGCCTCCTGACCATATTACACCTTAACTTAGCCTGTATTGCTGCTTTTTCCTGGTGTGTTACACCAACAGGATTTTGCGGCACTTACAGCGGGCGGAGTGTGCCTCCTGACCATATTACACCTTAACTTAGCCTGTATGTGAAAAGTGTAACACCTCATGCAACCCAACATGTAATTGCCATCATCCCGAATATATGTGGAAAATGAGAAAACCTCTATTGTTGGGATTTTGGAGGCAATGCAAAAAAAGGGGGGAGGAAAAACCTCAATTTAAAAATATCTAAATATTTATTTGTAACAAAACCGTATAAAACGGACACATATATAAAATTACAAAATTGTACAAAAAGGCACATATAAACATGGATATTGTACAATAACTACATAAATCTAACATATTACAAATCTTTCAAGAAGCAATACAGTAGCCTGATTGACCACTCCCGCCGGAAGCAGATCAAGAGAGGCTTATCCAACGCGTTTCAAACTGTAATTGTCCTTCATCAGGGATTTCAAATGCATTTGCTTCTAAGAGATCAAATTTCTGTTAAATACAGAAACAATAAGATAAGTTTTCACTTTAATTTCAACCATTATATAAAATGCAATACAAAGGAAACAAACTTACACAAAAAATCATATATAAATTATTCCATCAATGTTCCCATACATGCATCCCAGGTTCCAGAAACTCCAGGGGTAGATTCCCCGATGCCCTCAAAATGCCAGGAAAACCCTCTGTCAGAACACATGTCCATATAAGAAGTACGGACATCTAAATAAATTGGTCCAAAATAGGTGCCTTAAACAAAAAATAATAAATAACATACATAAGTATATTCTGGCGTGATGTTCCACCCACCCCCAGTTATGAGCCCTGACATTCCAGCTTTTCTCCATGTCTATGGATAGAGGAGAACTTTTCTAATTTTTTCTAAAAACACACTGACACACATGTGGGGTTTTGAGATATATAGACTTTTATATCATATATATTCTGTGTGCTCAATGTTCCATAACATTTTTTTTTTCTGCGGAGGCATCTTTTTTGATGCTTCGGCTGATTTTTTGACGTGCTCCCATGCATGCGTCCCATATTGGTTTGTGATCAAGCCAGAGTTCCGTTTTGGGGTGGCCGTTTTCTTTCTCTCTATCTAGGATTCCTTCTTTTTCAATTTCACATGTGCATATCCGGTGCCGGGGAGGGGGTTTTCCAATGGAATTTATCCCCCACCATTTTTTCCTGGGCAGGAGAAACTTTTTTGTTCCTCCCGTAGGCTTAAAACGGCACCGGTGGTGTTAGTCCCTGGTCCGCTCCCCGTCCATATACAATTGTTCTGGGATAAGGGTCTATATCCTGGGCACGAGTTTACAATGGTAAACTGGTGCTAATATTCAATGTCTGATTGCCCCACGGCAATTTAGTTCCATCTTTTCCATCTAAACCATTCTTTCCATCTGGCATCCCTTTACTTTGCCCACATTCAAGATGACCGTCTATGCACTTCCTGCGGTGCGGGACGGATCGGAATGGGGACTGATTTAGCAGAGAGGTCGTTTATCATACCCTTGCTTCCATAGCGGGGTATGATGGGTGACGCTATAGCGGTTCAATGATGCGGCCGTGGGCTTTTTCATGCCGCGCTCCCTTGGTGTTTTGCTGCTGATATGCAATGATGGCAGACGCACCGCTGATTGGTTTGGTTGCGTCATGTGATCGGCGCCTGACGTGGCTTGACCTGGGAAGCGTGGCGTTTCCATGGCTACATGAGGCTCTGCTCTATGAGCAGGTGCGTCATGTGACCTGGTCTGGACCAATCAGACATAGCAGAGGGATATAAAGGACGCCAAAGGAGTTATATGGTATCATTCTTTCCCTCTGCTGGCAGGCAGAGGATGTTTCTGTATGGACCTCTATTGCATGGAAACTTTTTTGGATAATTATCGGGATTTCTGATCCTTTTGACAGGTAATACTCAAAAACTTTTGGAGACGTTTTATTTAGAAGAGGGAAGAACTTTTCTTCTCTTTTGATTGATACAATTTTTATTGTTTTCTTTAATTATTTTTAGGACATATATCTTTGGACTGAAGCATCCTTTGGTCCTGTCTCTGTACATGAGTTATACTTGCCTGATGAATCTGAATCCTAGATTTCCATTTTTCCATCTACAGGTACCACATTCTCTCTAGGGATAATTATTTTATTCCCCAACAGAATTACATCCATACTTATGTATGTTATTTATTATTTTTTGTTTAAGGCACCTATTTTGGACCAATTTATTTAGATGTCCGTACTTCTTATATGGACATGTGTTCTGACAGAGGGTTTTCCTGGCATTTTGAGGGCATCGGGGAATCTACCCCTGGAGTTTCTGGAACCTGGGATGCATGTATGGGAACATTGATGGAATAATTTATATATGATTTTTTGTGTAAGTTTGTTTCCTTTGTATTGCATTTTATATAATGGTTGAAATTAAAGTGAAAACTTATCTTATTGTTTCTGTATTTAACAGAAATTTGATCACTTAGAAGCAAATGCATTTGAAATCCCTGATGAAGGACAATTACAGTTTGAAACGCGTTGGATAAGCCTCTCTTGATCTGCCCCCGGCGGGAGTGGTCAATCAGGCTACTGTATTGCTTCTTGAAAGATTTGTAATATGTTAGATTTATGTAGTTATTGTACAATATCCATGTTTATATGTGCCTTTTTGTACAATTTTGTAATTTTATATATGTGTCCGTTTTTATACGGTTTTGTTACAAATAAATATTTAGATATTTTTAAATTGAGGTTTTTCCTCCCCCCTTTTTTTTGCATTGCCTCCAAAATCCCAACAATAGAGGTTTTCTCATTTTCAACTTAGCCTGTATTGCTGCTTTTCCCATTTCCCTGCAGGCCATTAGAATGTCTGGAAGGCAAACAAGGAGAGGCAGAAAGTCAGGAGCCAAAAAAAGAGGGCAAGCAGGCTCTGTGTCTAGAGACAACAGTGCTGGTCGTGGACGCGGTGCATCGCCATCAGCACGTGGCCATGGGACACGCTTGTCCTTCTTTTCGGCAGCTGGACGTGTTGAGCCGCATCATGCCGAAGACTTGGTAGAGTGGATGACCAAGCCCTCCTCATCCTCCTCATCCTCTCTCACCCAGGCTCAGGGTACTGGCAAAGCAGCTGCCAAAGCGTCCTCTTCCCTGGTATCAATGTCATCATCAGTCACTCCTTCCCTAGACCAACCATGTCCTCCTGAGGAGTCCCCTGAACTGTTTGAGCACAGTGTTGGGTACATGCTCCAGGAGGATGCCCAGCGTTTCGAAGGGTCTGATGATGATACCCAGCTAGAGGAAGGCAGTAGCGTGAGAGCAGAGAGAGGGGATGCTCAAGAAGGACACCAATCTGGCAGTCATGTTCCAGCAGCTGCAGCATACTGCCAGATTGGCTCCAGTGATGAGGAGGGAGGGGATGATGAGGTCAGTGACTCCACGTGGGTGCCTAATAGGAGAGAGGAGGAGGAGGAGGATGAGGAGGAGGCACATCTCCAACGAGGCAGGATGCCCTCGGGGGGCCAGCGTAAGGGCAGCACACCGACGGAATCACACCGCAGAGCTCCGCCTGTGCAGGGCGCTGCCTCTGCCCATTATTCAAAAAGTTCTTTGGTGTGGGCCTTTTTTGAGTCGAGTGCATCAGATCGCACAGCTGCTGTTTGCAACATATGTCTCAAGCGTATATCGCGTGGCCAAAACATCACCCGCTTGGGCACCACATGCTTGACCAGACATATGTTGACCTGCCATGCAGCTCGTTGGCAAGCCTACCTTAAAGACCCACACCAAAGAACAAAGCTGACCTCTTCTTGCACCGCATCAGCTGGGATCTCCAACCCCACTATACCTTCAGTCCTCTCTGAAACCTGCTCTGAGAGGAATGAAGGTGTAGAATTAGGTGTGTCACAGCCAAGTACTTGCGGGCACTCTGCTAGCAGTACACCGACGTCCGATTCTAGCAGGCAAATTTCCCTGCCCCAGCTGCTGGTCCGTCGAAAGAAGTTCACTCCCAGCCATCCACATGCCCAGCGGTTGAATGCTAGCTTGGCTAAATTGCTAGCGCTTCAACTGCTGCCTTTTCAGTTGGTAGACTCGGCCCCCTTCCGTGAGTTTGTGCAATGTGCGGTTCCTCAGTGGCAGGTTCCCAAACGCCACTTTTTCTCACGGAAGGCGATTCCGGCTCTCTACCGGCATGTGGAAGGCAATGTCTTGGCCTCGCTGGACAGGGCGGTCAGCGGTAAGGTGCATATTACCGCTGACTCATGGTCCAGCAGGCATGGACAGGGACGTTACCTTTCTTTCACGGCCCATTGGGTCACTCTTTTGGCAGCTGGGAAGGATGCAGGACAAGGTGCAGTAGTGTTGGGGGTTGTTCCACCGCCACGCCTCCAAAATGCTACTACTGGTTGTGACACACCTCTGTCCTCCACCCCATCCTCTTCTTCTTCCTCCGTGGCCTCTTCCTGTGCTTTTGTCCTTGGAACCAGCGGTGCTCCGTAGGCGTTCAAGGGGCTACGCAAGTACACAGGCAAAAAGATGCCATGCCGTGCTTGCGCTGGTGTGTTTGGGGGACAGGAGCCACACTGGGGCAGAGGTTCTGTCTGCTCTGCAGGGGCAGGTCGCGAGGTGGTTGACGCCACGGCCAGCTTAAGCCAGGAATGGTAGTTTGCGACAATGGCACCAACCTCCTCTCCGCTCTCCGACAGGGACAACTGACCCATGTGCCCTGTGTGGCTCACGTCCTTAACCTGGTGGTGCAGCGGTTCTTGGGCAGGTACCCGGGCTTACAGGATGTCCTGAGGCAGGCTAGGAAAGTCTGTGTGCATTTCCGCAGATCTTATAATGCCAGTGCTCGCCTGGCTGAGCTGCAAAAGGAGTTGAACCTGCCCAAGAACCGCCTTATATGTGACATGCCCACCAGGTGGAACTCAACGTTGGCCATGCTGCAGCGTCTGCACACGCAGCAGAGGGCCATCAATGAGTACCTGTGCGACTACGGCACCAGGACAGGGTCAGGGGAGCTTGGTTTTTTTTCACCACGCCAGTGGGGCATGATCAGGGATGCATGCACTGTCCTGGCACCATTTGAGGAGGCCACGAGGATGGTGAGCAGTGACAGTGCATGCATCAGTGACACTGTACCTCTTGTCCACCTGTTGGAACATACGCTGCGTGGAATAATGGACAGGACACTTGAGGCAGAACAGAGGCAGGAAGAGGAGGACTTCCTTGCCTCTCAAGGCCCCCTTTACCCAGACAGTGTTCCTTCTGTCCCACCTATCGCACAGGAAGAAGAGGAGGAGGAGGAGGAGGATTGTGTCAGCATGGAGGTGGAGCCTGGCACTCAGCATCATCAGCAGCAGTCTTTTAGGGATGATTTACAGTCCCAAGAAACCAGTGGACTTGTACGTGGCTGGGAGGAGGTGGCTGCGGATCATGTCGTCCTTAGTGACCCAGAGGACTCCGGACTGAATGCCTCAGCTAACCTACGCTGCATGGCCTCCCTGATCCTGCAAAGTCTGCGGAAGGATCCTCGTATTCTTCGGATCAAGGAGAGGGACCATTACTGGCTGGCCACTCTCCTTGATCCACGGTACAAGGGTAAGGTTGCGGACCTTATCTTACCGTCGCAGAGGGAGCAGAGGATGAGACAACTCCGGGAGGCCTTGCAGAAAGGTCTGTGCAATGCGTTCCCAGAGACTGGGAGGTTACAAACTCCTGGTCCTGGACAACGAGTTGCTGAGGCTTCGGTCAGTCAAAGAAGGAGCGGTGGGGAAGGTGGCCGTCTGACCGAAGCGTTCAGACAATTCTTTAGTCCGCAGCCCCAAGGTATGATCGGTTCCAGCAACCATCGCCAGCGTCTGATATACATGGTGCAGGAATACCTAGGGGCAAGGTCAGACTTGGACACCTTCCCCACCGAAAATCCTCTGGCTTACTGGGTCTTGAGGATGGATCACTGGCCAGAGCTTGCACAGTATGCAATTGAGCTACTGGCCTGTCCTGCATCCAGCGTTCTTTCAGAACGCACATTCAGTGCTGCTGGAGGATTTGTCACGGATCACAGGGTGCGCCTGTCCACCGACTCTGTTGATCGACTGACCTTCATAAAGATGAACCAGTCTTGGATCACCACCAGCTACCAAACACCTGAAGCTGATATAACAGACTAATTTATTTTCAAATGTCACATCCCTTCAAGACTGATGCTGATGCTGAGAGACTGTCCCGTTATGTTGACTGACTATCCTCCTCCTCCTCAATGATCCGATTGACGATGATAGCTTGGAAGAACATTTTTGTTTCTGGGTGTGTTATTACAATTTTTTATGCAATGCTTTGCAGCAGGGCTCATTCCTGCACTCCAACTAGAGTATCTGGGAGTGGTTGCAGTGTCGTGGCACCAGCACCAGTGGCTAAGGCCCAATTTTTCAGCCCCTGTTTAACAGGGGCGTGTAATTACAATTTTTGATGCAATACTTTGCAACAGGGCTCATTGCTGTGCTCCAGGTACAGTATCTGTGAGGGGTTGCAGTGTTGTGACACCAGTGCCTAAGGCTCAATTTTTCTGCCCCTGTTTAACAGGGGCATGTAATTACAATTCTTGATCTAATAATTCACAGCAGGGCCCATTCCTGCGCCCACCAAGACTAACTGTGAGGCCTTACAGTGTTGTGTCAACACCACCACCACCACCACCACCAAAGGCCCAATTTTTCAGCCCCTGTTCAACAGGGGCATGCAATTACAATTCTTGATCTAATAATTCACAGCAGGGCCCATTCATGCGCCCACCAAGAGTAACTGTGAGTATATACGGCAGGCCCCTACTTTCGAACATCCAACTTACAAACGACTCCTCCTTGCAAACGGAAGGATACAACAGGAAGTGAGAGGAAATCTACCCCTAGGAAGGCAAATTCTCTCCTGTAAGAGTTAATATGGGAAAAAAAGTGTCTCCTCTCCACAGATTCTTTATCACCAATTCTTGTTTCAATAAAAACCCCAAATTTTCAAAAAACATTTGTCATTAGGACGGAAAGTGAGGTGAACTGTTCTGAACAGGTGCACACTGCACAGACAGCAAAACAAATGTTACAGGGGTGATAACCCTTCCCTATGTTTTCCAAAAAGCTTAAAAATATATTTTTTGGCTGGAGCTACACTTAAACAATGTACCTGTTCAAAATTACAAACAGATTCTACATAAGAACAAACCTACAGTCCCTGTCTTGTATACGGCTGTTCAGAGTATATAGGGCCTTTTTTATTTTGTGTGTTCCCCTTAATATCCATACAAGACCCAAAAGGGCTGGTAATGGGCTGGGGTAGGGGGGGGGGTGTGTGTTGGGGTAGCTATACCATTTTTCTTAAAGATTTCCATCCATATTACCGGGACCAGACATTACATTAAAGCCGCAAGCAGTTTTAAATGGCTTTTTTTCCTTTAGAAATGTAATTTTGTGCAGGGACAGTTCTAAACACGGGAAACACGTGGCACTTCACAGGCATACTTTAGACACCCCCCAGGTACGATATTTAAAGGAATATTTGACTTTTTTTTTTTCACTTTATGCATCATTAAAATGACTGCTCCAGAAAAACGGCCGTTTTTAAAACTTCTTTTTGCATTGATACATGTCCCCTGGTGCAGAACCCGGGTTCCCAAACCCTTTTTAGGACAATAACATGCATAATAGTCGTTATAATTAGCACTTTAGATTTTGAACGTTCGCATCCATTGTATTTAATAGGGTTCTAAAGTTCGTGCGAACTTTCGGTCCGTTCGCGGGTTCTGGTGCAAACCGAACCCGGGGGTGTTTGGCTCATCACTACTGTAGAGCAGGGGTCTCAAACTGGCGGCCCTCCAGCTGTTGCAAAACTACAAGTCCCATGAGGCATTGCCAGGCTGACAGTTACAAGCATGACTCCCACAGGCAGAGGCATGATGGGACTTGTAGTTTTGCAACAGCTGGAGGGCCACCAGTTTGAGACCCCTGCTGTAGAGCCACTAATTCAAACAGCATGGATGGACAAATCTTCCAGTGCCGGTGTTCTAACAGTATGGGTCCCCTATCAGATAGTGCCTGGGTTGGACTGAGCATGGGCAATCGGAGATCACGGAAATCTCAGAGACGAAACATCTGTTACATCAGCTGTTGTTGGAGCATGCGCAATTAACATGCGCTCACTCCCACCGCTCGTTCTATCGTTCTATCAGATAGGGGACCCATCTAGATAGAACAGCGCTGGCCGCGCTCAACTCAATACAGCAAGGGGCAGGATGGTTATATAAAAGGGGCGGGTGTATTATTGAGGACCCATCTCGATAGAAGAGCGCTGGCCGCGCTCAACTCAATACAGCAAGGGGCAGGATGGTTATATAAAAGGGGCGGGTGTATTATTGAGGACCCATCTCGATAGAAGAGCGCTGGCCGTGCTCACTCAAATACAGCAAGGGGCATATATGATTATAAGAGGCCGCGCTCACAGAATACAAGAATGCAGATAACAAATAAACACTGAATACAGGAAATTTATGCTGCCCAGTGCTTTTATCAAAGGGGCGGATGTGTTATTGAGAAGCTTGGCCAGCGCTGTTCTATCTATCAAGATGGGTCCCCATCTGATAGAATGAGCGGCAGGAGCGAGCACCAACAGACAGCTGATTGAACGCATTGCAATCCGGGCACTATCTGATAAGGGACCTAGAATGATAGGATACCTGCTATTGTACTCTGATAGCCGGCATCCACAGCTGTCAGAATACCCAAACAGAGACCGCAGGTGATTGGCTGCAGCCACTGCTCAGCTGACTTTTTTCTGTCAGGCTCCTTTAACTTCTCATTCGAACTTTGTTGAGCCTGTCATTGTGGAGCCACACTTTTTTTCAAACATGCTGCATTTGAAAATAATAAGTTACATTAAAAAAAATGCTGAGCATTGTATCTTTTGTCAAGGTGCCGCAAGCCTGCAATGCAGAAGGGTGTGTTCCGTCTGCCAAATGCAGGGTAACTCAGCCAGTGTGAACAAGCCCTCAAAGTGCACTAATCTTCTAAATCAGCCATGAATTTTGAAAAAACATTGTAACACATTAAAATTATATTAAATCCAAGAGTAAGCTGCTTGGAAATCTGAGTGCATGTATATTAAAAAAAAAGAAAAGGGTAAAATGACTTCTGTACACATCTGTAAAACTCTGCGCACATGTCACTGGCAAAACATAAAAGAAAGCTTTCGGCCTCAAGTGCTGCTTCAACATCTATTAGTATTTTATAATCTGCAATACAGTTTTCTGTTTGCAGAAGTTTTTTTCAACTTTTTTTTTCATAGTACACAATTTAAAGTGTATGCATAGCCAAATTTCTTTTTTCTTTTGCTTTTGGATAGAGTAAGGAAGATTTAAAACCCCTGCCAGATTATTTATTTTGTGTGTACTTTTGGGGAATTTTCTCTTTACTTCCTGTCTCAGAGACACAAAAGGAGATGAAGGGAATTCTCTTAATAAACAGTTGTCTCTGGAACAGTTGTCCCGATTGGATTTCCCTTCACCTCTTGTTCTGGAGACAATTCTAAAATTTAGTATTTCCCCTTACTTTATTTTTCAGTAAAAATGATCACCAGTACAGAGTGAGAGAGAAATCTCATTAAAGCGGTGTTCCAGCCGCAAAATATTATTTTTTAAAAGTCAGCAGCTACAAACACTGTAGCTGCTGACTTTTAATAAGGACACTTACCTGTCCAAGGAGCTCGCGATGTCGGCCCCCTGAGGCCTATTCAGCCATCGGATCGGGAGCCGGCGCCGCCATTCCAACTAAGGGAAACCTTGCGGCTTCACTGTCAGTTTCCTACTGCGCATGCGCGAGTCGTATGGAGCTTTGTGAATGGTTAGCTTGTCTTCTGGGACACACAGGTCCCAGATAACAATGGGGGAGCTCGCCGCAGAAGAAGACCTGACGCTGTGGGCCGCGGCCCGGCTGGATCGGAAGTACACTCGGTACTTTCAAAAAGGTAAGAAAGAAAAATAAATACATTTTAATATCCAAAAACGAGGTGTTGAGAGGTGGTCTTTCGTTTTAAGACCACCTCTCAAAAATGGGTGGAACTCCGCTTTAAGGGAACACAGACAGCAATAAAAATTCTAAAGCCCTGTACACACGATCGGATTTCCTATGGATTCTAATCCGATGGATTTTTCCATCGGAAATCCGATGAAGCTGACTTCCATCAGTCTTGCCTACACACCATCAGTCAAAAAACCGACCGTTCCAAACGCCGTGACGTAAAACACTCCGACAAGCCGAGAAAAATTAAGTTCAATACTTCTGAGCATGCGTCGACTTGATTCAGAGCATGCGTGGGTTTTTTATCCGATGGAGTTCCACACAGACCATCGGAATTTGCTATTTCCCATCGGATAAATTTAAAACTTGTTCTATTGTTTCTCACCGATGGAAAAAAGACCGATGGGGCCCACACACAATCGGTTTGTCCGATGAGAAAAGTCCATCAGACTGCTTTCATCTGTAAAACCGATCGTGTGCACACGGCATTACTGTTCCCCACCCTATTAAAAAACAAAAAAAAGGTTTTGCCTAGATTGAAATGTAAAGTGTTTAATAATTTCGATAATGTTTTTTTTTTAACTCCTAAAGACTTGAATATTTTTAAAGCAACCCTACAAAGTAAGAGAATGCCACCAGCAAACCACGGATCTCCAAAATGGGTCCAAAGCTTTAATAAGGGATCATATCATTAAAACAGAAGCAACCTTGTGGAGCCTTGAAGGATCCCTTCATCAGGCATGTGACAACACATGCCTGATGAAGGGGTCCTGGGAGGCTCCAAAACAATGCTTCTGGAACCATTTTGAAGATCCGTGGTATGCTGGTGGCATTCTCTCGCTCTCATTGTCCTCAGTTCCAGCTGGTGGCCGCTGCAGCACTCGCTTACATACACAGCCATTTCTGCAGGAACGTGTTGCATTGGGAATGGTACATTGGAATTCTAAAACAAAACAGGAGCACCCTCTAATAGTAGGGAATGAATACTTACCTCTATGGTGGGTGGAAATTTCATTCTTCACTCTGTTGCAAAAAACAGCACCACAGTTGTAGGTGTTAAAGCTGTCATGTGCCTGATTAAACCATGGTTCCTTGTAGCCTCTTCTGCCAATAAAGCTCTTTCCCCATCAGTTAGAATTTTTTTACTGACACATGTGTGACAGCCACGCACGTGCAGCTCCGTGTGTGCAATCTCGGCACGTGCAGAAGTGATCATCCATGGCCAGCCAAAAATGAAAACGAGGGTAGCAACAGAGCATTAAGGGGGGAGCACAGACATCACATTGCTGGTGAAGAGCATACAAGGGGGTAAGCCTGTCATAATTGTCAAATGATGGCAACAGTCCTGGAGACCACAATTCTCTTAAGTTCCACTTTAAAGATGACATCTTATCCTGTTTTACATAGTAGAATAGGAGTGATGAGTTTTTTTATTGCTTTAGTCCCTATTCTCCATAACCTGTATGGCCAAACTGTCCTGTTGGGTCCCAAATGCTACACCACAAAAATCATAGTTTCCATACACACTGATTATGGCGAAATAGCCTGAAACAATTGGATGCAGTTTTAAATAAGTGGCTCTACAATATTAGGCTATATTTGAAATACACCAGCAGATGTTCATCTGACCAACAGGGTGTAAATCAGAGATTTGCATGGCTTTGCCCAGTGCCCTGAAATTAAAAAGAATTCTCCTATTTTTGGGATGTACAGTGCCTTGAAAATGTATTCATACCCCTTGAAATTTTCCCAATTTTGTCATGTTACAACCAAAAACGTAAATTGATTTTATTGGGATTTTATGTGATAGACCAACACAAAGTGGCACATAATTCTGAAGTGGAAGGAAAATTATAAATGGTTTTAATTTTTTTTTTACAAATAAATATGTGAAAAGTGTGGCGTGCATTTGTATTCAGCCCCCCTGAGTCAATACTTTGTAGAACCACCTTTTTCTGCAATTACAGCTGCAAGTCTTTTTTGGGGATGTCTCTACCAGCTTTGCGCATCTAGAGAGTAACATTTTTGCCCATTCTTCTTTGCAAAACAGATCAGTCTCTGTCAGATTGGATGGAGAGCGTCTGTTAACAGCAATTTTCAAGTCTTGCCACAGATTCTCAATTGGATTTAGGTCTGGACTTTGACTGGGTCATTCTAACACATATATATGCTTTGATCTAAACCATTCCATTGTAGCTCTGGCTGTATGTTTAGGGACTTTGTCCTGCTGAAAGGCGAACCTCCACCCCATCCTCAAGTCTTTTGCAGACTCTAACAGGTTTTCTTCTAAAATTGCTCTGTATTTGGCTCCATCCATTTTTCCATCAACTCTGACCAGCTTCCCTGCCCCTGTTGAAGAAAAACATCCCCACAACATGATGCTGCCACCACCATGTTTCACGGTGGGGATGGTGTGTTCAGGGTGATGTGCAGTGTTAGTTTCCAGCCACACAGCGTTTTGCTTTTAGGCCAAAAAGTAACATTTTTGGTCTCATCTGACCAGAGCACCTTCTTCCACATGTTTGCTGTGTCCCCAACATGGCTTCTCACAAACTGCAAAACTGACTTCTTATGGCTTTCTTTCAACAATGGCTTTCTTCTTGCCACTCTTCCATAAAGGCCAGATTTGTGGAGTGCACAACTAACAGTTGTCCTGTGGACAGATTCTCCCACCTGAGCTGTGGATCTCTGCAGCTCCTCCAGAGTTACCATGGGCCTCTTGGCTGCTTCTCTGATTAATGCTCTCCTTGCCCGGCCTGTCAGTTTAGGTGAACGACCATGTCTTGGTGGGTTTGCAGTTGTACTCTTTCCATTTTCGGATGATGGATTGAACAGTGCTGCGTGAGATGTTCAAAGCTTGGGATATTTTTTTAAAACCTAACCCTGCTTTTAACTTCTCCACAACTTTATCCCTGACCTGTCTGGTGTGTTCCTTGGCCTTCATGATGCTGTTTGTTCACTAAGGCTTTCTAACAAACCTCTGAGGGCTTCACAGAACAGCTGTATTTATATTGAGATTAAATTACACACAGGTGGACTATTTACTAATTAAGTGACTTCTGAAGGCAATTGGTTGCACTAGATTTTAGTTAGGGGTATCAGAGTAAAGGGGGCTGAATACAAATGCATGCCACACTTTCACAGATATTTATTTGTAAAACATTTTTAAACCCATTTATAATTTTCCTTCCACTTTACAATTATGTGCCACTTTGTGTTGGTCTATCACATAAAATCCCAATACAATACATTTATGTTTTTGGTTGTAACATGACAAAATATGGAACATTTCAAGGGGTATGAACACTCTTTTAAGGCACTGTATGATGGAATGTGATTAGCCTTCTGTTTTAAGAAGACCTTACTGTGCAATGATATACTAAACATACAGTATACTCTTCTACAGTTTCTTAATGGAGTCATGGAAATTTTGTATTAAAATATTGTGTTCCTGAAACCTATAGAGTGCTAATATGCACATCAGCTGTCCTTCTAAATTTAGTGCTGGTATTTCGGCCTGTACCTACCTGTCCTATTGTAAAATGATTGAAAGTTAAAGTGATAATAATGTACACTGCAGCTGATAAACGGATGTTTAGGAGCATTTGGGTGGTTTTTTTCAGCAGCCCCTGAACTGTCCTCAATGTTATGTTATGGGTACATGTACACTCGTTTATAGTAGTTTAGAAGCATTTGAGGTTAGAAGCATTTATAAAAACAAAACAAAAACAACAAACATGTTATTCTTACCTGCTCTGTGTAATTGTTTTGCACAAAGGAGCCCTGATCCTCTTCTTCCTGCCCCGCCGGCGCTCCTCCACCTTGATCAGTGCTCCCAAAAGCAAGCTTGTTATGGGGGCACTGGTGAGTGCTTGTTCCCAAGCCCCGCTCTATGCATTCATAAGACACTTAGAGCCACGACTCGACCCCGACCCCTCATTGGCTCACTGGCTGTGACTGACAATGGCTCCTGCTGCTGTGTCTCAGCCAATGAAGAGAGAGAATCCCCGGACAGCCGAGGCTCACGTGCACATTGCTGGACCGAGAGGGGGCTCAGGTGAGTATCAGGGAGGGGCTGTGGGGGGAGCAGCACACACAAGGTTTTTTACCGTCATGCATCGAATACATGAAGGTAAAAAAACTTCAAACTTTAAAGCCCAACTTTATTTAAATATTTGAATAGTTAACTGGCAGTGTTACACGTTACTCAGCATTCATGCATTTAATCTAAAAAATATATCTGACGCTAGATAGAGGGCAGAGCGGACTGAAAAATGTGCTGTAACGCAATCACAACCCAGTGCATTGTGTAGCATTAAAAAAATAAAAAAAAATTGAAAAAAAGCAAGCACTGCAATGTATTATAAGAATGCAGTGAAGCACACAGCACCGCACATTCCCACTGAAACACTAGAAAAGCTTGAAAAATTAAAACTAATGCAGCCACCACATCTAAGGACTGGTAGGCTGCAATAAATTAGATTTTTGTTTTTGGATTTAGATACACTTTAGGGCCTACATACTGCATAGTATACTGTGATTTGCAGTTCTGCAATGGACTGTAGAACAATGGAACATGTTTGCAAAGAGATAACCATTACAATATCCTTTCATGAGGGTGGAACATGCACTCAGGGATACTTTCACTTCTATAGCCTTTGGGCTTTTGCACCTGTGTTTGCCCTGTGTGCTGATCAAACTAGCTTTTATTGGATGAGACTGTAATTGACTTATCATTGTCATTTAAAACATGACCTGGTAACCGGTCATAAGGGCAAACTTTCAGAGAACAGGAGGTGCGATGGTGAATGCCTTCATTAGGTCACTAAAAGAGCTTACAATGAGGGGCACAAGGCCAAGCAATTCATCTGTCCAAATCTGAAATTTCCTTTTTTACAATTATTAAGGCTAAATGGTTCTGAAGGAAAAACTTTTATTTTTTAACTGGTAATCCAAGGCATTCAAAGGCCAAACCTCGCTGAGAAATATTACTCGGCAAAGAATGGAATGGGAAATGTGACTGCTTCTTCACAGTGTTGGTTTTAATAAAAACCCTCTGCAAACTGCTGGAAAGTGCCAACATATATACATATACTGCATATATTTATATATATATATATATATATATATATATATATATATATATATATATATATATATATATATATATGTAAATGTTCAGAAACTTTTTTTAAATCAATAAAGCTTTTATTGATGCTTAACCACTTAAGCCCCGGACCATTTCGCTGGCCAAAGACCAGGCCACTTTTTGCGATTCGGCACTGGGTCGCTTTAACTGACAATTGCGCAGTCGTGCGACGTGGTTCCCAAAAAAATTGACGACCTTTTTTTCCCACAAATAGAGCTTTTTTTTGGTGGTATTTGATCACCTCTGCGGTTTTTATTTTTTGCGCTATAAACAAAAATAGAGCAACAATTTTTTTAAAAATTCAATATTTATTACTTTTGCTATAATAAATATCCTCAAAAAATATATATAATTTTTTTTTCTCAGTTTAGGCCGATACGTATTCTTCTACATATTTTTGGTAAAATAAAACACAATAAGCGTTTATTGATTGGTTTGCGCAAAAGTTATAGTGTTTACAAAATAGGGGTTAGTTTTATGGCATTTTTTTGTATTTTTTTTTTTTTTACTAGTAATGGCGGCGATCAGTGATTTTTTTCGTGACTGCGACATTATGGTGGACACATCAGACACTTTTGACACGTTTTTGGGACCATTGTCATTTTCACAGCGATCAGTGCTATAAAAATGCACTGATTACTGTGAAAATGACACTGGCAGTGAAGGGGTTAACCACTAGGTGGCGCTGTAGGGGTTAAGTGTTCCCTGCATAGTGTTTCTTACTGTAGGGGGGATGGGGTGTGTGTCACATGACACTGATCTTCGCTCCGAGTACACGGAGCGGAGATCCGTGTCATTGTCACTAGGCAGAGCGGGGAGATGCTTGTTTACACAAGCATCTCCCCGCTTTATACCTCCGGGAGACGATCGCAGGGATCCTCGCAGCGATCGAGTCCGCGGGACCCGCGGTCCGACTCACGGGGAAAGCGGCAGGGTCGCGAGCTCGCCGCGCGACCACACGTCAGGCATTTAAAGGGCAACGTACAGGTACGTGATTGTGCCTGTCTGTGCCATTCTGCCGAGGTATAAGTAAAGGAGGCGGTCAGCAAGTGGTTAAAGATAACATTTGTACAATCATACTAACATTTGTACAGGAGTATTGCATAGAAAATATAACATTGCATAATTGAATTCAGTAGTAGAGTATTTTAATAGTAAAACCAATAGGATGATTTTGCAATCAGCCGATCGTTACATTGATCTATTTAGAAAATACTCTAAAGCCCTGTACACACGATCGGATTTCCTATGGATTTTAAACCAATGGATTTTTCCATCGGAAATCCGATGAAGCTGACTACCATCAGTCTTGCCTACACACCATCAGTCAAAAAAACGATCGTCCCAAACGCCGTGACGTAAAACACTCAGACGAGCCAAGAAAAATTAAGTTCTATGCCTCTGAGCATGCGTCGACTTGATTCTGAGCATGCGTGGGTTTTTTATCCGATGGAGTTCCCCATAGACGATAGTAATTTGCTATCGTTTTTTTTTTCCATCGGATAAATTTAAAACATGTTCTATTTTTTAACAAAGATGGAAAAAAGACCGATGGGGCCCACACACGATCGGTTTGTCCGATGAAAAAAGTCCATCGGACTGCTTTCATCTGTAAAACCGATCGTGTGTACAGGGTTTTAGTTTGTGCAGAGAAATCTATTATTTAATTAGAAAAAGAGAATAAAATTTGTGGGCCTCTGAGAAGTGCCCTTAGAGATGGATAGAGTAACAGAAATTAAAAAGAAAGGAAAGGAAAATAAAATATGTTCAGAAACTTGACCCCCCTTCCTCCTGCATATTCCTACTGTCCATTAATTGGAGAATAGGAATGTGTAACGGCAAATGATAGCTACAAGTTTTAACACTACTCAAAAGAGTTGTAGCTGTTGTAAAAACAAGGTAATAAGAGCTGCTGCGGGTAGAGGAAGTTACCTCTACCTGCATTTTTTCTTATATGACAGAGTCTCTTTAAGGGCTGAAACACAGTTTACGATACAGAGCGCATGTTAACCCAAGGTGTGTTACATGCGTTCACGTGATGGTATAATTCATTTTGCCATCTCAACACACTAAGGCAATGCAGCTTCAACGCACACACATTGCAGCATACCACAACACACAATAACACACTATTGTGCATTGTGTTGCATTGCGTTAAAATATGCTGCATGTGTGGGTTTTTTGTCCATTTTTGTCTATTTGGCGGTTGTTAAAAAAATTGGTCTGCCTTAATGCAATGCATGTTGACATGACGGAATACAAGACACAAAAACGGCAATAAGTGAAAGGGCTCTCAAGCCCGATGGGACTTTCAATATAAAGCAGCTAAATACATTGCAGGTGCATCAAAACATAAGTTTTTAAAAAATCCAACAATTTGGTTTCTTTAGAAAACAGCCACAGACTGGGTAGAAAAGCCTGACCCCTGCCAACATGCTGCAGAGAAGAAACCTTTGCTATCTGTGTGGAAGCAGTAGTCTCTCTAAAGATCAGGCACACCACCTTTTTTTTGTTTAAAGCGGAGCTCCACCCTAAAGTGGAACTTCCGCTCATCGGAACCCTCCCCCCCTCCGGTGTCACAATTGACACCTCTCAGGGGGGAGGGGGGTGAAGATACCTGTCTAAGACAGGTATTTTCACCCACTCCTGGGAGTCCTCTCTGCGGGAAATCTGCGGGAAGCACGTCACTTCCCGCAGAGTACCCGTTGTGTTCTGGGAGACACTCGGCTCCCAGAACACACAGGGAGCAGTCAGAACGGCGCAACGCGCATGCGCCGTAGGGGACCGGGCAGTGAAGCCGCTATGGCTTCACTTCCTGGTTCCCTCACCGAGGATGGCGGTGGGGGCAGCAGAGTGACGAGCGATTGCTCGTCCTCTGCTGCGGATGTTGCTGGACTCCAGGACAGGTAAGTGTCCTAATATTAAAAGTCAGCAGTTGCTGTAGCTGTAGCTGCTGGCTTTTAATATTTTATTTTCGGCGGAGCTCCGCTTTAGTTTGTTTTTATTGAAAAAATAGAACATACAAAATATGCAGTACAGGGAGATCAAAATAAAACAGAGCATTCAAATCCTTTTGATTCAGAGCTTGACCCCCCCCCCCCCCCCCAATCAGCAAAAAGCTTGAGCTTTGCTGATTGTTGCATATCTATAGGTCTGATTCAGCAGGGAGCGTGCTGGACCTCTGCAGAGAGACCTGTGCTTCCACAAAGAGAGCAAGGGTCCTTTGCAACAGCATACTGGCAGGGGGCAGGATTTTTTACTTTTTTAATAAAAACAACTATGACATTGCATTCCGTTGATGCATCTGAATTGTTTTTGGCTGGTTAAAGCTGAAAGCTCCTTTTCATTTTGTTCACTATAATGAAGGTATGCAGCTTAGTCTGCAATGTGTTTTCCGGCACTGTGAAAAGTCAACAGGCTTCTTTTAAACAGATTTTTGGTTTTGAAATTCCATTTAAAAGTCATTTGGGAAATGACAAAAGGCGCTAAACCCTTTGCCAATATTAGTGTGTTTGCTAAAGAAGCTATTTACATTGTTGCTGAATCAACAGTGATCTTGTATAAGACAAACAGCAATTCAAAGGCTCACCATTGGCATGATATAGTGTAGTAGTAATGGCATGCACAACACAGGCTTACAACGTTTCTGTTATTTTTTGATGACAAAGAGCTATGGCCATATTCCTTATATAACAAGATCCATCATTCTATCGGATTTTTTTTTTCACATCAGGTTTGCCTTGTGAAATAAACAGGTAAATTGGCCCCATTCACAATATTGTTACAGTAAAATGAGGTTCCGTGTGCTACTTGTGATTGTGTGCTGATTCACCACTGATAAAGTCTCCATTATACAGACCATTATCTTACATCTACTGTATAACTATCTTTGAAGGGTCTTGTCACAAAATAGTAATCTTTTAATTAAAAATGGAACCTGGTGGGCTGTCTTGGATACTCAAAATTGTGATCAAATTTTGTTC
Organism: Rana muscosa; assembly: GCA_029206835.1. Lineage (NCBI taxonomy): Eukaryota > Metazoa > Chordata > Amphibia > Anura > Ranidae > Rana > Rana muscosa. The sequence goes on along the minus strand of CM055119.1, from coordinate 118,678,198 downwards.
CGTGGGTGGCGGGTGTTTCACAATTGTTACAACACCCATAGGCACCACCTGGCTTGGAGCCAAGTGGAAAATTATTACCTACATCCAATCACATGTGGGCACTGTTTTGGTATTCTGACAGCCGCACGTGTTGGCTGTCAGAATATATAAGCCAGAATTGCAGATTCGGCCATCCACACTGTTTAGCATGGCTAGGGGATTCAAGTCTGCTCTCTCTTTCTTAAAGCGGTTGTATGGTCTTTTTTTTATGGTTTAGGAGATATTCCCCTTGCACTGCGCCGCTGACTGCAGCGGCGCATGCGAACAGGGGATTCTTGGCTGAAGGCCCGGCGGACACCGGACCTTGCCGGAAAGAAGTCTCCCGCGTGCATGCGCGGGAGTGACGAATCGCGGCTCCAGCCACTCACAGCGCTGGAGCCGCGATACCCGGAAGACGCGCCGAGGCACAATGTCAGCTGCCTCGGCGTGGACCGGGAGGGACACCGACGCCTCGTTCTAAGGTAAGTATTTCATAATGAGCTTGTATGCTGTGCATACAAGCTCATTATGCCTTTTCCTTTACAGGTGTTAAAAAAAAAAAAGAAAATGCGGGTATACAACCGCTTTAAAGCGGAGCTCCAACCCCTCCCCCCCAATTTTTTTTTTTTTTAAAGTCAGCAGCTACAAATACTGTGGCTGTTGATTTTTAATATTAGGACACTCACCTGTCCAGGGATCCTACGATGTCGGCACCCCAGCCGATTTGTCAATCGGCTCTCGGGTGCTGCCGCCGCCGCCATTCCTTGTAAGGATTCCTTACTGTGCATGCAGTAAATGGCCCAGTGGGGGGAGGACGGGGAAGGACGGGAGCCTAACTTCTGGGGGACACGGAAGTGGGGATGCGATTTCAAAAACATGTACCCGCCCCCCCCGAAAGGTGACAAATATGGCAGCGGAGGGGGGGGGGGGGAGAAGCAAGCAAGCGGAGCTTCCCATTTTGGGTGGAGCTCCGCTGTAACCCCTTGGTACTGGCCACATACAAATATCGGCAGGTGGGCCTTGGCACCGAGGGGCCGCATATTTGCGTTCATTAGTGTAAATACAGCTGTGCATAAAGCGCGTGCCCTGCACGCTTCTGGCACAGTTACTGGCGGCTAACAAAAGCTTCCCGATCATGTGACCGCCATGACCGCAAATCACGGCGGTCACATGATCATAAACCCTGCCCCGCCTCCCGGCATTCTAAACCCCTTTAAGGGCCGGGAGGTGCCGGCTTCAAGGGGTTAACATGCATGGTCAGGTTAAAGTGGTAGTAAACTCAACATTCTGACTTTCCTCCTCTAAAATCATTTATAAACCATGTACATGGTGCAGCATTTGCATTCTTTCTAACCTTCAGTGTTCCGTAGAATTCAAGTCAGGCGCAATTTCATGACGTCACCATACGGTTGCCACCTCATTCCTTTAAAACCGAACACACATTAATTACACAGGTTTGGGGGCTAATTTATTGCAGGTAAGGGACTAAGTGAATTTAATTAGCACCTCAATCAGCCTAACAAACTGTAATTAATGTGTGTTCGGTTTTAAAGGGATGAGGTGGCAACCCTACGTCACCAGAATGTGCGCACATTGGGATGCCGTGCCTAGGTCCTCCACTCTCTGCGGGCATTGCATTGCAATCCAGAGGGAGTACAGCCCCTGAAACACCCCAATGCACATGTATGAGATTCCAGCCATTACTACAAGAAAGGGTGGAAGTTACCTACAGTATAGATGCAATAAAACATCAGTAAACATTAGGGATGAGATCGGTGTTCGAGTCGAACATACGTTCGACTCGAACATCGGCTGTTCGATCGTTCGACGAAGATCGAACGATTTGGGCCGTTCGCGCCTAATTCGAGTGACGCGAACGGCCCACAATGCACTACACCATCGCAGTGTCATCCAGGCGCTGTGATTGGCCAAGCATGCACTGTGACCCCTTGGCCAATCACAGCACCGGCAGCGAGGAGAGCAATGATTGGCCACAGGCAGGATGCCTGTGGCCAATTATTGCTGAGGGTGTTTAGTACACGCCCCACACTATAAAAGGCCGCCAGCACGGCGGCCTAGTGTAGTGTGTTCCGGAGCAGGGAAAGAGAAGCATAGGCAGGGACAGTGACATTTATTTTTTCTTGCTTAACCTGGATTCCTTTAGTTTAGGGAAAGAGAAGGATAGGTAGGGAGAGTGTCAGTGTGTTTTACTGTGCGAATCCTTGTTTCTAGGGACAGGGAAGGACAGTGAGGGAAATTCTCCTTGTGCTATAGTGTGCTAAAGCATTGATCATCAATCAGCTTTAAAAAAACATTTTTTCTAGGGACAGAAAACTATAGGTAGGAAGAGTGTCAGTTTCTTTCACTGTGATAATCCTTGTTTCTAGGGACAGGGAAGGACAGTGAGGGAAATTCTCCTTGTGCTATAGTGTGCTAAAGCATTGATCATCAATCAGCTTTAAAAAAACATTTTTTCTAGGGACAGAAAACTATAGGTAGGAAGAGTGTCAGTTTCTTTCACTGTGATAATCCTTGTTTCTAGGGACAGGGAAGGACAGTGAGGGAAATTCTACTTGTGCTATAGTGTGCTAAAGCATTGATCATCAATCAGCTTTAAAAAAACATTTTTTCTAGGGACAGAAAACTATAGGTAGGAAGAGTGTCAGTTTATTTCACTGTGATAATCCTTGTTTCTAGGGACAGGGAAGGACAGTGAGGGAAATTCTCCTTGTGCTATAGTGTGCTAAAGCATTGATCATCAATCAGCTTTAAAAAAACATTTTTTCTAGGGACAGAAAACTATAGGTAGGAAGAGTGTCAGTTTCTTTCACTGTGATAATCCTTGTTTCTAGGGACAGGGAAGGACAGTGAGGGAAATTCTCCTTGTGCTATAGTGTGCTAAAGCATTGATCATCAATCAGCTTTAAAAAAACATTTTTTCTAGGGACAGAAAACTATAGGTAGGAAGAGTGTCAGTTTCTTTCACTGTGATAATCCTTGTTTCTAGGGACAGGGAAGGACAGTGAGGGAAATTCTACTTGTGCTATAGTGTGCTAAAGCATTGATCATCAATCAGCTTTAAAAAAACATTTTTTCTAGGGACAGAAAACTATAGGTAGGAAGAGTGTCAGTTTCTTTCACTGTGATAATCCTTGTTTCTAGGGACAGGGAAGGACAGTGAGGGAAATTCTCCTTGTGCTATAGTGTGCTAAAGCATTGATCATCAATCAGCTTTAAAAAAACATTTTTTCTAGGGACAGAAAACTATAGGTAGGAAGAGTGTCAGTTTCTTTCACTGTGATAATCCTTGTTTCTAGGGACAGGGAAGGACAGTGAGGGAAATTCTACTTGTGCTATAGTGTGCTAAAGCATTGATCATCAATCAGCTTTAAAAAAACTTTTTTTCTAGGGACAGAAAACTATAGGTAGGAAGAGTGTCAGTTTCTTTCACTGTGATAATCCTTGTTTCTAGGGACAGGGAAGGACAGTGAGGGAAATTCTACTTGTGCTATAGTGTGCTAAAGCATTGATCATCAATCAGCTTTAAAAAAACTTTTTTTCTAGGGACAGAAAACTATAGGTAGGAAGAGTGTCAGTTTCTTTCACTGTGATAATCCTTGTTTCTAGGGACAGGGAAGGACAGTGAGGGAAATTCTACTTGTGCTATAGTGTGCTAAAGCATTGATCATCAATCAGCTTTAAAAAAACATTTTTTCTAGGGACAGAAAACTATAGGTAGGAAGAGTGTCAGTTTCTTTCACTGTGATAATCCTTGTTTCTAGGGACAGGGAAGGACAGTGAGGGAAATTCTACTTGTGCTATAGTGTGCTAAAGCATTGATCATCAATCAGCTTTAAAAAAACTTTTTTTCTAGGGACAGAAAACTATAGGTAGGAAGAGTGTCAGTTTCTTTCACTGTGATAATCCTTGTTTCTAGGGACAGGGAAGGACAGTGAGGGAAATTCTACTTGTGCTATAGTGTGCTAAAGCATTGATCATCAATCAGCTTTAAAAAAACATTTTTTCTAGGGACAGAAAACTATAGGTAGGAAGAGTGTCAGTTTCTTTCACTGTGATAATCCTTGTTTCTAGGGACAGGGAAGGACAGTGAGGGAAATTCTACTTGTGCTATAGTGTGCTAAAGCATTGATCATCAATCAGCTTTAAAAAAACATTTTTTCTAGGGACAGAAAACTATAGGTAGGAAGAGTGTCAGTTTCTTTCACTGTGATAATCCTTGTTTCTAGGGACAGGGAAGGACAGTGAGGGAAATTCTACTTGTGCTATAGTGTGCTAAAGCATTGATCATCAATCAGCTTTAAAAAAACATTTTTTCTAGGGACAGAAAACTATAGGTAGGAAGAGTGTCAGTTTCTTTCACTGTGATAATCCTTGTTTCTAGGGACAGGGAAGGACAGTGAGGGAAATTCTACTTGTGCTATAGTGTGCTAAAGCATTGATCATCAATCAGCTTTAAAAAAAACATTTTTTCTAGGGACAGAAAACTATAGGTAGGAAGAGTGTCAGTTTCTTTCACTGTGATAATCCTTGTTTCTAGGGACAGGGAAGGACAGTGAGGGAAATTCTCCTTGTGCTATAGTGTGCTAAAGCATTCCTCATCAACCATCTTTGAAATCCTTGTTTTTTGGACAGTCAGGGAAATTGTCGTTGTGCTATTCTGTGCAAAAGCAATCATCCTCAACCATATTTAGAAATCCTTAAGTAAAGGGACAGAGAAGGACACCTGAAGGTAGCCCTTATTGCTTTTTTCCCATCTCCCTGCAGGCCATCTATTAGAATGTCTGGAAGGCAAACAAGGAGAGGCAGACAGTCAGGAGGCAATAAAAGAGGGCAAGCAGGCTCTGTGTCTGGGGGCAACAGTGCTGGTCGTGGACGCGGTGCATTGTCATCAGCACATGGCCATGGGACACGCTTGTCCTTCTTTTCGGCAGCTGGACATGTTGAGCCACATCATGCCGAAGACTTGGTAGAGTGGATGACCAAGCCCTCCTCCTCCTCCTCATCCTCTCTCACCCAGGCTCAGGGTACTGGCAAAGCAGCTGCCAAAGCGTCCTCTTCCCTGGTATCAATGTCAGACTCATCAGTCACTCCTTCCCTAGACCCACCATGTCCTCCTCCTGAGGAGTCCCCCGAACTGTTTGAGCACAGTGTTGGGTACATGCTCCAGGAGGATGCCCAGCGTTTCGAAGGGTCTGATGATGAAACCCAGCTACAGGAAGGCAGTAGCGTGAGAGCAGACAGAGGGGATGCTCAAGAAGGACACCAATCTGGCAGTCATGTTCCAGCAGCTGCAGCATACTGCCAGATTGGCTCCAGTGATGAGGAGGGAGGGGATGATGAGGTCACTGACTCCACGTGGGTGCCTAATAGGAGAGAGGAGGAGGAGGAGGATGAGGAGGAGGCACATCTCCAACGAGGCAGGATGCCCTTTGGTGGCCAGCGTAAGGGCAGTACACCGACGGAATCACACCGCAGAGCTCCGCCTGTGCAGGGCGCTGCCTCTGCCCGTCATTCAAAAAGTTCTTTGGTGTGGGCCTTTTTTGAGGCTAGTGCATCAGATCGCACAGCTGCTGTTTGTAACATATGTCTCAAGCGTATATCGCGTGGCCAAAACATCAGCCGCTTGGGTACCACATGCCTGACCAGACATATGTTGACCTGCCATGCAGCTCGTTGGCAAGCCTACCTCAAAGACCCACACCAAAGAACAAAGCGGACCTCTCCTTGCACCGCATCAGCTGGGATCTCCAACCCCACTATAACTTCAGTCCTCTCTGAAACATGCACTGAGAGGAATGAAGGTGTAGAATTAGGTGTGTCACAGCCAATTCCTTCGGCCACTCTGCTAGCAGTACACCGACGTCCGATTCTAGCAGGCAAATTTCCCTGCCCCAGCTGCTGGACCGTCGAAAGAAGTTCACTCCCAGCCATCCACATGCCCAGCGGTTGAATGCTAGCTTGGCTAAATTGCTAGCGCTTCAACTGCTGCCTTTTCAGTTGGTAGACTCGGCCCCCTTCCGTGAGTTTGTGCAATGTGCGGTTCCTCAGTGGCAGGTTCCCAAACGCCACTTTTTCTCACGGAAGGCTATTCCGGCTCTCTACCGGCATGTGGAAGGCAATGTCTTGGCCTCGCTGGACAGGGCGGTCAGCGGTAAGGTGCATATTACCGCTGACTCATGGTCCAGCAGGCATGGACAGGGACGTTACCTTTCTTTCACGGCCCATTGGGTCACTCTTTTGGCAGCTGGGAAGGATGCAGGACAAGGTGCAGTAGTGTTGGAGGTTGTTCCACTGCCACGCCTCCAAAATGCTACTACTGGTTGTGACACACCTCTCTCCTCCACCCCCTCCTCTTCTTCTTCCTCCATGGCCTCTTCCTGTGGTTTGTCCTCTGAACCAGCGGTGCTCCGTAGCCGTTCAAGGGGCTACGCAAGTACGCAGGCAAAAAGATGCCATGCCGTGCTTGCGCTGGTGTGTTTGGGGGACAGAAGCCACACTGGGGCAGAGGTCCTGTCTGCTCTGCAGGGCCAGGCCGAGAGGTGGTTGACGCCACGCTAGCTTAAGCCAGGAATGGTGGTTTGCGACAATGGCACCAACCTCCTCTCCGCCCTCCGACAGGGACAACTGACCCATGTGCCCTGTGTGGCTCACGTCCTTAACCTGGTGGTGCAGCGGTTCTTGGGCAGGTACCCGGGCTTACAGGATGTCCTGAGGCAGGCCAGGAAAGTCTGTGTGCATTTCCGCAGATCTTATAATGCCAGTGCTCGCCTGGCTGAGCTGCAAAAGGAGTTGAACCTGCCCAAGAACCGCCTTATATGTGACATGCCCACCAGGTGGAACTCAACGTTGGCCATGCTGCAGCGGCTGCACACGCAGCAGAGGGCCATCAATGAGTACCTGTGCGACTACGGCACCAGGACAGGGTCAGGGGAGCTTGTTTTTTTTCTCCACGCCAGTGGGGCATGATCAGGGATGCATGCACTGTCCTGGCACCATTTGAGGAGGCCACGAGGATGGTGAGCAGTGACAGTGCATGCATCAGTGACACTGTACCTCTTGTCCACCTGTTGGAGCACACGCTGCGTGGAATAATGGACAGGGCACTTGAGGCAGAACAGAGGCAGGAAGAGGAGGACTTCCTTGCCTCTCAAGGCCCCCTTTACCCAGACAGTGTTCCTTCTGTCCCACCCATCGCACAGGAAGAGGAGGAGGAGGAGGAGGAGGAGGAGGAGGATTGTGTCAGCATGGAGGTGGAGGCTGGCACTCAGCATCATCAGCAGCAGTCTTTTAGGGATGATTTACAGTCCCAAGAAACCAGTGGACTTGTACGTGGCTGGGAGGAGGTGGCTGCGGATCATGTCGTCCTTAGTGACCCAGAGGACTCCGGAGCGAATGCCTCAGCAAACCTACGCTGCATGGCCTCCCTGATCCTGCAAAGTCTGCGGAAGGATCCTCGTATTCTTCGGATCAAGGAGAGGGACCATTACTGGCTGGCCACTCTCCTTGATCCACGGTACAAGGGTAAGGTTGCGGACCTTATGTTACCGTCGCAGAGGGAGCAGAGGATGAGACAACTCCGGGAGGCCTTGCAGAAAGGTCTGTGCAACGCGTTCCCAGAGACTGGGAGGTTACAAACTCCTGGTCCTGGACAACGAGTTGCTGAGGCTTCGGCCAGTCAAAGAAGGAGCGGTGGGGAAGGTGGCCGTCTGACCGATGCGTTCAGACAATTCTTTAGTCCGCAGCCCCAAAGTATGATCGGTTTCAGCAACCATCGCCAGCGTCTGATAAACATGGTGCAGGAATATCTAGGGGCAAGGTCAGACTTGGACACCTTCCCCACCGAAAATCCTCTGGCTTACTGGGTCTTGAGGATGGATCACTGGCCAGAGCTTGCACAGTATGCAATTGAGCTACTGGCCTGTCCTGCATCCAGCGTTCTTTCGGAACGCACATTCAGTGCTGCTGGAGGATTTGTCACGGATCACAGGGTGCGCCTGTCCACCGACTCGGTTGATCGACTGACTTTCATCAAGATGAACCAGTCTTGGATCACCACCAGCTACCACACACCTGATGCTGATATAACAGACTAATTGATTTTAACATGTCACATCCCTTCAAGACTGATGCTGATGCTGAGTGCCTGTGCTGTTATGTTGACTGGCTATCCTCCTCCTCCGAGTCCTCAATGATACGATTGATGATGATAGCTTGGAAGATCATTTTTGTTTATGGGTGCCGCCACCAGTGGCTAAGGCCCAATTTTTCAGCCCCTGTTTTACAGGGGCGTGTAATTACAATTTTTTTAGCAATAATTTGCCATAGGGCTCATTGCTGTGCTCCAAGTACAGTATCTGTGAGGGGTTGGAGTGTTGTGGCACCAGTGCCTAAGGCCCAATTTTTCAGCCCCTGTTTAACAGGGGCGTGTCATTACAATTTTTGAAGCAATACTTTGCAACAGGGCTCATTGCTGTGCTCCAAGTACAGTATCTGTGAGGGGTTGTAGTGTTGTGCCACCAGTGCCTAAGGCCCAATTTTTCAGCCCCTGTTCAACAGGGGCATGTAATTACAATTCTTGATCTAATAATTCACAGCAGGGCCCATTGCTGCACCCACCAAGAGTAACTCTGAGGGCTTACAGTGTTGTGGCAACACCACCACCACCACCACCACCACGAAAGGCCCAATTTTTCAGCCCCTGTTCAACAGGGGCATGCAATTACAATTCTTGATCTAATAATTCACAGCAGGGCCCATTCCTGCACCCACCAAGAGTAACTCTGAGGGCTTACAGTGTTGTGGCAACACCACCACCACCACCACCACCACGAAAGGCCCAATTTTTCAGCCCCTGTTCAACAGGGGCATGCAATTACAATTCTTGATCTAATAATTCACAGCAGGGCCCATTGCTGCACCCACCAAGAGTAACTGTCAGGGCTTACAGTGTTGTGGCACCAGCACCACCATCAAAGGCCCAATTTTTACTACCACTGTTCAACAATTATATGTAATTAAAATTCCTGATATAATAGTTGACAGCAGGGCGTTCCAGCACCCACCAAGAGTAACTGTGAGTGCTTACAGTGTTGTGCCAACACCAACAACTAAGGGGCCTATTTCTGCAGAGTATATACGGCAGGTCCCTACTTTCAAACATCCAACTTACAAATGACTCCTACTTGCAAACGCAAGAAGACAACAGGAAGTGAGAGGAAATCTACCCCTTGGAAGGAAAATTCTCTCCTGTAAGAATTAATATGGGAGAAAGGTGTCTCCTCTGTACTGATGCTTTATCAGCAATCCTTGTTTCAAGAAAAACACCACATTTCAAAAACAGTTGTCATTGGGACGGAAAGTGAGGTGAAATGTTCTGAACAGGGGCACAGACAGCAAAACAAATGTTACAGGGGTGATAACCCTTACCTATGTTTTCCAAAAAGTTTAAAAATAGATTTTTGGGCTGGAGCTACACTTAAACAATGTACCTGTTCAAAATTACAAACAGATTCTACATAAGAACAAACCTACAGTCCCTGTCTTGTATGCACCGCCTGTATACGGCTGTTCAGAGTATATAGGGCCTTTTTTATTTTATGTGCGGGGTTCCCCTTAATATCCATACAAGACCCAAAGGGGCTGGTAATGGGCTGGGGTGGGGGGGGGGGGGGGGGTCATGGGGTAGCTATGCCATTTTTCTTAAAGAATTTCATCCATATTACCGGGACCAGACATTACATTAAAGCCGCAAGCAGTTTTAAATGGCTTTTTTTTCCTTTAGAAGTGTCATTTTGTGCAGGGACAGTTCTAAACACGGGAAACACGTGGCACTTCACAGGCATACTTTAGACACCCCCCAGGTACGATATTTAAAGGAATATTTGACTTTTTTTTTTTCACTTTATGCATCATTAAAATGACTGCTCCCGAAAAACGACCGTTTTTAAAACTTCTTTTTGCATTGATACATGTCCCCTGGTGCAGAACCCGGGTTCCCAAACCCTTTTTAGGACAATAACATGCATAATAGTTGTTATAATTAGCACTTTAGAATTCGAACGTTCGCATCCATTGTATTTAATAGGGTTCTAATGTTCGTACGAACTTTCGGTCCGTTCGCGGGTTCTGGTGCGAACCGAACCCGGGGGTGTTCGGCTCATCACTAGTAAACATGGCAATGGCTTTGGACAATAAGCATAAAAAAAAAAACTGGCTGCAAAAAAGTAAAGAAAAAACAGAGGGAGATAATAAATGAGACAGAATGGTGTAAAAAGCATTCATGTACTGGCTGTATTGAATTTCAGGAATTGAAAGGGAGAGTTTACTATTGCTTTAAGGTATATATGAACCCTCACCTTGTAAAAAAAAAATTGTTCAGTTTAAAATAGAAATGAAAGGCAAAACATTTGTGTATGGCTATATAAAAACAATATAAATACATTTTTTTTCCTTTTTTTTTTTTAAATAAGTGATCACATTAAGGAACTTAAAAAGGTGGTGGTGGAGAAGCAGTAGTGCACTGATCTTCCCAGTGAATGGCTGTGCAGGGGGGCATGTCCACACAAATCTTGGCCATTGGAGGACAGGCAGGCTATGTTCCCAGCACAGGCAGAAACATCCATGCCTAGCGTGGTCAGTTTGAAATAGGAAAGCTAGGTGATTGATAGGATCACTAGGTATTTCACACATAGGAAGCAATACAAAAAGAACAGGTTACTTTGTAACACAAGTACATGGTACAGCAGGCACATATCAGGAATATGCATATTCTTTATGATCAAGATCTCTCTACTACAATTACTGTATTGGGTGCTCCCACCTGTATTGCATGTTCCAGCTCCCCTTCATTTCAAGTAAATTAAAAATCCCACAGGGCAAACAGGACCCCCCTAATTGTCAGTTAAAGCGATGCAGTGCCGTATCGCAAAAAAGGGCCTGGTCATTAAGGGGGAAAATCCTTCAGGGCTGAAGTGGTTAAACACATTACACTTGTTAGGCACACAGTTAACCCCTTGATTTCCCCTTGATGTTAACCCCCCACCCAGTCATCAGTTCAGCCATTAGTACAGTGTCCAGTATTATTACTGATCACTGTATTAGTGTCACTAGCGACATCTGTGTCAGTTAGTGTCCCTCTCAGCCAGTGTTTGTTAGTGCCAGATTTCTCACCACACTATTACAGTCACACTTTAAGTCACTGATCACGGCAATAACTAGTATGGTGTCTGTACGAATCAATATCTTGATCACAATGAGAAGTGTACTAGTGTCCCCAATAGTTTAGTGTCCCCAAAAACACAGTTTAGTTTTGATCAAAGGCATGTATCAAAATACATTTTGGCCTAAATTTATAAAGAAATTCGATTTTATTGGATATCTTTTTTAACGGTAAGTAGAAAATTAGTTTTTTGTTTTTTTTAAATTTTCAGACTTTTTTAGTTTATGTAAGAAAAATGAAAAACCCATTGGTAATCAAATACCACCAAAAGAAAACTATATTTGTGTACAGTATTTTGCGCAATTGCCAGTTAAAGTGCTGACTAGCAAAAAAATGCCTTGGTCATAAAGGGGGTAAAACCTTCTGGAGTTCAAGTGGTTAAAGAAATCTATGGTGTTCAGAGGGAAATCTTTTATTTATGATTCCTTCATGCTATTTCCAATTATGGTTTAGAGAGGGGTTAATGGATCTCTTGTGCGTTTCTGGTGGAATTTCTGCTTAGCCACTTCTGAGCGTCTACAGAAAACAACAACAATGCACAGACCAGTTGTTCAGGTCTTGCTACTAGAGAGGCACGGGGACAGGTCCTAGCAGCAATGTTATTAAAAAAAGGAAAAACGGTAATTATATAGATAAGTCAAGATTTGGCTTCTTTACCTGGCAAATGTATAAGGACCATGTTATCATTTGATCTGCAGCTGTGACCTGTTCTCAGGTTTGACATGCAGCCTCTATTGTAGGGATACATCCCATTACAGTTGCTGGGTCAGCAACTTTTAACCACTTGACTCCCAGGCCAATTCTGACACTTCTCACTTACTGTATATGTAAAAATCTACATTTATTTTACTAGAAAATTACTGCGAACCCTCAAACATTATATATATATATATATATATATATATATATATATATTTTTGCAGAGGCCCCAGAGAATAAAATGGTGGGTGTTACAATTTTTTATGTCACATGGTATTTGTGCAGTGGCTTTTCATACACGATTGTTTTGGAAAAATGCAGTTTAATTAATTTTAGTGCACACAAACATTATATAATACCAATTTTTTATTAATTTGTTATATTTAAAACTTTTTTTACACTGTCCCTTTAATTTGTTTATCAACTTTATTTCTATCACAAGGGATGAACAACATCCCTTGTGACAGCAACACGCATAACAGGTCCTCTTTATGGAGAGATCTAGGGGTCTATCAGACCCCGATGTCTCCAAGATTGGTTTGATCAGATGCTTCTACAAGCCAGTAACAACTTGTAATAATCAAACCACAATGCTCAGTAGGAGGCCAGGCATCTGACATACCCAGAAGTGTGTCCAGTGCTGAAGATTCTGCCACCATTGTAGTAGAATCAGTGGTGTAGGCAGTAGGATTGGTGAATTCTTTTTTTACAGGGAGAAATAATTTTTAGGTTTTAACTCTTACCATAGAGTTGCATTAAAGCTTAGTTAAAGTGATTGTAAAGCTTCGATTTAAAAAACAAACAAAAAAAAAAACAACAAACATATCATACATTCCTCCACTGTGCAGTACACTCCTCCTTTTATCCTCCTCCCCAAAATAATGTTTGGGGTTAAAGGAGAAGTACAGCCAAAGATCGTTTGGCTGTAATTATCCTGTGGCTCACGGGAGTGCAGTTCGTTCTGCACTCCTGTGATCCGTTTTCAGCAGACGCCGGCTCAAGCCAGCTGTCGGCTGACGTCACAGAGCCGGTCTAAACTAGGGCATGATCGTGACAATATGGTCAGGATCCGCCCACAACCCTGGATCAGCACCTGGCTCAGCCTCTCAGTGAGCCCCCTCCAGTGACCGCGGGGGGGTAGAGCAGACAGTCTCCAGCTCTCTGCTCACTGAGCTCTTAGAACCGAGCGATCGGCCGGTGTTTGACCGCTCAGTTCTCAGTCTTAGAGCTGGTGGGGGACAGATGCAGCATCAGAGCGATGCTGCATCCACCTAGGTATGTATGATTCAAAAAAACTAAAAACTCTTTTACCTAAATTTCAGGCCTAACATGTTTTTTAACATGTGTTAAAAAAAAAATAAGAAAAAGGCACTGGTAACAAATTAGAATTAGTTAAAGTGTATTAAAGTGATTGTAAAGTCTTGTCTAAAAAAATTTAAAAAATAACAAACATGTTAAGCCTCGTACACACGGTCGGACTTCCATCGGACTTTTCCGTGGTTTTTTCTCCGAACAGAGTTGGTTGGGAACACCCAAAGCATACACACGCTCTGACTTTTCTGCAAGCTTTCCCAAAACTTTTTGCAACATCACGTGGTTTTTCTGCTCTTTTCTGCTCTTTACCGCCATCCTTTGGTCAACTTCTGCTATTGTTGGTTGATTTTAACATTAGTTGTTTTGTCCATCAGACAAAAGTCTGATGGTTTTCTGTACACACGGTCGGACTTTGCTCCATCAGACTTTTGTTGGGAAAAAGTTTGTCTGTTTGCAGACCCAACTTTTGTCCGATGAAAAAAAGAAAAAAGAAAAAAAAGTTTGTCCGATGGAGCGTACACACGGTCGGATTGTTGGTCCAACTTGCTCAAAATGAAGTTTGTTGGCCAAAAGTCAGACCGTGTGTACGGGGCTTTATACTTACCTCCTCTGTGCAGTGGTTTTGCACAGAGCAGCCTGGATCCGCCTCTTCTCGGGTCCCTCTTTGCTGCTCCTGGCCCCTCCCTTCTATTGAGAGCCCCCTCAGCCAGCAACTCTCTATGAGGGCACCCGAGCCGAGTCACAGCTCCGTGTATCCATTCAGACACGGAGCCCCAACCTGGCCCCACCCCTCTCTCCCCTGATTGGCTGACTGATTTTGATTGACAGCCGCGGGAGCCACTGGCACCGCTACTGTGTCTCTATTAGGGGGTACTGGGGAGGCTGATACACACAGAAGGTATTTTATCCTAATGCATAGAATGCATTAAGATAAAAAAAAATCTGCCTCTAAAACTCCTTTAAAGACAAAACATTTTCTTGTGGATTGAATAGGATAGGTCAGAATTTGGTTGCTGTCTGTCTATGCTGGAGAGATTCTACCTGTCTCCCAACTCTATAAAAAAATAAAAAGATTTTAAATTTTTGTATTGCCACCCTCATTCACACTTGAGCATTTTCAGGCCATTTTAAAGCTTTTTTTGCACTTTTTTGTGCCCAAACTTGTGTTTTTCATGTGTTTTCCCACTTTGGGCGCTTTTGTTATGACCAATGAGAAGCAGTATCATCTGTGACATCATATGTTGTCACCATCCTAATTTCTGTTTTTTTCTGTGTGGTGTAGTGGTGTCTTGTGCTATTGAGGCTCTTGACTTGAGCTAGATCCGCTATGCCAATTTGTTCCCAGGCCCACTGCCACTTGCCACGGTTCTTGTAATTGGTATTACTGGGGTCATAGAGATCCTTGTGAGCCCTTACCAGGCAGATGAAAGTCTACACATCCAGGCCTCGTGCCCAAAACCCGGGAGTGCAGAATCACGAAAAATGGGCATGCGTTAAACAAAATGGTGGGTGTGGCTTAAAGGGGTGTTGCTCAAAGGGGGTGTGGTTCGAGTCTGAAATGAACGCGGGATGGAGAGAGAGAGAAAGAAAGAAAGAGATAGGGAGGGAAGGAGAGAGAAGGAAGGAAGAAGGAGGGACAGCAGGCCCAGATCCTAGACCACAAAGTTTACCAATCAGCAGATAAAGATACCCCAAACACCTGGTGTTAGCGCTTCAATAATCCCGGCACCATGGTTGTTACGGTGTCAGGATGATTGAATCGCATTATTTCTATTATTACATTGTAATATAAAATTAAATCGTTCAACGCACCATAATGCAGAATCAATGGGAGTCCTAAGTGTGTCACTTGCCACGTTGCCTGCCACCAGATGCCATCAGGTGCCCCCAGTAGAGTCCCTCCTTACACCAGGTTTTCCCAGCAGTGTCCCTCTTTACACCAGGCGTTCCTAACAGAGTCCCTCCTTACACCAGGCATTCCCAGCAGAGTCCCTCCTTACATCAGACATTCCTAGTATCTTGCAACTCACAAATCCTTCCCTCTGATAGGCAACCAGGCCTCCCCGAGACCGTGACTTCCTTCACCGATCCATCGGACAGGTCCTCCCCCGGTTTCCTCTGTTTCAGAGTGGGCCACACTCACCTGGGCTCCCTGGGACTCCAATGGTTGGTTGTAGACCCAGTTGAAGGTATTGGGCCTACTTGGAACTCTGTAGTCTCAGGCTAAAGGTGCCTGAGACTCCTCGACCAGTTCAAACACCCCCCGGCCAGCAGGGCCAAAGGGCACGACTTCGCCACCAGGGGTCCTCCTTGGAATCCCCCGGCACACCCACCACAGATCATGGCATCTGCCCTTTATGTACCCTCTCCCGGCATGCACCGTAGGCAAAACCCGCCCACCGCATGGTAGCTCGAGAGAGGACACCCGATCACACCACAACGCCACCTGTGGTTCAACCCAAGTCCTGGGCAACAGCGCCGCCCACAGGTCAAGGGGAACTATACTCCAGGCAACATTACAGCAGAGCAGAATCCAAACTAACAGAATTGGAGAACCTGAGCCAAACAATTGCTCAGGCTACCCTTAAATTTAGAGTATAGCGACCCCAATTTTTGGGGGTCCGCTACACTTACATCAGGTGTCCCCAGCAGAGTCCCTCCTTACATGAGCCACTCCCCAGTAGCGATGCCTCTGGTGATTTGGTCTCCATGCCATTTACAGAAGACCAGCTCACGGAGGCCAAAGGGAAGAACCAAGAGGCCGAGCCTGGGTTCTGCCTCTTGTTTCTTCCTCACGATAGCTGGTCTTCTATAAAATGGCATCGGGCATAGACAATTCACCAGTGGCAGCGGACCTCTAGCGGCGGCGGCGAAAAATCGGGAAAACACTGATTTCCTGGGACATTTCCCAGGATATGGTAAGACTGGGACAAAGGTCTAAATACCAGGAATGTCCAGGGAAATACGGGACAGTTGGCAACTATGCATATATTATGTATCTTCCTTTGTGTTACAAATAAACATATAATACACGACTAAAGCCCTGTACACACGATCGGTTTTACAGAAGAAAACAGTTTCCATCGGTGAAAAAAAATAGAACATGTTTTCGATTTTTCCGATGGAAAAAAAAAACGATAGCAAATTCTGATCGTCTGTGTGGAACTCCATCGGAGAAAAAACCCGTGCATGCTCAGACTGAATTAGGAGACGGGAGCGCTCATTCTGGTAAAACTAGCGTTCGTAATGGAGATAGCACATTCGTCATGCTGTAACGGACTGAAAAGCACAGAGACTGAAAGCGCAAATCGGCTAACACCAAACTTTTACTAACACACGGTAACACGAAATCAGCAAAAGCAGCCCAAAGGGTGACACCATTGGATTTGAACTTCCCATTTATAGTGCCGTTGTACGTGTTGTACGTCATGGCGTTTGGGACGGTCGTTATTTTGTCTGATGGTGTGTAGGCAAGACTGATGGAAGTCAGCTTCATCGGAATTCCGATGGAAAAATCCATCGGAAATCCAATCGTGTGTACAGGGCTTAAGAATTCCAAGACCACAGTGGGTTAACTAAAGAGACAGCACATCAGACTAATCTTGCTTTAACTGGCCATACACATAGACTACCAGCATGGATGGATGGCTATTCCGCTGCAGGCTAATGTATCTAGTTAGATACAGGCCTTGTTTGAGACTTTAGCTGATCTGGGTATTTCCCATTAGGACTGCCTTAGAGCAAATTGCGTCCGATAGCCTGAATCAGCCGAAATTCAAAAAGGTGTATCACTTATCATAACTATGATAAAAGATGAGTCACTGCTGGGATGATTCATTGAGTTTTGCCAATGGGCTACTTTCAACACAGCTGACACAATACTTCACATGTTAGAAGGAGACTAGAGCTCTGCCTGCTGGCTGGATAAAAGGCTGCACAATATCAATACACAATATTTCAAGTTTATCTGACTTGAAAAGAGAAAAACATTTTTAAACATTCTACAGTTTTAAGACTGGCTAACACACAAACTGTGAAACTCAGTGTGGTGCGATTTTCAGCCCATTCAGATGAATGAGCTGAAATCGCATTGGATTGCACCAAAAGTGCATGCACTACTGTAGCACACCCCTGTAGGAGCTGCTGGTTTAGATTTGGGCCTTGCACGTTACCTCACTGTTCGTTGTCTAGGGGATGAGAGTCTACAGTAACTTCAATGTCCACACAAGTTATGAATTCTTTTCATTAGGCTTTATTTCCAAACCAACTTGCATAGATAGAGGGATGGAGGGTTACGGGAAGGTTCAGGCACACACAGCAGATCACTGGGGAAACTTCTAAGCTTTCAAAATCACACTCACCACTCTCTTTCAAGTGGGGTATTGCTCACCCGGATAGGCCCCTCTCACTTGACCTAGCAGCCGGGATGATGCACAAACAAATAAGAGATAACAGTCTCTCCCACAGACCTTTAGAACGATTAAGTTGAACTGTTCAGTGATCCTCTGCCACAGGATTTTAGTACCCGCATAAAATAGTCTAAGAGCTTTTAAGCCAACCCGGCAGACTGTAAGGTAACTTTAGCTACGGTGCATCCTCCAATAGGGTCACCAGGCCTTCCTCTAGATACCAGCCTTCCGCTTGGTCCTTTCCAGGACAGGTCCTTCCCTGGTTTCCTCAATTGAGTGGATTCCTCCCGCAGGACAGACAGCACAGTATCACCTTCAAAGTGTAGGCCCCAGTCAGGACAACTGGGCCTACCTGGCATAGATGCAGCCTCGGGCCAGCGTGGCTCCGAGGCTGAAATTCCAATAACACATACCTTGAGCCAGGAGGGCCACAAGGCGAAGAGCGCCCCGAGAAATGGTGTCAGCCCCTTAAGTACCCTTCCCCAGCATGCTCAGCGGGGAGACCACTCCCACTGAGCTGTTCCCGGGGAAAGACACCCAATACACTTTGGCCTGCTTGTGTTCCAACAATGGCCTGCGGTAGTAACGCCACCTACAGGAAAACAGTGGGAAGTCCTTCCAAACACAGCCATAGCTGGAACAGAGGCTAATTTAACCTTCATCATTACAAAGTCTGAGCTAATTACCAGCTCAGACACCCACTAAATTTAACATGGAGCAGGGCGCTACACTACTTTTCAAAAATGCACTGCATTTGTGATCTGTGTTTAGGGTGTCGATAGGATTATATTGACACCCATAGCAGAGCGCACACCCAGTGTGTTTTCTTCACCCCATTCTGCTGTGTACGAGCCCTTAGTTTTGGACATATTTGAAAGGATCTTGTGCTATCCTTTCAAAGCAATATAAGGTTTAGAGATGATGAATTGAAGCGCAGCTTGTAACTCTTGGGCTGGTTTCACACTGGGGCGGTGGGTGCGGTGGCGGTATAGCGGAGGTATTCGGCCACTAGCGGTGCGGTTTTAACCCCCGCTAGCGGCCGAAAAAGAGTTAATACCGCCGGCAATGCGCCTCTACAGAGGCGCATTGCCAGCGGTATTACTGCGGTTTCCCATTGCTTTCAATGGGAAGGAGCGGTGGAGGAGCGATAAACACACCGCTCCTCTCACCGCTTCAAAGATGCGGCTAGCAGGACTTTTTTTACCGTCCTGCTAGCGCACCGCTCCAGTGGGCTTTCACATTGGAGAGACAGCAGCCGCTGTTTAGGCTCGGTTTGCAGGCGCTATTTTTAGCATAATAGCGCCTGCAAACCGCCCCAGTGTGAAAGGAGCCCTAAGAATCTTTGCTGCCTGTGTCCTTTCAAAAAATCTGGAATAGGTAGGTACAGTGCCTTGAAAAAGTTTTCATACCCCTTGAAATGTTACACATTTTGTCATGTTAAAACCAAAAATTTAAATGTATTTTATTGGGATTTTATGTGATAGACCAACACAAAGTGGCACATAATTGTGAAGTGGAAGGAAAATTATAAATGTTTTCAACTTTTTTTTTACAAATTAATATTTGAAAAGTGTGGCGTGTATTTAGAGAGTGAAATATTTGCGGAAAATGTGGAAAATCTTAAGGGGTGTGAATTTTTTTTTTAAGGCACTGTATTATGGTCAGCCTTCAGACTCAAATACGTGTGTATACATGTCTCAATGAAACTTAAAGGATGATGTCTGCAGATGAGTCAAGTGCAGTCACTGTATAGAAGATGCCTTATACAAAAACACAAGAATAGGAATGTGCACATACCTTGTTATTGTCCACTAATACAAACATACAGTGCCTTGAAAAAGGATTCATACCCCTTGAAATTTTCCAAAATTTGTCATGTTTCAACCAAAAATTTAAATGTATTTTATCGTTTTTTTTTGTGATAGACCCACACAAAGTGGCACATAATTGTAAAGTGGAAGGAAAATGATAAATGGCTTTCAATTTTTTTTACAATTGTAGCGATACCCCCGTAGGAGCTGCTGGTTTAAATTTGGGCCTGCCGTTACCTTACTGTTCTGTATGCTCATCTCAGGGGTTCTCCTTGAAGAGTTGTCCAGAAGAAGTTTGCACCCCCACAAAGTCTCTTTCAAGGGTTTTATTGAACAAAGTTTCAACATAGGGGGTTGAAGGGATGGGGAGGACTCAGGTACCTGAGTTGCAGATCACACGAATTTTCCTAGGTCCAGAGGAACAACTGTCTCCACACTGGACTCAGCAAACACCGGATAGGCCCAATCTCACTGGCCTAGCAGCCGATGCGTAGCTCAATCGCATATAGTCTCTGCCACAGACTTGGTGAAAATAGAACAGTCTCTGCCACAGACTTGGTGAAAATAGAACAGTCTCTGCCACAGACTTAGTGTAACCCTTCCCTGGGTTACCTTCTGAATAAAGAACACAGCTCTCAGTGCCAGAGTCTTCCAGCCGTTCCGGCAGCACTGTAAGGTAGATTATGATCCGGATGCATCCTCCAATTGAGTCCTCAATTGCTTGGTCCCCTCCAGCAGGCAAGGCAACACAGGATCATCTCCGGATCAGTAGGCCCCCAGAAACTTCTGGGCCTACATTTCAGTAACGGAGCCTCAGGCCAACATGGCCCGAGCTGGAAACTGCCAGCACGTCCCTGAGGCCATGAATGCCCTCAGGTCGGGATCGGGCGGGTGGTGTCCACCACCCACGAATGACGACCGCCAACTCCCCTACTGCAATGGCGCCTGTCACTTAAGTACCCTCTCCCAACATGCACAGCAGCTACACCACGCCCCCTGGGCTGCTGCTGGGAAAGAGATACCCAATACGCCCAGCCTGTTGCCTTTCCTACCCTGACCAGTGGTGACAGCGACACCCACCGTCAGGAGGAAAATCATGCAACCAACCAAACTGAAACAATGCCATAATTTAAATGAACAATCTCTCTGGGCTAAACTAATGCCTAGACAACTAAATTTCAAATATAGCGCCCACTCATTGGGAGCAGGGCGCTACACAAGTAAATATGTGAAAAGTGTGCATTTGTATTCAGCCCTCTTTGCTCTGATACCCCTAACTAAAATCTAGTAGAAACAATTGCCTACAGAAGTCACCTAATTAGTAAATAGAGTCCATCTGTGTGTAATTAAATCTCAGTATAAATACATCTGTTCTGTGATGCACTCAGAGGTTTGTTAGAGAACCTTAGCGAACAAACAGCATCACGAAGGCCAAGGAACACACCAGACAGGGCAGGGATAAATTTGTGGAGAAGTTTAAAGCACGGTTAGGTTGTAAAAAAATATCCCAAGCTTTGAACATCTCACAGAGCACTGTTCAATCCATCACCTGAAAATGGAAAGAGTATGGCACATCTGCAAACCTACCAAGATATGGCCGTCCACCTAAACTGACAGGCCGGGCAAGGAGAGCATTAATCAGAGAAGCAGCCAAGAGGCCCATGGTAAAGCTGGAGGAGCTACAGAGATCCACAGCTCAGGTGGGAGAATCTGTCCACAGGACAACTATTAGTCGTGCACTCGACAAATATGGCCCTTATAAAAGAGTGAAAAGAAGAAAGCCATTGTTGAAAGAAAGCTATAAGAAGTTCTGTTTTCAGTTTGTGAGAAGCCATGTGGGGGACACAGCAAAATGTGGAAGAAGATGCTCTGATCAGATGAGACCAAAATTGAACTTTTTGGTCTAAAAGCAAAACTCTATGTGTGGCGGAAAACTAACACTGCACATCACCCTGAACACACCATCCCCACTGTGAAACATGGTGGTGGCAGCATCATGTTGTGGGGATGCTTTTCTTCAGCAAGGACAGGGAAGCTGGTCAGAGTTGATGGAAAGATGGATGGAGCCAAAGGCAGGGCAATCTTAAAAGAAAACCTGTTAGAGTCTGCAAAAGACTTGAGACTGGGGCAGAGGTTCTCCTTCCAGCAGGACAACGACCCTAAACATACAGCCAGAGCTACAATGGAACAGTTTAGATCAAAGCATATTCATGTGTTAGAATGGCCCAGTCAAAATACAGACCTAAATCTAATTGAGAATCTGTGGCAAGACTTGAAAATTGATGTTCACAGACGCTCTCCATCCCATCTGACAAAGTTTGAGCTATTTTGCAAAGAAGAATGGGCAAAAATTTCATTCTCTAGATGTGCAAAGCTGGTAGAGACATCCCCAAAAAGACTGGCAGCTGTAATTGCAGTGAAAGGTGGTTCTACAAAGTATTGACTCAGGGGGGCTGAATACAAATACACACCACACTTTTCAGATATTTATTTGTAAAAAAAAATGAAAAACATTTATAATTTTCCTTCCACTTCACAATTATGTGCCACTTTGTGTGGGTCGATCACATAAAATCCCAATAAAATACATTTACGTTTTTGGTTGAACGTGACAAAATGTGTAAAATTTCAAGGAGTATGAATACTTTTTCAAAGCACTGTAGTTGGTGAATCAGGGGTATGGGAATGGATATAAATATAAATATTGCAAATTCTAGATATCTGGATGTTATGTTGATCCTCATTAGGGATGAGCTTCGTGTTCGAGTCGAACATACGTTCGACTCGAACATCGGCTGTTCGATCGTTCGACGAAGATCGAACGATTTGGGCCGTTCGCGCCAAATTCGAGTGACGCGAACGGCCCACAATGCACTACGCCATCGCAGTGTCATCCAGGCGCTGTGATTGGCCAAGCATGCACTGTGACCCCGCATGCTTGGCCAATCACAGCGCCGGCAGCGAGGAGAGCAATGATTGGCCACAGGCAGGATGCCTGTGGCCAATTATTGCTGAGGGTGTTTAGTACACGCCCCACACTATAAAAGGCCGCCAGCACGGCGGCCTAGTGTAGTGTGTTCCGGAGCAGGGAAAGACAAGCATAGGCAGGGACAGTGACATTTATTTCTTTCTTGCTTAACCTGGATTCCTTTAGTTTAGGGAAAGAGAAGGATAGGTAGGGAGAGTGTCAGTGTGTTTTACTGTGCGAGTCCTTGTTTCTAGGGACAAAGAAGGAAAGTGAGGGGATTTCTCCTTGTGCTATAGTGTGCTTTAAAAAAACATTTTTTCTAGGGACAGAAAACTGTAGGTAGGGAGAGTGTCAGTTTCTTTCACTGTGCCAGTCCTTGTTTCTAGGGACAAAGAAGGAAAGTGAGGGGATTTCTCCTTGTGCTATAGTGTGCTTTAAAAAAACATTTTTTCTAGGGACAGAAAACTGTAGGTAGGGAGAGTGTCAGTTTCTTTCACTGTGCCAGTCCTTGTTTCTAGGGACAAAGAAGGAAAGTGAGGGGATTTCTCCTTGTGCTATAGTGTGCTTTAAAAAAACATTTTTTCTAGGGACAGAAAACTGTAGGTAGGGAGAGTGTCAGTTTCTTTCACTGTGCCAGTCCTTGTTTCTAGGGACAAAGAAGGAAAGTGAGGGGAATTCTCCTTGTGCTATAGTGTGCTTTAAAAAAACATTTTTTCTAGGGACAGAAAACTGTAGGTAGGGAGAGTGTCAGTTTCTTTCACTGTGCCAGTCCTTGTTTCTAGGGACAAAGAAGGAAAGTGAGGGGATTTCTCCTTGTGCTATAGTGTGCTTTAAAAAAACATTTTTTCTAGGGACAGAAAACTGTAGGTAGGGAGAGTGTCAGTTTCTTTCACTGTGCCAGTCCTTGTTTCTAGGGACAAAGAAGGAAAGTGAGGGGAATTCTCCTTGTGCTATAGTGTGCTTTAAAAAAACATTTTTTCTAGGGACAGAAAACTGTAGGTAGGGAGAGTGTCAGTTTCTTTCACTGTGCCAGTCCTTGTTTCTAGGGACAAAGAAGGAAAGTGAGGGGATTTCTCCTTGTGCTATAGTGTGCTTTAAAAAAACATTTTTTCTAGGGACAGAAAACTGTAGGTAGGGAGAGTGTCAGTTTCTTTCACTGTGCCAGTCCTTGTTTCTAGGGACAAAGAAGGAAAGTGAGGGGATTTCTCCTTGTGCTATAGTGTGCTTTAAAAAAACATTTTTTCTAGGGACAGAAAACTGTAGGTAGGGAGAGTGTCAGTTTCTTTCACTGTGCCAGTCCTTGTTTCTAGGGACAAAGAAGGAAAGTGAGGGGATTTCTCCTTGTGCTATAGTGTGCTTTAAAAAAACATTTTTTCTAGGGACAGAAAACTGTAGGTAGGGAGAGTGTCAGTTTCTTTCACTGTGCCAGTCCTTGTTTCTAGGGACAAAGAAGGAAAGTGAGGGGATTTCTCCTTGTGCTATAGTGTGCTTTAAAAAAACATTTTTTCTAGGGACAGAAAACTGTAGGTAGGGAGAGTGTCAGTTTCTTTCACTGTGCCAGTCCTTGTTTCTAGGGACAAAGAAGGAAAGTGAGGGGATTTCTCCTTGTGCTATAGTGTGCTTTAAAAAAACATTTTTTCTAGGGACAGAAAACTGTAGGTAGGGAGAGTGTCAGTTTCTTTCACTGTGCCAGTCCTTGTTTCTAGGGACAAAGAAGGAAAGTGAGGGGATTTCTCCTTGTGCTATAGTGTGCTTTAAAAAAACATTTTTTCTAGGGACAGAAAACTGTAGGTAGGGAGAGTGTCAGTTTCTTTCACTGTGCCAGTCCTTGTTTCTAGGGACAAAGAAGGAAAGTGAGGGGATTTCTCCTTGTGCTATAGTGTGCTTTAAAAAAACATTTTTTCTAGGGACAGAAAACTGTAGGTAGGGAGAGTGTCAGTTTCTTTCACTGTGCCAGTCCTTGTTTCTAGGGACAAAGAAGGAAAGTGAGGGGATTTCTCCTTGTGCTATAGTGTGCTTTAAAAAAACATTTTTTCTAGGGACAGAAAACTGTAGGTAGGGAGAGTGTCAGTTTCTTTCACTGTGCCAGTCCTTGTTTCTAGGGACAAAGAAGGAAAGTGAGGGGATTTCTCCTTGTGCTATAGTGTGCTTTAAAAAAACATTTTTTCTAGGGACAGAAAACTGTAGGTAGGGAGAGTGTCAGTTTCTTTCACTGTGCCAGTCCTTGTTTCTAGGGACAAAGAAGGAAAGTGAGGGGAATTCTCCTTGTGCTATAGTGTGCTTTAAAAAAACATTTTTTCTAGGGACAGAAAACTGTAGGTAGGGAGAGTGTCAGTTTCTTTCACTGTGCCAGTCCTTGTTTCTAGGGACAAAGAAGGAAAGTGAGGGGATTTCTCCTTGTGCTATAGTGTGCTTTAAAAAAACATTTTTTCTAGGGACAGAAAACTGTAGGTAGGGAGAGTGTCAGTTTCTTTCACTGTGCCAGTCCTTGTTTCTAGGGACAAAGAAGGAAAGTGAGGGGATTTCTCCTTGTGCTATAGTGTGCTTTAAAAAAACATTTTTTCTAGGGACAGAAAACTGTAGGTAGGGAGAGTGTCAGTTTCTTTCACTGTGCCAGTCCTTGTTTCTAGGGACAAAGAAGGAAAGTGAGGGGATTTCTCCTTGTGCTATAGTGTGCTTTAAAAAAACATTTTTTCTAGGGACAGAAAACTGTAGGTAGGGAGAGTGTCAGTTTCTTTCACTGTGCCAGTCCTTGTTTCTAGGGACAAAGAAGGAAAGTGAGGGGATTTCTCCTTGTGCTATAGTGTGCTTTAAAAAAACATTTTTTCTAGGGACAGAAAACTGTAGGTAGGGAGAGTGTCAGTTTCTTTCACTGTGCCAGTCCTTGTTTCTAGGGACAAAGAAGGAAAGTGAGGGGATTTCTCCTTGTGCTATAGTGTGCTTTAAAAAAACATTTTTTCTAGGGACAGAAAACTGTAGGTAGGGAGAGTGTCAGTTTCTTTCACTGTGCCAGTCCTTGTTTCTAGGGACAAAGAAGGAAAGTGAGGGGATTTCTCCTTGTGCTATAGTGTGCTTTAAAAAAACATTTTTTCTAGGGACAGAAAACTGTAGGTAGGGAGAGTGTCAGTTTCTTTCACTGTGCCAGTCCTTGTTTCTAGGGACAAAGAAGGAAAGTGAGGGGATTTCTCCTTGTGCTATAGTGTGCTTTAAAAAAACATTTTTTCTAGGGACAGAAAACTGTAGGTAGGGAGAGTGTCAGTTTCTTTCACTGTGCCAGTCCTTGTTTCTAGGGACAAAGAAGGAAAGTGAGGGGATTTCTCCTTGTGCTATAGTGTGCTTTAAAAAAACATTTTTTCTAGGGACAGAAAACTGTAGGTAGGGAGAGTGTCAGTTTCTTTCACTGTGCCAGTCCTTGTTTCTAGGGACAAAGAAGGAAAGTGAGGGGAATTCTCCTTGTGCTATAGTGTGCTTTAAAAAAACATTTTTTCTAGGGACAGAAAACTGTAGGTAGGGAGAGTGTCAGTTTCTTTCACTGTGCCAGTCCTTGTTTCTAGGGACAAAGAAGGAAAGTGAGGGGATTTCTCCTTGTGCTATAGTGTGCTTTAAAAAAACATTTTTTCTAGGGACAGAAAACTGTAGGTAGGGAGAGTGTCAGTTTCTTTCACTGTGCCAGTCCTTGTTTCTAGGGACAAAGAAGGAAAGTGAGGGGATTTCTCCTTGTGCTATAGTGTGCTTTAAAAAAACATTTTTTCTAGGGACAGAAAACTGTAGGTAGGGAGAGTGTCAGTTTCTTTCACTGTGCCAGTCCTTGTTTCTAGGGACAAAGAAGGAAAGTGAGGGGATTTCTCCTTGTGCTATAGTGTGCTTTAAAAAAACATTTTTTCTAGGGACAGAAAACTGTAGGTAGGGAGAGTGTCAGTTTCTTTCACTGTGCCAGTCCTTGTTTCTAGGGACAAAGAAGGAAAGTGAGGGGATTTCTCCTTGTGCTATAGTGTGCTTTAAAAAAACATTTTTTCTAGGGACAGAAAACTGTAGGTAGGGAGAGTGTCAGTTTCTTTCACTGTGCCAGTCCTTGTTTCTAGGGACAAAGAAGGAAAGTGAGGGGATTTCTCCTTGTGCTATAGTGTGCTTTAAAAAAGCATTTTTTCTAGGGACAGAAAACTGTAGGTAGGGAGAGTGTCAGTTTCTTTCACTGTGCCAGTCCTTGTTTCTAGGGACAAAGAAGGAAAGTGAGGGGAATTCTCCTTGTGCTATAGTGTGCTTTAAAAAAACATTTTTTCTAGGGACAGAAAACTGTAGGTAGGGAGAGTGTCAGTTTCTTTCACTGTGCCAGTCCTTGTTTCTAGGGACAAAGAAGGAAAGTGAGGGGATTTCTCCTTGTGCTATAGTGTGCTTTAAAAAAACATTTTTTCTAGGGACAGAAAACTGTAGGTAGGGAGAGTGTCAGTTTCTTTCACTGTGCCAGTCCTTGTTTCTAGGGACAAAGAAGGAAAGTGAGGGGATTTCTCCTTGTGCTATAGTGTGCTTTAAAAAAACATTTTTTCTAGGGACAGAAAACTGTAGGTAGGGAGAGTGTCAGTTTCTTTCACTGTGCCAGTCCTTGTTTCTAGGGACAAAGAAGGAAAGTGAGGGGATTTCTCCTTGTGCTATAGTGTGCTTTAAAAAAACATTTTTTCTAGGGACAGAAAACTGTAGGTAGGGAGAGTGTCAGTTTCTTTCACTGTGCCAGTCCTTGTTTCTAGGGACAAAGAAGGAAAGTGAGGGGAATTCTCCTTGTGCTATAGTGTGCCAAAGCATTCCTCATCAACCATCTTTGAAATCCTTGTTTTTTGGACAGTCAGGGAAATTGTCGTTGTGCTATCCTGTGCAAAAGCAATAATCCTCAACCATATTTAGAAATCCTTAAGTAAAGGGACAGAGAAGGACACCTGAAGGTAGCCCTTATTGCTTTTTTCCCATCTCCCTGCAGGCCATCTATTAGAATGTCTGGAAGGCAAACAAGGAGAGGCAGACAGTCAGGAGGCAATAAAAGAGGGCAAGCAGGCTCTGTGTCTGGGGGCAACAGTGCTGGTCGTGGACGCGGTGCATTGTCATCAGCACATGGCCATGGGACACGCTTGTCCTTCTTTTCGGCAGCTGGACATGTTGAGCCACATCATGCCGAAGACTTGGTAGAGTGGATGACCAAGCCCTCCTCCTCCTCCTCATCCTCTCTCACCCAGGCTCAGGGTACTGGCAAAGCAGCTGCCAAAGCGTCCTCTTCCCTGGTATCAATGTCAGACTCATCATCAGTCACTCCTTCCCTAGACCCACCATGTCCTCCTCCTGAGGAGTCCCCCGAACTGTTTGAGCACAGTGTTGGGTACATGCTCCAGGAGGATGCCCAGCGTTTCGAAGGGTCTGATGATGAAACCCAGCTACAGGAAGGCAGTAGCGTGAGAGCAGACAGAGGGGATGCTCAAGAAGGACACCAATCTGGCAGTCATGTTCCAGCAGCTGCAGCATACTGCCAGATTGGCTCCAGTGATGAGGAGGGAGGGGATGATGAGGTCACTGACTCCACGTGGGTGCCTAATAGGAGAGAGGAGGAGGAGGAGGATGAGGAGGAGGCACATCTCCAACGAGGCAGGATGCCCTTTGGTGGCCAGCGTAAGGGCAGTACACCGACGGAATCACACCGCAGAGCTCCGCCTGTGCAGGGCGCTGCCTCTGCCCGTCATTCAAAAAGTTCCTTGGTGTGGGCCTTTTTTGAGGCTAGTGCATCAGATCGCACAGCTGCTGTTTGCAACATATGTCTCAAGCGTATATCGCGTGGCCAAAACATCAGCCGCTTGGGTACCACATGCCTGACCAGACATATGTTGACCTGCCATGCAGCTTGTTGGCAAGCCTACCTCAAAGACCCACACCAAAGAACAAAGCGGACCTCTCCTTGCACCGCATCAGCTGGGATCTCCAACCCCACTATAACTTCAGTCCTCTCTGAAACATGCACTGAGAGGAATGAAGGTGTAGAATTAGGTGTGTCACAGCCAAGTACTTGCGGCCACTCTGCTAGCAGTACACCGACGTCCGAATCTAGCAGGCAAATTTCCCTGCCCCAGCTGCTGGACCGTCGAAAGAAGTTCACTCCCAGCCATCCACATGCCCAGCGGTTGAATGCTAGCTTGGCTAAATTGCTAGCGCTTCAACTGCTGCCTTTTCAGTTGGTAGACTCGGCCCCCTTCCGTGAGTTTGTGCAATGTGCGGTTCCTCAGTGGCAGGTTCCCAAACGCCACTTTTTCTCACGGAAGGCTATTCCGGCTCTCTACCGGCATGTGGAAGGCAATGTCTTGGCCTCGCTGGACAGGGCGGTCAGCGGTAAGGTGCATATTACCGCTGACTCATGGTCCAGCAGGCATGGACAGGGACGTTACCTTTCTTTCACGGCCCATTGGGTCACTCTTTTGGCAGCTGGGAAGGATGCAGGACAAGGTGCAGTAATGTTGGAGGTTGTTCCACCGCCACGCCTCCAAAATGCTACTACTGGTTGTGACACACCTCTCTCCTCCACCCCCTCCTCTTCTTCTTCCTCCATGGCCTCTTCCTGTGGTTTGTCCTATGAACCAGCGGTGCTCCGTAGCCGTTCACGGGGCTACGCAAGTACGCAGGCAAAAAGATGCCATGCCGTGCTTGCGCTGGTGTGTTTGGGGGACAGAAGCCACACTGGGGCAGAGGTCCTGTCTGCTCTGCAGGGCCAGGCCGAGAGGTGGTTGACGCCACGCCAGCTTAAGCCAGGAATGGTGGTTTGCGACAATGGCACCAACCTCCTCTCCGCCCTCCGACAGGGACAACTGACCCATGTGCCCTGTGTGGCTCACGTCCTTAACCTGGTGGTGCAGCGGTTCTTGGGCAGGTACCCGGGCTTACAGGATGTCCTGAGGCAGGCCAGGAAAGTCTGTGTGCATTTCCGCAGATCTTATAATGCCAGTGCTCGCCTGGCTGAGCTGCAAAAGGAGTTGAACCTGCCCAAGAACCGCCTTATATGTGACATGCCCACCAGGTGGAACTCAACGTTGGCCATGCTGCAGCGGCTGCACACGCAGCAGAGGGCCATCAATGAGTACCTGTGCGACTACGGCACCAGGACAGGGTCAGGGGAGCTTGGTTTTTTTTCTCCACGCCAGTGGGGCATGATCAGGGATGCATGCACTGTCCTGGCACCATTTGAGGAGGCCACGAGGATGGTGAGCAGTGACAGTGCATGCATCAGTGACACTGTACCTCTTGTCCACCTGTTGGAGCACACGCTGCGTGGAATAATGGACAGGGCACTTGAGGCAGAACAGAGGCAGGAAGAGGAGGACTTCCTTGCCTCTCAAGGCCCCCTTTACCCAGACAGTGTTCCTTCTGTCCCACCCATCGCACAGGAAGAGGAAGAGGAGGAGGAGGAGGAGGAGGAGGAGGAGGATTGTGTCAGCATGGAGGTGGAGGCTGGCACTCAGCATCATCAGCAGCAGTCTTTTAGGGATGATTTACAGTCCCAAGAAACCAGTGGACTTGTACGTGGCTGGGAGGAGGTGGCTGCGGATCATGTCGTCCTTAGTGACCCAGAGGACTCCGGAGCGAATGCCTCAGCAAACCTACGCTGCATGGCCTCCCTGATCCTGCAAAGTCTGCGGAAGGATCCTCGTATTCTTCGGATCAAGGAGAGGGACCATTACTGGCTGGCCACTCTCCTTGATCCACGGTACAAGGGTAAGGTTGCGGACCTTATGTTACCTTCGCAGAGGGAGCAGAGGATGAGACAACTCCGGGAGGCCTTGCAGAAAGGTCTGTGCAACGCGTTCCCAGAGACTGGGAGGTTACAAACTCCTGGTCCTGGACAACGAGTTGCTGAGGCTTCGGCCAGTCAAAGAAGGAGCGGTGGGGAAGGTGGCCGTCTGACCGATGCGTTCAGACAATTCTTTAGTCCGCAGCCCCAAAGTATGATCGGTTCCAGCAACCATCGCCAGCGTCTGATAAACATGGTGCAGGAATATCTAGGGGCAAGGTCAGACTTGGACACCTTCCCCACCGAAAATCCTCTGGCTTACTGGGTCTTGAGGATGGATCACTGGCCAGAGCTTGCACAGTATGCAATTGAGCTACTGGCCTGTCCTGCATCCAGCGTTCTTTCGGAACGCACATTCAGTGCTGCTGGAGGATTTGTCACGGATCACAGGGTGCGCCTGTCCACCGACTCGGTTGATCGACTGACTTTCATCAAGATGAACCAGTCTTGGATCACCACCAGCTACCACACACCTGATGCTGATATAACAGACTAATTGATTTTAACATGTCACATCCCTTCAAGACTGATGCTGATGCTGAGTGCCTGTGCTGTTATGTTGACTGGCTATCCTCCTCCTCCGAGTCCTCAATGATACGATTGATGATGATAGCTTGGAAGATCATTTTTGTTTATGGGTGCCGCCACCAGTGGCTAAGGCCCAATTTTTCAGCCCCTGTTTTACAGGGGCGTGTAATTACAATTTTTTTAGCAATAATTTGCCATAGGGCTCATTGCTGTGCTCCAAGTACAGTATCTGTGAGGGGTTGGAGTGTTGTGGCACCAGTGCCTAAGGCCCAATTTTTCAGCCCCTGTTTAACAGGGGCGTGTCATTACAATTTTTGAAGCAATACTTTGCAACAGGGCTCATTGCTGTGCTCCAAGTAACGTATCTGTGAGGGGTTGTAGTGTTGTGCCACCAGTGCCTAAGGCCCAATTTTTCAGCCCCTGTTCAACAGGGGCATGCAATTACAATTCTTGATCTAATAATTCACAGCAGGGCCCATTGCTGCACCCACCAAGAGTAACTCTGAGGGCTTACAGTGTTGTGGCAACGCCACCACCACCACCACCACCACGAAAGGCCCAATTTTTCAGCCCCTGTTCAAAAGGGGCATGTAATTACAATTCTTGATCTAATAATTCACAGCAGGGCCCATTCCTGCACCCACCAAGAGTAACTCTGAGGGCTTACAGTGTTGTGGCAACACCACCACCACCACCACCACCACGAAAGGCCCAATTTTTCAGCCCCTGTTCAACAGGGGCATGCAATTACAATTCTTGATCTAATAATTCACAGCAGGGCCCATTGCTGCACCCACCAAGAGTAACTGTCAGGGCTTACAGTGTTGTGGCACCAGCACCACCATCAAAGGCCCAATTTTTACTACCACTGTTCAACAATTATATGTAATTAAAATTCCTGATATAATAGTTGACAGCAGGGCGTTCCAGCACCAACCAAGAGTAACTGTGAGTGCTTACAGTGTTGTGCCAACACCAACAACTAAGGGGCCTATTTCTGCAGAGTATATACGGCAGGTCCCTACTTTCAAACATCCAACTTACAAACGACTCCTACTTGCAAACGCAAGAAGACAACAGGAAGTGAGAGGAAATCTACCACTAGGAAGGAAAATTCTCTCCTGTAAGAATAAATATGGGAGAAAGGTGTCTCCTCTGTACTGATGCTTTATCAGCAATCCTTGTTTCAAGAAAAACACCACATTTCAAAAACAGTTGTCATTGGGACGGAAAGTGAGGTGAAATGTTCTGAACAGGGGCACAGACAGCAAAACAAATGTTACAGGGGTGATAACCCTTACCTATGTTTTCCAAAAAGTTTAAAAATAGATTTTTGGGCTGGAGCTACACTTCAACAATGTACCTGTTCAAAATTACAAACAGATTCTACATAAGAACAAACCTACAGTCCCTGTCTTGTATGAACCGCCTGTATACGGCTGTTCAGAGTATATAGGGCCTTTTTTATTTTATGTGCGGGGTTCCCCTTAATATCCATACAAGACCCAAAGGGGCTGGTAATGGGCTGGGGTAGGGGGGGGGGGGTCATGGGGTAGCTATGCCATTTTTCTTAAAGATTTTCATCCATATTACCGGGACCAGACATTACATTAAAGCCGCAAGCAGTTTTAAATGGCTTTTTTTTCCTTTAGAAGTGTCATTTTGTGCAGGGACAGTTCTAAACACGGGAAACACGTGGCACTTCACAGGCATACTTTAGACACCCCCCAGGTACGATATTTAAAGGAATATTTGACTTTTTTTTTTTCACTTTATGCATCATTAAAATGACTGCTCCCGAAAAACGACCGTTTTTAAAACTTCTTTTTGCATTGATACATGTCCCCTGGTGCAGAACCCGGGTTCCCAAACCCTTTTTAGGACAATAACATGCATAATAGTTGTTATAATTAGCACTTTAGAATTCGAACGTTCGCATCCATTGTATTTAATAGGGTTCTAATGTTCGTACGAACTTTCGGTCCGTTCGCGGGTTCTGGTGCGAACCGAACCCGGGGGTGTTCGGCTCATCACTAATCCTCATCCATTAG
Source organism: Rana muscosa (assembly GCA_029206835.1). Lineage (NCBI taxonomy): Eukaryota > Metazoa > Chordata > Amphibia > Anura > Ranidae > Rana > Rana muscosa. The sequence goes on along the minus strand of CM055119.1, from coordinate 118,645,348 downwards.
GCCTGTAGAAGTGATCAGGCAGCTTTACAGCCACCTTTAAAGTGTTACTAAACTCACAACAGTAAAATCAGTCTGTATATGCAGTAAAGCATGCTTGTTATACGCACTGTGGAACCTAAGGGGTTAATCCTCTGCATTGTCTTCTCTGATCCTTCCCGTTCTTCCACAGTCTCCAATTCATTTCCTGATAGTACAGAGCCTTGGAGACAAGCTGCTCATGCTCAGTTAGGTGTGTAATGCTAGAGGCATGGGCGTAGCATAAGGGGTTGCAGGGGTCACAATCGCAACCCCGCCTCTAGCTCCAGGGGGCCCCAGCAGCCTCCCTGCCATATTATCATATCCTCCACAAAGTCCAGCTCCGATCTGCCCTAGGGCCCCACAGCCACGCTCCAGTACTGGGCTTCTACTTTGCCTTCCACAGTCCACACCCCTCCAATTTCATTGGCTGGAGAGAAGCTGTGAGGCATTTCCTGAATGGAGAGGAGCACGAGGTGAGAACAGCCCAGGATGGGGACGTGTCTGTGCTGTGTGCTGGCAACATGGAATGGTAACCGTGCTTAGCGAGGCAAAAGGAGGAGAGTGCCGTCCTATAGCCACGATGGGTGAGGAAAAACACTGCTCAGTGTCTCCTAGTCACTAGCTGTGATTCTCTGTACCCCCCCCCCCCACCCGGGGATGTCCGCTTACCCCACTTCCCTGACAACTGGGGAGAAGACACACACCTCCGGGAGGTGACCTTCCCCCAACATCTGCCAAAACTGACAGAGAAACCTTCAGAAATTGCTAAAACAAGTCCCTTAACACCTCCTCAGGGGGCCCCTGAAGGGCTGCAGGCTCCAGATTTTGTGTCACATGACTTTGCCCTCCTAGATCTAAGTTGCACCCCCCCCCCCCCAAAGCCCAGTAACCACCCCTGTGCCCTTTCCCATTACAGCACTCTATACTGCTCCTCCTCTGCAGGGCTGAAATCACATTCCTTTACAACACAGCCAGTCAGCCACGATCTGCACAGGGTGTATCTGCCTACTGCAACTACACTGCCGTTCTGACCAGAGAATTTCACAGGTCAGAAGGGCAACATAAAATCCAGAAACACCCTGTGAAGACTGACAGACTGTGTGTAAAGGAATGTGATTTCAGCCCTGCGTAGTGTGGGGGGGGGGGGGGAGGGAGGGGGGAGCTGTATACAGTGCTGGGATTGGAAAGAAGCTCTGCCAAGTGACCTGCCAGGGCTCCTGTCCTCTGATTCTCCAGCGGTGATCCCTGTCCTCTGATTCTCCAGCGGTGATCCCTGTCCTCTGATTCTCCAGCGGTGATCCCTGTCCTCTGATTCTCCAGCGGTGATCCCTGTCCTCTGATTCTCCAGCGGTGATCCCTGTCCTCTGATTCTCCAGCGGTGATCCCTGTCCTCTGATTCTCCAGCGGTGATCCCTGTCCTCTGATTCTCCAGCGGTGATTCCTGTCCTCTGATTCTCCAGCGGTAATCCCTGTCCTCTGATGTAAAGAGGAACTCTTAAGCCACCTTGAGTATCTTGGCGTGTGGTGGATGTATCTGCATGCACGGTGGAAGTGGTGTGTGGTAATGAGGGGGGTCCCAGGTCAACTTTTGCATCGGGGGCCCACAAGCTTCAAGCTACGCCTCTGGCTAGAGTTTTTTTTTTTTCTCAGAGGTTGCATGTGATCAGCACAGGGCCAATCAGCACTTCCAAGACAGAGGGTCAGGGGTCCTGCAGCCTCATAGGAGAGACAGAGGAGAATGAAAGCTCCTCCTACAACTTTTAACCAGTGCTCTGTTAGACACTGATAGAAGTTACAAGACTTCTATATACTGCTGATGAGAAAAAGTATTTAGCCGTTTATATTTACTAAAATGATTGCATTTCCATGTTCTATGTACTATAGGAGACTAGATATAGTGAATGCAGGGTCCTGGGTTTAGTAACACTTAAACTTCTTAAGCCCTGAGCCTGCTTAAAAAATATAAAACAAGCTTGTAGCTGCATCCGTGAGCTTGTATTAACCCTTTCAATGCCATGACAGCTGATATCTGTCATTGGCAGCAAAGGGGTTACATTTACTTACTGTTGATTAACTCACTGCCTCTGCTGGAAGTCCATTTCAAGCATCCACTACTCTTTAGGAAAACAAATACTTTTTAACATTACTCTTGAACTTTCCTCCTGTTAGTTTGAGGTCAAGCCCCAGTGTTTTTGCTCCCAGATTGAAAATACTTTTATACTTTTATTAACCAGGCTATTACACCCAGAGGATGGGAAGAACTGCCTATTTGTGTGACCATTGTGATTAGTTGCCACAGGGGTCACATGATTGAAAGCTGATCCTGCCAGGTGCCAATCATTAGTATAGACTAAAGCCAGCCATAGAAGGTTTGAATCTCAGCTGGTTAAGCAGGGACAGGCCGAAGATTGATCCATGTATGGGCAGGCTGCTTGTACCTAAGTTGATCCATCGATTGACTGGGGTACATCCAGCATGTAGAGTTTCTAGCATGTGATTATTGCCAGTGGCAATAGCCGCTGGCAACAATCACTCTCTTCTCCCAGCAGGGACAGCTTCCCGCACCCCCTGCTGGGAGAACACAACAACTCCACGGTATACCCCAAAAACACTGTCTGTATTAATGGAGGAAACAAGTGATTTTCTTGCCTGCAAGCAGTGGTTGCAGGAAAGAAAATTGCATCATCTATGGCCAGCCTAAGAGCTGTCTTTGACAGCTCAGTTTCTATACTGGGAGCACGCAGTAAACATTCTCTCAGCATAGAAACCTCTGCCACCCTTAGATGCATATCTGCGGCATATGGGCATTAAAGCCCACCCTTGCTGTTGCCACACATATGTGTTTTGTGGGCAGCAAGCGATTAATGTATTTAAAGTTTTCAAGGGATGAGCTCAGACATGTTGGGATCCTAGACTGAACACACTAAGCAAGCCCGCCAAGAAGCTGTCGCTGTACTGAAGCAATCATATGCAGCCAAGGCATTCCCCTCCCTGTAGCTGCACGTAAATATGCCCTTTGTATACATGTAGCTTCAGGGTGGGAATGCCTTGGCCGCTTACTATTGGCCCGGTACAGTGACAGTTACCTGGCAGAACCTTATGGATGGGTTCAGACTGGGATCCCAACACACCCGAGCTCATCCTTACTCCTAATATGTTTTATCTTTTAGACCAGTGGTTTTCAACTCCTGCCCTCAGGACCCACTAACAGGCCAGATTTGCAAGATAACTGAAATACATCACAGGTGTTATAATTTGCTGCTCAGTGACTGCAGTATTCTAGTCTGCATCTCCCCAAGGTAATACTTAAAATCTGGCCTGTTAGTGGGTCCCCAGGACAGGAGTTGAGAACCACTGTCTTAGACCTTGCACCATTTTTGTTGCCTGACTCTGGACCAACGCTGTATCCTGGTCTAGGCCAACAAGACCCAGGCCTAGGGCAGCACTTTGCAGGGGGACAGCACGGAAAGAGTCCCCGCCGGCTTGCGCTACACTGTTAGTCTAACGCAAGCTGCTTCTAATTTTGACTGTCCTATCATCCTGGACCACAAACCTTCCTCACTGTGCTATATGTTTTCTGCTGCACCATTGGCTGTTATATCTTCTTAGTCCTCTCCATAAAATTATCATAAATTTGTGCTTAAAGTAGAACTATAGGCAACACTTTCTTTCCATTTTGGGTAGAGTAAGGGTGGGTTATAGCCCCTGTCAATTTATTTTTTATCATCCCTGTCCCATCGCAGAGATTTCCCATCACTTCCTGCCCCATAGCCAAACAGGAAGTGAGAGGAAATCTATGCAAATTAAGGGAACCCAATGCCCCCCCCTCGAAAATTTCAGTGCGGGACTTAAACAGAAAGGGGTGTGGCCTTCACTGGAAGGGGTGGGTCATATTTAAATTAGGGGGTGCACAAGTTTAATCAGGCCTAGGGCAGCACAAATCCTAAATACACTACTGCTCTGGACTTAATATTTTTGTAAATGAGGTCTCCTGAACTAAACACCAAATTGTAAATGTTCTCTCACTTTACCTCTACATAGAGGAATTAAAAAATCTGCCCATACTTTGCATGAATTTCAGCCAATTCGTACTGGCACGTCTGAAATTCGAGCAGTGAACGGCCCTACCAGCACGGCTTTGTTTCACAAATGTTGATTACTCAATAGACTTTTGTCAAAGAAGTTTGTTGGAAAATTGTCTGCTGAACAATTGACATGATGAACTAAATAAATCTATATTTGTATGGCTAGCTTAACACTATACCCCCAATAATGTACTCTGTAGGAACGAGGATTCACTTTTCACGTTGCCTTCCTTTAACTACAGATTTACTGGGAGGTTAAAGTTCAAAGTAAAATTACAACCCGAAACATAATTGCAGCATAATATAGGGTATTTCCACTTGCATACTTGGACGGCCTTGAACATCACCGCCCCGTCTTACATCAGTCTCCCTTGCATTCATGGTCCCCCTGCTCACATCATAGCCTCCCCTCTTCATATCACAGCCCCCCCCCCCCACATCACAGTCCCCCTTGCAATCACAGACCGCCCCCCCTCACATCACAGCCATCCTACATTACAGCTTCCCCCTTATACCACAGCCCCCCCATTACATCACAGCCCCCCTTGCAATCACAGACAGACCCTCATCTCACAGTTCCATACCCTCCTCATGTCACGTCCTCCCCTCTTACATCACAGCCACCCTTTAAAACACAGCCCCCCTTGCAATCACAGCCCCCCCCCCCTCATCTCACAGCTCCACCCCCTCCTCACATCACAACTCCATTTTCCTCACATCACAGTCCTCAATTAAATCAGCACCCCCTTGTAATTACAGGTCCCCTCCTCCCTTCACAGTGGGTGGGAGATACAGCAGGTCTGTTCAGAGGGCGGGAGCTGCCCAACTCTTAATGTTGACAAGCAAGTAATTGGTTGCTAGAACTGCCTCGCGTCCTAACAGCCCATCACCTGATTGTTAATTTGAAAAGTTAGTGGCAGGTGGGTGAGGATACACAGGAGAGGAGTCCACTGATGGTGCTAAGTGGTATAGCTGCAGTCCGGACAGGACTGTCACTTGGTCTGTGTCTGGACCACGGTCCACCATTTAGTGACATTTAATTCTTCACTGTTATAGGACTTTCAATAACATGTCCAGATGAATACACTATGTGCTTGGTGTGATAACTGGAATGATCTATAAAAACAGTGTTCAGCCTGTTATAATATACAAGCACACTGTGAGGTTATGCCTTTGATTGTCCATTAAAAGTTTTAGTAAACCATGGCAAGTAAAAAAAAAACATTCTCCTGCATGCTGTCACCGCTAACAGGGCTTCCATCTTCCCCCGGTCTTCCTTCCGGGTTTGTGAAATCTGGCTGTGTGAGTGGCTGGGACCACGATGACATCACTCCTGTGCGTGTGCACAGGAGCCCTCGGCTCTGGCATGAAGCTCTGAAGATCCAGCACAGTATGCCGGACTTTTAGAGTGCATGTGCCAGTGACATCACAGGCTGCATCCAGTGTGAATATCTCCTAAACACAGCAAGTTTAGGAGAGATTCACTGTACTTACAAGTAAGACTTATTATAAGCTTACCTGTAGGTACAATTTAGAAAAAAATGTTTACTACCGCTTTAAAACCTTGTGCTCACCATTTTATTGGCCAGCCATATGTCCCTTATTGGAAAGAATGGAGCTCTTCCTTTACCTATTGTCTCTCTTTTTCATCTGTATTGAATGACACTTTCTTGTTTTTCAAGGGGCGGTCTACACATTGTAGATGTACAATACCGTCTGCATAGAGCCTGGGGGAAAACCTGCATATTTGTGTGTCTGTTTAACTACCATATTTATATTTCATGTGTATACCTAGCAAACGCAAAACTCAGCTTGTAGCAAAAGCAATACAGACTAAAGAAGTATAGTATGTGCATATTTGGAACACAGGGTACCCATTAAGTGGAACTTTAGCAAGGCTGACGGTAGACTGTTCTTGAACATTATGGCAGACTTACCTCTGTGTTTCCCCTTAGTCAGCACTGACAGTTTAGTGTTATCTCCTGCCATTCCACCCACCATCTTATCCTCCACTTCTTCCAGGTTTGGAGTCCTTCCCTTTTACCCATTCTCTGATGATGTTACACTGGCCAGTCACTAGGCTCCACTCTCTGTACCTTACAAATTCCACAAATGGGCTAGGAGTTTACACTGCACTGTGCATTCGTCACCCCCTGCCTCCTCCTTTTCCCCACCATAGTCTGGTTCTCGCCTGATCCAGAAGTAATTTTTTTTAGGTTTTTTGGTAGGGTTGCGTGTGACAAGTTAGCAACTGGAGCTACTGCCTGTCCAGACACACCAGTCCCTGTGGCTAATGCCAAGGTTTGCAGACTGCTGACTGTGTCCACATTAGGGATGAGCCGAACACCCCCCGGTTCGGTTCGCATCCAGAACATGCGAACAGGCAAAAAATCGTTCGAACACGCGCACACCGTTAAAGTCTATGGGACACGAACATGAAAAATCAAAAGTGCTAATTTAAAGGTTAATATGCAAGTTATTATCATAAAAAGTGTTTGGGGACCCGGGTCCTGCCCCAGGGGACATGTATCAATGCAAAAAAAGTTTTAAAAACTGCATTTTTTTCGAGAGCAGTGATTTTAATAATGCTTAAAGTGAAACAATAAAAGTGAAATATTCCTTTAAATTTCGTACCTGGGGGGTGTCTATAGTATGCCTGTAAAGTGGCGCGTGTTTCCCGTGTTTAGAACTGTCCCTGCACAAAATGTAATTTCTGAAGGAAAAAAAATTATTTAAAACAACTCGCGGCTATTAATGAATTGTCGGGTCCCGGCAATACAGATAAAAGTCATTGAAAAAAACGGCGTGGCCCTGCACCAATGTTTTAAAAAAAAAAATGGCGTAGGGGTCCCCCTAAAAATCCATACCAGACTCTTTAGATCTGGTATGGATTTGGAAGCCCCTTTTAACAAAGAGGACCCCCAGCATTTTTGATTTCTCCCATAGACTTTTAAAGGGTGTTCCGCAGCTTTCGAATTTGCCGCGAACACCCCAAATTGTTTGCTATTCGGCGAATGGGTGAACAGCCAATGTTCAAGTCGAACTCATGTTCGACCCAAACATAAAGCCCATCCCTAGTCCACATCAGCTACTGATTGTGGAGATAGTTTAGGAGCAAAGTGCATAAACAGAAATCTTGGAAACTTTAGCCAGTTGGAGAACAATGATCACTTTATTGGTGCTTGACATAAAACATAGTCAATGTGTTTTGGAGTATTTTGACTTCTTCTTTGGTATGGTAGCACCCTGCTGGATAGGCTGCTAGGATTTCAGGAAAATGTCGATTTTGGCTCCTTTGTACTCAATGGAGCAGTTATTGATTTCTTTGGGTTGTTCTAGATCTCACAGGTTACAGGTTCGACTGCTTCCCCTTGCCTTGTGAAAGTTTCCAGAACATAGGGGTGGGAGAGTCAAATAGGCAGCTTAAATAGTTATTGTGCTTTAGCCAATCCTAGCGTAGGTGGCTGGGGAGAATATAAACGACCTGGGGTCTGCAGCAGCTGAGATTTGTCCTGCTGGAGAAGTTCCACAGCTTTAGAGGCTGCGGTCCCTTTGAGGCAGTTCTTCTGGAGTTTTCTGATGTTCATCCAAGTTCTATCTTTTGTCTGAATTTCTCACTTCCTGTAAGCTTGCCCCGATCATCCGAGCCGCTCGGCTGGGGGTTAGTCAGCGTGCTCGCTCCCTCCCTTGGGACTACATCCCTGCGGGGAGACGCTGTGAACATTCACAGCATCTCCCCACAGGGATGTAGTCCCAAGGGAGGGGGCGAGCACGCTGACTAACCCCCAGCCGAACGGCTCGGATGATGGGGGCAAGCTTACTGAGCAGGAACAGGAAGTGAAAAATTCAGACAAAGAAAAAAAACATTTAGAAGGGAAATCGAAGGAAAAGGTAAGTGAACCAACAATGCACTAGCTTAAAGGAACCTATTTAGAAAATGAAAAACAAACCTTTACAACCCCTTTAAAAAGACAAGCCCTGGACTCTTTACTGGAGCCAGAGTGAATGGACTGTTGCTAGGGTGACTGGTGGCCTCTGTACTGTTTGGAAAAGAACCAGTTAATATTAGCAGCTCCTGTGGGTGTAGGGCTACAGTAGGTATGTTGGTCATGTGCACTGAAGTCTGTCTCCTAATATGGTATCGGTGTTCCACTGCATGTGCAACAGACACTCCAGAACAGGAGACAATCTATAAGTCCCCATGGCCAACAGCCCTGAGCCCAAAGCCCTAAAAAAAAAAAAAAAATGGGGAGCCCAAATCTCCTGAAATGTACTGGCTATGTTTTATGTCATACACCAATAAAGTGCTCTTTCGTTGTTCTCCAACCAGCTGAAGTTTCCAAATTGTTCTATTTATGATCGGCGCTCCTCGCCTATCTCCATAATTGGCACAAGATTGAAAGGACACGCTTGAGATCCCTCCACAAGCTAAGCCGCCATAGACCTACCCACCACCAACAAGGTCTAGCGCTACCTCATATGTACATTAAAAAGCTCTGTATGAGATTCTGGCATGCATTGCTTCCAATCCCATTCCAGATTTAATGTTCTACTTTTCATAAGTGACTATATCCTGTCAATACGATGGCCAACGGAGCCCTTAGAAGCAGGCTATTCAGTTCTGTGGGTGCAGCTCAACTAGAGTGAGTGTATTCTTTCACAAGATGTTAGGACAAATTATTGTGTCATTCAGTTCCTCCAATTCTGTTGACAAAGATATATATTAGTAAGTATTACTCTGCGCCCTATGTCACTCAGTAGGTATAGAAGAGTTTGCATAATTTATACATACATATTAGGATTCCTCTATTACATAATAAACATATTATGTAATTAATGCTGCAAATTTCCCAATCTGCCATCTGCTGGATCTTGTCACCGAATAAATATGCCGAGATCTGTACCTACAGCTATTTTTGAGTTTCTTTTCAATAAATAAGTGACAAGTACTGAATAATTTTTGCAGTACAAAGTGCTATTATAAACTGATGTCACAGTTACACGTTCTAACAAGAGAGATTTTTTTTTTTCTGCCAGTTTCTGTAGTTGTACAATTATCAGCATTTCAGCCAGTTCAGTGCCAGTAGAAGTACGGTATACAGTTTCTGGTCAGAAGAGATGCTGGGAATCTTCTGCTTTTGTGTTATCACAAGGAATGCAGAGGAGCAAACCTTGACCTTTGGGGGGATTTTCAGCTTCTTTGTCTTACACCCTATAGATCAGTGTTATGTCTACTGGTCTTCTATTCCCACACCACACAGCAGGGGCCTCAAAAACAGTATTAGTAGAAATTAGGAAATATTTAGAATAATATTTTACTAAAAATTCCTATGGTATCTCCCTGTAGAATTTAGCATGTGAGTGTTCTGTGTGTTTATAGTCAGGGAAGAAACTATTGATTTAGGAAGAAGTTTTGCAAACAAAGTATAAGTAATAATAAATAATGAGCAATCTATTACATATAATGTAATAATGATAAACAAAGACAAGACACTAACATAGACATGTTTATCAACAATGCCGTGTGATCAACATCCTAACAGAAACGTGATTGCCATGACAGTGCTGACATTGTAATCACATTGTTTTGTTTATAAACAAAGGATAAGGGTTTCCTGTTTGAGTTAAAGCCTTAAGCCGGCCATAGATGGGGCGATTTTCTTTCCTGAAACCATGGGGTAAGCTATTTCGTTTTCCCGGCAGGGGGGCTGGAGGAACCATCCCGGCTAGGATAACACGCAGTAATTATTGCTAGCGACTATAGCCACTGTCAATAATGGCATGAAAAATCAGACAGGCTGGTTGTACCCAAGTTGATCGATAAATTACCTTGGGTACAATCAGCCTGCCCATACATGGTTCAAATATCGTCTGGTCCCTGCTGAATATCATAGCTTCCAACTGTCCAACTTCCAACTGATTTCGAGGGACTGTTCCTGATTTGAAACAAAGTCCCTCTTTCCTCCTCATTTGTCCCTCATTTTGGTCTGATCTATATAGTTGTATATAAAATGCACTTTTTATCTTTCAAAAAGTGTTCCCAGTGCTAAACCTTTTATTCAATTTATAAATTTCTGCATTTGTAAATTTCAAAAGCCAATATAAAGGAATAGTAGTGGTAAAAAAAAAGCCCTTGTGGATTTAATTAACCCTTTTTTATGTGTTAATTCACCTTTATGGGGGTGTGACAGGGGGCGTGTCCTATGCCTACATACTTTTGTAAATAGGTGTCCCTCGTTCCTATCTCAGATAGTTGAAAGGTATGGAATTGACTGAAATTTGAACCGACTATGGTTGGCTTTCGACAAGCCATAGATTATGCGACTTTCTTTCCTGCAACCATGGGCTAAGCTATTTCATTCTGCCAGAGGGGGGATTTGGGGGGAACCATTCCAGCCGGGGGAACACACAGTGATTATTGCTAGCAGCTATAGACGCTGTCAATAATTGCATGAAAAATCAGATAGGCTGGTTGTACCCAAGTTAATCGATAAATTAACTTGGGTGCAATTATACATGGTTCAAATCTCAAACAGTCCCTGCTGAGCCAGCCGCAATTCAAACCGTCTATGGCTGGCTTTTGACAAGTCATAGATTATGCGATTTTGTTTCCTGCAACCATGAGTTGCAGCAAAGAAAATGGCTTGATTCCCCCATCAACACAGTCAGTGTTGATGGGGAGAATCCCTCCTGCAAAGCTATTGTGTTCTCCCGGTGGGGAGCCATCCCTGCCGGGAGAGCACAATGATTACTGCCAGTGGCTATCGCCACTGGGAATAGTCACATAAAAATCCGACATGCTGGTTGTACCCAAATCGATCGATGGATCAACTTGAATACAATCAGCCTGCCCAGAGATAGATCAAATCTTGGCTGGTCCCTGCTGAGCTGGTCGAGATTTGATCTATCTATGTTGGGCTTAAGTTTGGTTAACAAAAGAAAAAATCAGCACAAGGGGCAATACTTACATTTATTTAGAAGTGTGCTGGTGGCTGCTGTCCTAGTTGAACACCTCTGTCCTTTAACCCAAGACTCCCACAGTGGTTCTGCGGGGGTTAATACAGCCACAGGAACTGGCAGAGGCACTCATCTGGAGTGCCAACTAAAACCACTCTTTCTGCCCTCTCCTCCATTCATAGAAGATGTGCTATAGCTGCCATCAATGAAAAGTGATTGATAAATGGAGGATACGCAGTACTTTTCATAGATGGCAGCTCTAGTACAACTTCTATGAATGGATGGGCATACTAATGCAATGCAGTGCATGAAGACCTGTGCGTTCTGGTGTGAATGGACCCATGTCCCCCGATGTGTCTATAATTATCCAGTCCTATATGTAAACCAGACTTGTTTTCTGGCACATTTGTACTAACTCAAGGAGGCACCATTGCAGTCACTGCATAGGAGAATGCATGTGTGGTCTGCCATGTACACCTTGCCCAATGCAATCCCAATGCACAGAAAAAGCAGTTTACCTTGATACCTATGAGTTAGGCTCACATCACTGTGCTGCATCAGTGTGCACCAAAAACAAGTACGACGTGCAGCATGTTATGACGCACTACAGGGCATCACAAAGCGCTGAATAAAAATTCATTAAAAGTCCCCTTGTGAGACTTCATCAAGGTTGAATGTTGTTCATCCCTTGTGACAGCAATAAAGTTAATACAGGAAAAAAAATGAAATAGACGGTGTAAAAAAAAAAAAAAAGTTTTAGATAAAATAAATAATAAAGATTTAAATAAAAAATTTCAAGTGCCCCCGTCCACTCTTGCTTACGCGCAAATACGAACGCATACGTGAGTCCCATATGCATATGTAAATGGTGATGGCACCACTCTTGTGAGATATCGTCACCAACATCAGAGTGAGAGCAATAATTCTAGTGCCAGACCTCCTGTGTAACTCTAAACTGGTAACCTGTAAGCACTGGTTTACACCGACTGCGGGAATGAAATCGTGCGAGTTCAGCTGAACTCGCACGATTTCATTCCCGCATGTCAGTCACGACTTCGGGGGCGATTTCAGAGACATCTGTGCGGGTTTCTGCACAGATGTCAATGGAAATCCCCCCCCCCCCCCGAAATCGCCAAAAGTAGTACAGAAACTACTTTTGGGAATCGGTGCGGCGCCGCATCGATTCAGACGCTGCCATTGCCGCCGATTTGGCATGCGATTTGACATGTCATCAATGTGAACCAGGGTTAAAGGCAATTAAAATGTCACCTGTGGAGAATTTTAGGCACTGTAGTTTGGCGCCATTCTATTGGCGTACGCAATTTTAAATCGTGACATGGTAGGCATCTATTTACTCAGCGTAACATCCTCTTTTACATTTTACATTGTGTGCAATAAAATTCATTAAAGCGGTGTTCCGCCAATTTTTTTTTATTAAAAGTCAGCAGCTACAAATACTGCGCTGCTGACTTTTAATATATGGACACTTACCTGTCCAGGCCGCCTGCGATGTCGGGTCCCGAATCTGATCCGTCTCTCGGGTGGAGGTGCCGCCATCTTCAGTAAGGGAATCAGGAAGTGAAGCCTTGTGGCTTCACTTCCTGGTTCCCTACTGCGCATGCGAGAGTCGCGCTGCACGTCCTCACCGGTCCCTGCTGTCTTCTGGGTCCTGTGTGTCTCCCAGAAGTCAGCGGGGGGGACAGAGTAGGCGCCGGACGTGGCGTAGGTCACCGCGATCACTGCGGTGATCTATGCCAGGAAGTGGGAGCAAATACCTGTATTAGACAGGTATCTGCTCCCCCCTGAAAGGTGCCACCGGAGGGGGGGAGGATTCCAAAAAGTGGAAGTTCCATTTTTGGGTGGAACTCCACTTTAAAGTGTATTTTTTCCCCCAAAAAAATGCATTTGAAAAACCTCTGCTCAAATACTGTGTGACATAAAAAAACACCCATCATTTTATTCTATAGGGCCTCTGCTAAAAAATATATAGAATGTTTGGGAGTTCTAAGTAAATTTCTAGCAACAAAATTTGACATATATGTAGGAAGTTTCAGAATTAGCTGAGTAGGGAAGCAGTTAAAGCAGGCAGCGAGGAAGTGATGCAACACCTCCTTACCGCCTGTCAAATGTTCCCTGAAGTGTGAATGAGCCCTAACGGGCATCAATTATGAAAAATTCTTGGTATCATGGTTTGTCACCATTTTAAACAATTTTAAGTCTTGACATACACTATATTGTCAAAAGTATTGGGACACCTGCCTTTACACCCACATGAACTTTAATGGTATCCCAGTCTTAGTCCGTAGGGTTCACTATTGATTTGGCCCACTCTTTGCAGCCATAACAGCTTCAACTCCTCTGGGAAGGCTGTTCACAAGGTTTAGGAGTGTGTCTATGGGAACGTTTGACCATTCTTCCAGAAGCGCATTTGTGAGGTCAGGCACTGATGTGGACGAGAAGGCCTGGCTCGCAGTCTCCGCTCTAATTCATCCCAAAGGTGTTTTATCAGGTTGAGGTCAGAACTCTGTGCAGGACACTCAAGTTCCTCCACCCCAAACTTGCTCATCCATGTCTTTATGGACCTCGCTTTGTACACTGGTGTGCAGTCATATTGCAAAAGGAAGGGGCCATCCCCAAACTGTTCCCACAAAGTTGCGAGCATGAAATTGTCCAAAATATCTTGGTATGCTGACGCCTCAAGAGTTGCCTTCACTGAAACTAAGAGGCAAAGCCCAACCCCTGAAAAACAACCCCACACCATAATCCCCCCTCCATCAAATAATTTGGACCAGTTCACAAAGCAAGGTCCATGAAGACATGGTTGAGTAAGTTTGGGGTGGAGGAACTTCACTAGCCTGCACAGAGTCCTGACCTCAACCCGATAGAACACCTTTGGGATAAATTAGAGCAGAGACTGCGAGCCAGGCCTTCTCGTCCAACATCAATGCCTGACCTCACAAATGTGCTTCTGGAAGAATGGTCAAACATTCCCATAGACACACTCCTAAACCTTGTGGACAGCCTTCCCAGAAGAGTTGAAGCTGTTATGGCTGCAAAGGGTGGGCCAAATCAATATATTGAGCCCTACGGACTAAAGCCTCGTACACACGATCAGATTTTTTGACTTTTTTTTGTGGCATGCTAGTCTCATGTCAATAGTGAAGAGGTTACTCACCATACGGAAATTCTCGTACGACAGAATTCAACTTCAGAAGTGACGTAATGTGTTGAATAGTTTTGTATGTACTCTTTCGTTTCTGAGCATGCCTAGTCTTGCTCTTACGATTTTTTTCAGATGAAAACCATACTAATTAAACGAAAATTAGACGTTGAGTTCAGGTACGACAAAAATGTTATAGTCTGCACATCCAGCTTTTGTCGGACTAAAAAAACGTAATTGGCTGTCGAAAGCACCGTACCAACAATCCAAAAATAGTCAGATTGTTCATCGGACAAAATTTTTCGTCCGATTTTTGTATCGTGTGTCGCCTTATGAGTTCCCTTCACTTGAACCAAGGAGCCAAGTCCAACCCTTGAAAAACAACCCCACCTCCACCAAATGATTTGGACCAGTGCACAAATAAAGGTCCATAAGGACATGGATGAGCGAGTTTGGGGTGGAGGAACTTGGCTGGCCGCTGGCCTGCACAGAGTCCTGACCTCAACCCGAAAGAACACCTTTGGGATGAATTAGAGCGGAGAGAGCGAGCCAGGCCTTCTCGTCCAACATCAAAGTGCCTGAACTCACAAATGTGCTTCTGGAAGAATGGATAAACATTTCCACAGACACACTCCTAAACCTTGTGGACGGCCTTTCCAGAAGAGTTGAAGCTGTTATAGCTGCAAAGGGTGGGGCAAACTCAATATTGAACCCTACGAACTAAGACTGGGATGCCATTAAAGTGGTTGAAAACCCTTTACAACCACTTTTGCCTACAGCTAAGCCTATAATAAGGCTTACCTGTAGCTACCGTGAATTTCTCCTAAACTTGCATTGTTTAGAAGATATTCACTGTATACGCATATGCCGACGTCATCGGCACATGCACACTGAAGAGACAGTTCGTACGTGCCTTTTCTTCAGCTAGTGTGTGCGAGATTGACGTCATCGCGGCTCCGGCCAATCACAGCGACAGAGCCCGCGATACCCGGAAGTAACTCCAGGACTGCTGCGGGGGCTTCGATTTAAGGTAAATATATTATAATGAGCTAGTAGCTATGCCTACTAGCTTATTATGCCTTTGTCTTGCAGGTTTTTTTGTTTTGTCACTGGGGACCCGATGCGCGTGCCCGGCGGCCGCGATGTCCGCCGGGCACCCGCGATTGCCCAGTAACAGAGCAGGACCGTGGATCTCTGTGTGTAAACACAGAGATTCACGTCTTGTCAGGTGAGAGGAGACCGATGGTGTGCTCCTTGTACAGAGGAACACCGATCGGTCTCCTCCCTTTGTGAGTCCCCTCCCCCTACAGTTAGAATCACTCCCTAGGTAACATATTTAACCTCTTGATCGCCCCTAGTGTTACTCCTTCCCTGCCGGTCACATTTATACAGTAATCAATGCATTTTTATAGCACGGATCGCTGTATAAATGTGAATGGTCCCAAAAAGGTGTCAAAGGTGTCCGATATGTCCGCCGCAATATTGCAGTCACAATAAAAATCGCAGATCGCCGCCATTACTAGTAAAAATAAAAAATAAAATAAAAAATGCTATAAATCTATCCCCTATTTTGTAGATGCTATAACTTTTGCGCAAACCAATCAATATACGCTTATTGCGTTTTTTTTTTTTTTTTACCAAAAATATGTAGAAGAATACATATTGACCTAAACTGAGGAAAAAATTTGTTTAAAAAAAAAAATTGGATATTTATTATAGCAAAAAGTAAAAAATATTGTGTTTTTTTCAAACTTGTCGCTCTTCTTTTTTTTATAGCGCAAGAAATAAAAACCGCAGAGGTGATCAAATACCACCAAAAGAAAGCTCTATTTTTGGGGAAAAAATGATAAAAATTTCAATTTGGGTACAGTGTTGCATGACCGCGCAATTGTCATTCAAAATGTGAAAGCTGAAAATTGGCCTGGGCAGGAAGGGGGTGAAAGTGCCCGGTATTGAGGTGGTTAAAGTTCATATATGTGTAAAGGCGGGTGTCCCAATACTTTTGGCAATATAGTGTCTTTGGTATCCGTTAACCCAGGGGTCTCAAACTGGTGGCCCTCCAGCTGTTGCAGAACTACAATTCCCATAAGGCATTGCAAGGCTGACAGTTACAATCATGACTCCCATGGACAGAGGCATGATGGGACTTGTAGTTCTGCAACAGCTGAAGGGCCGCCAGTTTGAGACCCCTGCGTTAACCTGACTCATCTTTTCGATTTTACAGAAAATGTGGAGATTTTATTTTTGTTCACTAAAATGAATTTGAATGTATATTTTTTTCTTTACTGAAAATATAGATTTACAGCTGTTACATGGGTACTAAATGAAGCGTTTAGAAAATCTATGGTGTTTTCAGTGCATGTTCCCTTAAAAAATTGCATTTTAGCACGTGTGCAAAAAAACTGAGAAAAAAAAGGTCTATGGGAGGGAAAAGGTTAATACCCACAAAGACGTGTTTTATGGGGGGGAAAAAAAGTCCCATGCATTTATATGACAGCTTGTCTAGCAGTGGCCTAACAGTTGGGTTCTCTTTTGGGTTGAGGTGTTCAAGGCTTGCTGTAGCGTTTTCAATGAGGGGCTGACCCTAATAGAGAGAGAGGGAGAGGGAGGAAGATTCTTTGCTGACAGTGAGAGGGGGATGTAACATTCTTGTATAGGAGAAAAAAAAAAGGGGGTGTGAGGAGTGAAAGAAAGCAGCAGAATGCAGGTCAGGGAGATGAGAGAACACTGGCGGGCTTGTTGGGAGGAAAGAGTGCTTGTAGAGAGATGTGTGGAGACAAGGTGTAGGAACAGGTGTGACTGACATATACAGGTGTGATAGAGTCTACAAGAAGTAGGAAGTCAACGTCAGGAATTCTCCTATAGTATACCCAGACAGGGAGACTAGGAAGGGACAGAGACGCTCAGGGACAGGAGCATTAGGTCAGAGAGGCGTGGTATAGAGATAAAGGCAGGGACAGGTAGGAGCACTTAGGTAATGGCAGGGTGGGGCGTAGAAGCAGGCTAAGAGAGCGGAGAGCAGCCCAGTGACAGGAACAGTCTGCTGCATACAAATAACGCCTTTGTAGGCTTAGGAGCAGCCAAGGAAGCAGAGCCAAGGCAGGCCCACTCCAAGATAGGACAAGGATTTAGTCTGGGGACAAGCGCACAGGTGAACGTGCCGTTGGGAATAGATATCTGCACAGTGTGGGAGATTGAACTTCCACCTTCAAGGCTTGAAAATGCAAGACAATCACTTCCTTATGTCGGCCCTGCAGCCAAACCTCCAGATCACCTCGCTGGCGCTTCCTACCGACTCGCAAATGGACCGCAAGATGCGCGAAGAGAACCAAGAGCTGCGCAATGCCCGTGTGCAGGAACAGGTCCGGGCCAGGATGATGCAAAAGGGGTCTTCGTCATCAAAGGCCGGCTCCTTATATGGAGGTAAGAGAGATCCAAATATCTCATTGATTGTCACCTAAACTTTGAAACTGCTTCTAAGATTCTTATAAATGTACTATGCTGTTATTCCAGAGCACCGGCATGGATAGGGTTAAGGAAGCATGGCTGTTACACTTGTTAGCCTAACTACAGGTTATCAAAGTCTAACACGCCCTCCCCTTCAAGCTCTGAAAACAGTGGTCATTAGCCCATCTGTAGGAGGGAAGGTCAACCCATTCATTGCCCTGTTGGGTTTGCTTCATTGATCATATCTAGTTTCCGTGTCAATTATCCACTGTTCCTCATTTCCTTTTTGGTTGTGCCAGAACAAACATTATTTGACAGTTCTTTTATACACATAGCCCACCCCCCCCCCCCCCCTTTTTTTTTATTTTTTATCTTTTCATACCACTTTGCTGATCGAAACAGAGGAAAAGCCAAGCTTCTGGCCACAGCAGCCAATCATGGTTTCTGAGAAAACCTCTGGTTGCTACGGGCAACGGATCCACTTTTGCAACACTTTCTTCCACATTTTGGAAATTTGGCTTCTAGCCTAGAATGTTAGGGTTGTCCATGTGTCAGGGTTGTAAATTTACTGACAGTTTGTAAAAATCAGTTATTTTTTTTTATTTTTATTTTACAACTGCCAGTAAATATCGGGGGCTGATAATTTCATGCTGTGTTGACTTTTTAAGCGTAAATCAAGAAAATGACTTTGTTATATGTATTGTCAGTGTTCAGATATCATGTTTTATACTGTTCAAATATTCACTGTGTTGTTTTTCAATAGGAGTTCTGTAATTTCTGAGGTTGTGTTAGTAAAAAAGTGCTCTGTCAGTAAATTTTCCATGTTTTGTCAGTAAAAAATGCTGCGGGAGGTTGGCAACCCTGCCATGTGTATGTGTTAATCAAAGGGCTTTGCACACATTGATCTTCAATCAGTTGATTCATCCTGTAAAATATAACATGACTTGGCTATCCTGTCCTGATTCATCCTGTAATTACCTAAGTACTGTTTGCAAACAAATTCTTGTTGTAACTAATAAAAACCGGGAACTGGGATTTTTCTCCATTTGTCACCCTACCCTGCCCCGATTCTTGAGCTGCTAGTAAGTTTTATTGCATTCCTTCTCACTTTAGTGTTTTAGGACTGGTCTTGTTAAAGCCTCTTAACATGGTAATTAAGTGTTCTTTACCTAAGTGCTTTGAAAGGGAGGTATGCACTAATCTTGACAGACCAGCAGAGTGATTGTCATATCAATTGCTTTATAAGGACCTATTGTGGAATATGAAATAATTATTCACACAGCGGCACATAGTAACGTACCTGTCATGCAAATGATGCAGCCCCACCCTGAAACAGCCTTCAACATCTTTGGACACCTGAGGGTGCTGCCATTCATACATGCCTCTTGTGATTTAATTTACTCCACGGTCCCCATCTGGCATTTTACATTTGGCTGCTACTGAACACGTTACCTGATGTTTTCATATGAGAAGATATAAAAAAGATTCTTAGGCTGGGTTCACATATATGTGTGGCCGCGGTTTCTAGCCTGGGGTCCGGTGCGTTTCTGTACACTGGTTCGGGTGCAGTTCAGATCCAAATTTTTGCCTGAATTTGCACCCGAACTGGAACCAAAAACGCACAGGTCCCTTTTTGGAATCCGCACTGCGGCTGCCCCGGACATGTGTGAACCGGCATCCTGTAAAACCGCATCCAATTCGCACAAATGTGAACCCGGCCTTATCCTTCACAAATGTTTAATGAAAAGTGTGACTACAGAATTTGTACTGAGATCCCTTTTTTCTATTTATGCTTTTCAGTGTATGGTTGTATGTTGTTAGTAAGGATGAGCTCCAGCGTGTTCGCACACCCCACGTGCAGAGCCCGCCAGGAAGTCGGCACTGCGCTAATCACAGGCAGTGAGACGTTTCTCGATCTCTGCAGCTTCGCATCGGGACAATGTCTCTCTGCCTGTGATTAGCGCAGCGCCGTGCCGACTTCCTGGCGGGCTCTGCACGTGGGCTGTGTGAACACGCCGGAGCTCATCCTTAGTTGTTCTGTTTAGGGTTCATTTACATGGGCAATTTGGGCTGTACGTCACCAAGAATCATCGCTTCTCTGCAGCGGGTAGTGCAGGTGTTTGCGATCAGCCATGGCTGGCAGCCTGTGCAAATCAATGACCAACACCGGGGCTGTTGACATGTAACCAGAAATCCTAGTGGTTATATGCGATTAGGGACAGATGAGCGGCCCTGGAAACAAACTGTTTGCATCCAGGGCTGTTCATCTGTTCCTAATCGCATACATCTGAATGGTTACTTGTGAACAGCCATGGGCACCTGTCATTCACTGGCACAGGCTGCTGGCCATGGCTAACAAACACCTGGGCATACCCACCTCAGAGAAATGCTAAGTCTTGGTGGCCTATGGCCCAGTTTAGCCGTGTAAATGAGCCCTAAAAGTCGACATATAGCTTCTTTTTTTTATTTTTTTACGGTTTGTGTATCATTGTGGAAATCTAATTTCCTGTCCCAGAGGAGCAACAGGAAGTTGATAGAAATCTTTCAAGTGACAAGTGAGTTCCCCTTTAAAAGCTGGCCATACTTGGTTCAGTTTTTTTTTTCCATTTAGCCAATGGACTGAATGCAAATATCTGAACAGATCCCCCCCTCATCCATACATTCAAGGTGAGTGGGGGAATCCTCCCCAATGCGTCGTATTGTGAGAATGGGATTACCCTGCCATCAGACTACATTAAACAGCGCTGCAGCCAAGTGCTCATTGAATGGAAATTTTCCAGCAGGTCCATTTTTATGAGAAGTTGATCAATAGATTTCTCATGAACCGAATAAGCCGTAGATGGATTGAAATTTGGCGGGGTACTGCTGAACCAGCTGACTTTTGATCCAATGTATGGCCAGCTTTAGACCACTCCATTGGAAGATTTCCCGTTGCCTCTTGTTCTGGAGACAAAATTTGTTAACATTGTGGATTTCTCTTTTATTTCTTGGTGACAATGGTCACCAATATCCATAGAGGGGTGATGGTGACAGACTGCAATACAAATAACCTTTCCCACTCTATCCAAAAAATGTGTCTAGAGATACACTTCAAGCTGCTGCATGGTTTTACCACCCGGGGGCTACTTTCAATATTTTTCATATTTTAAAATTTGTTTTTTGCAACTCCTTCAGGGAAGACATTCACAAGACAAGAAATGTGGAGATCACTGACGGACACAGAAATCCATGTAAAATATTTTGCTGTCTCTGCCCCATTGGCGACATTTCCCATTACTTCCTGTCCTCCTGACACAAGGACCAGAAGTACGGGACACAAAGGGCAAATCATAACCTATTTGCAAACTACTAATCGGGGACGTCTAAGTGTGAATGAAGCCTTACTTCAACTCCTGGTGTCAAGGAGAAAGGAAGTGATAAGAGATGTCTCCAAAGGAGACATACAACAACAAAACACTTTTTTGTTGCTGTCTCTGTCCTAATGGAGATATTTCTGACACTAGGACAGATGGTGAGGAAAATCTCTTCAAAGGGACACAGCCAGATATAAAACCTTGCTATACAGTTTAATCCTTCCTACCCCACTCTATCAGAAACAAAGCTTTTGGCTGGAAAGGGGATTAAAACCTCTTTTAGATCCATGAGCCCCAACACCCAGGCCTTTGGCACTTTCTGTGTGGCCCTTGGAGCCCAGTAGGCATTTGTGGGAGAAGCTGAGACACCCTGTACTTCCAAGTTGACAACATCTATTCTCATTATTTCTAATGTGTACGTTTTTGTACCATTATTTAATTTTTTTAACCTTTTGAGTCACGGACCCATTTAAAAACCTGATGAAAGCTATGGACCCCATCTCCAGAAATATTCACATAAACTAAACTTTGCATGCAATGAATATATGTACTTTTATTGAAATTTGATTGCCTCATACATGTGACATACACAAAGTTTGAATTAAATAAACATTAACAAAAAAACTCGCTCCTTTTCATGTAAAAAGTAATGACCACTCAATACAGAAATGAAATACAATCATCTTGTGCAAATTTAACAATCTTAAAGCGGAGTTCCACCCAAAAGTGGAACTTCGGCTTTAAGCACTCCTCGTCTCCTTTGCATGCCACATTTGGCATGTAATTTTTTTTTCTTCTTTTGGGGGGGGGGGTACCCTCTTTTTAGTGGGACTTCCTGTCCCACTTCCTTTTCTCGGCTGCTTAGGCGACTCTTCCTCTCGCCCTAAGCGGCCCCTCCCTGCCAGCAATCTTCTGGGACACGTCACAGAAGATTGCCTGGCCAATAGCGGACACAGTTGCTATGATGGTGCCACGGAGACGGGTAAGTGTCTGTTTGTTAAAAGTCAGCAGCTACACTTTTTGTAGCTGCTGACTTTTAATAAACATAAAAACGGGTGGAACTCCACTTTAATTCTGCTCAAATCTTCTACTAGTACTGCTAGAAAATGAGAATTGGCATTTGCTATTTTGGAGTGGCACAAGATGGTGATGGCGGTTGTGCATAGAATGATGATACAAATTTAAATGGTAAACCTGGGTTAACAGTAAATCAGGAGATGCTTCACTGACGGTGCTATGAGCAGTGGCAAGGTGTCATTTATTTCAATGGGAAACCATTGATTGGGATCAGGGAGATGGCTGTATAGTGAATGTACAGGGTTTTTGTTTTGTTTAACCTGACCCTTATGGACCCCCTGAATCCATCCATGGCCCACAGGTTAGGAAACCCCAATTTTAGAGGTTGAGGCTGTTCACAATGTATTACAAAAAATGCAGAAATTAGAGTCCACTATGTCAGGCTTGGGATTGCTAGAAACAAGTTGAATGCAGTGTCTCTAATTGCAGGTCTGGAGTCCTTTAATGAATATTTACTACACCTGCCCTGCAGATCTAGAGCTCTTTAAATGGATATTTACTACATTGCATTTGTATGAGCTCCTAGTGTTTTCAAAGATTCCCTCTGGGTGTCCTGGTTTCCTGTCTCCATTCAAAAAGCTACAGCAAGATTGATTGGTTTCTAACCAAATTTTGTTCCTAAATTCTTGTGACTGTCGTAGGCATATTCGTGTGTTCCTCTGATGCAAACAATGATGTGACTAGTCTGGGTACACTAGGGAGCCCTGAATGATAAATTGAAGCTTTTGTTTAAATTTGGCGAATGCATAAATAAGCTTAGTAATATGCAATCTCCCATGTAATTTTATCTGCAGGCAAGGTGCACTGCTCACTGTATTGGTAGGTCATGTTTATGGGCAGGGAAATTGGTGAAAGATATTTGCTTAGCACCACGTGATGCAAGAATTTAACAACTGCGTGTAAAGTTCATAGTCTAAGTTTATGTCAGCAGGAAGACTGAGCCGATGGTTCTGATATTTGTATGAGTAGAAGGTGATTGCTGCCTCCCAGCTGTTGGAGCTTGGTTCATTCAGAGAAATGCTGCTACCTGTAGTTGGCATATGTAATTTTAAATAAAGGCCGACCAAAGGTGGAACTCAAGCCAGGACTCTATTTTAGTTTTGGATTTATTGGGTGAACATAACAACCACTGTCAAGTTCTTAATGTTGTTTGTGTCTCCAGTGGAGAGATTTTCCTTCAATTTCTGTCTTGGAGACAAATGGGGAAGTGAGGAGAAATTCCACCCATCTACTTTGTCACCAGAAAATATATAAATGTAACACCCGGGCCACTTTTCTCTCCCTTCTTTGGCTCACTCACAGGAGGAAAAGGTGCCCGATGCCACCATGCCCGTACCCTCTGTTTTGCAGAGGTTAGGCACACTTATAACTTATGGGTCTTGCAGCAAGGTTCTCCTCAAAGTTGGTTCTCCTCCTCTAGAATGTAAAGGACAAGTCTCTATATCCCCAAGTAACTCCAAGGTCCACACCAGTATCAACTCCAACGTAGAGTTTATTTTTTCTTATGCATGAATAACCACAAAGTTGAGAAGAGAGAAAGGTGTTAGAAGAGCAGATCAGATTCAGACACTCCTGGCTTCTTTGCCACTCGATCCCGAGTGGGTATAGCTCACCCGGATAGTCACCCAATGGCACTAGCAGCTGGCATGTAGCTCGAACAGTCAATCAGATTCCCTTGATGGATGCGATCGGGAGATCCCCTACCACAGAATCTATAGTGTCCCGAACCTCTTAATGGTTCCATTGTTTAAATCTCTTTCGGATGGATGACATCCCTCCAGAGAGTTACTGGGCCCCTTCCTTCACTGTAATCTCTCACCAGTCCTTCGGAATGGTCCTCCCCCCCAGCCTCCTCTTCCAGATGCGGGTCCCCTTGCAAGGCGGCACTCTGGGATTCTTCCTTCCCGAAGTGGGCTCCAGCTAAAGGTGCTGGGCCCAGGGCTGAAGTTACAGTCCCAGGACTAAAGGTGCCTGGGACTGAGACGCATGTGGCCTGGAGGGCCATGCACTTGAACTTGGACCGTAGATTCTCCCTCCGGGCATGGGCCCTGGGAATTGCTCGCTCTCTAATGGTGTCCGCCCCTTTTGTACCTTCTCCCGGCATGCACAGCGGGTAGACCACACCCACTGCATGGCTGCCGAGAGAGGACACCCAATCGCCACTCCATCACCTGTGGTTCAACCCCGAGTACAAGTGACAGCGCCACCCATACTTCTAAGGGGAACTGCACGCCAGGTGAAGACAGCAGCAAGGCAGAGTCCAATAAGAATTGGAAGATCTGAGCCAACTACCACTCGAATCACCCCTAAATTTAGCATAGCTTCCCCCTAAATTGAGACCCCCGCTACATAAATATTCATTAAAGGACCCCAGACCTGCAATTGGACCCCATTAGAATATTTCCACTCCACTTCTGATGCCATGACAATTGTAACATCTTGGATTTCCCCTCACTTTCTTTGGTCACTCGGACAAATGGTGATATAACCTTCCCTGTAGAGAAACCTAAAGCAATAAAAACTTGGATGAGGAGGTGGCAAGCTGGACCATGGTGAGAGTGAGTTTTCCAAATGGTGTGTCAGATCTTTTGAAGGCATTTCTCAAGTGCAAAAGGATTCTCTTCAGCCTTCAAAGTAACTTTGTAGAAGAATAGAACACCCAAGATATCAAGATAATGTTGATGGTCCAGAGGAAGTTTATTCATCACCACAATCTTTTAAAAACATTCAGCGCGTTTTAATGTTGTTTAGCTACCTACATGTTTTTTTATCTTGCGCCCCCCCCCCCCCCCCATAAAGACAAACTACTGTCTTCAGTGCTCCCTAAAGCCCAAATACTGGTGTCAGGAGATTTGGCTTTGGTGATGTTGGTAATCAGGTGGAAATATTTAATAAACTCTTCTACTCTGGCCACCACTAACAGCTAGTGATGGGTTGCTCATCCTACATCTACATGTCAGTTTGAAAAGTGCTTGTCTAAGGGTGGGAACATTTTTGTTACTGAAGGTATGGCCATCTTTAGAATAGTTTCACACATGTGCTGGCAGGATTAATGTAATTCCTATTGACCTTGTCGTAAAGATGAAGTCAATATTACGAGGTCTGCCAGGACCTGAAACGATGGAAAACTGTATTAAAGTAGAACTCTAGTCAAAACGTCCTGAAAAGCAAATTTCAGACAGACTAGTTAAGAACGGTTCATGATGCTTCCCTACTCTAAAAACTCTGAGGATAAAGAAGAAGAAGAAAAAAGTGAAGTCTCAAGCCTCGTACACACGAACGAGTTTCTCGGCAAAAACCAGCAAGAAACTTGCTGGCAGAGATTTTTTGCCGAGAAATTCGTTCGTGTGTATGGTTTCTCGTCAAGAAAAGCGTCAAGAATCTCGACGAGAAAATAGAGAACCTGCTCTCTATTTTCTCGTCGAGATTCTCGTCAGCCTGTTTCTCGACGAGAAAATTGTGTGTGTGTGTGTGTGTGTGTGTGTGTGTGTGTGTACACTTACCTTTTTCGCCGGGAAGCCCGCGCATGCTCGAAATGACTTTGACGCATGCGCGGTAGCTTCCTAGGCATAGATAGGGTATACCAAGATGGCAGCGACGGCATCGAATGTGACGAGCGCATGCTCGTCGTAGTCGATGACGTCACCGCGTACGCTCCATTCAAAGAACCGCGGGTTCTTTGAATCGAGCGTGTGTACACTCGGCCGGGACAATTTTCTTGTCCAAGAATCTCGTCGAAAAAAACCACATGTTTTTTTCGACGAGAATCTCGGCCGTGTGTACGAGGCCTCAGTTCACGAAAGCTTCACAGAAGAGTTCACTAAAATTTTGCTTCGGTTCACGAACACGAGCTGCAGCCATATTCCCTGCTCTGACACGTTCATGTTGAGAAGAGCAGTGAAAGATGAGAATCTTATGCTTGCCATACACTATACGAAAAATCGGGCGAAAATCGGTCATTCAGACAGTTCTTTCGTTTTTCGAACAGTTAATGGGCACAAAATAATCGTTGGGACATTTTTGAGCCGAAAAAAACGAAGGACAAGTTTGGAAATTTTCTGCTGAACGATAAATCGGAAGGTTAATGTGTTTCCCGTCCGAACTTTCTGCACTAGGTATATGTAAAAAAAAAAAAATTATTTATGTCCACTGAACGATTTATTGGTCATTGCATGATGGCAATATCGTTTGCGCTCATGGCCGAACGTTCGTTTTCTTTATCATTGCCCTCAGATGATTTCCTGGATGCACAGTGCTGTATGGGGAAAAACCCCCCAAAAAAACACATTTCACTGTGTGTGTGTGTGTGTGTGTGTGTGTGTGTGTTTTAATTATTTATATTTATATATATATATATATATATATATATATATATAAAAAACACAGTATCTCACAAAAGTAAGTACACCCCTCACATTTTTGTAAATATTTTATTAAATCTTTTTTCATGTGACAACACTGAAGAAACAACACTTTGCTACAATGTAAAGTAGTGACTGCACAGCTTGTAGAACAGTGTAAATTAGCTGTTCCCTCAAAATAAACTCAAAACACAGCCATTAATGTCTAAACTGCTGGATTTCAATGTGGACTATGGAAAAAACACAGGAATAATATTTTACAATAATTTCAAACACGTAGAAAGATAGAGGTAAAAGAACCATTTGTTTTAGGTAGACTATGCACATAGACGCTACTCTCTGTACACAACACCCTCTAGGTAGGAGATCGTTGATGTCTACAGTCTCTGTTGCTTTACTTTATGACTGCTGCTTTCATTCAATTCTTGAATACTTTGCCAAGTTAAATCTAAAATATGTCCCAGTGACATAAGAAATGTTGAAAATAAAAGAATACTAATAGTTATAAAGACCATCATAGAATGTTGATGCAGGGAGTTACACAACTGTCTTTGGCGATTAGGAAGGAGTTTTTTCCTGTTGGGAGTCCATATTGGACCACATACATACATACAAAAGGAAGGCAAAGAATCTGTGTATCAACTATAGGCTTGGTGCCCGTTCACACTACCGCGACTTGGGATCCGACTTGTGTCGCCCGACATGAGAAATTACATTAAAGTGAATGAGAGCTATCTTAATGCACACTACTGCAGTCGCTCCGACTTCAGAAAAGGTTTCTGTACTACTTCAAGGCGACTTCTAGGCAACTTGTGCCCATTGATTTCAATGGAAGTCGCCTCCAAAGTCGGATCAGTGTCTTAACCTGAAGAAACTTTACAGGAAGAGCAAATAGTTTTCTCAGGCAAACCCCTCCCTCCCACAGAGCTGATTATTGTTTGATTGGCCACTGGCAAAGTTGCCTGTCCTGGAGGCGACTTGAAGTTGCCTCGCAAAGTCGTGCCGACTTTCATGTCGCTGTAGTGTGAACCGACACTTAGGGTTCATTTGATTTAATATTTAACTTGATGAGCATGTGTCTTTTTTTCAAATGAATCCAAGTATGTAACTATAAATATTGTGAAGAGGAAAAACTCCTTCTGTGGGTCCAAAGTCAAGCTAAAAATTGCCTTCAGTTCATGCAATGTATTTTAATAAAAAAAAAAAAACACATATAATCAGCGCAACAATATAGGAGTCCATAAGGTGTGTGTGTGTGTGTGTGTGTGTGTCCCCCTAACTGTATATGTAAAGGAGAACAGAAAACTCCTAGTGCTCTCCATTTCAACACTTCTTTAAAGAAAAAAAAAAAAAAGAATTAAAAATTACTTGCAAGTAATTTTTCGTTTCCGTGTACAAGCAATCAAACCATAAAGATGGCCACGAGTGACGTCATAATGTAGCTCCCAACCCCCCATGCAACGTATACCCAGAGATATCTTTAGCCACTTACAGCCATTTGCCTGATGCCCTCAGATATTATAATGTTATCCATAGCACTCCAGCTTGACGTTGCCTTCATAATACCTTAGTGAGGTGGCATTAGCTCTTCAAGGAAGAAGTAGAACTAAAAGGAAGGAAGATTATGTAAATTTCTATGGCCAACCTTAAGGTCTCCATCTAATGCTCCATTTGGCCATCTGAAGCAGGAAAAACCCACTTGTCAGTACTGGATGCTCAAACAGCTGATTGCAAAGCTGAAGCACTGTCACGTGTGGCAGGGTTCGGTCCTTGCTCTGTGCAAGTCCAACCAGAGCAATATGTAGCATGCTTGGGTTTCTTCTCCTAGGTTCCATGGGCAAGCAGAGGGAAAAATTAGTGATGGTACCTTTTGGGCTCTCCACCCGTTACCCTTTGCCTGGCAGTCACTTCAAGCAAAAAAAAAAAGTTAACCTTAGTGTGAGTGAGCAGTGCCTCACTCATTCACAGTTCAGACCTTCAAAACACCCCTTAGGTGAACACTCACCAGAGGCTCATGACCACATTATGATAAGCTTTCCCCTTGGCTTATTGTAGAACACCATGTGTGCCCCATCCTCCCAGTATTCTCCCATTAACTCAGACTCCAAGCAGCTCACAAATTGTGATCACTGAATAGACATTTAAGGGAAATCATATACTATGTGCAGTAAGTTTATTTAAAGGTTTGATAGAATTTAAAATCAGGTAACATGCATCATAGAAGATCCAGAGGAAGCACAACTTGGCACACCATGGTGGTAAATTGAGTAGATAATTGGGCATGATTTGGACAAATTGACTGTGGTCACAAGATTCTGGTGAGAGATCTAGTGGAGGATTCTTTTTTTCCCTACATAGGCAAGCACATGGAACTGTAGGCCACACCCGCCCCCCACCTATACCCCAGATACAACCCCACAAACCAACACTACAACATGTTTATTTTGGCATAAAACAGGCCGCGACACTTTATTGGTTTACCACATTTTCAACATAACCAATATAATTGAAACTTGTATAATAAAAAAACAAATCATTCACATAAGTTCTGCCCAGTTTTTGGAACTCGGGCAGCATCACTGTAACATCACCAAATATGTCCCCCCCGCTTCCGGGGTGACCCTACCACATAAAATGTCGCGACGGGAAGGGGGGGAGGGAGCTCTTCTTCCTTCTTCCTGGGCCGCTGCAAAAGGACGCCCTGGACCCTCTGCGGCCCTTAAATAGCCTCCTGGGGAAACCAGAACCTTCTTTGGACCGCTATTGGCTTGCCCACACCTGAAACCTAGATTAATTAAAGGGACCGTACCGCCCATCCCCTCACCTATCACTCCTTAACCCCTTACTAACCAGAGAGGGGACAGGTGGCCCCAGTCCCAAGAAAGCGGCCCCCAATTCTTTTGACATTCTCATTTTAACATTTTACCCTTTTTATGAAATCAAGTGATCCTGCCAGTAACACTTCCTGTTCAAGGGTGACAACCCTCACTCACTGTGCTGTATCCATTTAGTAGCAGTGTTGTCACCCTAGGACAGGAAATGTTTTAAAACTACTGAACGCCTTTTAAATTACCTAGTTTCATAAATGGGTTCTGTAGTCCACAGAGAATCCTGGGAGCAATGTTAACCGACAATAATCGGCACAAGGAATTAACAAGGAATTATCAGCTAATGAGATTTCTGGCAGGATCAACAGGTATTTTTTCTTTTTGCAAAAGAACAATTTGCGTTCATATGTAGCAGACCAAAAGGAAGTTAAGAAGTTTGTCGGGTTTTATATGAGATATTATGAATTTACTTTTAAATTGGCAGGAATACCGAGAGCGAAAGATTTGTAATAGATGGGTGGACCAGGAAGATCTTGTCACCGGTATCCCAGACACTTATAAGAAAGCAGTAGTTGAATCACTGGAAGTCATCAGTATTTATACAAATAATGTATCAGTATTGGTAGGACAGGATCTTTACGAGTGGAAATAAAGACCATTTTGATGCAAGCTATATAATTAAGAGGACTGGTATGGGGAGGGGTAACTTATTACGCCTCTGTTAATCTTTCTTTTCCTTCCTTCCTTTTGTGGGTTGTACAGCAAGTCATTTTTGGCGTAGAAATGGTTATAACTTCCCCACCTAGTCCCTTCCTACTCATACTAATAAACAGGTCTATACACATAGCATCCGAAATTCAACACCCATGTGACAGGCATGTACACTCCCTTCTCCCTCCGCCCTTCCATGCCCCTCCTTGTTACACACAGGTGACATAGCAGCAGAGGACACAGCGTTCACCCCTCCCCGACCAGACAGAGGACAGTCACCAGCCATAAGGAGCACATCATTCCACAGGAATGTTCGTATAGTGGGTCTGTGCTGAAATATCCAAAAGGAGGAACATGATAAAACATGCCAAAAACACATCACGTCACTTTCTACAAAACCAGAAACCTAGAGAAACACAGTCAGAGGACAAGGGACCACCAACTGCTCTCATCATGGACAGCCTAGATCAGTGGTGGCCAACTTTCTTGATATCAAAGGGCCACACACACAAAATTCAGTGAATATAGTCAAAGACTGCGGGTGCAATAGAAGGGACGGCCAGGGACTGCGGGTACAATAGAAGGGACGGCCAGGGACTGCGGGTACAATAGAAGGGACGGCCAGGGACTGCGGGTACAATAGAAGGGACGGCCAGGGACTGCGGGTACAATAGAAGGGACGGCCAGGGACTGCGGGTACAATAGAAGGGCTGGTCAGGGACTGCTGACAGGATACAAGAGACACTGGGCATGCTGCAGGATAGTGTCAGAGACTGGAGACATATTACATGAGACTGCTGGAAATCATTGCTATACCAGGGCAATATGGAACAAGACGTAGGCGTGTGCACAGGGTGTGCCAGGTGTGCCTGGGCACACCCTAATCACCCTGTGCGGTGCAGATCCCCCCCCCCCCTGTTGAAACCCCTGATATTTCACCAAAGCCCCATAGCAGGGCTACTAAAAAAAAAAAAAAAAAAATTGTATAAAAAATAATAAATTGAATAACTACTGACACCATCCACTGCCCTACTTACACTCTCCACTAGACTTGTGCACAACGGAAAAATTCGTTCCGTTTCGGTTCGTTTCTTTCCGGTCCTGTTGATTCGTAATCATTCGTAATTTTGCTAGACGGGATTTTTCGTGTTCGGACTCATTCGTATTTTTGCAAGCGACATTTTTCGTTGAATTTTTTGTTGCTTTATAATTCGTACTTTCGGTAGAGTACGTTGTTTTTCGTTGATTCTGGACACAACTCCTACTTTCGTAACTTTTTTTGGGTTCGTTGATTCGTAATTTTCCGTGTCTCTCTCACAACGACGCTGCCTATTATGCCTAATGTGCTTCGAATGGATTTGTACTTTTCTAAATACATTGCGGTTATTTGTAACGATTCGAAATCTCGTATTTTACTTTCGTTTTTAACATGCGGCTATAGGCTCCGCCCCTGTACACCATTTTCAGAGGGTTCAGCACGGTGAGGGAGAAGCAGAGAGCAGAGCAGAGTGAGTGTTATTGTGCTTCGTATGGATTCGTACATTCGTAACTTTTTCATAACGAATTATGCCGAAGACATTCGGGCATTCGCTATTTGCGGTATAATTTATTTCGGATTCGGTCTTATTCGTAATTGCTTTGTTCGGAAATTCGAATGCTTCCGAATGTCCGAAAGTTGCTAAATTCGGACGAATTTCAATTCGTTACGAAACGAATTGCACAAGCCTACTCTCCACGGCACTATCACTATACAGGAACAGTATATACAAATGCACACACGTTTTAGGTGCACACCCTAATGCCATAAGCTGTGCACACCTATGGAACAAGATCAGAGTCTGCAGGGGCCCAGGGGGCCGTAGGTTGTGCACCAGAGGCCTAGATGGCAAAGGTGCAGAACATTTCTAGTTTTTGCATCCTTGGATATTTGTTCACACCATGGAGGCTATTTACTAAAGACAAATCACTTTGCACTACAAGTGCAAAGTGCGCTTGAAATTGCACTGAAAGTGCACTTGGAAGTACAGTCGCTGTAGATCCGAGGGGGACATGCAAGGCAAATAAAAAAAAACGCATTTTAGCTTGTACATGATTGGATGATAAAATCAGCAGAGCTTCCCCTCCTTTCAGATTTACAGCGACTGCACTTCCAAGTGCAATTTCAAGTGCACTTTGCACTTGTAGTGCAAAGTAGATTTGCCTTTCGTAAATAACCCCCCATGTCTGTTATACAATAGTTTTTTTCTATGTGCCCTGTGTACACCATTGATGTGTGGTGGTGTGCACAAAAACGCAGCTCAAGGGACATGGTGTGAGCAGACTTGCTGTATTGTGTTCAGCTGGATGCCATGTTTTTGAAGGGCCTAGAGCACTTACAAGCTAACATATGAAGTTTTTACAAAAAAACGTATTGCATAGGAGCATAAAGTGTCAACCAACCCAAATGTACATGACTGCTGAGAAGCATAGGCGTAAAGCCATAGCAAGTAACCTTGCCCAAATATGACACAAAGACATATTAAGTTAAAAAGGCCAAGGCCACAATATAACTAAACCAGTGTCAGTCATCGCAGACGTGAAAAGTAACGTGACACGCACCTAGTCTAAAAGGCCTGCCCTTAGCATAAGTGTCGGATAGGCATTAGACTAGATTGACCCAACTTGCACTCGAATGTATAGCCCATTAAAACATAATTCACTTGCAAGGTCAACCCAGTGCAAAGCTGTGGCAATCATTCTTAAACTTGGTAGGCTGGGCATGCAACTGTTCTAAAGCTAAAGTCCCTGAGGTCATTGATTTGCCTCAGTGTAAACTTAATAGAGTTCATGCTTTTTCCCCACTGCTGTACCTCGGTAATCAATCACCTTGGACCTATCTAACTTGGATACTTATGCCTCGTACACACGACCAGTTTCCGTCGGAAAAACTGCGATGAGAGCTTTTGGCCAGGAATTCCCACCGTGTGAATGCTCCATCGCAGTTTTTCAGACGGGAAAACTAGCAGAATAAAAAACTAGGGCAGGATCTTTTTTTTTCCCGTCAGGAAAAAATCCTAGCGGGAAAACCGTTTGTCTGTATGCTTTTCTGACGGGAAAAAAACGTGCATGCTCGGAAACAATTTGACGCATGCTCGTAAGCATAGAACTTCATTTTGTCGGCTCGTTGTAGTCTTTTACGTCACTGCGTTCTTGGCAGTCAAAAGTTCACCGTACTTTTGTGTGACCGTGTGTATGCAAGGCAGGCTTGAGAGGAATTCCGTCAGGAAAACCAACTTTTTTTTTTTTTTTTATCCGATGGGAAAACCGGTCGTGTGTACGAGGCATTACTGTATGTCCATGCTCAGTCCAAGGCTCCTTTTGCCTAGTGGCTCAAGGTGTCTTCATTCACATCAATCCCTGCCCTCAAGAATCTTGCAATCTAAGGTCCCCATCTCTCATGCATACATACTAGGGTCAGTTAGAACAGGACTCGGTTAACCTACCAGCATGTCTCTGGAGTACCTGAAGGAAACCCATGCAAGCACAGGGAGAACCTGCAAACAGACCAGGCAGGGCCGCTGATAAGGCAGTACAGCCAGCCCTCCTGTACTGGGCCCAGACACCATCAGTTCAAAAGGGGGGCCCAGACACCTGCTGAGCAGGAGGGCCAGTTGTATTGTATTGTCTTATTGCAGACACCGTTCCTTTTCTGCCTCCCCCTGCAGCGCTGCAAGCTTCTCTTCCTCTTTCTCCCTCCAGCTGCACTGCTGGTAGATTGGTCCTAGCACATTTGCCCCTTCCATCTGCTTTCCGGACCCCCCCCCATTTGCCCCTTTTCCCCACAGCACTCCCAGGTTCCCTCCTCTTTTCTCCTGCCAGAAGTTACTGCGGGCACAAAGGGAGATGTTTCAGGATAGAGAGTGGGGGAAGGGGCCGGTAAATGTCATTTACTGGCCGCTTCCTTACCTGAGGAACACCGGGAGTGATGGGTTCCCACCACTCTTGTGTCCATACATCACTGAAGCATAGTAAACTGTTTACTGTGCTTCAGTTTGTGAATGAGCAGGAAGCCTCCAAGTGTTTCCTATTAATCTGTGCTGCTGAGGCTGCAAAGTAAGGGGCTGATAAATCTATGTCCTCAGTTACTTTCAGCCTAGAGGGGGGGGGGCCCTGTCAGGTAGGCTGTGTGGGGCCCCGTGATTTCTAACAGCCCTGAGACCAGGGGACCCCAGTGCTGCCAGGCAGAAGTGTTAATTACTAAGCCACTATGCTGCCCAACCCAGTGGCTTGGTGGAGAACCCATTGTAGTACCTTCCTCCCGTTTTTGCCCCCCGAGTTTCTAACTCTGCCCTTCTATTACCCATACAGATGTTGTGCCTTGCCAACAATATGGGAAACACAGCACAGGTGAGCTCAGCAGTGTACAAAACACTAGTTAACACAGAATTGTGTGTCTTCTAATACATGCTATGCATCAAAATAATACTCACTATAGCAATAAATATGCTGCAAGCATAGACATGGGTCAGAGAGGGGGTTATGTCTAAAAGGTCCTTTCAGTTGCTTGTGTTACATTTTGGTGCAAAAGCTCTTGTAGCTTAAATAGTTAAATCCACGTCTGAAACTGGTCAGGTCAAAAGTGGTTGTGCTGGCCACACATGTAGGGATCTGATCTGAAAGAACACGGGTTTCTTTATGGTCCTCCCTTCATCCAGCATGCGCATTCATCCATGCAGTGCATGTTGGATGCCCCCAATTTTATATATATATATATATATATATATATATATATATATATATATATATATATATATATATATATATATATATATATATATATATATATAACCTACCTACCTATTTGTCACTGTTTTTCAACAGCATTTATTTATCCTTTTGATTTATTGCAACATTAAATTTACAAAATGGTCATTATGCATGCTGAATATAGGTTTGATATTTTTTTTTATTTTTTTTTTTTTAAATAAAACTACAATATTAATCAAGCCATGGTAAAGTCTCCTCTCGAGGAATAGCGATATGCTTGAAAAACCACCTAACATTCTTCAGGGGCTTTCACTGCTTGATGAACCAGGTCTATTGTTACATGATCACAGTTGGACAAACACAAGAAGATTTTGATGCAAAATGCGGGTAATTGCGTATCCGTGACCACTTTAGGGAACCGACCTTTGTCATGAGGGATCTGATTTGTCTATTATATTCATATTTTCTTGCATGATCTAGTCATTGCTGAGACTGGGTGACAATTTTGACCGTTTCTGGGAAACGGTGGATTTGGCTAATGAGAAAACCTGCATCTCATATCTTAGGAAAGTAAATGGTTTGTAAGGTGTAAATGGCCTTTCCATTCTTTTCCACGTCTTATCTTATTCTCTCAGTATGAATACACTTATTTGTTTGACAAACAAATGAGAGTTAAGCCTCCCACATACCAGGGTGTTTTTTTTTTTTTTATTGTTTTTTTTTCCATCGTTCAACCCAGAAGGACTGAACAAAAAAAAAACTGACAGCTCAGAAGGAGCTGCTGTACTAACAATCTGATGTTAGTACAGTACAGCGATCTCCCCTGCTGTGCGATTGTGTCCCCCCCCAGAACACTCTGGTCAGCGCTCTCAGCCAATGAGAACGCTGATTGGGAGCTTATCAGCAGACATTTGTCATGCCCCATCGACAAGCTGACCAAATGGCCAGTGCACATGGGCCGAATGTCAGATGGTTTCTATTGAACCGGCCGATGCGGCCCGAAAATTCAGCCCATGTGTACTAAGCTTAAAGTGTTACTAAACCCAGTGATATGAAAATAGTTTGTGCCCACAGCTTATAAATCTTCTTTTTACATTAAAATATTGCCACTATATACTTTTTTTTTTTTTTTGGCTGATCTGTATACCTTGGTCAGTGATAAACTGCACAGTTCCTCCAGTGCTGAGAGTTCAGGTAGAAGATTTCCACTTCAGCCTATATACAGGTCCTTCTCAAAAAATTAGCATATTGTGATAAAGTTCATTATTTTCTGTAATGTACTGATAAACATTAGACTTTCATATATTTTAGATTCATTACACACAACTGAAGTAGTTCAAGCCTTTTCTTGTTTTAATATTGATGATTTTGGCATACAGCTCATGAAAACCCAAAAATCCTATCTCAAAAAATTAGCATATTTCATCCGACCAATAAAAGAAAAGTGTTTTTAATACAAAAAAAGTCAACCTTCAAATAATTATGTTCAGTTATGCACTCAATACTTGGTCGGGAATCCTTTTGCAGAAATGACTGCTTCAATGCGGCGTGGCATGGAGGCAACCAGCCTGTGGCACTGCTGAGGTGTTATGGAGGCCCAGGATGCTTCGATAGCGGCCTTAAGCTCATCCAGAGTGTTGGGTCTTGCGTCTCTCAACTTTCTCTTCCCAATATCCCACAGATTCTCTATGGGGTTCAGGTCAGGAGAGTTGGCAGGCCAATTGAGCACAGTAATACCATGGTCAGTAAACCATTTACCAGTGGTTTTGGCACTGTGAGCAGGTGCCAGGTCGTGCTGAAAAATGAAATCTTCATCTCCATAAAGCTTTTCAGCAGATGGAAGCATGAAGTGCTCCAAAATCTCCTGATAGCTAGCTGCATTGACCCTGCCCTTGATAAAACACAGTGGACCAACACCAGCAGCTGACATGGCACCCCAGACCATAACTGACTGTGGGTACTTGACACTGGACTTCAGGCATTTTGGCATTTCCCTCTCCCCAGTCTTCCTCCAGACTCTGGCACCTTGATTTCCGAATGACATGCAAAATTTGCTTTCATCCGAAAAAAGTACTTTGGACCACTGAGCAACAGTCCAGTGCTGCTTCTCTGTAGCCCAGGTCAGGCGCTTCTGCCGCTGTTTCTGGTTCAAAAGTGGCTTGACCTGGGGAATGCGGCACCTGTAGCCCATTTCCTGCACACGCCTGTTCACGGTGGCTCTGGATGTTTCTACTCCAGACTCAGTCCACTGCTTCCGCAGGTCCTCCAAGGTCTGGAATCGGTCCTTCTCCACAATCTTCTTCAGGGTCCGGTCACCTCTTCTCGTTGTGCAGCATTTTCTGCCACACTTTTTCCTTCCCACAGACTTCCCACTGAGGTGCCTTGATACAGCACTCTGGGAACAGCCTATTCGTTCAGAAATTTCTTTCTGTGTCTTACCCTCTTGCTTGAGGGTGTCAATGATGGCCTTCTGGACAGCAGTCAGGTCGGCAGTCTTACCCATGATTGCGGTTTTGAGTAATGAACCAGGCTGGGAGTTTTTAAAAGCCTCAGGAATCTTTTGCAGGTGTTTAGAGTTAATTAGTTGATTCAGATGATTAGGTTAATAGCTCGTTTAGAGAACCTTTTCATGATATGCTAATTTTTTGAGATAGGAATTTTGGGTTGTCATGAGCTGTATGCCAAAATCATCAATATTAAAACAAGAAAAGGCTTGAACTACTTCAGTTGTGTGTAATGAATCTAAAATATATGAAAGTCTAATGTTTATCAGTATATTACAGAAAATAATGAACTTTATCACAATATGCAAATTTTTTGAGAAGGACCTGTACATGCCCACATTTGTGATGCCAATATCATGTCACCTGGCTATCTTTGAGAACAAGTAAATGTTCTCTCCAGCATAAGACACAACTGAGCATGTGCAGGTTGGCTACCCTGCCTGTGTTATCTGGCCTTCCCCAGATAGACAGTGCAGGAGGGGAGGATCTGTACATACAGGATAAAACAGCCTTTTTACACAATGCAGAGGATTCCTGTCCCACTTCCTCCTTCCGCCCTGGGCTCGCCTAGGCGATACGTCATATCGCCTTGTGGCGGCCCCTCCCTGTAGGCGATCACCTGGGACGTGACAGGTCCCTGGCGATCGCCTGTCCATTGAGAGAGCGCTGCGCCGTTCGCGCATGCGCAGTGAGTGCCCGGCCGTGAAGCCGAAAGCTGTCACGGCCGGGTGCCCACACAATAAATGGAGTCACCGGCGGAGAAGGGGGGGGGGGGGGGAGGAGAGGAGCGGAGCTCCAGGCGGTGCGACGCTGGACAGTGGAACAGGTAAGTGTGTGTGTTTATTAAAAGCCAGCAGCTACACTTTTTGTAGCTGCTGACTTTTAATAAACATAAAAAAAAAAGGGTGGAACTCCCCTTTAAGTTCCAAAGTGAGAAAACAAACAGACTGATTTTACTGTTGTGGGTTTAGTAACACTTTAAGGCCGGCCATACACAGTGTGAATTTCTTTCCTGTAACCAAAGAGTGTTGATGGGGGGGGATCCTTCCTGCCTAGCCATTGTATTCTTCTGGCGTGGTAAGCCTTCCCCGCCAAGAGAAGACCATGATTATTGCTAGCGGCTATACCAGCTGCTAGCGATAATCGCAAGTAAAATTCCAGCAGGCTGGTTGTACCCAAGTTGATCGCTCAACTTGGAACATTCAGCCTGCCCATACATGGTCCAAATCTCAGCAGGTTCCTGCTGAACCGGCCAAGATATGAACCATGTATGGCCTGCCTTTTTAAAGGATAAGTTCACTTTTTAAAATGCACAATTTTTTTTTTTTTTTGCAGGTCAAAAAATTTGCATTTATTTTTGTAGTAAAGCATTGCACCAGCGATCAGCAGATCGCTGATGACATTCAGG
This sequence comes from Rana muscosa, assembly GCA_029206835.1. Lineage (NCBI taxonomy): Eukaryota > Metazoa > Chordata > Amphibia > Anura > Ranidae > Rana > Rana muscosa. The sequence continues at coordinate 118,606,693 of CM055119.1, read as the reverse complement.
TCTCCTGAGTACTGTCTGTGTATCTGCTTGCCTGTACATTCCGTATGGGTAATCCGATACTTCCTGACAGGTAGACTCCATGAACTACCACAGCGCTTCACAGCACCGTTTTAGTTCATTGAGAACTACAAGCCGACAGCCGCTGAGGATGTCAGGGTTTGTAGTTCAATCAGACAGAGCTGTGCTCCCACATGGCCACGCTGTTTTTAAACCGTGACAGCTAATAGGGAGAACTTCTTTCCGTATTGCTGCCACAGGAAGAGGGAGATTGGGCAGCGCCTGCAGCATTGGGAACATGTTACATGTTCCACCCTAAAATAAGGTGACCAGATTTTTTAAATAGAATCATTTTTTTTTTTTTTTTTTTTTTACTAGTAATGGCGACAATCAGCGACTCTCTGCCCGTCGCCGCCCGCTTCACAGTATGTCAAGTCTTACTCTCCGGGCCCCGGTTACTACTGATTGGGGATCGGAGGAAGATCACTCCACCAGGGAAGGCAAGGAGATAAGCAGGCAGGCGGCTGGCCGGGACTTGAGCCAAGGTATAAGAACATTACAAAATGCTGGATTTTCCCAAAATGAAACCCACAATCGGTTGGAATGTCATTTTGTTGGAGGAATAGTTTTTAATTCTTTTCCTTTCATGAAAGTGATCAATTTGACCCAAGTAAACATTAGAAGATTTGCATAAACTCTCCAAAAAAAAAATTATATTTTAAGTTCTGTTATATGGACAGCCTTAACAGGGTGGGGGTGAAGGCCCCGCAAAATGAGTGAAAGCTCAGAGGGAAAACATTGGGTCATAGCAGCCCACAGAGTGGAAATGAATGCCTGATTGCTATAGGCCAGTGTTTCTCAAGGCGCCCCAATAGGTCATGTTTTCAGGATTTCCCTCAGATGAAACTGCTGTGGTAATTACTAAGGCAGTGAAACTGATCAAATCACCTGTGCAAAATAATGGAAAGTCTGAAAACATGACCTGTTGGGCCGCCTTGAGGACTGGAGGTATGAAACACTGCTATAGGCAATACATGGGACACAAAGCGCATTAAGACTGAACTCTGAGATGAGTAAATATTCTCTTCTTCGAATCTTGGTGTTCTTTTGTATTTCCTCTGGATCCATGCAGTAATCCAGTGTGAAACCGCCTCTGTGCAGGAGAGCCCTGTAATAAAGACCAGTCAATGCTACTCTCTTCTTGTGTAGGGTGACTGGTCTGGTCTCCGCCCTTTTAATCGTTTCCTGTAGTGGGTGGAGCCTGCTTGGTCCCTTCCACGGTTCAGGCAGTATACAGCGCATGGTGATGTTTTTTACAAGGTAATATCTGATCTCCTTAACATTTAATGAAAGTATGTAATATGAAGACATGCCTAAACCATCTATTCAATTACAAAGTCCCCTTGTACTACATAGGTTATGGTAGATCTAAAGAAACTGGTTGTAGGGTGTATGGCCACCCTAAAGCTAGCCAAATATGGGTCGAAGTTTGTCAGGAACTGGCCAAATTTCGGGCCATGTATGGCCATTTCCATTTGAGAGGAGTTGATCTAGTGAGAAGACTCCTCCCAAATGGGACAATTGGAAAATTTGTGTTCGGCCAGCACATGCCGCTAATTGGCTGCAGCTCTGATCAGTGTATTTTGGCAGCTGAGGTGTCCCGCTGTCAGAATACAGCAGTGCAAGGGGGAATTCCTCCATCCACCTTAAATGTGTGGATAGGGGAACTGGTTCCTTTTTTTTTTTTTTTTTTTTTTTTGATCAGCCAGCTGGTTGATTAAAAAATGATCCATCTATGGCTAGCAGCAGGTAATGCAATAAAAACTCAAGAGGGGAGGCAGTTAGAACCTTGTCTACTCAACCACCAATGGTGGAATTGCCTAGAAACAGTAGAATTTTAAGGAGGGGAGATGTTAAAGCCACTAAATAACAATTCATAAATTCACCCACTTTTTTGCAACGGAAAATAAGCTAATGTAGCTCAGGGCCTGAAAACCTATTGTACTTGCTGACCCCAGAGTTTGCAGTGATTCAAATAGTATGCTCCTATTGCATCATGGAACTAATTGCTTATTTTCTCTGCTATTCAATGCTCATAATAGAGAGTAAATGCACACTTTTTTTTTTTTTTTTCCTGGGTGGGTTGGAGGGATAGGTGGCACTCATGTGTATATTTATATAGTACCATTATAAAATACAACCCCCAAATCCAATGTCAGATTCTTGGAAGACCTAGCTCCAACTAACCGGTAGCATTCTTCCTCTCCTTCTTTTTTTTTTCTTCCTGCTGAATCGATCAAAAAAAGTCAGTTGAAAGTTTTTGAAGGAGCCTTTAGAAAATGTCAGTTGAGAAATGTCTGCATCCAATCATATGCAGTCACTGTTCAGGTATTCAGCAGCCATAGGTTCCTCTGTTGAGATTCCATTGTCTCTTAACCGTTGCATGTACGGCTCACTTTAGAGCTCTTTTCAAAATGAAGTGATGTCTCCTATGTGAGGACAGAAGTTAAAGTTGGGGGGGGGGGGAACGATGCCCTAGAGAAGTGTACAAATGGCAGCAGGAACACATGGGCACAACTACTAGAGTCCAGTAGGTATCGAGAAATAATAATTTGGGGTTTATTTAGAGACCAGGAAAATGCAGTTAAACACAAGATACCAGGAAGTATGCCACATTCACAAGCCAGTAAGTCTGGCTTCTTACAAGCCAGTGTGGACAAAATCAGAAACCTCTAAACCAGTTGTAATGGCAGAACCTGTAGGATAAAGAAGATTCCATTTGGCTACGAGAGACTGAGTGCATAACTTGGGCATGGTGCTGGATACAACCAGTTGATTTTGGCTTTTATAAGTTGTGTGTGTGTGTGTGTGTGTGTGTATATATATATATATATATATATATATATATATATATATAATATAAAAATTTGTATTTTATTTTTTTCCAATTCATCCTTTTTGTATGGGTTTTATGAATTCTCTGTATTGGCGTTTATATTTTTTAAGGTGGCACTTTATAGAATGCCGTAAATACCATCATCATACTGTAGCATGCAATATGTTCAGCATTGCATAAAAGCCCATCTAATAAAAAATAGTCACAGCCTGTGTATGCCCTTCGGCCATTTTGACATGTTCAGGGTGTGTACAGTACGCAATAACTTTTTTTTTTTTATTCTTGGAGAATTGCAGGAGGTTTGTACTAGGGAAAATGCTGCAAAGGCTAAAAGGAAAAATGTGTGAAATTCTCACCAGGAATCTCTTTGCCCCGAGGTCAGGTGCAATTTACAGTCTTTGAGGTCTGAAAATGAAGGAGAAGAACAATTGTAAAATTATTAAAGGGAAGAGCCTGGAGATGCTCGTGGCTGTTTCATGTCTGCATACTTCTGAAAATGCTAGTTCTCTGGCTGCCTTAGGACTCTTAAAATTGAGTCATTGACCAAAAACGAGCATGAAGCTGCAGAAGTCAGAGGAAAGTCCCAACTTCTAAACTACATATTTGTTCCAGGTCAGTGACTAAAAGTATCAGTCATTGAATCAACATAACCCCAAGCAACTAACATTTTGAAAAAAACGACAGTATTTTTAATATATGAGCAGCCTACATATGTTTTGATACAGGCATCCATTAAAGGTAATGTGTAGTGGTTTTGCATTTTTTCTTTAGTTTGGACAAAAATAAAAAATCTTTTCATATTTTGGCATCTATTTTTTAACATTCATGTTTTGTACTCTCCTTTTGAGCCAGCGGGTAGATATTAGGTCGACCTTTCACATTTTTTCCAGAGACTTTTTTTTTTTTTTTTTAACTCCTTATTTCTAAAAAGGCTAGTGTGTGTAGAGCTCAGTAGCTCAAAGTGAATTTGACACACATGCACGCACACATGTCTGAGGTAGAACCTATTCCTTAGACACCTTGATCAGAAAAGGCCAGTCTCTACTGCTAGGCTAACAAGCCACAGTGCTCTGGAAATCATTTCTTATTAAACGTTTTTTTGAAAAAAATATGATTATATACATTTAGTAAAGATTAAATCTAATACATCCATTTAAAAATTGACACAGAACCATTTTAGCACTTCGCTAGGATAGCTGGAAGAGGAGCGTCATACCATAGCAGGAATTCAGAACCTTCCATACAGTGGCTATGAAAGGGGTACAGTAAAGCCACCTGTAAACATATGATGGCAATTTAAAGAAAGTTGGTGATACTGAGACCTTTCACTCATCGAAGGAAGATTTGGAAAAGCTATTTTGTAATGAAAGCCCAGTAGTGCCAGAAAGCTCCATCTGTAGAGCTGAACGGTTTCAGTTTCACATTTCCATTTTTCCATCTTGACATATCGAGTGACTGCACACAATACACATACCCAATTGGAGGCTTTGACCTGGAGGCATCATTTTCTTACAATATGGCACCATGTAATGTATATTTTGCAAAAATAATTTTTTCAGTATGAGACTGTAACTGTTAATGAGAAGAGCTTTAACCTAGTCGTTGCAGATTTTTCCTCACTAATTGTCAGTGGAACAGGAAGGGGAAATCTCATTAAGTTTTTTTTTTTTTTCTTACTCGGGGAGAAATTTGCCCGCACAGTGTAAAAATGGGTGGCACAGGTGGTGTGTGCAGCCAGCAGCCTGTCAAAATCATTGGCTTTCTATGTTCAGGGAATACATCCCTGTATGCATATGGTCCTCTACACAAGTACCCCTTGGAACCACGTACAATTAAAACAAATTGATCATTGATTTTAACAGGTTGCAGTGGGTTGTATGCATCATCTATGCCTCCCAGGTGCCAAAATAAGATTATTATTATGTAGCGCCCTGCTCCCAATGACTGGGGCGCTATGTTCAATGTAGAGTGTATCAGAGCGAATAGTTAGGCTCAGATGTACATAATGTTAAATTAGCCTCTGTTCCGGCTATGGCTGTGTTGGACAGACTTCCCACTGTTTGCCTGTAGGAGGCGTTACCACTCCAGGCCAATGTGGAAGACTGACAGGCCAGAGTGTATTGGGTACCTTCCCCCGGGAACAGTTCAGTGGGTGTGGTCTACCCGCTGAGCATGCTGGGGAAGGGTACTTAAGGGGCAGACGTCATCTTAGGGGATCCTTCTTCCCCTCATGGTCCTCCTGGCGTGAGGGGTGTATTGTGTGATTTTTGGCCTCGGAACCATGCTGGTCCAAGGCCGCAACTTCAACCAGTAGGCCCAGTTATGCTGACTGGGTCTGCACCTCGAAGGTGATCCTGGGCTGTCCGTCCTGAGGGAGGAAGCCACTCAGTGGAGGAAACCAGGGGAGGACCTGTCCTGGAAAAGACCAAGCAGAAGGCTGGTGTCTTGAGGAGGGCCTGTTAAATCTATTGGAGGATACACCGCAACTAAAGTTCACCTTACAGTCTGCTGGGTCGGCTTAAAGGCTCTTGACTGTTTGGCTGGAAGTTCGGGTGTTGAGTCCTGTGGCAGAGGATCCCGGATTATCCAATTCTGTGTACCACCAGCCTGTGGCAGAGACTGGTCCTGATTATTGTTCGTGCGTCATACCGGCTGCTAGGCAAGGTGAGAGGGGCCTATCCGGGTGAGCAATACCCCTTCTAGGGAGAGGGGTGAATGACTGTATATTTGAGGAGTTCTCCCTAGTGATCGGCACCGTGTGCCTGAACCTACCCTTTCCCTTTACCTTTCTATATGTTTATGCAAAAAGGAAAATAAAACCTAACTGTTTAAGGTTTTACATTGTGTGTGGACATTGGAGTTTCTACAGACTTTCTATCCCTAGACAACGAATACTGAGGTAACGTGCAGGCCCAAAATTAAACCAGCAGCTCCTACGGGGGTAGTGCTACTATTATTAATAATAAATAATAATAATAATATTATTTTAAAAAAACGATACATACATACATACATACATACATACATACATACCTACTGTACACTTTTTTTAAGCTGTAGGGGTAAATGTGCCCGTGTGTGTGACATAATGAAGTCCCACATAGAGGTAAAACCCTTCCCAATTTATTCATACTTTAAAAAAAAAAATTTTGGCTTGACTTATGCCTCTCTTTTTAGGCTGGAGACAACAAGGATTTACAAGCTATTATCAGCAGAAGTAGACCTCTAATCTTTGATAGTGAGGCTGGTCATACACTGATCAAAATTCAGTTGTCCCTGCTGAACCAGCTGAATTTTGATGAGTGCATGGCCGTCCCAACGTGAGAGAAGTCGACCCTTGTATTTCTGTTGAAGGGACAAGCTTGAAAACCTTTCCTGATCGGTGGCTGCAGCCGCTGATCAGTTATCCGAATACAATCCTCCATCCACCCCACTGTGTGGATAGAAGAAGAATGTGAGGTGTGCCTTTTTTTTTTTTTTTTTCCACAACCCCCCCCCCCCCTTTTTTTTTTTTTTTTTCCTTTTTAGAAGGGAGGGTGGAGTCCTATATAACTTCTAGGTATTATGCCAAGTCACCCTCGAGATGCAGCAATTTCAGAAATGTAATGGTATAAGTTTTATTTGGGCGGGACAATGACAAGTTTTGATAATGCTAAACAAGCATTGCATTCCTTACAGTTTTGTACAGTATGCTGAGATAGCATTTTTACGGTAAGAACAGTCTTTGCTATGGTCTGTATCCAGCATCCAGAATACAATAGGTCATAGTAATTAAATAACAGTAATTAGTCACAGATTTGTGTACAACAAACTGGTGCTCTGGGTTTTTGGACAGTTTCTTCATTATGGTGGCTGAACTGTTTTTAAAAAGAAAGCATCCCCTTAAAATCCCCCTGCTGTTTTGGGAGACAACCCTCAGGCCTGGTTCACACTGGGGCGACAAACGCTCCGACATTGGGAGCTCATGTCGCATGACGTGTGAAAATCAATGTTTCCCTATGGGAGCCGTCTTAACTGGTCCGACACATGTCGGTCCGACTTTGAAAATGCTCCCTGTACTACTTTGGTCCGACTTTGATCCGACTTCAGCCCATTGACTATCATTGAAGTCGGATCAAAGTCGGACCGCAGTCTTGCATGGTCCGACTTTGGCATGCGACTTGTGCTCTGCTGATCTTGAGGGGGAACTCCAGGCCAAATTTTAAATAAAAAACCGGCATAGGTTCCCCCTCCGGGAGAATACCAGGCCCTTGGGTCTGGTCTGGATTTGAACGGGCGCCCCTACGCCGAAAAAAACGGCGTGGGGGTCCCCCAAAGTCCAAACCAGACCCTTATCCGAGCACACAACCTGGCAGGCCGCAGGGGAAGAGGGGGGGACGAGAGAGCGGCCCCCCCTCCCTCCTGAACCGTACCAGGCCGCATGCCCTCAACATGGGGGGTTTGGTGCTCTGGGGCAGGGGGGCGACCTGTGGCCCCCCCACCTCAGAGCACCCTGCCCCCATGTTGATGAGGACAGGGCCTCTTCCCGACAACCCTGGCCGTTGGTTGTCGGGGTCTGCGGGCGGAGGGCTTATCGGAATCCGGGAGCCCCCTTCAATAAGGGGGCCCCAGGATCCCGGCCCCCCCACCCTATGTGAATGAGTATGGGGTACATCGTACCCCTACCCATTCACCTGGTGGACAAAAAATTGCAATAAAAAAACACTACACAGGTTTTCAAAGTAATTTATTGCACAGCTTCGGGGGGTCTTCTTCCGACTTCCGGGGGTCTTCCGGATCCCCGTTCATTGAAAGTCGGACATATGTCGGCTTCATGTCGCAGGGCAAAGTCGGATCCAAAGTAGGACGGATGTCGTGTCGCACTAGTGTGAACCCGGCCTCAATATGTGAAAACACTTGATGTTTTACATGTGGTTTGTACAGTCGCTGAAATCCAGAAACGTGAAAACGCTTAGCGTGTTACTTTTGCACCCCTACAGTTCTGCATCTGATGGCAAGTAGCTCTAAACTATGCAAAAAAGATTAAATCTGACATCCCCTTGTTTCCTACTGACAAGGAAATCTAGATCCACTTCTCTCAACCTTTTATCCATAGAGAAATCCTTGCAAAACCTTCAGTCTCGGGAACCCATGATACAACCACCTCATTGGTGGTAAATGAAGAAAACGCCCCTTACATTGGTGGCTATTGGGTAGAATGTCCCCACCCTTAACATCATCATTGGGCTCATGAAGCTGGGTCTGCTGAATGATGTTGACCCCATAACTTACCTACGTATGCAAGCACCATCAAATGGGAGGTAAATTGGGCACAACTCAAAGAAACCCCTAGCGACCACTAAGCCTAGGTTCACACCTTCCTGTTTTTGCGACCCATGTTTGCACAGACACTTGAATGGACTGCCGTGCCTGCATTTCCCACAAAAGGTGCATGCACCTTTTTTCAAAATGCGGCCTGCAGGGAAATCGCATGGTTATGCTGACCAAGTGATTTCCCTGCGGTTCTCACACTCGCAAATGCACTACTTATTTACATGTGTCGGGGTGCCATTCGAAATAATTGACAGCACTGCACGTTTTTTTCACGTTTTAACTTTGGGTGGGGGAATCGCTGCGATTCCAGCACTTGCAGCTACGTGCATAGGTGTGAATCGAGCCAGAAGGAACCCTGGTTTGAGTGTGAATGGTGGTGCTGTGTGCTTTTGTATTTTAAAACGGGAAGCAATGAACTTATGTTTTCTATGCTCAGCTCTTCACAAATGTAGGCCATAGGATTTTGGTTTATTAAAGCCGGAACCAAGAAAGACCATTCACTTTCATTAATACTCCGGACCTCTCTCTAAGAGCCTGTGTTGATGACCTTTGTTGATGGCCTTTGTTTGCCTGTGGTTAGTGGTCTATGAGAATACAAAACCTGCTACAAGCAGAACAAATGCAGAGCAGGACGTCAAGGTATTCTGAATGATCTCAGAAGCATCCTAAAGCAGAACTTTACCCATAACAACTTGATAAATGTTCGTTAGCAAGGAACATACATTCCACATTAATTATGCTGCCAAAATTAGTGTGTGCTGTAAATTGCCTAAAGCAATGCTCTGGGTTCTTCTTGCTGGAGGCTGCCATTTTGCTGAAGCCCAAAGAGCCCCTGAACAGCAGTAAATCATAAAGCAGAACAAACCCCATAATTTTAAAGTGGTTGTAAACCCACTTTGTAAACAAACACCTACAGATAAGCCTAGATTAAGGCTTACCTGTCGGTGCATGAAATATCTCCTTAACCTACACGGTTAAGGAGATATTTGCATTTAAAAGCGGCGACGCTGACGTCACGCGCATGCGCATAGGGTTAACCCCGTTCACAAATTCGGCTAGGTCGCAGCATTCGACAACGTAGCCGAATTCGACGGCGCATGCGGGGAGTCACGTCTTCGCCGCTCTGGCCAATCACAGCGCTGGAGCGGCGATACCCGGAAGTAACCTTCCGGCTATCGCCGCAGCGATGGATGCAGCTGAAGAGGGAGACGAGGACGGCTTCAGGGGCCCAGATCCAAGGTAAGTGATGCATAATGAGCTATTATGTTAGTCATATTAGCTCATTATGCCTTTCTCTTACAGGTAGTTTTAAAAAAAAAATTTTTTATAAGGGTTTACAACCACTTTAACAGTATTAAAAAAAAATTATACATTCCTGGAATGCTGTGATTGCTAACTGTCACATTTGCTTGTGTCCTCAACCAACTGTCTGTATAACTGATCACACGTGCAGCACTATGGCAGTTGCAGATCAAACACAATCGGCTTCCTTTGGCTGTAAATGATGGAGTTCAATTCCGCTTTAAGGCTGTCAGCAGATCGGGCCTCTACAAACTCAGCAGTGCCTAAAACCGGAGAGCAACTGAGCATGTGCAGAGCAGGGTGAAACCGTGTATTAATGGATTTTAAACCGTATAGGCATTTATTTTTAATGTTTTCCATAGCTATACCTGCAAAAGGGGCCAGCCTGAAGTGATCTCGCAGGACCCAATTTTCTGACTAAAGTTTCACTTTAACTGATGTCTAACTGACACCATCGACACAAGTTCAGAGTCCGTTGACACAGTCCCTAAAAAGTTCAATTGAACTGTAGACCGAAATGGCAGTTCGACAGGGAAATTTTGAATATGATTGTTTTGTCAATGGAAATAAAAACGTAGAGCAGCCAAGACTCCATGTATTATCCATGTAGGGAAGGAACTAGTAATTCTAATTACAAAGTGTTAATATTATACATTTCCTGGCACAGTTACAGTGATAAGCCTTCCTTTGTTATTTCTGAGAACAGAAAAGGCCCTGTGATCTTCATAGACGGTTACTATGAGCAGATTTTGTTTGTACTTCCGTAGATGTTTGCACACAATACATTTTTTAATCTATTTATTTTATACATTTATTATGAGATTACACCAGCCCGGCGCCCATCAGCAAATTAAATCACACTATTGTAAGTTATTTTGAGGGCTAGTCCACCCAAAAGTGATATTTTATTTCTAGTGTGAGAACCTACTTCAAACAGGGCTTTAAGGACACCCCACTCACTTTTTTTTTTTTTTTTTTTTCCAATGGATTGAACGCTAAAAAACATTGGCGAGCTGCGTTTTTGAGAGTTTATTAGCGTTTTTCGGCGTTTTGAATTTTTTTTTTTTAGCGTTTTTTTTCCGCCGAAAAACTGCACTTTGAATGCGTTCAGAAAAAAGCCCATAATCTCCACTGGTCATTAACGCTAAAAAACGTCCATGTGTGCATGGACACATAGGCTAACATAGAGTACAGTTTATGGGCTTTAAGAAAAAACACCCCAATGCCAATAAACTGCAGTTTATGAGCTTCAGTGTGCATGGAGCCTTACTATTTAAGCGCTTTTCTTGCACAATTTTATAAAAGGAAAGTTCAAGGAATCAAAATAAGTGAGTTTTCCCTCCACAGGGGTTTACCGAACAAGGGATCATCACTGGCTTAAACATGCAGCACTGCTGCTTTTGCTCTTTATTTAGGCCACATGTGTCAAACATAGGTTCCATGGGCCAAATCCAGCCCGCCAGGCCATTTCATGTGAAGCCTCGCACCCAGGGATTTTTATCAACTGGAACGTGATGAAACTCTGTTCTGCCACCTCTAGCTCTCGCCTTCCGCTCACCACTGTCGCTTGTAAAAGCAGAAGCTTTCTGTTTTTACAAATGCAGCTTTTCTTTCGGCAGCTCCTACAGATCCTTGCACTTGCAGCAGGGACAAGGGAGATGCAGGTGCAGTTTGGGATGAAACGGCACATGGTAAGCTGCACTGTGATCCCCATCTGTGCTGGGTGCACAGATGCCGACCAATGAGCACCCTTGACCCCTGCACTCTGTGTGTAGCTCACCCCTGCACTCTGTGTGTAGCTCACCCCTGCACTCTGTGTAGTATTTATTGCCCCTTTAAAAACCTTCCACTGTGCAATTTGGCCCCACCCACCATTGAATGCGGTTCATTGGGGGGGTGCGTGGTTGAGTTCCTGCCCCTGATGGATACATTTATATAGTCTTACAGCTACAACCAGCCCTTTTAGGGCAACTATAATGCTGATGTGGGCTGCAATGAATTAGTGTTTGACACCCCTGCTTCGGGCCCTTGTTTGTCTCCTGCAGACAGTCTTCACACAAACACACACACACACACACACACACACACACATTTTGACTGTACAGCTAGCAGCCCCTTGCTGCTCTGGCTACCACGTGTCTCCTAAGTAGATTCCTTCTGACTCCTGGGCAGAGACCTCTGTCTGCCAGGGTGAAGCCCAGAACCATAGTGGGCCTCTACTAAAACCCAAGAATAGAGATTTTATCCCACTCAAGTCTCTACTAAATATCTAGGCTCCAGGTCCCAAACCAGTTTTTCACCCCCCCCCCCCCCCAATTCCTCCCATTACATTCTCCATTTAAAAAACAAACAAAGAATTCAGCAGGCGAGTGGGAATTCCTCATAATGACCACAGCCTGTCTGTAGACAAAAGAACTTAAGTAATGACATCTTAATAAAGTATAGAGGCTGATTTACTAAAGTAGTTGAGAATCTTCACACTATAAACTGTGTAAATATTCACTTCAGTTATCCCATACTGTGAAACAAAATTCCTGTCTATTTCATCTGCACATGATAACTTAAAGGGACACTAAGGTTCCCGTTTAAAAAACAAAACAAACATGTTATACTTACCTCCACTGTGCAGCTCGTTTTGCACAGAGTGGCCTCGATCCTAGTCCCTCGGCAGCTGTCTTGGCTCCTCCCTGCAAGAACTAACCCCCTTCATGGGAGCTCTCTCCCATGGTGGTTAGTTCTTGCAGGCGCGCTCCCGTGATGCAGCCTGCGGCTATAGCCGCCGACTGTATCACTAGGCCCCGGCGCGCCGCGTCATTGATTTGATTGACAGCAGCGGGAGCCAATGGATCCGCTGCTATCAATCAACCAATGAATGAGCCAGAAGCCCGGCCGAGAAGCCAGCGCGATCACGGCGCGGGACTTTCGAGGGGTCAGGTAAGTAAACGGGGGTTCGGGGGGGGGGGGCGCTAATCCTCTGTTTTTTCACTTTAATGCATAGAATGCATTAAGGTGAAAAAACATGAACCTTTACAACCCCTTTTTAAGTGGATAGTCGCACATTTTTATTATGATATTATAATGATGTGAAGATTCTCAACTAATTAAAAAAAAAACAAGACAACAAAATCCATGCTGCCCCAAGGGAACCAGTCCTTCATACTCCCAGGTAGGAGACACAGATTCCAGTCCTTGTCCATTTTGAAACATACAAACAATATTTAAAAGAATCAGACCCAAGTAGCCATCATTTAATCATGAACGTACTGTATAAAACCATTTAACGAATATCAAGAGCAAAAGCCTTGGGGCTCTTTCACACGGGGCGGATCCGTGCAGATCCGCCCCGTGAAGCTCCGCTTGCTCAGCGGGGATCGCTCCGTTGATCCCCGCTGAGCCGACGGATGACTGGGCGGTCCCCGCACACTGTGCAGGGACCGCCCTGTCAGAGCGCCGCTCTCTCCTATGGGGAATCGGATGACGACGGACCGTAGAGTCCGTTGTCATCCGATCCGCTCCGCCGACGGAAGGAAAAATAGGGTTTTCCTCCGTCACACTTTGGCGGAGCGGAGCGGGTCGGATGTCAGCGGACATGTCTCCGCTGACATCCGTGCCTCCATAGGGGTACATGGAGGATCCGTTTCGTCAGTTTTTTAGGCGGACCTGAACGGACCTCCGTGTGAAAGGGGCCTTAATGTGTTCTGCATATCCTTATGAATAAGCACTCTGTGTGCATCAAGCATTGGGGCTCATTCACATACATGTGTGCAAAGATAATCGCTGGCTGTGCAAATAGAAGTGAATAGCTGGTGCCACCAGCAACCTGTCAATATAGTGAAGGTGGGCCTGCCTCTACAATTTGCATTGGCCTTAATCGCCTGGGTGAAAGTAGCATACAGCAGCTGACAAAGTCTAAATGGAGAAGAATGTTATAAAGTTCTGGAGCAACTGCCCTTGCAGAGTGCACAGTTTTCCTTTTTAGTAGTGTAGTGGGGCCCTGCCTAGGGGGGTCGCTATGCTCAAATTTAGGGGTGACCTGAGCAGTAGTTGGCTCGGGTCTTCTAATTATTCGGACTCTGCCTTGTTGCTGTGTCACCTGGCGTGCAGTTCCTCTTTAGGCGTATAGGTGGTACTGTCACTTATACCCGGGGTTGAACCACAGGTGATGGAGTGGCTATTGGATGTCCTCTCTTGGCTGCTGTGCATGCCGGGAGAGGGTATATAAGGGGCAGACGCCATTGTTCGGTAGGAGTAGTATCCGGGGACCTGTACCTGGAGGAGTGTGCCCCTCTAAGGGGGGGGGGGGGGGGGTTTGCGCCCAACTTTGACTAAGGAGTCTCGGGCACCTTCGGCCCGAGGCTGCGGAGTTCCAGGTAGGCCCAGTACCTTCAACTGGGTCTACAACCAGAAAGGAAACCCAGGGAGCCCAGGTGAGGGCGACCGCTCTGACATAAAGGAAACCGGGGGATGATCGGTCCCATAGAGGAGGCGAGTAATACAAGATTGCTGTCTCGGGAGAGGCCTGGTGTCCTGTCGGAGGGAAGGATTCCTTTCTTTGCAGACTGCCCTTGTGGAGTGTCGTTACTTAAGGAGGGATCGCCTTGACTTTGTCCTTTGGAGGGGACTAAGTCACTGTTCGAGCTTCATGCTGGCTGCTAATGCTATTGAGTGACTATCCGGGTGAGCTGTACCCACTCGGGACCGAGTGGCGACGAAGCCAAGAGTGTGCCTGAATCATCCTATTCTGCTAACCCCTTTCCTCTCTTCAACTTTCTGGTTACTGAAGCAAAGAAAAAATAAACTCTCGTTGAAGTGTTGTGTGGACATTGACCTTCTTTGGGAAAGGTAAAGACTCGCCTCTATAATCTAGAGGGAAGAACCAGTGAAAGGAAGCAACTCGCTGTGGGACCCAAATACATAACACCGCCTGACCTCTAATTCAGAGGACGCGGGCATGTGGCATGGTGTGTCTGATTCTCCCCCCCCCCCCCCCATAAAAAGAAGGTAAGGGGGAAAAGGATCTGTGTGCTACAGTAGTAATAAACCCCCATTAGGATGACCACGTGTCCCGGATTGCCCGGGACAGTCCCCCATTTTGCAGATCTGTCCCGGGCACATTCATTCCAGGACAATACAGTGTCCCCGAATAAAACTGACACAGCCACCCCCTGGGCCAATCTGATACCCCCAAAAAGGCCGCCACATAACTGCTTTACTAACTGACAGTACTTGTCCTGGCTGGGAATGCCTGGAGGAGCACAATCCCGCCCCCTGCTTGTGATTGGAGAAATAATAAATCCCGCCTCTTGTGTCCAATCACTGTGCTGTGATTCGTTAAAGCATAAGCTGATTTTTGGGAAGGGAGGGTGTCCCTGAATGGTAGTTTGGAAATGTGGTCACCCTAACCCCCATGTGATGTATTCATGTCTGGTGTTTTTTGCACATGTGACAGTGCACCCATTTGACATTTTTTGTTTATTGAGGCATCTATCAGCAGTAGCATTCACCTGTGCCAGTCTGCGTGCTCCTACAGTGAGGGTGTGGTTGCATTAATAGCTCTTTGAGGTCAATTCTTTTTAATCTCTCCCAGTGATCTGCTCTTTTGATGACAGAGCTGCTCTGGTTTGCTGTGTGCCATGGCAGTACAGTGCCAGGAAAAGGAGGCACGTGTAGATAATTATAGGGTGTGATCATGTTCATGCAGAACTGTGCATTGATTTTATTCTGTTTCATATATACTCTGCGTGATGTCTATCTGTGCACTATATACAAAGTGGGAAATGGCTACATTAAGGCTGGTTTCACACTGGGGCGGTGGGGGCGTTGGCGGTATAGCAGAGGTATTCGGCCGCTAGCGGTGCGGTTTTAACCCCTACTAGCGGCCGAAAAAGGGTTAATACCACCCGCAAACCGCGGCTACAGCCGCGGTTTGCGGGCGGTATAGCCGCTGAGCCCATTCATTTCAATGGGAAGGAGCGGTGTAGGAGCGGTAAACACACCGCTCCTCAGATACGGCTAGCAGGACTTTTTTTCACGTCCTGTTAGCGCACCGCTCCAGTGTGAAAGCCCTCTGGGCTTTCACATTGGAGAGAAAGGAGCCGCTGTTTAGGCTCGGTTTGCAGGCGCTATTTTTAGCAAAGTAGCGCCTGCAAACCGCCCCAGTGTGAAAGGGGCCTAAAAGGTTTGATCTCATCCATTTGCAGGTTTGTTTTGTTTGTTTTTTGCATTTGAATAAGTCCTCTCCAAAAAATATATATATATATATATATATACAGACCAAGATATGGCAAGACATTGGCTGTGGCACTTTATTGGTTTAAATCAGAACACATAACTTATGGATTATTTCAATAAATAAAAATAAAAGAAAATGTAGCATAACCAGATCTTGGTCAAAGGACTCAAGCCCAAATATTATAAAATTTCCGAGAAACAGTCTCTCCTTGCATCAAGGGTGACAAAAGTGCAAACGATGTTGGTGGGTGCTGCTGACCTGAGGCTGCCACACTGCATGTCCCACAAGGCTGACTGTTTTTTAAACCAGAATTCCAGGTCCAAGGAAGGTTCTGGAACAGCATGTGATGGGATTCCTCCAATACCGGTTACCTGTGCAGGTAAGGTGAAGACTTTTTTTTTTTTCTTTCTATTTAAAGGGGCAATAGCCCCCACACCTGAACTGAAACTTACTATAATTACACCTATTTACAAATGGGAGCTGCAGCTGCAAGCCATGTCGGTGGGCCCACATTGTGCCCCCCCCCCCCCCCAAGCCCATTAACCCTGTACACTTGTATGCATGTAAACCTTGCATGCAAACAATGTTCAGAGTATTTTTATTTTTTTAAGCACAATTTTGCTGACAGCTTTTGCTAGCAATATCCTGCGTACTAGTTGTCATTTCATACAGCCATGTGCATGTACTCCAAAATCTGAAACCTCCGATTTTGGGTGTACAGACTCGGTAATGAACACCTGGTTTGCAATTTGTGTGTTTTTTCTTAATTATTTTTTTATTTTTATTTTTCCTGTAGTCCTTCTGAAAGCTGCAGATTTGAGGTGACAGATGATCTGTCCTGTACTCTCACACACAGACAAGAATGCACGAACGCTTATTTGTAGTAAAAAGGTTCTTGTTGAAACTCATACAGATACACCCGCCATGGCTCCCTCCCTCCTTCCCGCCTCTACAAATCATTCACTTGTTATCAGCAGAGAGAGTTTGTTCTCTGGGAACTCCCCCATGAATAGAGGCAAAGTCTGAGACACAGCTGTGTGTGGGTGTGTTTGGGTGTGTATGTGGAAGTCACTATGGATAAGTGTGAGCCTGGATCAATCATGCTGTGTGAAGGACTAGATTTGCTAATGCTGTGAAATAGGACTGAGGAGTGTAGATTTGTCTGTGTGAACGCATCTATTGTGCATCAGAGATGAGCATTAAATTTGTAAGAAACTTTTATGTGTGCAAGATCCTGCAAGTGCCATCTTAGAAGCAGACAAGCAATGCCACAGACTAGGGTTGCCACCTGTTCGGGATTCACCCGGACAGTTCAGGTTTGGAATCATGCGTCCGGGTTTCAGACTGTCTGAGACACATTATTCAGACTGGACTAAGTCTCCCCCCTTCTCTCTCCTGCCTCTAAGTAAGCATGCTAAGGTAAATCAGGCTTCTAAGAGCACTAATTGCATCAGAGCTCCCTTTTACACCAGAGGCCACAGTGTTCCCCCTTACATCAGAGTCCTCTCCATACACCAGAGTATCCCTTATGTTGGAGTCCCCAGAGTTCTCGCTTACATCAGAGTCTGCAGAGTCCCCCCTTACAGTAAAAGGGGAACTCTGTGGACTCTTGTGATTAACTTCATATGATTAGAAATGTTATTTAATAGCAACATCTATGTATAGTTTATGCATACTATGAATTTTTTTTGCTGTATGACGCTGAAGTGTTCGGGTTTGGCTTGAAGAAAAGGTGGCAACCCTACCACAGACTCCAGGATGATCCTAGCCCATTGTTTATAGCTCCTAATGCTGTGTTTCTTTTTTATAAAGTTATTCTGACCGATTACAAAGTAGTATTTGCTGATGGTGGGAAAGTCACACATATACTACTTGTCAGCTGTATGCTAATATTCATCTGCAATGTAACATTTATAATAAAAAATGTTACTATTACAGTAGTACAGTGTAACCATAAGGAGTTGTACATGAGTGTTAAAAATAATACTTTGCATAGCCTGGATATTAACTAGGCCATTGCATGGTCCAGATTAGGGATGAGCTCGGTGTTCGAGTCGAACATACGTTCGACTCGAACATCGGCTGTTCGATCGTTCGACGAAGATCGAACGATTTGGGCCGTTCGCGCCTAATTCGAGTGACGCGAACGGCCCACAATGCACTACGCCATCGCAGTGTCATCCAGGCGCTGTGATTGGCCAAGCATGCACTGTGACCCCGCATGCTTGGCCAATCACAGCGCCGGCAGCGAGGAGAGCAATGATTGGCCACAGGCAGGATGCCTGTGGCCAATTATTGCTGAGGGTGTTTAGTACACGCCCCACACTATAAAAGGCCGCCAGCACTGTGATAATCCTTGTTTCTAGGGACAGGGAAGGACAGTGAGGGAAATTCTCCTTGTGCTATAGTGTGCTAAAGCATTGATCATCAATCAGCTTTAAAAAAACATTTTTTCTAGGGACAGAAAACTATAGGTAGGAAGAGTGTCAGTTTCTTTCACTGTGATAATCCTTGTTTCTAGGGACAGGGAAGGACAGTGAGGGAAATTCTCCTTGTGCTATAGTGTGCTAAAGCATTGATCATCAATCAGCTTTAAAAAAACATTTTTCTTTTTCGTACATCACGGGACACAGAGCGACTTAGTCATTACTAATGGGTTATATAGATTACCTTCAGGTGTTGGCACTGGCCAATTCCAAACCGGAAGTACCCTCCCCTATATAAGCCCCTCCCACCCGGGAGCACCTCAGTTTTTTGCCAGTGTCTAAGGTGTTGGCCAAAGAGTAACATGTGTTTCACTGGGCTTGCGTACAGGTTCTTTTGGGCCTTAGTAAGCTGTTCCGGATCCCACCAAAAAAGCTTCATAGCTAAACGGTCGGTACCCGGGCCTTGCAGCAGAAGAGCAAGGTTTTGCCTGTAATGCTTCTCTTAGGAGGGCTGGACCCTGGGATCCAGAGCTCTGGTCATACCCACGACCAAGATGTTGTCTGTGCAGGGTGCTATACAGGTCCAGGGGAGTGGAATCCTTGGGAACCCGGTCCCTGAAGGTTTAATTACAATGCCTGCCGTGATAGGTGAAGTTTGGACTTCTGTGGACCAAACAAAGTCCTGCGGCGGGGATCAGGTAAGTGGGGGCCCCCAGGAACTTGGTTCTATTGGGGGACCCCCAAGCCTAATTTGTCTTTCTGTCTGTTACCTAACGGTATTCCCGCTAAATATCTGTGTTTGCCTATAACTACTGAAAATGTAAAATTTTAATAGTAGTCAAGAAAAAAAAAAAAAAAAACAGGGACCGCGGTACCTGTGTTAAACCACTAGAGGCCGCTGTAGTCCATTTTTCTTGTCATGTGGATCTTTGGTTTTCTCAAGTCAAAAGATCCAGGCAGCTGGTAAGTTTCTCTGTGGGAATCCACTTCCTCTGCCCTGTTGCTGCGCTCATCCACCGCACAGGCCCTCCGGCAAAAAGGGCCCTGGCTCCTAGTCCCCTGTTTGATTTCGAAAAGGGCGCCAATGGCGCACGGGCGCGGGCGCGTGCACGCGCCTCCTATGAAAAAAAGGGGCGGGGCGGGTGGATGACGCTCGATGCGCGCCGCGGCGCTTCTGCGCATGTGCGGGCGTCCCAGCATGGTTAAAAGACACAGTACAAGTGTCAGCTGCATGCAAACAGAGCTAGCAACAAACAGTGGCACACAGAGGCGGTTGATGCAGGCATCCCCATAGAAAGGCACTTTAGTGGACACCAGCTGGTATATAGCAGCACCTGTGTTAGACTATTACCAGCAAAATTGGTGTATGACGACGGGAATACCTCAGCTTTGTGCTTAAAGGATATGTCGTCCAGACGCTCCGGAAATAGATCTTCCAGGAAGCCAAAGGGGTCTCCATCGGGCTCTGAGGATATTGGGCATGCTTGTACTGCACCAATCTCCCCTGAGAATTCAGAGGTCAGTAGCCGTAGAAACCCCGCAGGAATGCCTGGTGCTGCGGCTGTCCCCAGTCCACCTGCTCCTGTATATATAACAGAGGAGGTTTTATCCTCAACTCTGGGAGGATTGGAAGAGAGATTAACAGCATTGATCGCTGCTTCCCTGTCTCAGGAAAAGCGCGTCCGATCTCCGTCTCCTCCTTCAGAGTGCCTGTTAGTGGAGGAACAGCCCCACACAGAGATCGACCTACCTGAAGGGGATCAGGATGAGGTTGATTCAGTTATGGAGGAATCAACAGTGGAAGAACCTTTCTCAGCTTCTCAGGCTGAAAGATTATGGGTTCAGTCTCTGACTAATATGGTCCGATCAGCATTTAAAATGCCTCTGGCGGAACCACCATCCACTACGGTTTCCTCGCTGGGGTCGCTAAAAGCTCCCCAGGCTGTCTGTTCCTTCCCAATCCACCCTTTATTAGAAGGGCTTATTTACCAGGATTGGGAGCATCCTGATAAAATATTTGCTCCCCCCAAGAGATTTCCGGTGATCTATCCCATGGAGGATAAGTTCATAAGAAAATGGAGGGTCCCTACAGTGGACGCAGCCATCTCTTCTGTTAACAAATCACTGACATGTCCAGTAGATAATGTTCCAATGTTCAAAGACCCAATAGATAAAAAATTGGAGTCTTTACTAAAATCTGCTTTCTCTACAGCAAGTATGGTGACACAACCTGCGGTAGCAGCGATTGGAGTCTGCCAAGCAGTGAAAGATCAGTTGAAACAAGTCTTAAGGGACTTACCAGATCAGCAGGCTCTTGCCCTAGCTGACCTGCCTAGAGCCTTGTGTTTTGCGGTGGACGCCATAAAGGATACAATCCAACAGGCCTCCCGCTTTACGCTGTCTATAGTACATATGCGTAGGCTTCTGTGGCTCAAAAACTGGTCTGCTGAAGCTCCCTGTAAAAAACTGCTGGTTAGCTTCCCATTTCATGGAGAACGCTTATTTGGAGAAGATCTGGACAAATATATCCAGAAAATTTCTGCCGGTAAAAGTTCACTCTTACCGGTTAAGAACAAGGGTAGAAGTCCTTCTTTTAAGAGGCCTACTTCTCCAGTCCCGGGCACATCGGCTGTGAAGCAGTTCCGACGGCCTCCGCGGTCAAATTCAGGGGGCAGAAATCAGGGACAATCACAGGGTAACAAGAAGCCCTGGATCAAGAGAGGTACAAAACCTCCCCCCAAGGCATGAAGCGTTGCCCCCACTCAATCGGGTGGGGGGAAGACTTCAGTTGTTCACAGAGACCTGGCGGGCCACCATCAGAGACAGATGGGTGCTCTCCGCAGTAAGTCTGGGATACAAGCTGGAGTTAAAAGGCACTCCTCCTGCCCAATTTATGAGGTCAAACGTGCCAAGAGATCCCCAAAAGAGAGGATCCCTCCTTCTGGCACTAGAACAACTATTGCTCCAAGGTGTAATCATGAAGGTTCCCCTGGAAGAAAGCGGATTCGGGTTTTACTCGAACCTTTTCACAGTCCCCAAACCAAATGGGGACGTGAGGCCCATATTAAATCTAAAAGGGCTAAACAAGTTCCTAAATATCAGGACTTTTCGGATGGAGTCGATCCGATCGGTGGCCACCGCCCTACAAGGGCAGGAATGGCTAGCCTCGATCGACATAAAGGATGCTTATCTGCATATTCCCATCTTTCCGGCCCACCAGAAATTTCTACGCTTTGCAGTAGAAGGGCGCCATTTTCAGTTCAGAGCCTTACCTTTCGGTCTGGCCACAGCACCACGAGTGTTCACAAAAATTCTGGCCCCATTATTGGCCAATCTAAGAACACAGGGTGTAACGATAATGGCATATCTAGACGACCTGCTACTAAT
The DNA here is from genome assembly GCA_029206835.1 of Rana muscosa. Taxonomy (NCBI): domain Eukaryota; kingdom Metazoa; phylum Chordata; class Amphibia; order Anura; family Ranidae; genus Rana; species Rana muscosa. Next base: position 118,585,140 of record CM055119.1, on the reverse strand, counting down.
AGACCACTCAGTGGAAAAGCTGGAAGTAGCTATTCACAAGACAATCGAGTATCTGGAATATCACGGTTGGATTATCAACCGGGACAAGTCAGCTCTAAGACCAGTCAAAAGTCTGGAATACTTAGGGCTAAGGCTGGATTCAAATCAGAGAAAGATTTTCTTACTTCCAGAGAAGGTGTCGTCTTTAAAAGATTTGACCCACTTAGTGGGTACAAAAAGAAAACCATCCATACGCCTCTGCATGAGGCTGCTGGGAAAGATGGTGGCTTCATTCGAAGCGGTACCCTACGGTCAATTCCATTCAAGGAATTTGCAAAGGGCCATACTGTCAGCCTGGAACAAAAAAGTTCAGGCTTTAGACTTACCAATGTCCCTGTCCCCTTCCGTTCGCAAGAGCCTCCATTGGTGGTTGGTGCCCCAGAATCTGGAAAGAGGGAAACCCTTCAGTCCGGTTTCTTGGAAGGTGGTCACTACAGATGCCAGCCTCATAGGCTGGGGGGCAGTACTGGAGCAATGGTCTCTCCAGGGCAAGTGGTCAGAAGCAGAAAAGGCCCTGCCCATCAATCTCTTAGAGATACGAGCAGCCCGGTATGCCCTAGTAGCATGGACATCCAAACTCCAAGGGTCCCCTGTCAGAATTCAATCAGACAATGCCACGGCAGTGGCATATATCAATCACCAGGGTGGCACCAAGAGTCGTGCAGCCCAGAGGGAAGCAAATTGCATCCTGGAGTGGGCAGAAAAATATGTCCCAGCCATATCCGCGGTTTTCATCCCAGGAGTGGAAAATTGGAGAGCGGACTTTCTAAGTCGCCAACAATTATGCCCGGGGGAATGGTCTCTTCACCCCGAGGTTTTCCAGGCAATATGCCAACGGTGGGGAACACCGGATGTAGATCTGCTAGCATCCAGATTCAACGCAAAAGTGGACAGATTTGTGTCTCGCACAAGGGATCCCCTAGCTTGCGGCTCGGATGCCCTAGTGTTCCCTTGGGATCAGTTCAAGCTGATATATGCATTCCCACCGCCACAATTGTTACCGCGATTACTCCGCAGAATCAGGGTAGAAAAGAAACCAGTGATTCTGGTGGCTCCAGCGTGGCCCCGAAGGGCATGGTACGCGGAGATTGTAAAAATGTCAGTGAGGAGTCCTTGGACCCTCTCACATCGTCCGGACCTGCTGTCGCAGGGACCGATATACCACCCTTCCTTACCAGCCCTAGGTTTGACGGCCTGGCTATTGAAGCCCACATTCTGAAAAAGAGAGGGCTCTCTAATTCTGTGGTATCTACCATGATCAATGCCAGGAAACCGGTATCCAGGCAGATCTATTATAGGATCTGGAAAGCGTACATTACGTGGTGTGAGGCCAGGAAATGGCATCCACGTAAGTACGTGATAGGGAGGATTTTGGACTTCCTACAGTGGGCTGTAGATAGGAAGCTTGCCTTGAGTACTATCAAGGGTCAGATTTCGGCCTTGTCAATATTTTTTCAAAGGCCCTTGGCTTCGCATTCACTAGTCAAAGCCTTTATACAAGCAGTGATGCGTATTAGCCCTCCGGTTAGTATTCCCATATGTCCTTGGGACTTAAACCTGGTTCTGTCGGTTCTACAGAAACAACCGTTTGAACCATTACAACACATTTCCTTGGTTCTTCTCACCAGGAAATTGATTTTCTTAGTAGCCGTTTGTTCGGCTAAAAGAGTATCGGAATTAGCCGCCTTGTCCTGTAAGGAGCCATATCTGGTTGTCCATAAGGACAGAGTAGTATTACGTCCTCATCCAGCCTTTCTTCCTAAGGTGGTATCGAGGTTTCATTTGAACCAAGATGTGGTTCTTCCTTCTTTTTTCCCCAAACCTAGCTCGGTAGAGGAAAAGTTATTACATTCTTTGGATGTAGTAAGAGCAGTTAAAGCTTATCTAAAAGCCACTGCTCAGATTCGCAGAACGGATTCTTTATTTGTTCTGCCGGAAGGCCCCAGAAAGGGTCAGGCAGCATCAAAATCTACTTTAGCCAAGTGGATTCGACAGGTCATAATACAAGCCTATGGCTTGAGAAAGAGACCGCCTCCGTTCAAAGTTAGGGCGCACTCCACAAGAGCAGTTGGAACTTCATGGGCAGTGCATCACCAGGCCTCCCTGGCTCAAGTATGTAAGGCCGCAACATGGTCTTCGGTACACACGTTTACTAGGTTCTACCAGGTAGACGTTAGAAGTCAGGAGGATGTCGCCTTTGGGCGCAGTGTGTTGCAGGCCGCAAAAGATCCTCATGCCTGATGGCGCCCAGCTTATGTATCCCTCCCCTCATTTGGCATTGCTTTGGGACGTCCCATTAGTAATGACTAAGTCGCTCTGTGTCCCGTGATGTACGAAAAAGAAAAAGGGATTTTTATAACAGCTTACCTGTAAAATCCTTTTCTTGGAGTACATCACGGGACACAGAGCTCCCACCCCTCTTTTTGGGACACTTATTGCTTGGCTACAAAACTGAGGTGCTCCCGGGTGGGAGGGGCTTATATAGGGGAGGGTACTTCCGGTTTGGAATTGGCCAGTGCCAACACCTGAAGGTAATCTATATAACCCATTAGTAATGACTAAGTCGCTCTGTGTCCCGTGATGTACTCCAAGAAAAGGATTTTACAGGTAAGCTGTTATAAAAATCCCTTTTTTCTAGGGACAGAAAACTATAGGTAGGAAGAGTGTCAGTTTCTTTCACTGTGATAATCCTTGTTTCTAGGGACAGGGAAGGACAGTGAGGGAAATTCTACTTGTGCTATAGTGTGCTAAAGCATTGATCATCAATCAGCTTTAAAAAAACATTTTTTCTAGGGACAGAAAACTATAGGTAGGAAGAGTGTCAGTTTCTTTCACTGTGATAATCCTTGTTTCTAGGGACAGGGAAGGACAGTGAGGGAAATTCTACTTGTGCTATAGTGTGCTAAAGCATTCCTCATCAACCATCTTTGAAATCCTTGTTTTTTGGACAGTCAGGGAAATTGTCGTTGTGCTATTCTGTGCAAAAGCAATCATCCTCAACCATATTTAGAAATCCTTAAGTAAAGGGACAGAGAAGGACACCTGAAGGTAGCCCTTATTGCTTTTTTCCCATCTCCCTGCAGGCCATCCATTAGAATGTCTGGAAGGCAAACAAGGAGAGGCAGACAGTCAGGAGGCAATAAAAGAGGGCAAGCAGGCTCTGTGTCTGGGGGCAACAGTGCTGGTCGTGGACGCGGTGCATTGTCATCAGCACATGGCCATGGGACACGCTTGTCCTTCTTTTCGGCAGCTGGACATGTTGAGCCACATCATGCCGAAGACTTGGTAGAGTGGATGACCAAGCCCTCCTCCTCCTCCTCATCCTCTCTCACCCAGGCTCAGGGTACTGGCAAAGCAGCTGCCAAAGCGTCCTCTTCCCTGGTATCAATGTCAGACTCATCATCAGTCACTCCTTCCCTAGACCCACCATGTCCTCCTCCTGAGGAGTCCCCCGAACTGTTTGAGCACAGTGTTGGGTACATGCTCCAGGAGGATGCCCAGCGTTTCGAAGGGTCTGATGATGAAACCCAGCTACAGGAAGGCAGTAGCGTGAGAGCAGACAGAGGGGATGCTCAAGAAGGACACCAATCTGGCAGTCATGTTCCAGCAGCTGCAGCATACTGCCAGATTGGCTCCAGTGATGAGGAGGGAGGGGATGATGAGGTCACTGACTCCACGTGGGTGCCTAATAGGAGAGAGGAGGAGGATGAGGAGGAGGCACATCTCCAACGAGGCAGGATGCCCTTTGGTGGCCAGCGTAAGGGCAGTACACCGACGGAATCACACCGCAGAGCTCCGCCTGTGCAGGGCGCTGCCTCTGCCCGTCATTCAAAAAGTTCTTTGGTGTGGGCCTTTTTTGAGGCTAGTGCATCAGATCGCACAGCTGCTGTTTGCAACATATGTCTCAAGCGTATATCGCGTGGCCAAAACATCAGCCGCTTGGGTACCACATGCCTGACCAGACATATGTTGACCTGCCATGCAGCTCGTTGGCAAGCCTACCTCAAAGACCCACACCAAAGAACAAAGCGGACCTCTCCTTGCACCGCATCAGCTGGGATCTCCAACCCCACTATAACTTCAGTCCTCTCTGAAACATGCACTGAGAGGAATGAAGGTGTAGAATTAGGTGTGTCACAGCCAAGTACTTGCGGCCACTCTGCTAGCAGTACACCGACGTCCGATTCTAGCAGGCAAATTTCCCTGCCCCAGCTGCTGGACCGTCGAAAGAAGTTCACTCCCAGCCATCCACATGCCCAGCGGTTGAATGCTAGCTTGGCTAAATTGCTAGCGCTTCAACTGCTGCCTTTTCAGTTGGTAGACTCGGCCCCCTTCCGTGAGTTTGTGCAATGTGCGGTTCCTCAGTGGCAGGTTCCCAAACGCCACTTTTTCTCACGGAAGGCTATTCCGGCTCTCTACCGGCATGTGGAAGGCAATGTCTTGGCCTCGCTGGACAGGGCGGTCAGCGGTAAGGTGCATATTACCGCTGACTCATGGTCCAGCAGGCATGGACAGGGACGTTACCTTTCTTTCACGGCCCATTGGGTCACTCTTTTGGCAGCTGGGAAGGATGCAGGACAAGGTGCAGTAGTGTTGGAGGTTGTTCCACCGCCACGCCTCCAAAATGCTACTACTGGTTGTGACACACCTCTCTCCTCCACCCCCTCCTCTTCTTCTTCCTCCATAGCCTCTTCCTGTGGTTTGTCCTCTGAACCAGCAGTGCTCCGTAGCCGTTAAAGGGGCTACGCAAGTATGCAGGCAAAAAGATGCCATGCCGTGCTTGCGCTGGTGTGTTTGGGGGACAGAAGCCACACTGGGGCAGAGGTCCTGTCTGCTCTGCAGAGCCAGGCCGAGAGGTGGTTGACGCCACGCCAGCTTAAGCCAGGAATGGTGGTTTGCGACAATGGCACCAACCTCCTCTCCGCCCTCCGACAGGGACAACTGACCCATGTGCCCTGTGTGGCTCACGTCCTTAACCTGGTGGTGCAGCGGTTCTTGGGCAGGTACCCGGGCTTACAGGATGTCCTGAGGCAGGCCAGGAAAGTCTGTGTGCATTTCCGCAGATCTTATAATGCCAGTGCTCGCCTGGCTGAGCTGCAAAAGGAGTTGAACCTGCCCAAGAACCGCCTTATATGTGACATGCCCACCAGGTGGAACTCAACGTTGGCCATGCTGCAGCGGCTGCACACGCAGCAGAGGGCCATCAATGAGTACCTGTGCGACTACGGCACCAGGACAGGGTCAGGGGAGCTTGGTTTTTTTTCTCCACGCCAGTGGGGCATGATCAGGGATGCATGCACTGTCCTGGCACCATTTGAGGAGGCCACGAGGATGGTGAGCAGTGACAGTGCATGCATCAGTGACACTGTACCTCTTGTCCACCTGTTGGAGCACACGCTGCGTGGAATAATGGACAGGGCACTTGAGGCAGAACAGAGGCAGGAAGAGGAGGACTTCCTTGCCTCTCAAGGCCCCCTTTACCCAGACAGTGTTCCTTCTGTCCCACCCATCGCACAGGAAGAGGAGGAGGAAGAGGAGGAGGAGGAGGAGGAGGATTGTGTCAGCATGGAGGTGGCACTCAGCATCATCAGCAGCAGTCTTTTAGGGATGATTTACAGTCCCAAGAAACCAGTGGACTTGTACGTGGCTGGGAGGAGGTTGCTGCGGATCATGTCGTCCTTAGTGACCCAGAGGACTCCGGAGCGAATGCCTCAGCAAACCTACGCTGCATGGCCTCCCTGATCCTGCAAAGTCTGCGGAAGGATCCTCGTATTCTTCGGATCAAGGAGAGGGACCATTACTGGCTGGCCACTCTCCTTGATCCACGGTACAAGGGTAAGGTTGCGGACCTTATGTTACCGTCGCAGAGGGAGCAGAGGATGAGACCACTCCGGGAGGCCTTGCAGAAAGGTCTGTGCAACGCGTTCCCAGAGACTGGGAGGTTACAAACTCCTGGTCCTGGACAACAAGTTGCTGAGGCTTCGGCCAGTCAAAGAAGGAGCGGTGGGGAAGGTGGCCGTCTGACCGATGCGTTCAGACAATTCTTTAGTCCGCAGCCCCAAAGTATGATCGGTTCCAGCAACCATCGCCAGCGTCTGATAAACATGGTGCAGGAATATCTAGGGGCAAGGTCAGACTTGGACACCTTCCCCACCGAAAATCCTCTGGCTTACTGGGTCTTGAGGATGGATCACTGGCCAGAGCTTGCACAGTATGCAATTGAGCTACTGGCCTGTCCTGCATCCAGCGTTCTTTCGGAACGCACATTCAGTGCTGCTGGAGGATTTGTCACGGATCACAGGGTGCGCCTGTCCACCGACTCGGTTGATCGACTGACTTTCATCAAGATGAACCAGTCTTGGATCACCACCAGCTACCACACACCTGATGCTGATATAACAGACTAATTGATTTTAACATGTCACATCACTTCAAGACTGATGCTGATGCTGAGTGCCTGTGCTGTTATGTTGACTGGCTATCCTCCTCCTCCGAGTCCTCAATGATACGATTGATGATGATAGCTTGGAAGATCATTTTTGTTTATGGGTGCCGCCACCAGTGGCTAAGGCCCAATTTTTCAGCCCCTGTTTAACAGGGGCGTGTCATTACAATTTTTGAAGCAATACTTTGCAACAGGGCTCATTGCTGTGCTCCAAGTACAGTATCTGTGAGGGGTTGTAGTGTTGTGCCACCAGTGCCTAAGGCCCAATTTTTCAGCCCCTGTTCAAAAGGGGCATGTAATTACAATTCTTGATCTAATAATTCACAGCAGGGCCCATTGCTGCACCCACCAAGAGTAACTGTCAGGGCTTACAGTGTTGTTGCACCAGAACCACCATCAAAGGCCCAATTTTTACTACCACTGTTCAACAATTATATGTAATTAAAATTCCTGATATAATGGTTGACAGCAGGGCGTTCCAGCACCAACCAAGAGTAACTGTGAGTGCTTACAGTGTTGTGCCAACACCAACAACTAAGGGGCCTATTTCTGCAGAGTATATACGGCAGGTCCCTACTTTCAAACATCCAACTTACAAACGACTCCTACTTGCAAACGCAAGAAGACAACAGGAAGTGAGAGGAAATCTACCCCTTGGAAGGAAAATTCTCTCCTGTAAGAATTAATATGGGAGAAAGGTGTCTCCTCTGTACTGATGCTTTATCACCAATCCTTGTTTCAAGAAAAACACCACATTTCAAAAACAGTTGTCATTGGGACGGAAAGTGAGGTGAAATGTTCTGAACAGGGGCACAGACAGCAAAACAAATGTTACAGGGGTGATAACCCTTACCTATGTTTTCCAAAAAGTTTAAAAATAGATTTTTGGGCTGGAGCTACACTTAAACAATGTACCTGTTCAAAATTACAAACAGATTCTACATAAGAACAAACCTACAGTCCCTGTCTTGTATGCACCGCCTGTATACGGCTGTTCACAGTATATAGGGCCTTTTTTATTTTATGTGCGGGGTTCCCCTTAATATCCATACAAGACCCAAAGGGGCTGGTAATGGGCTGGGGTGGGGGGGGGGGGGGGTTCATGGGGTAGCTATGCCATTTTTCTTAAAGATTTTCATCCATATTACCGGGACCAGACATTACATTAAAGCCGCAAGCAGTTTTAAATGGCTTTTTTTTCCTTTTAGAAGTGTCATTTTGTGCAGGGACAGTTCTAAACACGGGAAACACGTGGCACTTCACAGGCATACTTTAGACACCCCCCAGGTACGATATTTAAAGGAATATTTGACTTTTTTTTTTTCACTTTATGCATCATTAAAATGACTGCTCCCGTTTTTAAAACTTTTTTGCATTGATACATGTCCCCTGGTGCAGAACCCGGGTTCCCAAACCCTTTTTAGGACAATAACATGCATAATAGTTGTTATAATTAGCACTTTAGAATTCGAACGTTCGCATCCATTGTATTTAATAGGGTTCTAATGTTCGTACGAACTTTCGGTCCGTTCGCGGGTTCTGGTGCGAACCGAACCCGGGGGTGTTCGGCTCATCACTAGTCCAGATATGGATTAGGCGGTTGTAAGGCCCAGGTATGATCTAGGTCAGGGATCTCTAAACTTTGTAAACAAAGGGCCAATTTACTATCCTTCAAATGGAACTTCCGCTTTAACGACTCCTGACATGTCACATTTCCACATTTTGGCATGTCATCACATATTATTATTATTTTTTTTTTTTTTTGGGGGGGACCTAGTTTTGACAGGTACCCAGCTTCTGCGCCGAGCAGAAGTTCTCTTCCCCCCCCTCCCTGCAATCTTCTGGGACACGTCACGCCAGAAGATTGCCTGGCCATTCAGAACGTGCAGTGCGACTTGTGCATGTACAGTGCGCACACAGCTGTGAATCTGCAAGCTGTCACAGCCGGGTGCCCACACTTGCAATTCCGCAGAGGGAAGAAGGAGAATATAGAGGCTTCGGGCAGCCGCATCGCTGGACCGTGGGACAGGTGAGTGTCTGTTTGTTAAAAGTCAGCAGCTACACTTCTTTTTTTTTTTTTTTTTTATCTGCTGACTTTTAATAAACACAGAAATGGGTGGAACTCCGCTTTGAATGGGCTGAACTGTTACCAGTTGAATTAGAAAATGTCCTGATGCTGGTAACAATGCCCATTGATGCCATCAATGGGAGGAATAGTGCCCCATCATTGGTGTCTATGGGAGGAATAGTGCCCCATCGTTGGTGTCTATGGGAGGAATAGTGCCCCATCGTTGGTGTCAGTGGGTGGAATAGTGTCTATGGGAGGAATAGTGCCCCATTGTTGGTGTCAGTGGGTGGAATAGTGTCCCTCTGTTAGTGCGAGGAATAGTGCTTCAAGGGTCAAATAAAGGCAAGCAAAAGGGCCACATCTGACCGCCCCCGTACGGACTAGGCAATTGCGCGGCTGCCCGCGTATGGACTTGGGGTTGCCACCTGTCCAGGATTCACCCAGACATTCTGGGTTTTAAATCATGCGGACTGAAACCTGGACACATTATTCAGACTGGGCTGTGGCTCCCCAAGTAACCAAGATAGTCGCACACAAATCCGTTGCCATCCGGGAGCTGCCGGCAGCTGTCTGGGGCCAGGTTCGGCATCACTGCAGGGGGTAGAGCAATGATAACAGCAATTTGGCCACACCCACTGTTCGCTGTGGTACGATATGCGCACCACATTACTACTGTCCTTGGGGCACCCAAAGATGTCCCAGGCCGCTAAAGTGTTTCAGGTTTGGCTTGAAGAAAAGGTGGCAACCCTATACGGACTAGGCAGTTGCGCGGCCGCCCGCGTATTGACTGGACTACACATTCCCTAAAGCTTTCATTGTAAAAACTGTATTCAGCTGAGCAACACTCACACAATTGCTGCACTATAAAATGTTCCATTATTTGGCAGTAACCCTAATGCCATCCTGTACTTGAATGCAGCTCCCTCAGGTGACGCCCTGTCTTACCGTATGCTAGGTAACAAACATGGCATATGTGTGCACAGCTTAAAGGAAACCATCACCCTGATAAAAATTGCTAATATGAGAGCATTGGCCAATAGCTGAGAGCATAAACTGTCAGCAGATATACTGTATATCTTTCAGAATCTGGCCCTGGTTATGTGTTTGTTTAAGGGTGCCATTATTCAACTAGTACAAGTTGAAGTAAAGTAAAACTTTGAGAGATCTTAAGACCAAGCAGATGTATATTTATTTTATCTATATCTGTTAGTACAATGATATATATGTAGCGGGGTCCCCAAATTTAACCCCGCTATACCTAAATTTAGGGGAAGGTTTGAGCTGTAGTTGGGCTCGGACCACCTTAATTGTTAGGGCATTCTATTTTACACCGCAGGTAGTATACTGGTGTGTAGTTCCCTGTGGCCTGTAGGTGGCACTGCCATAATGGGCCAGGGTTGAACCGCTGGTATAGTGCTGTGCCTTGGATGTCCTCTCTCGGCGGGTGTCTGGTGGGCGTGGTCGGCTTGCTGTGCACGCCGAGAGAGGATATAAAAGGGGCAGACGCTGCTTGCGAGGGGTCTTCGGAGGAGTCAGAGTCCAAGAGCGTGGTACCTGGCTCTCCTGGCCAGGGGCCCACGTATGCATCAGTCCCAGGCACCTTTAGCCCTGGGGCTGTGGCAACAGCCTTGGGCCCAGCACCTTTAGCTGGGACCCGTGTCCTGAAAGGAGAAATCCTAGGGTGCCTCTGGCATGGGGACCCGTTCTGAGATGAGGAGGCCGGGGGAGGACCCTTCTGAAGGACCGGTGAAAAGTTCAGAGAAAGAGGGGCCTGGTAACTCTCTGGAGGGATTAGATCCATCCAACACCAGAGGATTGGGATTAACCGTTCTGTGGCAGAGAATCTCCTAGTCGCATCTAAAAAGGGAAAATTTAAAGAAACGTCCGAGCATCACTTTGGCTGCTAGGATCCGCTTTCATAGGGAACTATCCGGGTGAGGAAGTCTACTTGAGGAATGAGTAGTGAACTCATAATTTGTCTTGTACTTGGACTTCTATCCAAACTCTTGCTGTCCTGTCTTCTATCCACCCTTTTCTATCCATTGACTTTGCATAAGAAATAAACTCTACGTTGGAGTTTACTACTGGTGTGCACCTTGGAGTTACTTGGGGATATAAAGACTTGTCCTTACATTCTAAGAGACGGAAACCAACTAAAGGGAGAACCTTGCTGCAGGACCCTAGTTTGTGACACCGCTCAACCTCTTCACACAAGAGGGTACGGGCAGGCCAGGTAGCATGGTGTGTCTCTCCTGCAAGTGAGCCAAAGGTAGGTAGAAGACGAAACCGTGTGATTAAAAGAAAATATATATATATATATATAAATTTTATATTATATACAGCTAGCATAAGCACCTGACTCTGACATTCTCAGTATAGCACTGGGTGTACAAGGAGGGAAGAACATAGAATCCAGATTTTGGGGTTGAAAGGGCCCTCCTTCCTCAGTGCTTAGTAGGAATGAACAATTGTAGACTGAGGGATCCTCAGGGGTAATCGGTATGACCTCAACCAGGTGCCTGTTAATCCAGTTTAGGTTAACCGTCATCAGAAACAATCAATCATACTAATTACCCCCCAGGATCCTCCACTGACCTTGAGCCACCACTCCTGGAAGAGATGGCCAAGGAAAGTCTTCCCTGCCATACTTCTTAAGACCTGACTGGAAAAACCTGCTTTAAGAGATCCAGTGCCCTCTCCCTCTCCCCTTCTTTTTTTTTTCCTTCTCAAATCCTCAGTATAGCAGACTGCGAGTGGGGTGGCGGGGTCAATTTTAGGAACCAATAAGACTTTTCTGTATGTGTGGTCAGGCAGCATGTAGACAGTAGGAAAAGCAGAGTGAGCAGAGCTGAGCTGATAACTTATCAGTTTGTTGCTGCTACTTTTTAAATATCTGATCAGAAGGCTGAGGGCAGGGAGGTGATATCAATGTATTCATTATCCCTGTCAAAGGAAGTGTTGTCCCTCTCCTAGCTCTGCTGTCTGGCAGAAGTGTATGAATCACAACAATGTCTGGACAGAATTACAAATCCTTTGGCAAATAAGAGTCACATGTATTTCAGAGGTGGGAAAAACAATGATTTAAAACTGGCAAGTGCTGAAAAGCAGAGGTATGTCCAGGGATAACATTTCTAGATCTGCACCCGTGTCTGCTAATGAGCGGAAGTTGGTAAGCCTGCTGACTTTGCCAACCTCCAATCTTAACCTTCTTAATGTGCTCTTCATCATTCCTGACACAAGTAGCAACCTCCCTAACCACATTCCAGACTAGATAATCTGGAGCCTAAATAAATAAGGGAAGACAGTTATTTGCCACTTAGCCCAAACTCGGATGAAACTTTTTTCTAGAGAAGTGCTCTTGTCATATCCCAGTTTAGTTTTCATCATTTCTGCCAAAAAAAACAAAAAACTGTACTGTGCTTGATGATAAGTTTGCTCCTCCGCCTCTGTGCCATGGGGTGATGGTGCCAGTAAAAGAAGCCAGGTGTGAAATAATTGTGCAGAGGAAGATTATGTTCCTCTATAATTTCAGTTTCCTGTTCATATACTGTTATACTGAACCTTTCGGCACTTAAAAACTTGAATTACGCTTTCTTCTTTCTGCGGCAAAGATGATTTTTTTTTTTTATTATTCAATTGAGGTAGAAAACCCATTGTCTCCCAGGTGGCTAATCAGATCTATAGGCTACAGCTTAGAAACCCCATCAAATTATAACATTTCTTAATCCAAAACCATACCTGTACAGAAGATGGAACTTACCGTTTTTATGCCAACCACACTGCTCAACGCTGCTCTGTTGAAAACGACCGGTCCCCCGAATTTAGCTGGGGAAAGTCAGTAAGAACTTCTGTGTTCCCCTGAAGTTCTTACTGATTCTGTCTCTCATGCCACTACTGTATCACACATCACCACAGAAAATTCCCTGTTCTAAAAGTTTCTCTTTAGGCCCCATGCATAATGGGCATTTTAGCTTCGGTTCGCAGTGCTCTGGCATTTAGTTGCGGGCAGAGGGTTCAGGTATCGCATTTAGCCCCCCTGCTGGCAGCCTGTCCAACACTATGAGAATCTGACAGCTGCTGTGGCTGGATGGGACCGGACAGCGCACCTAGTGGTACAATGTTGAGGGCGGTATGCGCCCAGGAAAGAATACCCATAAAGCAGACTTCTTGTGTTGCAAACATTCGTCTCTAGGGTGCATACTTCCCTAAATCTTTGTATCGCTAGGTGCATTTGTGTTTTGCACATTGTGAAACATCCAAGCCCCATGCACACTGCCCATTCAGCTCCAGTGCATGGGGCTCCAGTGTTTAGCTGCTGGAGGAGGGCACATGTGTCCCATCCAACAGCACTGCTGGTAGTTGCAGTTGCCCCATTGCTTAATAAATTGGGTAAAGCTACACTTTGCAAAGAATACCCAATCGCAAACAGAACCACGCATCTGGACTCTGGAGCACTTATCTCATCTATGGTGGGCAGCACTTCTCCCAGGCTTTACCGGCGGCTTCCCTTGCTCGGCGGCTGCGGACTGCTTCCCCTTCCCCTGCTCTCCACGGGCATCGCAGCGGCTTCCGTTTCTTCCCCCCTCCTCGTCGGCCAATTGGGACTCTCCTCTTTTTGGCCAATCGGAAAAAACGGGTTTGGACAGATTGAGGATCAGCGTTTCAATAGCGACTATTAATTCGCTGTTGTAACACCTGGGTGGGCTCATGGCGCAATGCTCTGTGCCACGAGCCCACCCTATTTTGAAGCTTGTGTCTCTAATCGGGTGCTTAAAAAAAAAAACGCCCCCGCCGCTGTAATTCATCCTGAAAGGGGCCGGACGCATGAATAGGGGGTGGCTGTGGATAGATTCATTCATAACATGAGCTCTATCTATTCACATAGGGGGTGGCGTGGATAGAGGGGGCGGCGCCCAGGCGCACCTAATGGATGGGCCGCAAACTGGTAATGGGGACCTCTGTATTAGGTGGGTGGTCATAATGTTATGGCTCATCAGTGTAAATGCGTACAGTAACGTGTCAAAACCCGCTACTACTAATGAAGAGAAATAGAGCCTCTTGGACAATAAAAAAAAAAAAAGCCTTTTACTAAAAAAAGTCTTTGGATGAAACCCAAACCGCAAACCCAAACCGCAAATCCTCGCGGCCACCTCTATAAGGGAATGATTTCTTCCCACGCAAGGAAATAAATCTGTCAAATCCATGTTTATAAATGAACTGACAGATGGAAACAGAAGAGTGCTGAAAGATGGAAACCTTTTCAGATAGAATTGTCCCTTACTATTTACTAAACTTCTAATCCACTATACACGTTACTGCATGCACAGAAGTGTGAAAGGGTGAGGTTCAGACATTCCACACCGGACAAGACAGACTGAAGCAAAAATAGTACAGTATGTGACTTTCAGAATAGTATCTCTTATATTTTTGCACAAACACCTCTACAGTATATGTGCTGTTTTTTTGGTGCTGTGAGACTGAAGTTGATCTCTAATTTGACATTTCCTAGACCACACGGGCTATTTTCCGTCTGTTAGTTTTCCTGTATGGCAGAGCAGATATTTGTGTATGTAAATGATGATTTTTTTTTTTTGCATAACATTATTTAATATTCCCCCGACTATAGTTGTCCGCAAGAGTGATTTTATTTCACTGTGTAATGAAAGATAGTGAAACTCCGTGTAGTACACCTTGTGCAAAGGTCTGAGTACTACAGGCGGTCCCCTAATGCTTAATACGCAGGTTCCACATTTTGGGTGGAAGGAACTCTGCTTTTAAGCAAAAAAAAAAAAACAGACTTGCTTGCTACATCAACAGGTGAAACTAAAAGCCTAAAAAAATTAAAATTTAAATGCCGCCATCAAAATCTAAGAATTGGTAAACTGCAATATGTGCTTTTTTTTTTTTTTGCTTTTGGGTTTAATATTGCTTTAAAGTATGTAAACCCAAACCATGAACTCCTCCTTATTTGCTCTATGTTGGTTTGTTGAAAACCCTATTGAAAGTGTTTTGTAATGTGTACTCAGTATTTGAGGAGTACAAAAAAATACCTGTTGATCCTGCCAGAAATCGTTTGAGCTGACAACTTCCTGTGCACAAGGAGGAGTTATGGGGATGAGGAAGGGGAGCAGAGGTCTGTTTACTGTAATGCATCAAAAAAAGGGTAGGCAGGGCTGATGACGCATGCATTGGTTTTCAGACCAGTGAAGACACTGGTGTGCATTGAAGAAGATTTAACACTTTGCGGCGCTTCACATATCCTCTCGGATGATGGCATATTTAGCAACAGTTGCACTTTTCTTCAAGAGAACAGAAGAGAGAGCCTTCTAGTGAACAGCCACAAGGTGTGGTGGTGAGATCTCACTACATCAAGGACTTGGCTACATATTAACTGAAAATTAAAATATGAAAGCTGGCAAAATGACACATAATATTTAATAATACGTTTTTATAAAAGACATTTCATCTAGACCAGGGTTCTCCAAACTTTTAAAAACAAAGAGCCAGTTTATTGTCCTTCAGACTTTAGGAAGGCCGGATTGTGCAGGGCCACATCTGTCCCTCGGGCCGCAGTTGGGAGACCCCTGATCTAGACTATGTAATATAAGGGATTAGAAGGACACTACCTACACTAGACCTCCAGGGAAAATAAGAGGTGCAATCACCAGCTAGTTCAGTTTTATCTTGGTTTATAAAATGTATATCGATGTTTTTGTCAAAGAGCAAAGTAGGAGCATCAACACGTATTTTTCTGTACTGCCAAAAAATGTTGAGCCTGAACATACACCTTAATTCAGCGAAGCCCACAATCGCATATCCTATAATGCAGACTAAGCAAAACCTTCATAATATGTGAGGCCTCTACTGGAATGTGCATGGGAATTGACATATCGGACTGGAATCCTTTACCTGCCCTTATCATAGTATTGGTTACATGAATAATGGTTAAGAATTTATTTTCATGACTCTGCCCAATAATAGCAATCCTAGAATATCGGATATATCCTTACCGTGGTGTTTTTAGTTTTGCAAATGATGACAAGCCACTTTTATATTTATATATATATATATATATATATATAAATGCGTAATATTGTATCTTCAAACAGAAAAAAACTGCTCTGACTCTAAATAGGTTAAATACTAAGGCCCCTTTCACACTGAGGCGCTTTGCAGGCGCTATTGCGCTAAAAATAGCGCCTGCAATGCGCCCCAAAAAAGCTGCATAATAGTATCCAATGTGAAAGCCCGAGGGCTTTCACACTGGAGCGTTGCGCTTGCAGGAGGGTAAAAAAACTCCTGCAAGCCGCATCTTTGAGGCCCAATAGGAGCGCTAAAAATGGCGCTCCTATAGCGCCCCTGTCCATTGAAATCAATGGGGGTAGCGCCTCCAAAATGCAAATCGCGGCAAAAAAACGGTATAGCGGCGCTAAAAATAGCGCCGCTACACCGCCAGCGCATCCAGCACCTCAGTGTGAAAGTAGCCTCAGGCAGCAGCTTGAGTGGGATAAACACAAACGGCAATAGAACAAATTATGAAGCTGCGCCAATCTTAAACACACATAAGTGTCCTTAAAACACAAAAACAGATGAAGAAAATTCCAAATGATGGAACATGACAGTCTCTGGTAATTGCTAAATTGATTGATGTAACACCACCACAGTGACTCTATAGACAGTCCATGCCAGTGCAGAGCCCACCACCAATGGAATGGCCGCTTACCAGAGGGCAAGCTCAATTGCGCAATCGGCTATAGCCCAGCCGCGGCCTTTCACCTCCAGGAGAAGGAACACCGAGATGAGTATCTATGGGGTGGAAGCTCCGGGTCTCAAACTCCTTCCGTGCTCATTTCATCATATGACGTGTATATACAGAGAGGAAAGGGACCATAGCGTAACTCCGTCATAAACAGCATTTATTAAAAAAGTAAGATTGTACTTACAATATACAGATAAAAAACAGCGTTTGTTTAAAAAGGTTGCCGGCCGGCATATATGGAGCCCTTCCTCCTCACAGCAGCGTGGTGACGTCACACTAGGGAGGACGCACAGTGACGTCACCACGCTGATGTGAGGAGGAAGGGCTCTCTATATGCCGGCAGGCAACCTTTTTAAACGCTGTTTTTTTATCTGTATATTGTAAGTACGATCTTACTTTTTTAATAAATGCTGTTTATGACGGAATACCTGAATGGCTGTTGTCACCGTTTGGCTGAAAACTCTCTAATTTTCATATCAACTGAGACGGAGTGGGGTAAGGCCTTTCTCTTTACCCACAAATCATCTGTCTCAAGCTACACCCAGGAAAAAAACTTCAAGGTGATATCCAGGTGGTATCGAGTTCCGACTACCCTCAGGATCATGTTTCCTTCGGCTGCGGACACCTGCTGGAGATGTAACTCAGCAAAAGGTACGTACAGCCACATCTGGTGGGAATGTGATGTAATCCGCCTGTTCTGGTCACAAATCTTTCAAATTTATTCAGAAATTTATGATAAACCTCTCCAGCCCTCCCCTTTTGTTGCCTATTTTACCTGGCACTATCAAATTCCAAAAACACAATCTCCTTAACTTCTTCCTCCGCGCGGCTCGGCAACTCATCTCTAGACACTGGAAAACCACCTCTCCTCCATCTATTGTGGAGTGGGTGAGTGAGATAAATACTAGTATGCTAATGGAGGAGATGCTTGCTGCCGAGTCCCTTGACAGACACGCAAAATTCTCCTTTATCTGGAGTATATGGAGACATTACTCTACTTCGGATAAACTAAGGGACAGCCAGTGACTGCTCCCTGAGAGTCTAACTAACCCAACACTTCATTCTCCTTATCGTTTGATACACCCCCACTGGACCACAGCTCACTGTCTCTCTACCCCCCACCCCTTCTACCCTTCCCTTTCCAACATACCCCCCATCTACGTACTAGATCCCCCCCCCTTTCTACCTTTTTATTTTTCCTTATCTCTTTCTGTGGCTAGCCCTATAAGGCCACATCAAGTTTGTTATGTGTATTCGGTTCTCTTCATGAATATATTCCTATTACTTGTGAGTCTCTAAAATTTATAGTTGTAATGGTGCCGTTTGGTTACTTTGGACACGTCATTTCCCACCGACTTCTTCGGCCCAGGTTGCAACAGGTTCCCACAGGGGCGTCCAGGTCGAACGAAGTGGATTTTAGATGCACGATGGCACTATGTAAGCCTCATTGTGTCATGCAAATGTTCTCACAAGATGACTGTTATTTGTACAATACCGTGTGCATGATGTTTTTTTGTGTTTACGTCATGCTTTTCGGGAACAGGTTGCCTTATGTCAGGCTCGTGGTCCTTGTCTTTTCTTTACCTGATTCTATGTCAAAAACAATAAAAACTAATTGAACATAATTTTCATATCAAGTTTTGCCAACAGGGCAACCCACTGCTTTTAATTTTGACCAATTCCGCTGCATTCAAATGATTCCGAAATTTATAGATTGCATCCGTGCAAGTAAATCAGTCACTCTGGATATAAATTTGTCTACAGGGGCATAAAAGAGTGATTTAAGGATTGAATATTCTAATCTAAGGGAATACAACTAACTGTATTTGGATTTATGTTGATAGTGGTCTGTTGTAAATGCCTTTTAAAATGAATGCCCAACTCGAAGCTTTGACCCTCATCTCTCCGTTTGTTCCCCCTTACTCTGGAGGTCTACACCAATAGTGTATTGTGCCTTCTTTTTTTTTTTTTTTTTTAAATACAGATGTCTTTAACCACTTAAGCCCCGGACCATTTGGTAGCTAAAGGACCAGAGGTGAATTCAGAATTTTGCACTGCGCTGCTTTAACTGTAAATTGTGCGGACATGCAATGTTGTACCCAAACGAAATTTGCGTCCTTTTCTTCCCACAAATAGAGGTTTCTTTTAATGGTATTTGATTGCCTCTACGATTTGTATTTTTTGCGATATAAACGGAAAAAGAGCGAAAATTTTGAAAAAAAATGATATTTTCTACTTTTTGTTATAAGAAAAATCGAATAAACTCAATTGTAGTCATACATTTAGGCCAAAATGTATTCAGCCACATGTTTTTAGTAAAAAAAATGTCAATAAGCGTATATTTATTGGTTTGCGCAAAAGTTATAGAGTTTACAAACTAGGGTACATTTTCTGAAATTTACACAGCTTTAAATTTATGACTGCCTATCTCATTTCTTGAGGTGCTAAAATGACAGGGCAGTACAAAACCCCCCAAATGACCCCATTTTGGAAAGTAGACACCCCAAGGAAATTGCTGGGAGGCATGTTGAGCCCATTGAAATTTTTATTTTTTTGTCCCAAGTGATTGAATAATGACAAAAAAAAAAAAAAATTACAAAAAGTTGTCACTAAATGATATATTGCTCACACATGCCATGGTTATATGTGGAATTGCACCCCAAAATACATTTTTCTGCTTCTCCTGAGTACGGGGATACCACATGTGTGGGACTTTTTAGGAGCCTAGCCACGTACGGGACCCCGGAAACCAAGCACCGCCTTCAGGATTTCTAGGCACAAATTTTTGATTTCACTCCTCACTACCTATCACAGTTTCGAAGGCCATAAAATGCCAAAATCGCACAAAACCCCCCCAAATGACCCCATTTTGGAATATAGACACCCCAAGCTATTTGCTGAGAGGAATGGCGAGTATTTTACAGCTCTCATTTGTTTTTGAAAATGAAGAAAGAAAATATATATATATATATATATATATATATATATTTTTTCAATTTTCAAAACTTTGTGACAAAAAGCGAGATCTGCAAAATACTCACAATACCTCTCGGCAAATAGCTTGGGGTGTCTACTTTCCAAAATGGGGTCATTTGGGGGGGTTTTGTGCCATCTGGGCATTCCATGGCCTCCGAAACTGTGATAGGCAGTGAGAAGTGAAATCAAAAATTTACACCCTTAGAAAGCCTGAAGGCGGTGATTGGTTTTTGGGGTCCCGTACGTGGCTAGGCTCCCAAAAAGTCTCACACATGTGGTATCCCCGTACTCAGGAGAAGCAACAGAATGTATTTTGGGGTGTAATTCCACATATGCCCATGGCATGTTTGAGCAATATGTCATTTAGTGACAACTTTGTGCAAAAAAAAAAAAAAATTGTCGTATTTCCGCAACTTGTGTCAACATATAAAATATTCCATGGACTCGACATGCCTCTCAGTATATAGCTTGGGGTGTCTACTTTCCAAAATGGGGTCATTTGGGGGGGTTTTGAACTGTTCTGGCATTTTATACACAACATTAGGAAGCTTACATCCACTCTTCTAACCACTTGAAGACAAAGCCCTTTTTGACACTTTTTGTTTACATGAAAACATTTTTCTTTCTCGTACATCACGGGACACAGAGCGGCATAGTCATTACTATGTGGGTTATATAGATACCTTCAGGTGCTGGCACTGGCAACTTCCAAAACCGGAAGTACCCTCCCCTATATAAGCCCCTCCCATCCGGGAGTACCTCAGTTTTTTGCCAGTGTCTAAGGTGTTGGCCAAGAAGTAACATGTGTTTTTCACTGAGCTTGCGTACAGGTTCTTTTGGGCCTCAGTAAGCTGTTCCGGATCCGACCAAAAAAAGCTTCATAGCTAAACGGTCGGTACCCGGGCCTTGCAAGAGAAGAGCAAGGTTTTGCCTGTAATGCCTCTCTTAGGAGGACTGGACCCTGGGATCCAGAGCTCTGGTCATACCCACGACCAAGATGTTTTCTGTGCAGGGTGCTATACAGGTCCAGGGGAGTGGAATCCTTGGGAACCCGGTCCCTGAAGGTTTAATTACAATGCCTGCCGTGATAGGTGAAGTTTGGGCTTCTGTGGACCAAACAGAGTCCTGCGGCGAGGAAAAGGTAAGTGGGGGCCCTCGGGAACTTGGTTCTATTGGGGGACCCCCAAGCCTAATTTGTCTTTCTGCCTGTTACCTAAGGTATTTCCGCTAATATTCTGTGCATGCCTGTTACTACTAAGAAAATGTAAACATTTTTAATAGTAGGCAAGAAAAAAAAAATGGTAAGACCGCGGTACCTGTGTTAAACACTAGAGGCCGCTATGGTTCTTTTTTCTTGTAATGTGGATTTTTTTCTTCCAAAGTCAAATCCAGGCAGTTGGTAAGTTCTCTGCTGGGAAGCTGTCTCCTCTGCCCTGTTGCTGCGCTCATCCATCCCCGGGCCCTGCGGCAGGGACCCTGGCTCCCATCTAGCTCCTTATTTTTTTTTAAAAAGAGCGCCGAAGGCGCACGTGCCTCTATATATAGAGGCGATCTGGAAAAAGGGGCGGAGCTGGTGGATGACGCTCGGTGTGCGCCGCGGCGCTACTGCGCATGTGCGGGCGTCCAGCGTGTTTAAAGGCACAATCACAGCTGGCTATTGAAGTGCACAGACAGAGCTAGCAACAGTAAATAAGGCACACAGAGGCGGTTGATGCAGGCATCCCCTAGAAAGGCACTTTAGTAGACACCAACTGTTATATAGCAGCAATTGTGCTAGACTATTCTCAGTAAAAGTGGTGTATTACGGCTGGAATACCTCAGCTTTGGGCTTAGGAATATGCCGTCCAGAAGCTCCGGAACTGAAGCTTCCAGGAAGCGAAGGGGGTCTCCATCGGGCTCTGAGGATCTTGGGCATGCTTCTGCTGCACCAGTCTCCCCTGAAAATTCAGAGGTTAGTGACCGTAGAGACCCCGCAGGAGTACCTGGTACTGTGGCTGTCCTCAGTTCACCTGCTCCTGTGTATGTAACAGAGGAGGTTTTTTCCTCAGCTCTGGGAGGATTAGAGAGAGATTGTCAACATTGATCGCTGCCTCCCTGTCACAGGGAAAGCACGCCCGATCTCCGTCTCCTCCTTCAGAGTACCTGTTAGCGGAGCAACAGTCCCATACAGGGATCGACCTGCCTGAAGGGGATCAGGATGAGGTTGATTCTGTTATAGAGGAATCAACAGTGGAGGAACCTTTCTCAGCATCTCAAAAGATTGAGATTATGGGTTCAGTCTCTGACTAACATGGTCCGAACAGCATTTAAAATGCACCTTGCGGAACCATCAACCACTACTGTCTCCTCGCTGGGGTCGCTAAAAGCTCCCCAGACTGTCTGTTCCTTTCCACTTCACCCTTTACTGGAAGGGCTCATTTACCAGGATTGGGAACATCCTGATAAAATATTTACTCCCCCCAAGAGATTTCAGGTGGTCTATCCCATGGAGGATAAGTTCATCAAAAAATGGAGGGTCCCTACAGTGGACGCAGCCATCTCTTGTGTGAATAAATCACTGACATGTCCAGTGGATAATGTCCAAATGTTCAAGGACCCAATAGATAAAAAATTGGAGTCCTTATTAAAATCTGCTTTTTCTGCAGCAAGCTTGGTGACACAACCAGCAGTGGCAGCTATTGGGGTCTGCCAAGCAGTGAAGGATCAGTTGAAACAGGTCTTAAGGGACTTGCCAGATCAGCAGGCCCTTGCCCTAGCTGATCTACCTAGAGCCTTATGCTTTGCGGTGGACGCCATAAAGGATTCAATCCATCAGGCCTCCCGCCTCAAGCTGTCTGTAGTACATATGCGCAGGCTTCTATGGCTCAAAAACTGGTCTGCTGAAGCTCCTTGTAAAAAATTGCTGGTTAGCTTCCCATTTCATGGTGAACGCTTATTCGGGGAAGACCTGGACAAATATATCCAGAAAATTTCCAGCGGTAAAAGTACACTCTTGCCGGTTAAAAACAGAGTTAGAGGTCCCTCTTTTAAGAGGCCTGCTTCTCCAGTCCCTGGGGCATCGGCTGTGAAACAGTTCCGACGGCCTCCTCGGTCAAATCCCAGGGGTAAAAATCAGGGACAATCGCAGGGTAATGAGAAACCCTGGGTCAGGGGAGGTACAAAACCTCCCCCAAAGTCAAATTCATGAAGGGTTGCCCCCACTCAATCGGGTGGGGGGAAGACTCCAGTTGTTCGCAGAGACCTGGCGGGACACGATCAGAGACAGATGGGTGCTCTCCGCAGTAAGTCTGGGATACAGATTGGAGTTAAAAGACTCTCCTCCTTCCCATTTTATGAGGTCAAACGTGCCAAGGGATCCCCGGAAGAGAGAGTCCCTCCTGTTGGCACTAGAACAACTATTGCTCCAAGGAGTAATTATGGAGGTTCCCCTGGAAGAATGGGGGTTCGGGTTTTACTCAAACCTCTTTACAGTCCCGAAGCCAAACGGGGACGTGAGGCCCATATTAAATCTAAAAGGGCTAAACAAATTCCTGCATATCAGGACTTTCCGGATGGAGTCGATCCGATCGGTGGCCACTGCCCTACAAGGGGAGGAATGGCTAGCCTCGATCGACATCAAAGATGCTTATTTGCACATTCCCATCTTTCCAGTCCACCAAAAATTTCTACGCTTTGCAGTAGAAGGGCGCCATTTTCAGTTCAGAGCCTTACCCTTCGGTCTGGCCACAGCACCACGAGTGTTCACAAAAATTCTGGCCCCATTATTGGCCAATCTAAGAACACAAGGTGTAATGATAATGGCATATCTAGACGACTTGTTGCTGGTAGACCACTCAGTGGAAAAACTAGAAGTGGTCGTTCACAAGACAATCAAGTATCTGGAATCTCACGGTTGGATTATCAACCGAGACAAGTCAGCCCTAAAACCAGTCAAAAGTCTGCAATACTTGGGGCTAAGGCTGGATTCAGGCCAGAGAAAAATATTCTTGCCTCAAGAAAAGGTGTTGTCTTTGAGAGATTTGATCCACCTAGTGGATACAAAAAGACACCCGTCCATACGCCTGTGCATGAGGCTGCTGGGAAAAATGGTGGCATCATTCGAAGCAGTACCCTACGGTCAATTCCATTCAAGGAATTTGCAAAGGGCCATACTGTCAGCCTGGAACAAAAAAGTTCAGGCCCTAGACTTACCAATGTCCTTGTCCCCTTCCGTTCGCAAGAGCCTCCGTTGGTGGTTGGTTCTCCAGAATCTGGAAAAAGGGAAATCCTTCAGTCCGATTTCTTGGAAGGTGGTCACTACAGATGCCAGCCTTATAGGCTGGGGAGCAGTACTGGAGCAATGGTCTCTCCAGGGCAGATGGTCGGATGCAGAAAAGGCCCTGCCCATCAATCTCTTAGAGATACGAGCAGCCCGGTATGCCCTAGTAGCATGGACATCCAAACTCCAAGGGTCCCCTGTCAGAATTCAATCAGACAATGCCACAGCAGTGGCATATATCAATCATCAGGGTGGCACCAGGAGTCGTGCAGCCCAGAGGGAAGTAAATTACATCCTGAAATGGGCAGAAAGATATGTCCCAGCCATATCCGCGGTATTCATTCCAGGAGTGGAGAATTGGAAGGCGGACTTTCTAAGTCGCCAGCAATTATGCCCAGGGGAATGGTCCCTTCACCCCGAGGTTTTCCGGACAATATGTCAGCGGTGGGGAACACCGGATGTAGATCTTCTAGCATCCAGATTCAACGCAAAGGTGGACAGGTTTGTCTCTCGGACAAGGGATCCCCTAGCTTGCGGCTCGGATGCCCTAGTGTTCCCTTGGGATCAGTTCAAGCTGATATATGCATTTCCACCGCCACAATTGTTACCTCGATTACTCCGCAGAATCAGGGTAGAAAAGAAACCAGTGATTCTGGTGGCTCCAGCGTGGCCCTGAAGAGCATGGTACGCGGAGATTGTAAAAATGTCAGTGGGGAGTCCTTGGACTCTCCCACATCGTCCGGACCTGCTTTCGCAAGGACCGATATACCACCCTTCCTTACCAGCCCTAGGTTTGACGGCCTGGCTATTGAAGCCCACATTCTAAAAAAGAGAGGTCTCTCTAATCCTGTGGTAGCTACCATGATCAATGCCAGGAAGCCGGTATCCAGGCAGATCTACTATAGAATCTGGAAGGCGTACATCGCCTGGTGTGAGGCCAAGAAATGGCATCCACATAAGTACGTAATAGGTAGGAGTCTGGACTTCCTACAGTGGGCTGTAGATAGGAAGCTTGCCTTGAGTACTATCAAGGGTCAGATTTCGGCCTTGTCAATATTTTTTCAAAGGCCCTTGGCTTTGCATTCACTAGTCAAAGCTTTTATACAAGGAGTGATGCGTATTAGCCCTCCGGTTAATATTCCCATATGTCCATGGGACTTAAACCTGGTTCTGTCGGTTCTACAGAAACAACCATTTGAACCATTACAGCATATTTCTTTGGTTCTTCTCACCAGGAAATTGATTTTTCTAGTAGCCATTTGTTCGGCTAAAAGAGTGTCGGAATTAGCAGCTATGTCCTGTAAAGAGCCATATCTGGTTATCCATAAAGACAGAGTAGTGTTACGTCCTCATCCAGCCTTTCTTCCTAAGGTGGTATCGAGGTTTCATTTGAACCAAGATGTGGTTCTTCCTTCCTTTTTCCCCAAACCTACTTCGGTAGAGGAAAAGTTATTGCATTCTTTGGATGTAGTAAGAGCAGTTAAAGCTTATCTAAAAGCCACTGCTCAGATTCGTAAAACGGATACTTTGTTTATTCTGCCGGAAGGCCCCAGAAGGGGTCAGGCAGCGTCAAAATCTACTTTAGCCAAGTGGATTCGACAGGTCATAATGCAAGCCTATGGCTTGAGAAGGAGACCGCCTCCGTTCAAAGTTAGGGCGCACTCCACGAGAGCAGTTGGAACTTCATGGGCAGTGCATCACCAGGTCTCCCTGGCTCAAATCTGTAAGGCCGCAACATGGTCTTCAGCAGACACGTTTACTAGGTTCTACCAGGTGGACGTTAGAAGTCAGGAGGATGTCGCCTTTGGGCGCAGTGTGTTGCAGGCCGCAAAAGATCCTCATGTCTGATAGCGCTCAGCTTATGTATGGTGTATCCCCCCCCCTTCATTGGGCATTGCTTTGGGACGTCCCACATAGTAATGACTATGCCGCTCTGTGTCCCGTGATGTACGAGAAAGAAAATAGGATTTTTATAACAGCTTACCTGTAAAATCCTTTTCTTGGAGTACATCACGGGACACAGAGCTCCCACCCCTCTTTTGGGGACACTTATTGCTTTGCTACAAAACTGAGGTACTCCCGGATGGGAGGGGCTTATATAGGGGAGGGTACTTCCGGTTTTGGAAGTTGCCAGTGCCAGCACCTGAAGGTATCTATATAACCCACATAGTAATGACTATGCCGCTCTGTGTCCCGTGATGTACTCCAAGAAAAGGATTTTACAGGTAAGCTGTTATAAAAATCCTATTTTTTTTTTGCAAGAAAATTATGTTGAACCCCCAAACATTATATATATTTTTAAAGCAAAGGCCCTACAGATTAAAATGTTGGGTGTTGCATTTTTTTTTTCTACACAGTATTTGTGCAGCGATTTTTCAAACGCATTTTTTGGGTTAAAAAATACACTTTTTTTAATTTTAATGCACTAAAACACACTATATTGCCCAAATGTTTGATGAAATAAAAAAGATGATCTTAGGCCGAGTACATAGATACCAAACACGACATGCTTTAAAATTTTGCACAAACGCGCATTGGCGACAAACTACATACATTTTTAAAAGCCTTTAAAAGACTTTACAGGTTACCCCAGTAGATTTACAGAGGAGGTCTACTGCTAAAATGATTGCCCTCGATCTGACCTTCGCGGTGATACCTCACATGCATGGTGCAATTGCTGTTTACATATGACGCCAGACCGACGCTTGCGTTCGACATTGGGCAAGAGCAGGGCAGGACAAGGGTGCTTTTTTTTTTTTTTTTTTTATTATTAATTTTGCTTTTTTATTTTATTTTTAAATTGTTCCTTACAAGTATTATTTTTTTTATTTTTGTTGTTATCTCAGGGAATGTAAATGTCCCCTATGATAGCAATAGGTAATGACAGGTACTCTTTTTTTGAAAAAAACTGGGATCTATTGGACCCTAGATCTTTCCTCTGCCCTCAAAGCATCTGACCACACCAAGATCGGTGTGATAAAATGCTTTCCCAATGGCGCTTTTTATATCCGGGGGGGGGGGGACATTCCCTCCCACTGCTTGTAAAAGCAGTCCAGAGGCTAATTAGCCACTAGGATTGGTTTTACATGAAAGCCGGCCGCTGGCTGAAAAGAATGATACCAAGATGATACCTAAACCCGCAGGCATCATTCTGGTATAAACATTCAAAGTCCAGCAACATACCAGTACGTTGCTGGTCCTTGTTGGACATGTATTGTAATCTTTTTATTTCATGCAGCCAGTTGGCTGAACGAAAAAAGAGATTGATCGGTGGGTATGCCCACCATTAGAATACCGCCCTTCATCCACCCACTTCCAATGATGGGCATACACGCACCATTTATATATGCCGAAGCATGGGGGCATCCTCTCGCAAAAAAGTTATGCCGCACACACATGGTCGGACTTTTCCACGGGCAAGCCTCCGTCGGAATTTCGTCCGTATGTACGCGGCATTAGGAGCAAAATCGCTCATCCGCCCCTGCTGCCCCAATGCTTCGGCATATTTGCTTTTTTTTTTTTTAACTGTGGTGGTGAAATCACCTCCTACAGCACTGGAGTCGCAGGGATCAGGCCTGTCTCTGCGAACGCTGCAGTTATGTGTGTTTTTGTTTTGTAAGTGACAGTGATCGATCGATACTGCACTTGGGTGGCCTGGGCTGGACGGAGGGGCAAAACGCAGGTGCCAGCAGGTATCTGGGCTGATCCCGCTAACACTGCGTTTTTGGGAACCCTAAACTGCTGGGGACGCTAGTATAGATCAGATCAGATATTGATCTGTTCAGATACTATACCACTAAGGGGGGTGTATGCTTCACGCGTGGGTGTTAGCGTTACTGGCACTAACCTGACGCTGCCTGGGGTGTGACTCAGACCCTCTCTGACACTAAAACCTAATTGATATCACCCGCCGGGCGATCAGGGGGTTAAACCTTTATTGGGTTATATACACGGCGGGTGCCCTGACACTATAAAAAGCAAACTAACTAACCAGCGTCACCCGTAACACTTATATGGTGATCACTGGTGAAAGGGGTTAACTAGGGGCAATCAGGGGGTTAAAACCTTTATTAGATAATATATGGGGGTACCTGACACTATAAAAACCTGCGGCGAACCTAAAAAAAATTACCAGCTACCGATCTGCATCACAGACACTAAGACAGCGTTTAGAAAAACGATCGCTTAGTGACAGTGGTGATAGGGGGTGAAAGGGTTACCTGGGGGGCGATCAAGGGGGTTAAACCTTTATTAGATAATATATTGGGGTACCTGACGCTATAAAAACCTGCGGCGAACCTAAAAAAAATTACCGGCTACCGATCTGCATCACAGACACTAAGACAGCGTTTAGAAAAACGATCGCTTAGTGACAGTGGTGATAGGGGGTGAAAGGGTTATCTGGGGGGTGATCAGGGGGTTAAACCTTTATTAGGGGGGGTTAGGGGGCTACACTGGACCTAAGACTAAACTTTGGTGACACTTTTACAGTCACAAATGTCACTGATTGCAGTGATCACTAAATAAATGGTCACTGCAATCAGTGACACTGTGACTGGGGGCTGGGGGGGTGATCTGGGGGGTGATCTGGGGTGTCTGGGGGGGCTAGGGGGCGATTTATGTCCCTATGTGTCCTGGTGTCAGTGTAGTGTTGTGTGCACTGACCTGATGTCTTCTCTTGTACGGCGCTCGGTATATGTGAGCGCCGCACCAGAGATGACATCACTTTCTCCTGCTCCCTCTGTCTGACACAGACAGAGGGGGCATTTCCATTCGCCGGGAGCGATCGCGAGGGGGTGGCCAGAAACGAATGGCTGCCCCCTCATCCCGGAACGCTCCCGGACACTTAGCCACCGCTCACTGTACAGAAGGGGGTCCGATTGGACCCCCCAACTATACAAAGGCAATCACGTATGCTCTACGTGATTGTGCCTGTCGGTGCCATTCTGCCGACGTATATATACAGTGAGCGGTCGTTAAGTGGTTAAACCCAAAAAATGTGATGTGTAGGGTCATCTTCCTTTTCAGATCTACTCTAGAATGTCATCACTGATGCAGAGCCAGAGAGCAGTGTTGTTGTCTCTGCATTATTATACTTGAGTACGTGAGATGGTGGGTCCACAACTCCCTGTACTCACAGTATGTCTTCGGCCTTCCCAGATAAATTACACTGGGTGTCATTTAACCCAAAGACCACAACTGAAGCATCCCAAAAAAAAAAATGAGAAATTTCGCCTGAAGTTGGGTTTTAGCAAGCTAGCTGCGAAAGGGTGTATAAAAATCTGTTCATGGCAATTCTACATTATTTACCTAACATTTATTTAAAATAAAGGCGCTTCCTAATGCAACATGTCTTCAATGCATGTGTTTCCATGGAAAAAAAAACGCATGCATTGGAGTGTATTGTGAATATGCCCTCTGATATAGTACTCTTGCCCTTGTTGACTGTATAAGGTTGGTTGAAAAGTTGGACTACATTGTTTGCTGCATTAGGAGAGAAAATTTATATTGTACCATCAACTGGAACTTCTGATCACCAGAGGACTAAAGCCTCGTACACACGGTCGGACTTCCATCGGACTTTTCCGTGTTTTTTTTTCCGAACGGAGTTGGTCGGGAACACCCATAGCATACACACGCTCTGACTTTTCTGCATACTTTCCCAAAACGTTTTCCAACATCATGTGGTTTTTCTGCTCCTTACTGCCACCCTTTGGTCAACTTCTGCTATTGTTGGTTGATTGTAACATTATTTGTTTTGTCCATCGGACAAAAGTCTGATGGTTTTCTGTACACACGGTCGGACTTTGCTCCATCGGACTTTTGTTGGGCAAAAGTTTGTCCGTTTGCAGGCCCAACTTTTGTCCGATGAAAAACAAAAAAAAAAAAAAAAAAGTTTGTCCGATGGAGCGTACACACGGTCGGATTGTTGGTCCAACTTGCTCAAAATGAAGTTTGTTGGCCAAAAGTCCGACCGTGTGTACGGGGCTTTAGTATACTGGAAACTAGAACTAGACTGAAACCATGGAACTATACTTGGTTCTTACCTTTTTTAAAAAAAAAAAAAAAAGTCCACAGTGGCATTTCGTGTAAGTCAAGTGGCACTTATCTTTTGTCACTGTTGTCACCACTGTATCATTTCTTCTAGACACTTGGTATCCCAGATACAGCTATTGTATGATCTCATGTCCTGCATACAGAAAGGAATCTGGGTAATGTCCCTGGGCTGGATCCAGTTTGTCATGAAGGCCGTGTTTCTGGTTCGGCTGGTGTGACTAGGGCATTTTGTCTGCTGTAGATTTTGTGGTAGACCCATTTCCATCTGAATAATTAACTGGTGTGGAAATATTACAAATTGCATAAGAGGTCAGCAAATAAGCTGGTCAAAAGTATGTTATGTATTAAAAGGATCTAGGTGAATAAAGTGACTTGGAGATCTATTATTTCACAGTGAGTGATAGCAGTAATTAATTGTATCTGGTAACCTATAATTTCATAGCGGCCATTTCAAAATAAAATGCCTCATTGGAATTCAAAGGTAGGGCGTTCTCATATCCAAGCTACAGTCAAAGGGGATTTTTTATTGTATGTCTAGCCCAAAAAAATTATTGGGGGGGGGGGGGGTTTGGATAGAGTAGAACACTGTTTTAGGAGGGATTTTCCTTCCATAGGAGAGCTTTAGGACTCATTCATACCAGCTGCAGTGGGCACCCTGTTCAGAATACAGTATGTAAATACTTTAATGTGAACCGATGACCAGATCATGCACACTAAAGCCCAACTCCATGATCTTTTTTCCCCGGCAGGTGCCATTACTAATGAGCAATACTTACCTGTTTATCGATCTGGGCTTCATTCTGGCCCCACCACCAGCTAGTTCTCTGACACAACATCTTATGCACCAAGGATGAATCCTGTGTGGAAAAGGCATCGACTGGCTGTTTAGGACAAATACAGTAAATCCGTTCCTCAGTCCCAGTCCCACAAAGAAACCACCCTCTGTGTACCATCATTGCTGACCACCTCCTAAAATACAATTACCTGGCTATTATTATGTTAATGTGCTTTAGTGTGTTCCTGACCCACCAAGATCATGTAGATCAGAAGGTCTTGCCTCACTTGTTGAATTTTAAAGTGTATTTAAACCCAAAAGGTGTTTTTTTATTTTATTTATTTTTTACCCTTTTGATCAACCTCCAATTGCAGACCAAACTGTCCAGCAAAAGTGGCAGTTTTAGGGTTGAGACAAACCATTTATCAATGGGTGCTTACAATGGTCAGCTTTTATTTTATGTAAAACATTTATCAAACGGAAATAAACCTTTGCTGTAATTGCTTAAAACTTGTTCGCTGCAGTTCAACATTTAATATTTTTAGTCAAGTACATTTAAAGCTGCTAGTACATCCAATACTACCCTCTTCTCCTCAGATTGACTATCTTGCTAACCAAAGGTGGCTCCATTGCTCCTCCTATGGAGTGGAGACACCCTAAGGAAGTGTTACTGACCAGATAATTGGGGGGGGGGGGGATGCCAAAGAAAACAAATGCAGCCAGCACTGTTTGAATCGATTCAAAGTGTGAAGAGAATCGGTATGACTGTTGATAGGGAAAATACCAATGTAGTTCTCTCAAAACGGGTTTCCTTTAAATCACTGTGGTGTTTACTAAATAGCAAAGTGTCAGGTTCCCCTTTTTGGCGTAATTATAAAGGTGCTCGGCAGCTCTAATTTAGGTTTCAGGTATTAAGATGGCTGACTGGGAAACGGGACAGAGGCCTAATGACATAGCAACTTCGGCTTCTCTAAATAATGGCCTGCCTCACACCATTGCTTGAATTGTATGCTTTCTCAAGAAATTTGGCAAAGGAATTGTTCACTCATGTGCATGAATGCCAGAGATGCTTTATACAGACCAATTAACCTTCACATTCATTCACAAAAAAAGACCCATAACTCTGCCAGTGACATTGTATTCAGGGTAATCTCTGCCCGCATCGGTTACCAAGGAGCCTCAAAGGCACAAAAAAGCCTTTTGGTTGATCTAGCAACCCATGAGAACGTAACGACTTCCTTTTAAACTTTGTCCTGTAGTGTTGTGGTGTTTTTTTTTTATCCTGTCTTCTAGCCAGATGCTCTAATCAATCCAATGCATATAAAAAAATATGACCCCTTTGTACTCGTAACTTTTTTTTTTATTATTTTTTGCTCAAATTGCATTTTTTTTTATTCCTTTTAGGGCCCACTTACCCCTGCGGCAGAGACTATTGTGTCTCTGAAAAGCGATTCACGGTCAGATCGATATGTGACTGATGGTAAGGAAGCCTACATTGCATCGCATATGGTTGCAGTGTAGCACTATTCACTTGAACAGGTCACGCTTGGTGGGCAGTAGTGCCCACTGACTGAGATGGAGGTTTGATTGCTGACCCGCTATGTATAGCCCCCCCCCCCCCCGCAGCCTTTGCAGTGTAAGGGGAAGTGGTTGGGGTGCTGCAATTTTTTTTATTTTTTACTTCCCCAGTGTAAAGCGCCCTATAATCCAGAATTATTCCTGTAAATGTCCTTCCCCTTCGTCTCCCTTTTTTTTCTTTTTTCTTTTTTTTTTTTTCTTTTTTTTAATACTGGTCATCTCTTCAGCAAAGTTCTTGTGGTTTATTTATTTTATTTTTTTCCGAAGAAGAACTTCACTAAACAATGATTATAAATAATTGCAGGCTCTTTATTCTTTGCATCCTTCTTTTTTTTTTCTCTCTCCGTTGTGCTCATGGTAGCCAGTCTCACTAAGGGCAGTTGAATCCATCTTCATTTACTTCTGAGAACTCTGGGTCTACCTCATGAAACATATGAGAGTGCATATCATAGCACTAGTGATGTAGCCTTCCCAGGATGCATCTGTGAGGCCCTGGTTACATCCAAAGTGCCTCACTCGACCAGGAAGTGGCTTAACAAGTATGTTGACAGATCTAAAGTCGCAGCATACTTTCATTTTAAACATCCACATTGTAATCTATCAATCCAAACAATTATTTTTGACAATCCAATATAAACTTATTTTAAAAATCTTCTGCCTGTCTGCTGGCCATCTCTTTCCACAATTTCCTGGCTTCCCTGCAAGCCTTGCTTCTTCTCCTCTGCTGTTTACTTTCAATTTTGAATGGCCAAATATCCCATGGTACCTTGCTGCCTGCAAGCAGTGGTTCCACCTATTGAAACTCTTCCTCTTAGTACCTCTGTGGTTCAGAAGGCAGGCTCTGTGAAATGTGTGACACAGCAATGCCTGCTCACAGGGCATAATGAATGTGTCCCAGAATTCAAGGAAGCAAATATGCAGGAATTCTGATCTAAAAGGCAGCCCATTGTTTTACAATGTGTAGAATATAGTGGTTATGGTATAGAATAGGGGCCCATTTGAAAAAAGTGCTCAACCAGCCTCATATCATGGGAATCACCAGCCCGATAAAGTAAAGAGATATTTATTTTAAAAAAATGGGCGTTTTAAGCAGTCATTCCCTAGATATGTCAAAATACGTTACATAAATGCATATTTTTTAATTCAAACGTTTTATTAATGTATAAAAGACAAAATCTTAGACAGTGCGGGAAAATTTAAGCCCATATATGTAAAAAAATACATCAGTATTGAGACCCAAAAACCTATTGGAGCACGAGCCACACAAAATTGGCCTACATGTTTCACGGCACAGGCCGCTTCTTCAGGGATTCGTGTCTGGTTCATAAAGATCTCTAAAAGAGTGCATCGGGTGTGTTTGGGCTAAGGAGAGTATTCTATCGACACTTCAACCAGCTAAAGACAAGTGCCATTGGAGGACCGATTTTAGAACTTGATATCACAGATGGGATCTGGATAAACAGGAAGCATTCATTTACTGCAAACCACATTCCAATAGCATCCAAAAGTGTATATATGCCATAAGAGTACAGTGGTGAAAGTACCCCTGAGTAAATTATTTCATAGGTCAAGCAACCTCAAAGCAAACAATGGGAAGTGGCACCACAAGTAGCAGTAGTTGGTGTCTGGGTCTCCCTAGGACCCACTGATCCAGCTGAATCCAAACATGAAGCCCTGAAGAAGCTGCCTGTGCCACGAAACATGTAGGCTAATTTTAGGTGACTCATGCTCCCAATATGTTTTATGGTTCTCAATACTGATTTATTTTTTACATTTATGGGCTCGTGTTTGCCCTTATTGTCTAATGTTTTGTCTTTTTTATACATTAATAAAACTTTATTCTTTTGTATTTAATATGTGTATTTATGTAATGTATTTTGACATATCTAGGGAATGATCGCTTAAACTCCCATTTTTTTAAATCTCTTTTCTTTGTTTACAATGTGCCTGTAAACACAGGTGCATAAAAAAGGATTGTGTTTTCTTGAGTAAAAATAAATAAATAGAAAAACTTGTTTGGCCAGTCAGTATTTTGCGCTGGTACCTGCAAATATGAGCATAAATATTTAGAATTTTCATAGATTTTGCCATAAGGAATGTATTGTACAGACAAGTGCGTGCAAAACACACACGTCTGACATTACAACCAGAAATGTGCAAGAAGAGGCCTTGGCCTGAAGCGAAAGCCTGCAAGCAGTGTTGGTGACACATGATGCTGATTTCATGACAATTTTATACATAGATTTTTGAATATGATTGTATCATTATATGTAGTACTGGAAGACTGTATCCAACTTCTGCAGTCGTTTTTGTGCCTGTGTGTGTGCATTTTTATTATGCCATACAATCCTACTTTTACCCTATATGCAACTATCATGTTTAACCAGTTCCAGACCGCCCACTGCATATATACTGCGGCAGGGTAGCCCATGTGCACAAAATCATACAGGTACATGATTTTGTGCATGAGATCCAGGGGGCGCGCGAGCCGTCCCCGCTGTGATTGGACACGGCACGAGCCAATCAACGTTTCCGGTGGCCGCCGGAACCCGCCGATCATTCGGAAGAAGGAAAGAACAGCAGTCTGCCTATGTAAACAAGGCAGACCACTGTTCTGTCAGAGTGTAAAAGAGTAGAGATCTTGTGTTTCAGCTAAGCTGAAACACAGATCTCTCTTTTCCTCAAGTGCATCCTTCCCCCACACAGTTAGAAATCGCTCCCTAGGAGCACACTAAACCCCTTGATTGTCCCTGGTGTTAAAAAGAAAACTGCAGAGATTTTCAAATAGTACCAAAAGAAAGCTCTATTTGTAGGAAAAAGACATCAATTTTATTTGGGTACAGCGTCGCACGATCGCGCAATTGTCAGTTAAAGTAACAGTGCCGTATCGCAAAAAAACAGCCTGGTCATGAAGGGGGGTAAATCTTCTGGAGCTGAAGAGGTTACGCACATATTGCAACACTAGAAGCTCGCCTTGCAGATCTTTGGAACTCTTATGCCGCGTACACATGATCGGTTTTCCTGATGAAAAAAGACCGATGGACTTTTTTCATCGGACAAACCGATCGAGTGTGGGCCCCATTGGTCTTTTTTCTATCTGTCTAAAAAAATAGAACATGTTTTAAAATTTACCGATGGGGGGGGGGGGGGAATTCCGATCGTCTGTGTGGAACTCCAACGGAGAAAAAACCCACGCATGCTCAGAATCAAGTCGGCGCATGCTCAGAAGCATTGAACTTCATTTTTCTCGGCTCGTCGGAGTGTTTTACGTCACCGCGTTTTGGACGGTTCGAATTTTGTCTGATGGTGTGTAGGCAAGACTGATGAAAGTCGGCTTCATCGGAATTCCGATGGTAAAATCCATCAGATTTTATTCCATCGGAAATCTGATCGTGTGTACAGGGCATAATGGTCATTTAGAATCCTACACAATTCCTGACACCTTCCTTTTGGCTTGAACTGTACTCTCAGCTGCCAGGATTAGATTTCTATCATTCAATGCAGCTTGCATCGAATAAGAAGGGAATGGAAATGCACCTAGGTTTAGCGTTCTTTAGGTACAATGGTGAGTCTGACCCTGAGTTCTCCTGTAGATAGGCAGATGTTTAATGTTAAACACTGGCTGTAATAAAACCTGAGAACATCGTTTAGTTGATCTAGTGCTTGTAGATGTATGTATTCTAGCTGAAGGCCTCTCCCCTTTTGGTAGTAACATTTTTTTATAGTTTAAACTGGCCCGTGCCCATCCATCAGTGATGAGCTTCAGCCAGTAGTTTGATTGTTGTCCTCATCTAAACTTTCTTCCTATTGTTCCTAACCCAACCATAACAATCCTGGTGAGCATTCAGTTTGTTTGGACTTCTACTCCTCCTTGCTTAAAGCAGAACTCCATAGAACAGGGGAAACATGCATGTCCAATTAAAAATAAAATAACCAGTCTTTGCTGCAATATTCACCTTTTTTCTAAATCCCAAGATTTTTCTCAAGTGCTTTTGTGTAGTGGGGAAACCTAATCTATTTCTCCCTGACCCATGATGACTTCCCTGATCTGGCTATCTGCATGGGACCCTCAGAATCTTAGCACTAGACACATAGAAAGCCTGCAGGGCAACAGTCCCTGGTGAAACCACCACTTCC
Source organism: Rana muscosa (assembly GCA_029206835.1). NCBI lineage: Eukaryota > Metazoa > Chordata > Amphibia > Anura > Ranidae > Rana > Rana muscosa. The sequence goes on along the minus strand of CM055119.1, from coordinate 118,549,048 downwards.
AGAATACTTTCTTTTTCGTACATCACGGGACACAGAGCGACTTAGTCATTACTAATGGGTTATATAGATTACCTTCAGGTGCTGGCACTGGCCACTTCCAAACCGGAAGTACCCTCCCCCTATATAAGCCCCTCCCATCCGGGAGCACCTCAGTTTTTTGCCAGTGTCTAAGGTGTTGGCCAAAGAGTAACATGTGTTTTCACTGGGCATGCGTACAGGTTCTTTTGGGCCTTAGTAAGCTGTTCCGGATCCCACCAAAAAAGCTTCATAGCTAAACGGTCGGTACCCGGGCCTTGCAGCAGAAGAGCAAGGTTTTGCCTGTAATGCCTCTCTTAGGAGGGCTGGACCCTGGGATCCAGAGCTCTGGTCATACCCACGACCAAGATGTTGTCTGTGCAGGGTGCTATACAGGTCCAGGGGAGTGGAATCCTTGGGAACCTGGTCCCTGAAGGTTTAATTACAATGCCTGCCGTGATAGGTGAAGTTTGGGCTTCTGTGGACCAAACAAAGTCCTGCGGCGGGGATCAGGTAAGTGGGGGCCCCCAGGAACTTGGTTCTATTGGGGGACCCCCAAGCCTAATTTGTCTTTCTGTCTGTTACCTAACGGTATTCCCGCTAATATCTGTGTATGCCTGTAACTACTGAAAATGTAAAATTTTAATAGTAGTCAAGAAAAAAAAAAAAAAGGACCGCGGTACCTGTGTTAAACCACTAGAGGCCGCTGTGGTCCATTTTTCTTGTCATGTGGATCTTTGGTTTTCTCAAGTCAAAAGATCCAGGCAGTTGGTAAGTTTCTCTGTGGGAATCCACTTCCTCTGCCCTGTTGCTGCGCTCATCCACCGCACAGGCCCTCCGGCAAAAAGGGCCCTGGCTCCTAGTCCCTGTTTGATTTTCGAAAAGGGCGCCAATGGCGCACGGGCGCGTGCACGCGCCTCCTATGAAAAAAAAAGGGGCGGGGCGGGTGGATGACGCTCGATGCGCGCCACGGCGCTTCTGCGCATGTGCAGGCGTCCCAGCTTGTATAAAGACACAGTACAAGTGTCAGCTGGATGCAAACAGAGCTAGCAACAAACAGTGGCACACAGAGGCGGTTGATGCAGGCATCCCCATAGAAAGGCACTTTAGTGGACACCAGCTGGTATATAGCAGCAACTGTGTTAGACTATTACCAGCAAAATTGGTGTATGACGACGGGAATACCTCAGCTTTGTGCTTATAGGATATGTCGTCCAGACGCTCTGGAAATAGATCTTCCAAGAAGCGAAAGGGGTCTCCGTCGGGCTCTGAGGATTTTGGGCATGCTGTACTGCGCCAATCTCCCCTGAAATTTCAGAGGTCAGTAGCCGTAGGAACCTGGTACTGCGGCTGTCCCCAGTCCACCTGCTCCTGTATATATAACAGAGGAGGTTTTATCCTCAACTCTGGGAGGATTGGAAGAGAGATTAACAGCATTGATCGCTGCTTCCCTGTTACAGGAAAAGCGCGTCCGATCTCCGTCTCCTCCTGCAGAGTGCCTGTTAGTGGAGGAACAGTCCCAGAGATCGACCTACCTGAAGGGGATCAGGTGAGGTTGATAAAGTTATAGAGGAATCAACAGTGGAAGAACCTTTCTCAGCATCTCAGGCTGAAAGATTATGGGTTCAGTCTCTGACTAACATGGTCCGAGCAGCATTTAAATGCCTCTGGCGGAACCATCAACCACTACTGTCTCCTCGCTGGGGTTGCTGAAAGCTCCCCAGACTGTCTGTTCCTTCCCAATCCACCCTTTATTGGAAGGGTTTATTTACCAGGATTGGGAGCATCCTGTAAAATATTTACTCCCCCCAAGAGATTTCCGGTGATCTATCCCATGGAGGATAAGTTCATAAAAAAAAAAAAAAAAAAAAAAAAAAATGGAGGGTCCCTACAGTGGACACAGCCATCTCTTGTGTAAATAAATCACTGACATGTCCAGTAGATAATGTTCCAATGTTCAAGGACCCAATAGATAAAAAATTGGAGTCTTTACTAAAATCTGCTTTCTCTACAGCAAGCATGGGGACACAACCTGCAGTAGCAGCGATTGGAGTCTGCCAAGCAATGAAAGATCAGTTGAAACAAGTCTTGAGGGACTTACCAGATCAGCAGGCTCTTGCCCTAGCTGACCCACCTAGAGCCTTGTGTTGCGGTGGACGCCATAAAGGATACAATCCAACAGGCATCCCGCTTTACGCTGTCTGTAGACATATGCGTAGGCTTCTATGGCTCAAAAACTGGTCTGCTGAAGCTCCCTGTAAGAAATTGCTGATTAGCTTCCCATTTCATGGAGAACGCTTATCTGGAGATGATCTGGACAAATATATCCAGAAAACTTCTGCCGGTAAAAGTACACTCTTGCCGGTTAAGAACAAGGGTAGAAGTCCTTCTTTTAAGAGGCCTACTTCTCCAGTCCCTGGCACATCGGCTGTGAAACAGTTCCGACGGCCTCCGCGGTCAAATCCAGGGGGCAGAAATCAGGGACAATCACAGGGTAACAAGAAACCCTGGGTCAAGAGAGGTACAAAACCTCCCCCTAAGTCATGAAGGGTTGCCCCCACTCAATCGGGTGAGGGGAAGACTTCAGTTGTTCACAGAGACCTGGCGGGACACCATCAGAGATGGGTGATCTCCGCAGTAAGTCTGGGATACAGGCTGGAGTTAAAAGACATTCCTCCTGCCCATTTTATGAGGTCAAACGTGCCAAGCGATCCCCAGAAGAGTGGATCCCTCCTTCTGGCACTAGAGCAACTATTGCCCCAAGGGTAATCATGAAGGTTCCCTTGGAAGAAAACGGGTTCGGGTTTTACTCGAACCTTGTCACAGTCCCCAAACCAAATGGGGACATGAGGCCCATATTAAATATAAAAGGGCTAAACAAGTTCCTACATATCAGGACTTTTTCGGATGGAGTCGATCCGATCGGTGGCCACCGCCCTACAAGGGCAGGAATGGTTAGCCTCGATCGACATAAGGGATGCTTATTTGCATATTCCCATCTGTCCGGCCCACCAGAAATTTCTACGCCTTGCAGTAGAAGGGCGCCATTTTCAGTTCAGAGCCTTACCTTTCGGGTGCCTTACCACGAGTGTTCACAAAAATTCTGGCCCTACGATTGGCCAAACTAGGAACACAAGGTGTAACGATAATGGCATATCTAGACGACTTGTTGCTGATAGACCACTCAGTGAAAAAAACTAGAAGTGGTCGTTCACAAGATAATCAAGTATCTGGAATCTCACGGTTGCATTATCAACCGAGACAAGTCAGCCCTAAAACCAGTAAAAAGCCTGGAATACTTGGGGGCTAAGACTGGATTCAAATCAGAGAAAGATTTTCTTACCTCCAGAGAAGGTGTCGTCTTTGAAAGATTTGACCCACTTAGTGGGTACAAAAAAGAAAAACCATCCATACGCCTGTGTATAAGGCTGCTGGGAAAAATGGTGGCTTCATTCGAAGCAGTACCCTACGGTCAATTCCATTCAAGGAACTTGCAGAGGGCCATACTGTCAGCCTGGAACAAAAAAGTTCAGGCTTGAGACTTACCAATGTCCCTGTCCCCTTCCGTTCGCAAGAGCCTCCATTGGTGGTTGGTACCAGAATCTGGAAAAAGGGAAACCCTTCAGTCCGGTTTCTTGGAAGGTGGTCACTACAGATGCCAGCCTCATAGGCTGGGGGGCAGTACTGGAGCAATGGTCTCTCCAGGGCAAGTGGTCAGAAGCAGAGAAGGCCCTGCCCACCAATCTCTTAGAGATACGAGCAGCCCGGTATGCCCTAGTAGCATGGACATCCAAACTCCAAGGGTCACCTGTCAGAATTCAATCAGACAATGCCACAGCAGTGGCATATATCAATCACCAGGGTGGCACCAGGAGTCGTGCAGCCCAGAGGGAAGCGAATTGCATCCTGGAATGGGCAGAAAGGTATGTCACAGCCATATCCGCGGTTTTCATCCCAGGAGTGGAAAATTGGAGAGCGGACTTTTTAAGTCGCCGGCAATTATGCCCGGGGAATGGTCTCTTCACCCCGAGGTTTTCCAGGCAATATGCCAGCGGTGGGGAACACCGGATGTAGATCTGCTAGCATCCAGATTCAACGCAAAGGTGGACAGATTTGTGTCTCGCACAAAGGATCCCCTAGCTTGCGGTTCGGATGTCCTAGTGTTCCCTTGGGATCAGTTCAAGCTGATATATGCATTCCCACCGCGATTAATCCGCAGAATCAGGGTAGAAAAGAAACCAGTGATTCTGGTGGCTCCAGCGTGGCCCCGAAGGGCATGGTACGCGGAGATTGTAAAAATATCAGTGGGAAGTCCTTGGACCCTCCCACATCGTCCGGACCTGCTTTCGCAAGGACCGATATACTACCCTTCCTTACCAGCCCTAGGTTTGACGGCCTGGCTATTGAAGCCCACATTCTAAAAAAGAGAGGGCTCTCTAATCCTGTGGTATCTACCATGATCAATGCCAGGAAGCCGGTATCCAGGCAGATCTATTATAGGATCTAGAAGGCGTACATCACGTGGTGTGAGGCCAGGAAATGGCATCCACGTAAGTATGTAATAGGTAGGATTCTGGACTTCCTACAGTGGGCTGTACATAGGAAGCTTGCCTTGAGTACTATCAAGGGTCAGACGGCCTTGTCAATATTTTTTTCAAAGGCCCTTGGCTTTGCATTCATTTAGTCAAAGCTTTCATACAAGGAGTGATGCGTATTAGCCCTCCGGTTAGTATTCCCATATGTCCATGGGACTTAAACCTGGTTCTGTCGGTTCTACAGAAACAACCATTTGAACCATTGCGGCACATTTCCTTGGTTCTTTTCACCAGGAAATTGATTTTCTTAGTAGCCATTTGTTCGGCTAAAAGAGTATCGGAATTAGCCGCCTTGTCCTGTAAGGAGCCATATCTGGTTATCCATAAGGACAGAGTAGTATTACGTCCTCATCCAGCCTTCTTCCTAAGGTGGTATCGAGGTTCCATTTGAACCAAGATGTGGTTCTTCCTTCCTTTTTCCCCAAACCTAGTTCGGTAGAGGAAAAATAGGATTTTTATAACAGCTTACCTGTAAAATCCTTTTCTTGGAGTACATCACGGGACACAGAGCGACATAGTCATTACTAATGGGTTATATAGATACCGTCAGGTGCTGGCACTGGCAACTTCCAAAACCGGAAGTACCCTCCCCTATATAAGCCCCTCCCATCCGGGAGCACCTCAGTTTTGTAGCAAAGCAATAAGTGTCCCCAAAGAGGGGCGGGAGCTCTGTGTCCCGTGATGTACTCCAAGAAAAGGATTTTACAGGTAAGCTGTTATAAAAATCCTATTTTCTTTCTCGGACATCACGGGACACAGAGCGACATAGTCATTACTAATGGGATGTCCTAAAGCAATGCCCAACGAGGGGGGGGATACACCATATATAAGCTGAGCGCTATCAGACATGAGGATCTTTTGCGGCCTGCAACACACTGCGCCCAAAGGCGACATCCTCCTGACTTCTAACGTCCACCTGGTAGAACCTAGTAAACGTGTGTACTGAAGACCATGTTGCGGCCTTACAGATTTGAGCCAGGGAGGCCTGGTGATGCACTGCCCATGAAGTTCCAACTGCTCTCGTGGAGTGCGCCCTAACTTTGAACGGAGGCGGTCTCCTTCACAAGCCATAGGCTTGCATTATGACCTGTCGAATCCTCTTGGCTAAAGTAGATTTTGACGCTGCCTGACCCCTTCTGGGGCCTTCCGGCAGAATAAACAAAGTATCCGTTCTGCGAATCTGGGCAGTGGCTTTTAGATAAGCTTTAACTGCTCTTACTACATCCAAAGAATTCAATAACTTTTCCTCTACCGAAGTAGGTTTGGGGAAAAAAGAAGGAAGAACCACATCTTGGTTCAAATGAAACCTCGATACCACCTTAGGAAGAAAGGCTGGATGAGGACGTAACACTACTCTGTCCTTATGGATAACCAGATATGGCTCCCTACAGGACATAGCTGCTAATTCCGACACTCTTTTAGCCGAACAAATGGCTACTAGAAAAATCAATTTCCTGGTGAGAAGAACCAGGGAAATATGCTGTAATGGTTCAAATGGTTGTTTCTGTAGAACCAACAGAACCAAGTTTAGATCCCATGGACATATGGGAATATTAACCGGAGGACTAATACGCATCACTCCTTGTATAAAGGCTTTGACTAGTGAATGCGAAGCCAAGGGCCTTTGAAAAAATATTGACAAGGCCGAATTCTGACCCTTGATAGTACTCAAGGCAAGCTTCCTATCTACAGCCCATTGTAGGAAGTCCAGAATCCTACCTATTACGTATTTACGTGGATGCCATTTCTTGGCCTCACACCAGGCGATGTACGCCTTCCAGATTCTATAGTAGATCTGCCTGGATACCGGCTTCCTGGCATTGATCATGGTAGATACCACAGCATTAGAGAGCCCTCTCTTTTTTAGAATGTGGGCTTCAATAGCCAGGCCGTCAAACCTAGGGCTGGTAAGGAAGGGTGGTATATCGGTCCTTGCGAAAGCAGGTCCGGACGATGTGGGAGGGTCCAAGGACTCCCCACAGACGTCTTTACAATCTCCGCGTACCATGCTCTTCGGGGCCACGCTGGAGCCACCAGAATCACTGGTTTCTTTTCTACCCTGATTCTGCGGAGTAATCGAGGTAACAATTGTGGCGGTGGGAATGCATATATCAGCTTGAACTGATCCCAAGGGAACACTAGGGCATCCGAGCCGCAAGCTAGGGGATCCCTTGTCCAAGAGACAAACCTGTCCACTTTTGCGTTGAATCTGGATGCTAGCAGATCTACATCCGGTGTTCCCCACCGCTGACATATTGTCCGGAAAACCTCGGGATGAAGGGACCATTCCCCTGGGCATAATTGTTGGCGACTTAGAAAGTCCGCCTTCCAATTCTCCACTCCTGGAATGAATACCGCAGATATGGCTGGGACATATCTTTCTGCCCATCTCAGGATGTAATTTACATCCCTCTGGGCTGCACGACTCCTGGTGCCCCCCTGATGATTGATATATGCCACTGCTGTGGCATTGTCTGATTGAATTCTGACAGGGGACCCTTGGAGTTTGGATGTCCATGCTACTAGGGCATACCGGGCTGCTCGTATCTCTAAGAGATTGATGGGCAGGGCCTTTTCCGCATCCGACCATCTGCCCTGGAGAGACCATTGCTCCAGTACTGCTCCCCAGCCTATAAGGCTGGCATCTGTAGTGACCACCTTCCAAGAAATCGGACTGAAGGATTTCCCTCTTTCCAGATTCTGGGGAACCAACCACCAGCGGAGGCTCTTGCGAACGGAAGGGGACAAGGACATTGGTAAGTCCAGAGCCTGAACTTTTTTGTTCCAGGCTGACAGTATGGCCCTTTGCAAATTCCTTGAATGGAATTGACCGTAGGGTACTGCTTCGAATGATGCCACCATTTTTCCCAGCAGCCTCATGCACAGGCGTATGGATGGCTGTCTTTTTGAACCCACTAAGTGGATCAAATCTCTCAAAGACGACCCCTTTTCTTGAGGCAAGAAAATTTTTCTCTGGTCTGAATCCAGCCTTAGCCCCAAGTATTCCAGACTTTTGACTGGTTTTAGGGCTGACTTGTCTCGGTTGATAATCCAACCGTGATATTCCAGATACTTGATTGTCTCGTGAACAACCACTTCTAGTTTTTCCACTGAGTGGTCTATCAGCAACAAGTCGTCTAGATATGCCATTATCATTACACCTCGTGTTCTTAGATTGGCCAATAATGGGGCCAGAATTTTTGTGAACACTCGTGGTGCTGTGGCCAGACCGAAGGGTAAGGCTCTGAACTGAAAATGGCGCCCTTCTACCGCAAAGCGTAGAAATTTTTGGTTGGCTGGAAAAATGGGAATGTGCAAATAAGCATCTTTGATGTTGATCGAGGCTAACCATTCCTCCCCTTGTAGGGCAGTGGCCACCGACCGGATCGACTCCATCCGGAAAGTCCTGATATGTAGGAATTTGTTTAGCCCTTTTAGATTTAATATGGGCCTCACGTCCCCGTTTGGCTTCGGGACTGTAAAGAGGTTTGAGTAAAACCCGAACCCCCATTCTTCCAGGGGAACCTCTATAATTACTGCTTGGAGCAATAATTGTTCTAGTGCCAACAGGAGGGATCCTCTCTTCTGGGGATCCCTTGGCACGTTTGACCTTATAAAGTGGGAAGGAGGGGAGTCTTTTAACTCCAATTTGTATCCCAGATTTACTGCGGAGAGCACCCATCTGTCTCTGATCGTGTCCCGCCAGGTCTCTGTGAACAACTGAAGTCTTCCCCCCACCCAATTGAGTGGGGGCAACCCTTCATGCATTTGACTTTGGGGGAGGTTTTGTACCTCTCCTGCTCCAGGGCTTCTTGTTACCCTGCAATTGTCCCTGATTTTTACCTCCGGGATTTGACCGAGGAGGCCGTCGGAACTGTTTCACAGCCGATGTCCTAGGGACTGGAGAAGCAGGCCTCTTAAAAGAGGGACCTCTAACTCTGTTTTTAACCGGCAAAAGTGTACTTTTACCGCTGGAAATTCTCTGGATATATTTGTCCAGGTCTTCCCCGAATAAGCGTTCACCATGAAATGGGAAGCTGACCAGCAATTTTTTACAGGGAGCTTCAGCAGACCAGTTTTTGAGCCATAAAAGCCTGCGCATATGTACTACAGACAGCGTAAGGCGGGAGGCCTGATGGATTGAATCCTTTATAGCGTCCACCGCAAAGCATAAGGCTCTAGGTAGATCAGCTAGGGCAAGAGCCTGCTGATCTGGCAAGTCCCTTAAGACCTGTTTCAACTGATCCTTCACTGCTTGGCAGACCCCAATAGCTGCCACTGCTGGTTGTGTCACCAATCCTGCTGTAGAAAAAGCAGATTTTAATAAGGACTCTAATTTTTTATCTATTGGGTCCTTGAACATTTGGACATTATCCACTGGACATGTCAGTGATTTATTCACACAAGAGATGGCTGCGTCCACTGTAGGGACCCTCCATTTTTTGATGAACTTATCCTCCATGGGATAGACCACTTGAAATCTCTTGGGAGGAGTAAATATTTTATCAGGATGCTCCCAATCCTGGTAAATGAGCCCTTCCAGTAAAGGATGGATCGGAAAGGAACAAACAGTCTGGGGAGCTTTTAGCGACCCCAACGAGGAGACAGAAGTGGATGATGGCTCCGCAAGGGGCATTTTAAATGCTGATCGGACCATATTAGTCAGGGACTGAACCCATAACCTTTCAGCATGTGATGCTGAGAATGGCTCTTCCACTGTTGATTCCTCTACAACAGAATCGACCTCATCCTGATCCCCTTCAGGCAGGTCGATCCCTGTATGGGACTGTTGCTCTGCTAACAGGCACTCTGAGGGAGGAGACGGAGATCGGGCGCTTTTTTCCTGTGACAGGGAAGCAGCGATCAATGCTGACAATCTCTCTTCCAGCCCTCCCAGAGCTGAGGAAAAAACCTCCTCTGTTACATACACAGGAGCAGGTGAACTGAGGACAGCCACAGTACCAGGTACTCCTGAGGGTGCTCTACGGTCACTAACCTCCGATTCTTCAGGGGAGACTGGTGCAGCCGAAGCATGCCCAAGATCCTCAGAGCCCGATGGAGACCCCCTATGCTTCCTGGAATTTTTAGTCCCGGAGTTTTTTGACGGCATTATTCCTAAGCCCAAAGCTGAGGTATTCCAGCCGAAATACACCACTTACTGACAATAGTCTAGCACAAATGCTGCTATAAAACCAGTTGGTGTCTACTAATGTGCCTTTCTATGGGGATGCCTGCATCAACAGCTTGCTGTATGCCTTTTTTAAATGTTGCCAGCTCTGTCTCTGCACTCCATAGCCAGCTCACAACACATAATTGTGGTTTTTAACATGCTGGGACGCCCGCACATGCGCAGAAGCGCTGTGGCGCGCACAGAGCGTCATCCCCCAAGCTCCGCCCCCTTTCCCGGCTCACCTCTATATATAGAGGCGCGTGCACGCGCGCGGCCACGTGCGCCTTCGGCGCTAATTTTGAAAAGGAAACCAGGGACAAGAGCCAGGGCCCCTTTTGCCGCAGGCCGGGGGATGGACGAGCATTGCAACATGGCAGAGGAAGCAGTTTCCCACAAAGAGAACTCACCATCTGCCTGGACTTGCTCTGATAAAAAGAAACTAGTCCACATGACAAACGTTCCACAGCGGCCTCTAGTGGATTAACACAGGTACCGCAGTCTAATATATTATATATATATATATATATATATATATATATATATATATATATATATATATATATATATATATATATATATATATATATATATAATATATATATATATAAAAAAAAATCTTGACCACTATTAAAATTATTACATTTTTTTGTAGTTACAGGCATGCACAGATATTAGCGGGAATACCGTTAGGTAACAGACAGAAAGACAAATTAGGCTTGGGCGTCCCTCAATAGAACCAAGTTCCTGGGGGCCCCCACTTACCTGTTCCCCGCCGCAGGACTTTGTTTGGTCCACAGAAGCCCAAACTTCACCTATCACGGCAGGCATTGTAATTAAACCTTCAGGGACCGGGTTCCCAAGGATTCCACTCCCCTGGACCTGTATAGCACCCTGCACAGAAAACATCTTGGTCATGGGTATGACCAGAGCTCTGGATCCCAGGGTCCAGCTCTCCTAAGAGAAGCATTACAGGCAAAACCTTGCTCTTCTCTGCAAGGCCCGGGTACCGACCGTTTAGCTATGAAGCTTTTTTGGTCAGATCCGGAATAGCTTACTGAGGCCCAAAAGAACCTGTACGCAAGCTCAGTGAAAAACACATGTTTCTTCTTGGCCAACACCTTAGACACTGGCAAAAAACTGAGGTGCTCCCGGATGGGAGGGGCTTATATAGGGGAGGGTACTTCCGGTTTTGGAAGTTGCCAGTGCCAGCACCTGAAGGTATCTATATAACCCATTAGTAATGACTATGTCGCTCTGTGTCCCGTGATGTACGAGAAAGAAAGTTATTGCATTCTTTGGATGTAGTAAGAGCAGTTAAAGCTTATCTTAAAGCCACTGCTCAGATTCGTAGAACGGATACTTTGTTTGTTCTGCCGGAAGGCCCCAGAAAGGGTCAGGCAGCATCAAAAATCTACTTTAGCCAAGTGGATTCGACAGGTCATAATACAAGCCTATGGCTTGAAAAGGAGACCGCCTCCGTTCAAAGTTAGGGCGCACTCCACAAGAGCAGTTGGAACTTCATGGGCAGTGCATCACCAAGCCTCCCTGGCTCAAGTCTGTAAGGCCACAACATGGTCCTTAGTACACACGTTTACTAGATTCTACCAGGTAGACGTCAGAAGTCAGGAGGATGTCGCCTTTGGGCGCAGTATGTTGCAGGCCGCAAAAGAGCCTCATGCCTGATGGCGCCCAGCTTATGTATCCCTCCCCTCATTTGGCATTGCTTTGGGACGTCCCATTAGTAATGACTAAGTCGCTCTGTGTCCCGTGATGTACGAAAAAGAAAAAGGGATTTTTATAACGGCTTACCTGTAAAATCCTTTTCTTGGAGTACATCACGGGACACAGAGCTCCCACCCCTCTTTTTGGGACACTTATTGCTTTGCTACAAAACTGAGGTGCTCCCGGATGGGAGGGGCTTATATAGGGGAGGGTACTTCCGGTTTGGAAGTGGCCAGTGCCAGCACCTGAAGGTAATCTATATAACCCATTAGTAATGACTAAGTCGCTCTGTGTCCCGTGATGTACTCCAAGAAAAGGATTTTACAGGTAAGCTGTTATAAAAATCCCTTTTTTCACATCCATCCTAGGCATAGCCAGCAATGAACCCCACTGTGATTCCCCATAGGATAGACTGTTTGCATAAGGCAACTCGTTAAGGGAGCAATTCACACAAGTGCCTTTTCTAGAGTTCACAAAGGTAATAATGTAAAGCAGTGGTCTCCAGACTTCCTAAACAAAGGGCCAGTTTCCTGCCTATCAGAATTCAGGAGGGCCGGACTGTGGCCAATGTGAGTAGAAAATTCCCCAGCTTCAATGAGAGTCCACAATGTCTCAGGCTTTTGGTGATCAGTGCAATTTTTAAAAAATGTGGTCAGTAGGAGGAGGAAAAATACCCCATCGTTGGTATTGGTGGAAGGAACAGTGCCCCATCATTGGTGTCAGTGAAAGCAATCATTCCCCATAATTGGTATCTGTGGGAAAGGGCCACATCCGGACCTCAGGACAAATTGGGGAGAACACCGATGTAAAGTACAAATCCGCCTCCCACAAGGGGTGACGGCACACAGCTTTAAAGTTGTAAACAGTCTGTAATTAAGTTGAGAGAGAGACAAGAAAAGGGGTATCTACCTAAAGAAATGGGGTGTTCCAGAGCATCCCCACACAGGGGGAGGTGAGCAGTCCAATGAAAATTCTTCTTTCCCCACCCTCCCCCCCCCCCAAAGCAAAGGGGAGAATTTACAAAAAAGTCTTGCAATTATATCCTGAGCCTTTATGGTTCAACTGCAGGAAATCTAGTTGATCACTTTTCCCAGTAAAGGCTACCCCTCCTGAAATCCCACCAAGTAATTCATCTATCACCACCTTCCCATGGTGCCCATCAGGGAGAGATGATATAGCCAAATACATGGGTAGAGATGCAAGGAAGCTTTGGGGGAGAGGTGGAGGTTGCACACCTAAACCCTGCACACTGTAAACCGCACACACCTAAATCCTGCACTCTGTGTTTACGTACTCCTAAACTCTGTACGCTGTGCGCCCTGTACGTAGTGTACTCCTGAACTCTGCACTCCTGAATAATAAAAGGGTAAGATGCATAATGTTACAAATACAACCGGCCCTTTGAGGTTAACCATACTGCTGATGCCATATATCCCAAAACTGTTGAAAATACATTAAAGATATACTGCAGATAAGATTGTGTTTGACACCCCTGCCTTTGAGGTTACCTACTGGATAAAAGTAACCCTGTGGTGACCCAGAAACAAGATTCCAGCCATTCTTCTTTTTGCTAGCTTTTTTTTTTCTGTTTTTGGATCCCACTAATGACGTCTGCTGTCCCTGATATTTGCCGCCAGTTGATTTGCTTGTAAGCCTGTGGACATTATTGAGGTTCATGTAACAGTATTCAGCATTATTGTGCAGGAAGGAAAGTGTGGATGGATGTGTACACATCACTGTTGTGTACCTTTCCTTTTTATCCTCCGTTATTCATCACCTCAGGTTCTGGATAAGTGTTTGCTTTCACGTTGCTCTGTATTGGCCTTTTTATTGCTAAGTGTGTCACCACCAGTAGCTATTTTGCTTTATAGACCAGTACAAGCATTTTGTTTCTACAGACCTGTTGTATTCAGTAACATGGAAGACATATAAAACGAAAAAATATGTTTTAATTAAATGGTGTCTAGAATGATTGTATTAAAATAAGTGTTGCAGCACTCCACTTGTATATGCAAATTACCATACAGTTTTTTTTTTCTTGGGTTCCCCCTGCAAATTCTCACAAATACCTTTTTGAATTTTCTGCTGAAGTCCACCTAATGCACAACCCGTGATGGAAGTACAGCTCCTCTGCTGCACTGCTCATTAATTTTCATCAACATTTGTCTCTTATGTACTCTTTGCCAATCAAATCCTATATTACATTTTTTTTTTTTTTTGACTGAAGTAGTAAAATTCAACTCAAACCTTAATTCTCTTACTTTTTATTGATAAATCGTGATTAGAGTGTTGAATTATAATTTTGAAATATGGTGTATGTTTTAGTTTTCATATAATTTTTATGGGTACCTATGAACTTCCAAATGGCATAGCGATGCCCAGTATGACCGATCTTGTATCCAGTAAACTTTGCAAATCGGTGTTACTGCAGCTCTTATTTTTATTTTTTTCCTTGTCTCAAAAAATCAGCAAGTGAAGGGAGGGTAGTGAATCCATGCAATCTAAATACAGCCTACATAATGTAACCTTGGGCTTAAGTGCTAGCAGCATGAAGTCAATTGACTAGGCAGGGCAAAAGTCAAAGGGCTTATCTATCAAGGCAAAGTGCAATAACTCACAGCAACCTCCTGATAATTTCTTCCACTGGGCTAACTTCAACAAACTTAAATGTGGGTGCTATGACTTTTTACGCTCTGTGCCTCTTCATAACTCTGTATGGTAATTGAGATCTGTTGGCTCCTACCGTCAGGTTCACTGTTACTGCCATTTCCTTGCATGTCTCTGTAGTTCTGTTAATGCTAAAGTTGCACTTTGGGTAAACCCAAATTCTACATTTTTCTTTCCATTGTTATCTCAACAATATCCAGTAACGTATCCATTTTCAATTTTTATGATATTTCTTTGGTGTCTTGTGCATTCGTGATCTTTCTTTGAACAATGTCGGAACTCAGAGTGTCAGAGTTGTCGGGAGACTGGCAAGGTCAGGGAAACCTTTGGGGGACAGTCCTCTTCCAGCAGCCCCTACGGGGGTGGCTCTACAGATTTATGCCATTGCTAACTTCCTTCAGAAAACTGAATTTACTGGCTGTCTTCAATACTATCAGAATAACTGGCAAAAAAAGAAGTCCTGGCTTGCATATACATGTCTGAGCACAAGTACTGAAAAATTGGAGCAACTATAATTTGTTTATAGCCAAGCCATGGCAGCCATCACGCTCTCTCAGCATAGGTTTCCTTTAAAAAGATTTTTGGCTATACGTAAAAACTTTTTATCGGTTTTGGATAGTTCGAGAAGGGTTAGCACTCATCAGGTTTTTATTGCTGTCTGTATCCTCATTTGGTAGGTATGCCCTCTCTATTGGCCCTGCTGGCCACTGTCACTCAGACAGTAAGTAAGGGGAGAAAAATCAAAATATTACAGTTGTCACCATAACAATAGGTGAGAGAAAACCTTCCAATTGGAACACCGGTTTTGATGTCCGCTGTCTAAAAACAGAGTTCCCCTTACTTGTAGAGATTTCTCTTGCTAACAAAATGTTC
Organism: Rana muscosa; assembly: GCA_029206835.1. Classification (NCBI taxonomy): domain Eukaryota; kingdom Metazoa; phylum Chordata; class Amphibia; order Anura; family Ranidae; genus Rana; species Rana muscosa. The sequence continues at coordinate 118,534,006 of CM055119.1, read as the reverse complement.
TAAATGTTGGCAATACATATACTTTAATTCTGGTATGGTGTTATTCAGTATCAGATATAGGTGCACAGCTGTATTCTGCTGACCATATTTTGGTTCATTTAACTTGCTGTAGAGGGATGTAAACATTTTGTCTTCATTTACTACTGGTATGAATCCCGTAGATGCAGTCTTTAGAATATATTCACTTAATTGAGGTCATAGATTAAGGATACTCAACAGTCCGGAGTTATTTGCCTATATACCAGCTGTAAAATATGGACTGAATTCTAACCGCCTTCATCCATGAGGTGACAGAAGTCTTAATGTGCATATGTCCCATATAGCTACACTTTTTGTCCTAATTTGCCTACAGACACAACAGAATGTTCACCTGGTTTGGTCTGCTATAATCCGATCCAGCAATCGTATGTCTGAATTTACTTCTGGACCATGGCAGACCTCTCCTGGCTGTGAGCCAGTGTGGGAAATGTCAATCCACTGGTTTGTAGATTCCAGACAAAATGCTATTATGCCACACCAGATAAGCTGGCACTGTTGATGTCCAAACTGCTTCATCCTTATAGAAGTGAACATGCGTGTTTGCACGATATGAACATGTATGTTTGTAGAACGATTGTGCTATGGCTAGTTCGTATATGCCCCTCTCTAAAATCTGTAGGCACCTTAACCCAAGAAAACCTGGAAAAATCTGGGACTAAAGGGATGTCTGACCAATGTTCCTATCAACACAACGTGGCTTTTTTTTTTCTCGATCACATACTTGTACAGACATTTCCCCCAAACTGCACATTCCTTGGCTGTCCCTTCTGGGCAATAGAATCAGTCAGTGTTAGATGTTCCCAGCTGATTGCTTTTTTAATTCTGAAATAACCCAATTAATGGGGGTTGTTTCATGCTACAGTCAGTATTTGCACAAAAATCATTCTAAAGACTCCAAGTTGAGCTAAAAGATGCTTTTAAGGTCATCAAGAAAGCTGCACATTTCTTATGCCCTGTAAATGCCTTTGGAATCTGGTGGTCTCCAGACTAGCGTTTGCAAACCAGGATTGAACTGTGCCTACTTTTTGTGTAAGGTTTTACCTTTTACGATTTAACGGTTGCCCTTTCTGGAACACCTATAGATTTCTCCATTCCCTGTACTCCCTCAGTCAGTTCTCCTCAAGGAGCTCTTGGAAAGTATATAACCATCCTCCCATGATTAAGTACTCAAGCCTACATGGAACATCTCCAGCCTTGAATACTGCAATCGGACAGGACAGTAGGGAGCATAATTATCTGCTGGAAGAGGGGTGGGGGGAGGCTAGCAATAAAACATGTCCCTTTGCCCTTAACAGGCTAGTGACAGATTCCATTTAAAAACAGAAATGAGACTTGCTATAAAAACATACTTCTGAACAATGTGCCACTTCTCTGTGCAGATTTCTGAAGGCCCCTGTAGAATAAACATGAGCAGTGAGTTAGTTGGCAAGGCTAGTTAGATTGAAATTACGAACAACATTCGAGCAGTACATTAATGGAAGCTTTCATGGGTGCTTTTCATGCTGTGTTAACTAATTGAAATAAAAGGGAAAAAAAATATATCAGATTTTCTGTTATGACGTGGAACTTCCTGATTTAGTCTTGCTTACTGCTTCAGCTTTTATGATGTTCACGCTTGCAGAGTTCTTGTGGAGATCATAGGCCTTTTTTTATTTTGATGAATAACACTCTCTTTTTTTTCTCTCACACAGAGAGCTACACGACTCGAACCCAGTACAGTTCCGTGCCAGCTTCCTACAGTTCCGTGCCAGCTTCCTACAGCTCCCGCTCCCAGATCCTCAACCCCGATCAAAGAATAGCTGTGAGTACCTGTTGACTGAGCTTTGTAGGGTAGGGTGGGGTGGGGTGACATTTACAACTGTTCATACAATGTATGAGCATCTTGTAATATGTTTATAATCCACTGCAAATCCTCTCTCTTTATTGTTGGCTCTTAGTCATGTTAGAACTAGCGTTTCCACTGTACATTAAATTTCGCCTGTTTTTCCGGCAAGGCTTTTCTGTCTAGGAAAAATGAGCCTGTTTTTTCAGGCAAGGCTTTTTTATTTTAGGGGGAAAAAAAATAGGTTTATGTTAAAATGAATGTCTGCAAGTTGTTACAAGACCTGTGGTCACAACTCAAACCCTGAGGGCCCATTCATGCTGTTGAGACCTGGTGCATTATTGCAAGTTACAGCCTACTTATTTGAATAATTTAGCTGGAAAAGCCCTAGCCTGCACTAAAAATTTGGACATGGGTCTTTTTTGCAATACAGTGTACCACAACGCCACCAGGAGTTGTGCTCTACAGTGCAGATGCATCAGCATGCCATGGAGAATGAATGATTGTCTCGAGCTCAGACTGTGGTTGCCAAAGCACATAGCCAAAAGTAGAATAATCCAATCATTCAACATCTTTCCTGACCTTCTGGATCATACAGAGCAGAAACAAAAAGGTATAAATTCCACATATCATAAGAGCGTCAGGTGTCTCTCCTAAAACCATATAGTAATATCTTTATACACTATAAAAATTTGAAAAACAAAACCGTATATGCAAAAAAGTTTATTTGGCAATTGACTCAAGGTGAGTGCCTAAACGCCCCAGATTATTAATAATATCAATTAAAAAGCAACAAATGGTAATAGGCTATGTGACCAAAAATTGCAGAAGCCAGCTACTAGGATTAAGCAATACCCAATAATATCTTAAAGGTGGAAGAAGTCACATTTAGTATTCAGTATATAAAAGAAGCATACATGTTAATATGCGATGAGTTAAGGAAACATATTTTTTTGATCTGGCTGGAAAAGCACATTTATTGCAATACAGTGTACCACAATGCACCATGAGATGTGCTCTGCAGTGCAGATACATTGGTGGGCAATTGAGAAGAAATTATGGATTCAAGCTCAGACTGTGGTTGCCAAACCATGCAGCCAAGCAGAATAATCCAGTTATTCAACTTTTCCTGACCTGTATCATACAGAGAATAAAAGTAAAATACTAAATACTATATATCGAAGGAGCTTTAGGTGTCTCTCCAATAACCATGCATAATATTTTTATAATAGCATGTACCACAATGTAACATGGGATCTCCGGTGGTACTGGACCCCAAGTTTTGGGGCTACTACCAGACGTAGCGGTGGACAAATATCACACAATCTTCATTTTTGAGACATTATTCCTAGCCCATAAAGTGATAGCTCAGAGATGGATGCAGAATGTGCCCCCCACAGTACAGTTATGGAAAAAAGCAGTTAATGGTGCATTGCCCTTTAACCACTTCAGCCCCCGACCATTATGCAGCTAAAGGACCAAGCCACTTTTTGCGATTCGGCACTGCGTCACTTTAACTGACAATTGTGCGGTCGTGCGACGTGGCTCCCTAACAAAATTGGCGTCTTTTTTTTTTTTTACTAGGCGTTTTATTGATTGGTTTGCGCAAAAGTTATAGCTTCTACAAAATAGGGGACTGTTTTACGGGATTTTTAATAATAATTATTTTTTTTTACTAGTTATGGGGGCGATCAGCGTTTTTTTTTTGTTTTTTTTTTATCCTGACTGCGACATTATGGTGGATACATCGGACACTTTTGACACCATTTTGGGGCCATTGTCATTTTTACAGAAATCAGTGCTATAAAAATACACTGATTACTGTGAAAATGACACTGGCAGTGAAGGGTTTAACCTCTAGGTGGCGCTGTAGGAATCAAGTGTTCCCTAGGAAGTGATTCTTACTGTAGGGGGGCGTGGCTACACGTTACTGATCGTCTGTTCCGATGACTGGGAAATGACGATTACTGACATGCCACGGAGAAGAACAGGGAAAGGTTTGTTTACACTCACCTCTCCCCGTTCTTCAGCTCTGTGACCCGATCGCGGGACACCGGGGGCGATCAGGTCCCGCGAGCGCGGTCACGGAGCTCAGGACCGGGTCGTGAGTGCGTCGCCGGCGGCACGCCCAAGACCCATGGCTGGGCTTCTTAAAGGCGACGTACCTGTACGTGCTTTTGCCCAGCCGTGCCATTGTGCCGACGTATATGTACAGGCGGCGGTCCTTAAGTGGTTAAGAAGCTGATTTATACACACAGGGTCTACACAAAAATATTCCAAGATTTGGGACAGATGGTTGGAAGATGGGGAAACCTGTGTGTAATTGGTCCATACCCAGTGAAGAATACCGATGTACCTGTGGCACACTTTAAGTGTATATTGGATTAAGCGGCCACCTGACTCAAGGCACCTGTATACATGTGACTGTACATCCTGTAACATACTTGCATATTTCATTTACTCTGACCAGCGTTTGTAAAGGTTCTTTTATTGTCAAATGTACTTGAATGACTTATTAAATGTGCTTTATATCAATAAAGTTGTTTTTTTCCAAGTAAAAAAAGAATGTACCACAATGCGCCATTTTGCTTTGCAATGCAGGTGCGTAAGGGTGCAATTGAGAATAAAAATGATGGACTCCATTTAGAGTGGTTGCTAAGGCATGCAGCCAAAGCAGAATAATCCGGCCCTTCAACACCTTCCCTGAGCTTTTGGATAATAATATAGAGCAGGGGTGTCAAACTCCATTTGCTTGTGGGCCACATCAGCATTATGGTTGCCCTCAATAGGCCAGTTGTATCAGCACCCACCCCCCCTTACATCAGGTGTCAAGAGCCCCCCCGCCATCAGAAGTCGAGCATCCCCCCGACTATCCCTTACATCAGTGCACCCTCTTGCCTTGTGCTGCTGCCAAGAGAGCTGGACAGAGAAGTGCCGGATCTGGTGGAGGAGTCCTGTCCACTCTGCTGCTGACTGCTGAGACCAGGTAGGGGTGGAGACGAGGGGGGTGTGAGGGCCACGTGAAATGACCTGGAGGGATGGATTCGGCCCTCGGGCCTTGTGTTTGACACCTGTGATATAGAGCATAAACGAAAAGTAACACCGGGAGCACAAACAGAAGTCTAAGTGATGAAACCCGTCAGCAGGAGTCATTGCTGCATCATGTGACCATTGAAAAGTAGAATTGGCCTTCGGGAGCTTATGGGTGAATTTTTAACACTGCCATTTCCTATAATAACATTTGTCAGTGTGAAGCACTCATAAAATGTGAGTTGAATAATGTAAAAAAAAATGTCATGTTGTATTGGAGTAAAATGGGTGCATTATGAAGGAGTGATTTATCTTGCTTATTTTTGGGAAAGAATTCTTTCTGATGACCTCATTGTTTTGTCTGAGAGCGGTATACACTGAGAGATTAAAATGTGAGAAGACTAATCTTTTCATAAACGGATAGAAACCAAGTGAGTGACCAGCCATAAGGAAACACAATCTGGGTCATGGACACCCTTTAGAATTCCATCAGGGTGCAGAATCGAAACTGTTGGTGCCTCTCGACTAATGTACCTGTCACAGACAGGTACATAAATCAGTCTGGGCACACAGTGAGGTTGGAGCGTCCATACTGGATATTTCTTGCTCAGTGTGCTCCCACTCTCCCTCCCTGGCCACTGCGCCCGTCACACTGACAGGTGCATGGCCAAAGTGTTTTGTCCCTGGGTGGGCGGAGCCTGATGGGGAACAGCAGTAGGCGGATACTTAGTATTTTTTTAAATCTGCCCACATCCCTGTGCTGTCAATCAACAGCCAGGTGGACCTGATGAGAAACTAATCCCTCTGTTTCCCATCAGGCTCTAAAGAGATAAAAGACAAGGGCAGGCGCCGCTGAAGTAAAACTGTAAAATTTTAATGATGCAGTAACATTAAAACACTCACATTGAGGTATCTTTAAATTGGCATGTGGAAGTCCTGTGAGATGTACACCTCTGCTCGTGCCAGCAATGTCCAAGCGCAGTGCAGTGGAGCCGGTGTCCAGTCTTATGGATAGTTGCTGGGTCTCGTGCAGCGGCCGAATGGAAGCCTGGAGCGCAAGCTGCTCGTCTGTGTCAGATGCTGAAGCGCAGCATGGGGCGGGATGACGTCACAGGACCAAGATGTAATGCATTTCGGTGCGTGCGCATTGAGAGGAGGAAAACACTGCGCTCACCATTGTCATATTTGGGTATTGACCTCCATAGTATTTTTGGATCTATGGTTACCTTGGCCTTTGGCTAGGGAATCTCCCAGCCAGCAGCTAAATGGGGTTCACCATTCTGATGCACACGGTAATGCTGGTTGGTGACACTTGGTAGTAAGAACAGTCCAGTCCATGGGCTGTATATCCCAATATCCTCCTCATTTGGCAGGCTTGCTTCTGGATATTGATGGGATAGAAGCTTTCTATGAGTTTTTTTTAGGCATTGAGAACACCTGGTTATGTTTGGGCAGTGATCCGATATTGGTGTTTCCCACGGGCCCGGCAGACTTTGTCACCAGCCACTCACCAACAAGTTCATTCAAAGTAGCTTTATACACCACTTCCTTAAACTCCATCTATCCAAAACCGAACTTATCATTTTTTCCTCCCCCCATGTGCCTCTTCCCCTGATCTCTCTGGCAAAATTGATGGCACAACTATCAGCCCATCCCCACATGCCAAGGTCCTAGGAGTAGTCCTGGACTCTGAACTCTCCTTTAAGCCCCACGTCCAATCACTGTCCAAATCTTGCCGCCTCAACCTCTGCAACATCTCCAAAATACGCCCCTTTTTAACCATTGACACAACAAAACTCTTAATTCGCTCCCTGGTCATCTCTCGCCTCGACTACTGCAACTCCCTCCTCATTGGCTTACCACTGCATACTCTATCCCCCCTTCAGTACATCATGAATGCTGCTGCCAGACTCAATCCACCTTACCAACCGCTCTGTCTCTGCTACTCCTCTCTGTCAATCCCTGTCAATCCCTCCACTGGCTTCCGCTCACCCAACAAATTAAGTTCAAAATACTAACAATTCCCTACAAAGCCATCCTGAACTCTGCCCCCAGCTACATCACTGACCTAGTATCAAAATACCAACCTAATCTTTCTCTTCGTTCTTCTCAAGATCACCTGCTCCCATACTCGTCTCCAGGACTTTTCCAGAGCCTCTCCAAGCCTATGGAACTCCTTAAGCCAATCTGTCCATCGATCTTCTCTATTAGCTTTTAGAGGATCCCTGAAAACCCTCCTCTTCAGAGAAACATATCCTACCCACACCTAACAACTGTATTTTCATTTTGTCCATCTGATCATCCCCCACAACTACTACCTTTTGTCCCACTAAACCCCCTTTCTAGATTGTAAGCTCTAACAAGCAGGGCCCTCTGATCCCTTATGTATTGAATTGTATTGTTTTGCCTGATGTTGTAAAGCGCTGCGCAAACTGTTGGCGCTATATAAAGCCTGTAGTATTATTATTATTATTATTATTATTATTATTATTATTATTATTATTATAATAATACTGAGATCCCAGGTCCTGAGTTTCCAGTGCATTGTGTCGACTTTAAAACTTGCTTTCAAGACCATGCATATACAAAACCTTGGGTGTATATTTGGTTTTAAAATAGATTTTTAAAGGATATGTCAAATAGTGTTTTGGATTTAAAATTTGTACTTTTTTGAGTTTGTGTTACACCCTGGGTGGTATAATTTAAAATCCCAGTTTTGTTGTACTGCTATATTTATAGATTATAGGTATGATACCCCCCCCCCCCCAGGGCAATAATTGACGGTACACACAGTCCACATACATAGTAGGACTTTTTGGGGTCAGAATATAGTACTGTGTGGGAAGCGGTCACATTTATGACAGCTTCATGGCACAGTCTGATCAATATTCCATTTGTACACGTTCCTGGTAAAATGGCTCCTATAAGATGGTGGGTGCTGCAACGATTACCAGGTCCTGGAAACATCAAACAATCGAACATATTCACCAGCACACCAAGGATCATCCGATTACGTCCAAAAAGGTTTGATTACAAAATAAATCACATCACAAAGGTGCAACGTTTCGTCGCTTAGGACCCCTTCGTCAGGCATGTGTCACACGCCTGACGAAGGGGTCCTACGCGACTCCGAAACGTTGCACCTTTGTGATGTGATATTTTTTTGTAATAAAACCTTTTTGGATGTAATCGGACGATCCTTGGTGTGCTGGCGAATATGTTTGGTAGCTTCATGGCACAGACAGGCCCCACTCTGTGTACTGGCATATTTCTGTATGCCAGCTCAGACCTGGTCTTAATCACCACCAGTTTTTTAATCTGAGAACTGACCGTAATCCTTTATGAAGATGTCCCTGCAATAGCAACAGGTTTTTGAAGTGGCAGTAATAAGGATTACCTAAATTTTGTTTCACTTGTTGGAGGTTACGGACACTGATGCAAATGCTTGCCTGAATTAGACGCAGATAGTTCTTAGGGAAACAGACAGAAAAGTGCCATTCATAGCTTTAATTAATTACCCCCCCCCCCCCCGCCTCCCCAAGCGTGTTTTGGGTTCTCACTGTGGATGGAAAGAACAAGATGGTCATACTATTACTATAGTAATTTTTACCTAAACACTATTGTATTGTTTTATATGGAGAGCTGAGTGGTGTAACATTGCAGTATTTATTAGAGAATTTCCGAAGCTAGTATAAGCAGTATAATGGTTTTTTTGTGAAATAATATGTTCCTAGTGTATGTCTGTCTGCAGGGCCGGGACAAGGGGTGGGCAGAAGGGGCGGCTGCCCTGGGCACTGTGGTATCATGTGGGAGGGGGGGGGCAGGGTGGTCACCTCAAGGAGATTGCAGGGGAGGGAGAATGTGTGTTCAGAGGGGGAATTTGGAGGGTGGCAGAGGATAAGAATTGTTCTACGAGTGGAAATTAGGGATGTGTGCTAGGTATGCTGATGTAGGGGGATTTGTGTTGGGGGGAGAAAAGAATTTGTGCTGGGGTGTGTATATTTGTGGAGTTTGTGCTAGAAAGGGAGTTTTTTTTTGGGGGGGGGGTAAAATTTGTGCTAGAAGGGATGATTGGGGGGTATTTAGACTAGGGAGTGAAATTGGGGGTTGGGATTTGTGCTAGTAGAGGGGATGGGGGGGGGAATTTGTGCTGGGAGGGGGGATTTGTAGTAGAGGGAGAGGATTTGTGTTAGTAGGGGTGATTGTTTAAGCGGATTTGAGCAAGGATGGGGGGGGCACAGTTTTGCGCTGGCAGGAGGGGGAATTTATGCTTAGAGGTAAGCACGCAGATTGGGGCTTGATTTTTTTTTGGGGGGAGGGGGGATTTTCGCTGACACATAATTCTCTAGGGAGTAGGGGGGGGGGTGCAGTCTAGTATGTTTGCCCTGGGCTCTAGATGACCTTGTCCCGGCACTGTCTGTCTGTGTCAAACTATGCTTGTAGGCCGAGTAGACAAGTGCTGGTCCAATATCCACCATCCAATAATTCCTAAACAATGGCCTACAACACTTAGGGGTTATTTACGAAAGGCAAATCCACTCCGCACTTTGCACTTGTAGTTTGCACTTGTAGTGCAAAGTGGATTTGCCTTTCGTAAATAACCCCCTTAGTCCTATTCTATTTCGCCCCTGGCTGCTCTCTGTTCATTAGGTGCTAAATGGCTTGTATGCAAGGTGAACACAATTAAAGAGGCCATGTTCACAATGGCTAAATTGGGGTTTCTCAACCAGGGTTCATCCACAGGTTTCTAGGGGTTTTTGGAGCAATGAGCAATTTCTGCCGCTCCTATAAATTCCCACTGACACCTTTTGATCTTTTTTAGCTATCTGTTAGGGATAATTCTTCCCAATGACCACAAGTGTAAAGGAGCATTGTTCCCACTGACCATCACACTACAATGTATCATGAGTGGGCTCCTAATGTATGCATTGAAGAAGGCTGGGCTAAATCCTACCCAAGAATGACTTCTGTCATGATCTTTTATTGGAGTTTGTTGACATGTGTGTTGGGAGTGAAAGAGAAAATGTTATTATATAGTAATATTGATGATATTTTTTTTTTTTTTTCTTCTACAGTCAAGCCGCTCAGTTGGATATGGTACCCTCGGGGGCATGCGTTCAGGCTACTCTTCCCGCTCTGCTGTGGATGTTGGGGCCTCACAGAGAATCAGTGTACCTCCTCCACAACAACAACAACAACAGCAACAACAACAACAGCAACAACAACGATACTCCACCTCCCGTCCATCCTCCTACCATGAAAAGGCCTATACAACTCGAAGAGATTATGATACAATGTCTCTGAGATCACTACGTATTGGAGATGGTGATGACCGATATGAGCAAGTGGCAGTTTCTCAACCCGCTTATTATAATCGTCAGATGTCTTCCGTCAGTGCAGCACCCACAATGCAGAGATCCCTCTCAGGAGGAACCTTTGGTCAGGATAATGGTGGTGACTCATGGGTTGAACGAGCAGAGGTAGTACAGACTCGGACAATTCGTGCACCTGCCATGCGCACTCTTCAACGTTTTCAAAGCAACAATCGCAATCGTGCCGCCTCTGGATCGTATGGCACCTTGAATTCAGTTGGACATCAACAGATACAACAGTCAGTTGGAGCAGGCTCTGGGTATGTGACAAATACAATGGAGCAGACCTCTCGAGCCCCGTCTGTGCGAAGCCTGGCAGAGTCTGCACACCAAGTTCAAGAGCTAAGAGGCATGGATGTTAATGATGGGAACAAAAGCCTGATGAGTCAGCATTCGTTCACTAGCGGGTAAGTTTCTACTAAAGTAGCGATTCTGCAATTTTTCTCCCAAGGTCTAGAATACTTGTTAACAGATAACACCTGAGCTTCACTATCTCGGGCAGTATTCCATCAGAGTATGAGAACCACATACCAAAGCTTTGTATATTGGCTTACTGAAAAGTTGAGGAACTAAAAAACGGTGTCAGGGAGAACATATAAGTGATGGTGTTGGATGATGAATTATAACCTGTCTTCTGTAATATTGAGCATACTCTAGTAGAATGTCAATCAAATTGTTTGGCTTTAAGAACGTTCGTTCATGTTTCTAATCGCTAGTGGGGTCAAATCAATGTTTGTTTTCAACCTTAATGATGAGAAAAACTAAAACAGGATGTACAATTTTTTTTATTTTTATTTTTTAAACAAATTTCTAACTATGTGCTTTTTTTAACTGGGAACATCTATCCATTCCAAAATCGAACGGTAAAAGCAAAGTTTTTTTTTTTTTAAAGTGTTTTGAACAACATTCTTCAAGGTATTGAAGTTTTGCACAACTTATGGTTTTGAACTGGAATGTCAAACTAATTCATACAGTTATGATTGCCAGTAGCCCACAGACCTTTGGCCCTTATTGTATACAGCTGAAGCTTGGAGGCACATGACCCTTGGTATACCAATCTGCTACTCAGTGGACACTTCTCTCTTACATTGGGTTGCTTTGCTGATTGTGAGCAAGTGTAACAGCAGTACACATTGCTGGAAGCAAGTGTGAAATCTGTCCTATGTTCACAAGTTTAACAAATGTGTCCAGACATTTGGCTATATGACCTGGAATAGCAGTGTCTGTTAAAGTGTTTTTTGGGCTGTTGCTACTATTTATCCATTTTTTGGATGTGGAGGGTTCTGTTTATGACCCTTTTTTGTTATGCATATGGGAATCCTGTAAATAAAAAATATTAAAGTTGAGAAGTTGCCTTTCAGCATACAGTATATTCCCTCCATGTACATGCTCATCGAATCACACTAATGATTCTGGAAAAAATATTAAATGACTAAAAATAGTTAAAGTAAAACTTTAGGCACAACATGTAAGGTTAATTTTTGCCATCTTTGTCCCATTGGGGAGATTTACCTGCACTTCCTGTCCCATCTCTGCAAATTAAGGCAATCTCATGGGCACCCCCAGGTCACCAGAACTAGTGTCCCCATTGGAATATTTCTAGGGCTGTGGAAATTAACTATTAATTCCTCGATTAATCGATTAATTGTTTTGAGCGATCAAAATTCTTTTGATCGGTACTCACCTCTCCGCCGGCTTCCAGGTCTTCAGGGAGATCCGGTGACGTCACGGACACCGGCGGGGCTTGCCGTGTCCATCTGAAGGGCTCCTTTGCTGTGCCTTCATATCTGCATGCCGGCGGGACCTTACTACCTGCCACACGCAAGGGCTGTTACACTTCCCTCTATCACTTCCCTCTATCAACCTGGGATTCTACAGCCATCCACTGGGAGTTGTGATAGTTCCCTTCACGGGACATCTACATGCCGATAGACTGATGTTAGCCCCTCCTCATCTGGATTCAGCAGTGGTATCGTTGTACACATTTTTATACCAGTATCATACTTAGCTACATGTTTTTATGACTGCTTTTGCTACCGTTTGGTATTACTCGCACCATTTTTACAGTTTATGTAGCTACATCGATTTTATCTCCAGTGCAATATTTATTTTGTTACCTACTTGAAGACTATAAAAGTTTTAATGCTATTCCCATCGAGCGCTGCCTTTGTGTGTTTTTTGTATCCTGCTATTGATTTTTCCAGTGGTTGGTAACTGCACTGGGAATCAGCCTGCAAGGAGATCAGCTAAAAGTAGTTGGATCTATGTGCGTTATAATAACTCGAAATTAGTCGATTAATCGATTTAAAAAAAAAAGCGATTAATCGAACACGAAAATTTTAATCAGTAACAGCCCTAAATATTTCCCCTCTACTTTTCTGGGGACAACCCAAAAAATTGGATTTTCTTTTACTTTTTACTGATAACAATAAACAGGACAAATAGAGAGGGTGGATCTCCCTAACTGGGGCACAGGCGGCAATACAAACTGACAGGTGTTCTAATTCATCTCCACTTTATCCAAAACGACAAAAATAATTTTGCCTTTTAGTTATACTTTAAATGTCTACTTTGTCTTTTTCCTGGTGTTGCTTCCTCACTCTCTGGACCTGTGAGGTGTCACTCCATTCTGTTCCCTCACTTGCAAATGGGATTCTGCATTGCGGTCAGTGAGGGAGCAACTTTAGGTAAAGCCATAGGCGTGCGCCAGGTGTGCCTGGGCACACCCTAATTACTATAAGCAGTGCAGATTCCCCCTCGTGCGTGGGATTCCCCCGTGTTGCCCCCCCCCCCAGGGCTTTTGGCTTCCCTCCTCTCCTCTCGGCTGCTGCAGGAATATTTCAATTTGGAAAGCGGGGGAGGGGCTAGTAAATGTCATTTACCAGCCCCTTCCTTTTCTAAATAAACACACTTGCTCACTGTATTCATTCATAACTGAAGCATAGTAAACTGGGTTTAATATACTTCAGTTGGTGAATGAACAGGAAGCCGTTCAGCACAGATCACTTTCCATTCATACACTGTCCAATGCAGCTGAGGCTGCAGGGAAAGGCATGAGTGTGTTGGAGTTTTGGGGTGCACACCTTAATGCAATAGGCTGCGCACACCTATGGTTAAAGCAGAGATTTACTTTGGTTAAACACTAGTGTGATAGCCTAATAAGAGAAACAAAAACACTTCTACCACCATGTGCAGATGTTTACAGTATTTAGGGGTCCTGTGCAACTACTTATATTAAAGCGGAGTTCCACCCAAAAATTGAACTTCCACTTTTTGGAACCCTCCGGTGTCACATTTGGCACCTTTCAGGGGGGAGGGGGGTGCAGATACCTGTCTAAGACAGGACATTGCGATTCCAATGGTCCCTGCTGTCTTCTGGGACCTGTGTGTCTCCCAGAAGACAGCGGGGGGGACGGAGAAGGCGCCAGAAATGGCGTGGATACCCGCAGGTGGCTCAGGTACTATGCTCGGAAGTGGGAGCAAAATACCTGTACACAAGTATCTCCCCCCCCCTCCCCCCTTTAAAGGGTCCAAATGTGACACCGGAGGGGGGGAGGGTTCCGAAAAGTGGAAGTTCCATTTCTGGGTGGAACTTCGCTTTTACGTTTTGGCTCATTTTGGCAAAAAGGATGATACATGGAATGATTGAGAAGTGTTCCTTCGAGGTCGTTAGCTGCTCTCTTAATTTGAAATCTTAAGTGATTCGTTGGGAAATTTGTAATCAGACACTGAAAGTGATGACAGCGACGATTCTGCGACTGAGCTTAGTGATGTACGAACTTGGTGCTCTATTGACTGTGGTAGCGCGGCGCCCTCAAGATTCCCATTTACTGGAGCATCCGGTATAAAAGTAGACCTTAAACACGACAACCCCTTGGCATACTTACAATTATTTCTGACAGATGAGGTTATTAAAAAAAATCGTTACTGAGACAAACCGGTAAAAAGAGCAACAATTGGCTACTACGCATCAGAAGTTTCCAAGAAGCAGAAAGTGGGAACCGTGAGCAAAGATGACATTTGGAAATTTCTTGACCTAATAATACTTTGGGGAGTGATGGGGAAACCCCTGCAGAAGTGGTATTGAACAACTAATAAATTACTTTCCACTCTTGTGGAATGCCTACGTTCTGCTCAAAAAGGAGTGACAAGCCTGTGATTCATTCGGACTTCATTTGGAAAGTTGCCGAACGGATCTTTGTGAACCACCAAATGCCATCAATGGCTGTCACTAGAGATGGACGTCATGCTGTTGGCGTTGTCAGCCCGGAACGCCTGACCGCTCGTCCCTTCATGGACTACATCCCGCCAACCGAGAAAAAGTCAGTACCTAGGATGTGCGTGGTTTGTTGCTCGAAGCGAGAAGACCGTGGAAACAAAATCAAAAAGGAAACCAGGTTCCATTGTCCTGATTGTGACGTCGGACTTTGTGTAGTCCAATGTTTCATAATTTTTCGTACCCGGGATGTATACTAAGCCAATATGCAGCGTCTAGTATTACAGTGACTAGTAAAATTTTCAGTGTTTTTGGTTTATTTTATAATTATTTATTATAATATTTTATGATTTCATGTTTCAAAATGTATCATACCTGAGATGTCTACTAGACTCTTAGGCCCCATGCACACAGGGTGTTTTTACTGCCACGTTTTTTCCAGCTTAAAAACGCCTGTCCATGTTTTGTAAACATATTTTTGACCTTTTTAAAAAAAAAAAAAAAAAAAATCCTGGAGCTCAAAAACGCAAATCGCGGCGTTTTTGCAGCTCAAACCTGGAGCTCCAGAACGCACTGGAATTGGTTTTTTTTGCAGCTGGAAAACGCCTATGCCACTTGGAGCTCATAAAAGCTCTATGTGTGCATGACACAATAGAATAACATGGATGGGCGTTTTGCAGCTGTAAAAAAAAACGTCTAACGCTGCTGTTAGGAGCTGCAAAAACGCCCTGTGTGCATGGGGCCTTAGGCTTCATGCCCACTGACGTTTTTACAGCTGCGTTTTTTACAGCTTAAAAACGCCTGTCTATGTTATTGTAAATATTTTTTATTTCTTTTTTTGAGAAAAAAAAAACAAAAAAACGTCGGAGCTAAAAAACGCGACCGCGCGTTAGTGCGCGTTTTTGAGCGTTTGACGCTCGAGGTTTTTTCTGCCTAACTCCGACGCTGAGGAAAGCACTGGTCCTCGGTTTTTTTTACAGCTTAAAAACGTCTATGCTATTTGCAGCTCAAAAACCTCTAGGTGGGCATGAAGCTATAGACTAACATGGACAGGCGTTTTTAAGCTGTAAAAAACGCTCAAAAACGCGGCTGTAAAAACGTCCGTGGGCATGAGGCCTTAAACAGATTTAAGTGAGTTATTCACCTTGCATGCAGCCATTGACGTCGGCGTCGCATGCGCTCTGAAGGTCCGGCAGATGCTGCCGGAAAAACGGAGCTCCTTGCCGGAAAGAGGCCTCCCGCGCGCATGCGCGGGTGTGACGTACATGCGGCTCTGGCCGCTCACAGCGCCGGAGCTACGAACCCGGAAAAAACGCAGAGGGAAAATGTCAGCTCCCTTAGCGGTGACCGGGAGACGGTGCTGGTACTTCATTCTAAGGTAAGTACTTCATAATGAGCTAGTATGCGGTGCATACTAGCTCATTATGCCTTTTGCCTTACAGGTGTGTTTTTTATTTATTACATTTTTTTTGCGGGCATACAACTGCTATAACCCTTACCATACACCCTTAACCACTTCCCGCCTGGTCAATGGCATATTGACGCCTGGGAAGTGGTTCTGTTATCCTGACTGGGCGTCATATGACGTCCAGCAGGATAACATGCTGACCCGCGCCCGTAGGGGCATGCAGCACGGCGATCGCGGCGTGTCAGTCTGACACCCCGCATCTCCAATCGTGTCAGAGGCTTCTTACCGCATGATCAGCTGTGACCAATCACAGCTGATCATCGCGTGAACCAGGAAGTGCCGGTAATCGGCATTCCTCGGGTTCGCGCTGACAGGGAGAGCCGATCAGCGGCTCTCCCTGTCAGAGGGGGGGGGGGGGGGGGGGGTTCTGTGCTGATAATCAGCATAGCCCCCTTAAATGTATCAATCACCTGCAAACCAGTGCCCCAATAATAAACTCTGCAAGTGCCAATCACTGCCCAGCAGTAACACCTGTCAGTACCTAATCATCTGTGCTGCCCATCAGTGCCACCAATCGGTGCCGCCTGTCAGTGCCCATCAGTGGTGCAAAGCAGTGCTGCCTATCAGTGCCCATCAATTTTACATATCAGTGCCACTTTATCAGTGCTGCCTCATCAGTGCCCATCAGTGCCGCCTCATCAGTGCCCGTCAGTAAAGGGGAAAACCAAAATTTTATGACAAACTAAAATTTTGGTGATCAAATCCCACCAAAAGAAAGCTCTTTTTGTGGGAAGAAAATGATAAAAAAATTAGTTTGGGTAGAGTATTGCATGATCGCACAATTGTCATTCAAAGTGTGACATCGCTGAAAGCTGAAAATTGTCCTGGGCAGGAAGGGGCGTTAGTGCCTGGTATTGAAGTGGTTAAAGGAGAATTACCAAAAAAAGGTTAATTAAATACACAAGGGCATTTTTTTTTTTTTTTTAATCGCTATTATTCCTTTTATATTGGCTTTTAAAGTTTACAAATGCAGCAATTTTAGAATTTGGATGAAAGGTTTAGCACTGGGAAACACTTTTGAAAGCTTAAAAAGTGAATTTTATATACAACTATATAGATCAGACCAAAATGAGGGGGAAAGGGGGACAGAGGGACATTACTCCAAATCGAGGATAGTTGAGAGTTATGCAACACCGATATGCACTTTGGTGCGATTCATTTAGAATGACCCCCTCAATGCAAAAGTATAGTAGCTGTCAACTGACTCGTGCTTAACCTTAAAGTCCTTTAGCGTGTTATCACATACTGTAAGGGAGAAACCTTGAGCTGCTCCAAAACCTCACAATGTATTGTAACTTTTTGGGGAAAAAGTTTTTTCCCCATTAAGGGTGAACGGGTGGTTTTGGAGGCACATCCCACA
Organism: Rana muscosa; assembly: GCA_029206835.1. NCBI lineage: Eukaryota > Metazoa > Chordata > Amphibia > Anura > Ranidae > Rana > Rana muscosa. The sequence goes on along the minus strand of CM055119.1, from coordinate 118,516,699 downwards.
GTGTTCACAGAATGTTTGAGGGCCCTCGATCCAGCTCTCTAGGTCATTCTGTTTTTTTGTTTTTATTAGTTTTATATGGATCATACCCCTAGGCGTATAAGTTTATACATGCTACTGTTCAAAGTGAATGTATCCCAAGTAACTGTTTATAAACTTTTCTGTCTTTCTTATGTAGCGGGTATGTACTTTCCCGGGTGTAAATTTGAACTTGGCAGAGACATTAGTGATGTGTAATTCCCTGTAGCCCAGCAGGTGGCGCTGTCGCTCTGGGCTGGGGTTGAATCATTGCTGTGTGTCACGCCTCCTTTTTGTCCTCCCTCGGCAGCGGTATGGTGGGGCGGGGAACCCGCCGTGCTTGCTGGGAGAGGGTATAAAGGGGCCGGCCATCTTTGTCACAGGGTCGAGTCCCAGGCACCTTCAGCCTGTGGACGGTGGTTCGTGTCGGTTCTCTAGGCGGGCCTAGGCCTAGGCGACAGCCAGAGGTCGTGTTCCATTCCAGGCACCTTTAGCCTGGGGTGAGGTACTCGGATGGAGGTCTGGAGCTCAGTGCCCAACACTGAGTTCCGCGAGGGAAGGAGATCCTAGGGAAACCCGGGAGTGGGTACCCGAATCCGGAAGGCGTAATGGACCGGGGGGAGCTCCTCACTCGAAGACCTGGTGCAGCATACTGCCAGTGACGGGTGAGTCTCTCATCGGAGACCGCCTCAAAGGAAATTCCCCCCTCGCTCGGAGACCGCAGCCCACTTTCAGGGAGGAAAGTGGAGAGTTCATTGTGTCTGGGCCTATTCACATCCACACCTCCTTTTCTGTTCTGTTTCTATCAAGGGAGTTCAACTGATTGTGTTCATTCAAGAAGAATAAAGGAGTGTTGAACTTTAATGGTGTGGGGCTCATTTCCTGACAGACATTGTTCAAGGTAACTCTCGGTGGAGGCTCCAGGTGCACAGCACTGACCCGAAGGTAAAAGAACTTTGCTTGTATCACACTGACACCTGTGGTGAAGGCCTGGCGTGGTGTCCCCGCTCCCTCCCCCTCTGAAGGTACCCCATGACAAGAGACCGACGAGCTGAAGAGAAAGAGGGGAGTGAGGAGGGCGCTACACTTATGTATACCTCAATAAAAATCTTGAACAGAAAAGTTTGTTCAATGGATAATCAATACTGTAGTGTAGGCTACAACTATTGACAGCTATCAAAGTGTGAGGTGTGAAGCATTGTGTAATCGCATGGTTTATATTGCATTGGATGTGGTATGTAGTCGGTTCAATATTCCAAATCGTCAGGTTTCAGACGGGTTTTCTTTAATGGTTTTTATTCTGCGTTGGTGAGATTTAATGCAGAGATTTGCACATGCAGCAAGTAGTGGTTTGCAACTAACTATATGTTAAAATGTAAATGTAAAAGTTTGAAACAAAGCATTACAAATGAGTGAAATTTCAAGAGAATGGTGTAGAAAAGGTTCTCCATGTGTTGGCATTCACTTTTTTGGGATCTGATACGAATTGGTGAATTAGTCTGGAAAGACTAGGGCCCTTCCACTCGAAGGGTCCAATCAGGGCCTGTCTAAGGTTGGGTTATTTTTTAAGGTGGACCTGATCAGACCCTCAATTCACCTCTTTGGACCGGCAGGTGTAAATGGACTTGTGTCTGTTTACAGCAGCCTACCTCCAATCAGTCCGAGAAAACTGAAGGACATCCGTCCCCCTCTGTCTAGGCGGATCAGAGGGTTGTCGGGTGAAAAAAGATAGCAAAGTTAATTTACACTCAACCGTCCCATGGAGTAGAGTGGGCTACGCTGCATAAACTTGACAGACGCCGATCTGTCATTTGCCTGCTCTGTTCTGATCAGCAAGGGATCAGCGGACCAAAACCCCTCCTGATCCAAACAGAGTCCACCCCGTGTGAAAGGGGGTCTATAGAATACAAGGTTTGAATTCTGATCAGAATCTCTTGAGCAATGTTCAGTTGGAATCTTTATTCAATTAAACCTGAAAGCCTGATAAAATAGAACACAGCATATCCTACTTTTCCCATATTCAAAATGACTATTCTCACATATAAGGTTAGGTGAATGCAAAAAACCTAAACTCCGAAAGGGTCTGAAATACATTTTATCTGAAGGCATGGTGTCTTTGGCTTTCTTCCCAGTCTGATGCCCATGTACACAGCCCATATTCTGGTCAGAGACACAGATATTCACCCATTTTCTACCAGCCTTCAATCGCAAAACAAGGGGTTTAAGTCAGCCTTTTGATTCTCTAGTCTAGATCATATGATTCCGATAATAAATAAGGGAAAACTGGATTACGTTTTCTGAAAACTTCTGTGTATATGATCAGCAAAATGCTGGCCTTGCAATTTGTGATTTTGCGCCTTTAAAGTCCAAATGAAAATGTTGGTTTAAATTGGTTCCATGTACATTCTAATAAGGAGTGTTTAAAAGTCTTGGAGTGGGTTCACATTTCCTGTTGCGGTAACATGTGCACATTATGTGTTTTTGCTGCAGTTCCATTTATTTTAAATGCCACCCCAAAGCAGTACCATGCTTGCAGTGCATTCCTGCAAAAGGTCTGGTGTGGTTTTGACTTCACTGGGGCGCATTGGTAGCACAATATTAAAATGAATGGGTTGCCTTAACCTGCAGCATGGTAATGCATGTTACCGTATTGGACAAGTGTGAACCTGGCTCTTTGTGTGGAAGCAGTGGTGCCTCTGCAGAGGTCCATCATGCCCCCTGCTAAGTCAGAGCTATAATATAGATTCGGTGGAACTTGTATTTATCCTGTATTTGAGCCCTAGTAGTGCACTGGGTAGACCGAGATGCCAATTAATTTGAGTGCAGATGATGCAAAGTTTGCATCCCACTACAACAGAAAATGGTGGTGAGTGTTTTATTAATAACATATCTGAAAATGCATGTATTGGTTTAAAGTGGATGTAAACCCACTCTCATCCTTTATAAACTACTGCCATAGTGCTGATCTATAAGGATATACTGTAGATGCCTCCTGCATGTATCCTCACATGTCAAATGTCTCCCCTCTGTCTGTTATGAGACCTGAAAAACTGCAGATTCTGTGGGTGGATCTGTTGTCTGGAGCTCGGTGGGTGGAGTCGTGATGTCAGTAGACTCCCCGCCCACCTCTACACTTGTCAACATGCATTTTTTCCTGTGTATTCCTTACACTGAATTCTGCTATGATCACTAACATCCAGTCAAAATCCAGAAAAGTAACCACATGACTTCAGAAAAGGAGTGGGGGTGGGAATTAAAAAATAATGCCTGTCTCAGGCTAGTGCATGAGATATGTAAATAACCGGTCACTCACAGCAAGGGGGAAGAACGGACAAAGGTTTTCTCCTATTTGTCCATTTATCTCACTGAAAAAAGAAGAGGATTGCTCAGAGCTGGATTAACTCTTTGTGGCAAGACTGGGCACAGATGATAGGAAATCTTATACTATACATTGTGACAGCAAAAAATAAAAATTTCGGGTTTACATCCACTTCAACAGCAGTAGTGAAAACCTACTCAAGGATTTAACTTTTGTTAAAGTAGTTTATGGGTGAACTTTATAAAAGTCACTAAAGCCCTTTCTAGTACTGTTGCAGCAAATGATGGTTTTAGCTCTGCCTGTATTCCCCTAGTCATTGCTAGGATCTGATTGGTAGGTCTAGCTTTAAAAAATCAAGCTCATTTGTTCTCCTGTACTTGAAACAGCATGATCTCACCAGGAACTAATCAATTTATTCTGCATTACATTTCAGGTTTGATGACATTGATATGCCATCAGCTGTGAAATATTTAATGGCAACTGATGCCAATCTCCAGGTGCTAGGAGCAGCCTATATACAGCACCGCTGTTACAGTGATTCAGAAGCTAAGAAACAGGTGAGTGATCGTTTACCCCAGGCAAGTTTCAGTATAATTAGTGTGAACACAAAATAGCTTCTAGTTCTAACCCATTATGGGCTTTAACCTAATTATACTCATGGCAGCTTCATATTGCGTATATTGTTTAGGCTCGAAGTTTGCAGGCCATCCCCAAGCTGGTGAAATTGTTCAATCACTCCAACCAAGAGGTGCAGCGCCATGCCACAGGAGCAATGCGCAATCTAATCTATGACAGCCCTGAGAACAAGATGTCGCTGGTGGAGGAAAATGGCATCTATGAGCTTCTACTGACACTTAAAGAACAAGATGATGAACTCAAAAAGAATGTAACCGGTATGCTTTATATATTTCTACTTATAAACGGTTACAGAGAATGTATCCTGCTCAGTGTAAAGCAGCGGAATAATTTGTGGCTAAACAGGCACAGTTCTTCCCACCGGGACCCACCATTGGGCACCACCATCTTATGTATTGAACAACATAGAGAAGGGGGAAGTCAAGTTGTCCTTCACAGCCCCCAGGTCAAAAACACTATTCATTGTGATAATCACATGTCACTACTCTGTGATGGGGCAAGGTCCTTTAGAATCAAGGAGATAATACCAAAAGAGAAATCGCTCGATCTCTCAATCCTCAACCAATCAGAGGAAGATTTGTATTCATTGATGGAATACATTGCTTGCTCTGAGCGGCTGATCGCTGCTGCAGTAGACTCGTCTGTGTTCCGGGTATGAGACAGGAAGTCTCGGCTCACACCCGGACACAGTGCAGTATGCTGTATGTAGCCTCAGCTACGTACAGTTTATACTGCACATCCAACGGCCTCACAGGTTAGTGAGGGACATAGTTATCGTTAGTTAGCTATGTTAAATGTGTGGAAAGATGGAGTTCTTCTTTAACTATAATCACTTGACTTATTCCATTCCTGTGATTATGTAAACAATAACAGTGATTACAAAATATATATATATATGTATGTAGCGACCTCCTCACCCCGACCTCTTTAGCTAGGGGTATGTCGAGCGACAGAGTGAGGTGCGCTACGGCCCATGTCCTCCCCATGCATGTGGGTGAGGTGAAGGCCAATATCAATCTTTTCCTCGGGCCAAGTGTGTGCTGGTTATGAGGGTCAGTCCTTCCGTGCCGGAATCTCCCTTTGTTCCCATCAACAGAGTCCATACACCCATCAAAGTCCAAACTCAGGTTTATTGCGTATCTCCACATACAGTCAAATGCAACGGCATGATACGATGGGGAAGCAGGTCAAGGCACTGTACAGGTTCCTAATCCCTACACTGCCTGTGCTATGACCAGGGGTTGCAGGAGTCTTGATGGAAGCTCCTCCGCTGCGCTGAAGCCCATATCAGGGGAAGATGTCCTCCAAGGGAGTTACTGAAGGCCCATCCGTCACCGGGTTGACGCTACACCGGGTCTTCGGACAAGTGACCCCCCCCCAGCCTCCTCACCTCAGATGCGGGTCCCCTCGCAAGGGGAGCCCTGGAGCAACTTCACCCTTGCGGGACCCAGTCGGAGTCACCGGATCCCAGGCCTCCTTAATAGTACCTCACCCCAGGCTGAAGGTGCCCGGGATGGACTCCATCTTCGTTCCGACCAGGCCTTGGGCGCCTAGGCCAGAACCTTGAACCGCCCGCACCCAGGCCTAAGGTGCCTGGGTGCGTGAAGGGGTGACCCCCCTCCCACAAGAACAACAGACAGGCGACGACGACGTGGCGCGGGCATCTCCCCCTTTTATATCCTCCCATCGACACCACGGCGGGTTCCCCGCCCCAGCCGTACCATCGCCAGGAAGGAACCAAAAAAAGGGTAACACTGTGATGGCGATTCTACCTCGAGCCAGCAGGTACACTGACACCCACTGGTCAAAGAGAATATTACACCACCCAATCCTCCACGAATAAGAAAAGGGGTCTAATCCCTGACATAATTACACACCTGGGTCTCTCTACCCCCAGGTGTATCCCACTAACTTTGAAGACCCCGCTACACACTCCCCCTGGTGATTTGACGCTGGTCCCCAGCGTCAGGTGCACACCCATATCTCCCAAGGAGGGGTGACATGAAGTGGGCCCCAGAGGCTATCCCTAATATTTTGGATACTGTATGTGCCAAGACCTGCTCAACAGAAAAGGGAACTATAAAACATTAAAACTTTTGTATAAAACATCTGTCATGTACACATATACAATCCCTCCCGTCACTGTCTAAGAACCACCCCATACTCAGTAGTCTTGACCGACGAATCTCTTGCAGAAGGGAAACAAAAAAAAACATCCTAACACTCTGTGTTAACTTGGCATGAGTGGGTCCGTCAGCCGAGAGACCCACTCACTCCAATAAGTAAGTAATGCATGTGTAACATTTTCAAACAACCGTTGCACAACACTGCCACCTGGTGACAGCGCTGCGGTAATGACACTTGGTTAGATCTTCATTCTTCCTGCTTTCCTACTCTAACTCTACCCCAAAAGTCTCTGCCTTTGGCACATGAAGAAAAGGGAGAAAAAAAAACAACAGCTCCCAAATCTCCAGTGAGTAAAAGAAAAGCCCAAATCAAAACAAAAGTAGGGCACAGTTCTAGGCGTCTGGGAATGTCTCTTCCAGAAAGTTTCAATAGCAACAAGATAGGAGCTCACTTTTCCTATAAATAGAACCTTGGATCCGGCAGAAACAGGGGCTTCAGGTGCCCGTCAAACACTTCCACCGAATACTCAACATCCTCTCCATCTTTCCTGCAGATGAGCACCTTATCGGCATGAATATGGCGCCCAAGTCTCCAATCAGCTCTGCAGTCCTTGAACTTTTTAGACACAGGCGGCGAACATGACAGGTATCGCCTGGCATGGGGTACTTTAAGCTTTTCCCATACAAACTCGTCATACCACCTTGGTCGCAGGACCTCGACTTCATACAATAGGTCCCGAGGCAAATAGGGGTACTCCCACCCATATTCACGGGCGACTCTCTGGGAGAAAAGTCTCTGCAACCTGGCTAGAGGCGGCATCGCATCTCGCTCACCTTCTCCTGGCTGTACGATGGCCTCCGGGTGCCGAGGTACCTTTACCATCTCGGGTTTCTTTGTCTTTGGTGCCCGCAATGAAGCACGCTGCATCCCCACCATCAGAGCGGGTGATGTAGTTGAATGCGGAAAGTTGGTCGGAGGACTAGATTTCCTCGGGAACTCCGGGGCCTTCACCCGGAGCGTACTGTCTTCTATGGACATGGGGGAATCCTGCGGTTTACTCAGCATAGGTAGTGGGCGTCTGTCCCAGCCCTTCCGGTGAAACAGTTCGTCTATCTCTCCGTCATCCCCACAGTCTGACAATGACTCTAAGTCGGAGGTGTCATACATCTCAGCGGGAAGGTAGTCTCTAGTAGACGGAAGGCTACCCTCCCCTGCGGGCTCCACCGACTGGGGACCCCCGACACCTCCAACCAACACCACAGTCCCAGCCCCTGGCTCACCTGGACCTTCTGAAGAACTGGGATGTCCGGGACTCTCTTCTCTACCGGCGCCATCCAGGCCAGGCAAGCGGCGGGGTGAAGCTCGACCACGGCCATAGGATGCCTGTACCAGACCGACTTTCCTCTTCGGAGGTGGGAGCAGGGAGTCTGTAGTGACCGAAGCAGTGTCCTCGGATTTTTCTCTCTGTCTCTGGTTGGGCAGTCACTTCGCCCTGGTCAGCGCGCACGGGAAACTCCGCAAAGGCTTTGATCTCTCCCTCCGGAGTGGCGGTTCCTGTGATGCGGTTGAGGCGTAGGGCCCGGGGCCTTTCCGTGTGTGGTTCAACCTCAAAAAGAAACTCCTTGCATGCTTCGCATCGCCCGAATGGCTTTAGTTGGACCACCAGTCCCGAGCATCCGGGACAGATCACACCGAGGGCCTCTGTGTCTCTGCATGAATACAAAGCCAACTGTCCTCGGGGCCTGAGCCTTCTCCCCGTGTCTGTAATGGATGCAGCAAATGCAGTCATCTTGAAAGGATAAGGTACCGTCATCCACGGGGAGCCTGAGTTCACTCCGACCACTTGCTGCTCCATCACACGCTGACCTCGCGCCGGAGTCTCCACGTGCATCTCCACACGTGGCCAGACTCCTCCCACGACTTGCATGTTTTCGCGGGCTTCCTTCAGTCTCCTCCCACGAATTGCGTAGTCATGGGGTGCCTCGTGGCGCAGTGCAGCAAAAGTCCCCACATGTAGTTCGTCACACGGCTGGACTCCTCCCTCTTCCCGCTCTTTCTGCATGGGCCTCTCCCAGTTTTTCAGGGAAATTTCCACGACTTCGAGCACAGGGATGCACTTTGGCCAATCACATGGCCGACCTGCTCGGACCTCCTCCGGGCAGCAAAGTTCAAACACAGCCGTTCCAAACCTCAGGGTTAACACACGTTCGTATCCCGGACGAGCCCCCACGTGTAGCGATACCTCCAACTAAGGAGGCCGCAGAATTAGATTTGGGCCCTGAGTGCAGCTCCACCAACCCCCGGCAATAGGCTCTACCCCCCTCTGGCACAGCTAGTACTAACAATCAATGATATGTCCTATGCAATAGAATAACTAAGCAAGGACACAGTAATGAATTGTAATAGGTAAAGTGTTTTACTCATTAATTCTCAATATGGATAAAGGGGGTAACAGTAATCACAGTTCAAGATAATCACTCCTAAGGGCAGCGTCCTGCCACTCTAACACACTATATAGTAACACACGCTACAGGTGCGCCATACGGGCGACCGCCAACTAAGTGCCCTATGGCGCAGTAATCAAACACGCTAGAATCCCCACCAGGCCTGGTTCTAATATTTAAACTTAGTCCTTCTTTCTTCACCGGCAGGTCTGTAATGGTGGTGCACTTTAAACAGAGTATAACTTTGTAATCCAAGGGGTATGAAAATAACTTGTAGGCCACGGCAGTCTATAGGCCTATATACAGCAACAGTATCTTAGCTGGGCTCACGCCCTCTCACCCGCCGGACTACGGATCCAGTCCGGGAAACCTCCACCGGTCGTGTCACACACACTCGATCTCTCCAACGATCGGGCCCCCGATCCGACAAGGCTGTAGCTCACAAAGTCAGATGCCACCCAGGCTCGCAGAGGGGAGGGTGGAAGGCTCTTTGGTGCAGAGCAAGGCCTCAGGCTTCAGGCCTTGCACTCCGACACATCCGCACAGGAGGATCCGTCTGTGAAGTCTCGTGTCCCCCAAAGAGGCCGAGCCCGGCCTCGCCTCCTCCTTTTATAACCCCTCCCATGAGTCTCTGCGGTGGAACATCACAAGAATGAGGTTATGGGTAATGTAGTTTCTTCCCAATATAGGGGAATACCCCGCTATATATATATATATATATATATATATATATATATATATATATATATATAATTGTTTGTGTTTTTGAAGGTTCAAAGTAATTTTCCAAGCAAAAAATACAGATTTCTACTTGTAAACAAAAACTGTCAGAAAAGGCCTGGTCTTCAAGTGGTTGAAAGCCAAATTGAATTCTTCTACTTTTTTTTTTTTTTTTTTTTTTTTTTTTTAGGGATTTTATGGAACTTGTCTTCTAGTGATAACCTGAAATCAAGACTGGCACGTGATACTCTAAGTCCCCTGACAGAGAGGGTGCTGTTTCCACTCTCTGGATCATCAGGATCTGCACTCATCCAGCAGAATGCATCAGAGGCTGAGATATTTTACAATGCCACCGGCTTTCTCAGGTATGAATGAAACTTGCTGGGCTGTTCGAAGGGGGCGGGTTGGAACAAAATGGATTATTAATCAGATCCATGTTCTGTGTTTTTGTTCTAAAGGAACCTGAGTTCTGCCAGTGAGGAGACCCGTCAGAAGATGCGAGAGTGTCCTGGGCTGGTGGACGCCCTAGTTGCATACATAAACCAAGCTCTACAGGCTGGCAAATCTGAAGACAAGGTGAGAAGCAATCGGTAATGGGAATTTTAAACACACCTTTCGTGGATGTAAACCCTAACCAATTCCAGTGCTCTGTGTATCAAAGCAATTTTTACCTCTTTAAAAAAAAAAAACCTTTTAATTTTCTTGCAAAAAAAAAAAGCAAAATATAGGAATATTGTGTGTGTGTGTGTGTGTGTAATATATATATATTTTAGTAAAACCTTGGTTTAGGAGTAACTTGGTTTGAGAGCGTTTTGCTCGAAAAAAAAAAAAATCACAAATTTTGACTTGATATACAAGTAGCATCAAGTCACAACTGAGTATAAAAGGGAAGAGAGGTGCCTCTAAGTGTGGCAATATGGTTACATTTAATGAAGGTACAACATTTAGCAACTCACATCCTCCCAACTCATCATGCTCCGCAACGCCATCAAGATCATCCCTTCCACGCTGCGCTCCACGAGCTCTTCAAGCCTCGCTTTCAGATGGCTCTACTGCAGGGTAGTCTTCCCGGTCACAATTGCAGATTGACAGCAGTGAGAGCTGGCGATGCGGGGGATGGTCTGAGGACCACTTTACCCCGGATGCCTGCATACTTAGAGGTGCCTGTTTTAATCATCAACCATGTGAGTTGCTAAATGTTGTACCTTCATTTAATGTAACCATATTGCTACACTTAGAGGTGCCTCTCTTCTCTTTTATACTGTGTAGTTCCTGATGGATTTTGCTTCTAATCCGCTTGTGGAGGCCTCCATTTGTGGATGGACATTTTATGGTTGCACAACCTATCACATTGCTATAATCCTTTTTATATGGACTATAAACTGAAAGACTTATGAATAAATGGTTGTGGAGCGAATCATCTGAGTTTCCATTATTTCTTATGGGAAAATTTGCTTTGATATACAAGTGCTTTGGATTACAAGCATGTTTCCGGAACTAATTATGCTCGCAATCCAAGGTTTGACTGTGTGTGTGTGTGTGTGTGTGTGTGTGTGTGTGTGTGTGTGTGTGTGTGTGTGTGTGTATATATAATATATATATATATATATATATATATAATATAAAATCTACTGTAGCATAGGTTACAAGGCTGTGCTCCAGAAGGGGCTAATCAAGTAAGTGTACAAATTTGGCACTTCATCCTTTCCTTGTTTCTTTGGTACCAATGGTACTGAGATAATTTTTGGTCATGGCACACCCAGAGAGAGAGGGAGATGTGACTATAACTGAAATGGGCATGACTGAGGCTATTGGTCTTACTACGTTTTAATTTATGCAAAGGGTTTGTCATTTTTAGTAAATACAACTTTATGCATCTTTCTAGAGCGTTGAAAATGCAGTATGTGTGCTCAGAAACCTGTCCTACCGACTGTATGATGAGTTGCCACCATCTTCCCTGCAAAGGCTAGAAGGAACCCAGAGAGGACGCACCGCGGCAGGAGACGGTGTGGGTTGTTTCACCCCTCAGAGCCGTAAACTGAAAGAGGTAATTTATTTAAAACTCACTGCCATAAACTATTGGCCACAATTATACTAAGATATCACTAACTTTAAAATTGCAGGTAAACGCACAGGAAATGTCAAGTAATCCTTACATGCAGTGTATTTTCCACTCTATATAAATAATTTTTTTTCATCAAATTGCAATGTTCTTCTTGCCTTGATGGAAAATTTGAATCGTTCACACCTTTACTTGTTGCGTGGCATAGGCCTCACCTCTTTTGAGAGTTTCTACTATTCTGTGCTGGCCCAGCTCCTGCACCCCCTCCCTTCACCTCCCTACATAATCCTTTTTATGTAGCTTCTGGGGAAGGAGCAAAGGGGAATACAGGTACTATAGAATGTCACTTGAGTGAGAGCTCTGAAATGTACTAGAGCTGCTGAGATCACACTCAAGATGGTGGTGCCCAGTGGGGCTTTTGGATATATATATAGCACACAGAGACCCCCTTTTACCTGCCTTGTTCTTCGGCTCTTCGCAGGAAGAAGGGGCACACCATGCCACAAGCCCGTACCCTCCTGTATACAGAGGTTGAGCGGGGTTGTTGGTGGGTCATTTCACAGTTGAGCCAGAGACTGATTTTTCTCACTTCCCTGTGGATAACAGATTTGAGTACTTGTTTCCCCCAGTGAATAGAATGTCCACACTTGCTATAACTCCAACAGAGAGTTTATTTCTTCTTTTAGCAAATAACAGTCTCTTTATAGAAACAAAGGTTGGCGCAAGAAAGGGATAGCACAAGATGTGGGGAAAGGTCCAGGCACAATCTCAGTCCCGTCACTGTTCAGCTTCTCGAACAGACTCGGCCTCAAATGGATAGTCTACTTAGAGCAAGACTAGCAGCCAAATGACACTCACGCTTTACTCAAAGTCTCTGCCACAGACCCGATGAAATTGGTCTCTGCCACAGACCTGGTGAACTTGACTTTGGCCTAGGGAGAAGACATCCCTCCGGAGAGTTACCGGGACCCTTTCCTTCACCGTGACTACCGCATCAGTCCCTCGGACGGTTCCTCACCCGGCCTCCTCTACTCAGATACGGGTCCCCTCGCAAGGCAGCACCCTGAGACTCCTTGATCTCCGACGGGCCCCAGCCAAAGGTGCTGGGCCCAGACCATTGCTGCAACTTCCAAGTCCCCACATCTAGGACGGACAGGAACAGCAGAGTAGTACCTCACCCTGGGACTAAAGGTGCCCAGGATGGAACCGGAACAGAAAACACCCGCCATTGGGCCTAGGGCGCCCAGGGCAGACTGGAACCAGGGGTAGGACCCCACCGACTAACCCCGAACAGGCAGCATCTGCCCCTTTTTATCTCCTCTCCCAGCATGCACGGCAGGTTAACCCCGCCCCACCGTAGGTTTGCCGAGAGGGGACACAGAAAGCACAGCCCCAGCCTACCATGGCAGCGCCACCCATAGGCCACAAGGAACTGCACACCAATACTCTCCCTGTGGATAAAATGGTTGTAAACCCTGACAAATCAAGGTGTTTGGGCATACTACCTCCCAAACACTCCCCTTAAATTGAGGACCCCACTACATATACAAGAGAGGCTTTTAAAGGTAAATAACATGCATAAAATATGTTAAAGCGAAAGTAAGTTCTGCTGGCAGACAGGTTCTTTTTTTGCAGAAGAGACCTTATGGCGTTGATTTACTAAAACTGGAGAGTGCAAAATCTGGTGCAGCTCTGCATGGTAGCCAATCCGCTTTTAACTTCAGCTTGTTCAATTGAGTTTTAGCAAAAAAAGGGAAACTGATTGATTGGTTTATATGCAGAGCTGCACCAGATTTTACACTCCTCAGTTTTAGTAAATCAACTTCTACATGTCTCCTTTGCAATTCGATTAAACTACCTGCCTGCTCTGTTTCCTCCGGGATGTAAACTGGGCTGTGCACATGCAGCTCGACTTAAGCCTCATACACACGATCGGATTTTCCGACGAGAATTGTGTGATGGCAGACTGTTGTTGGAAAATCCGACTGTTTTGTATGCTCCATCGGACAATTGTCGGATTTTCCGCCAACAAATATTGGATAGCATGCTTTAAAATTTTCCGACAACAAATGTATGTTGTCAGATTATCCGATCGTGTGTACAGAAGTCCTTCGGACAAAAGTACAAACACGCATGCTCAGAAGAAGCAATGCTAACCATAACACAACATTAGCAGAAGTTGCCCAAAGTGTGACGCTAAAGAGCTGAAAAATCACGTAGTTTCGTGTTTGTTGGCCAACAATTCTTTGCCGTTTGTATGCAAGACAAGTTCCTGGCCAACGCCCTTCGGACAAAAGTCCTACGCTTTGTCCGCTGAAAATCCGATTGTGTGTATGAGGCTTTACACTGCTAGCCCTGGTCTCTGTGTGCTGGGATGACCGCCTCCTGCATATGCACAAGACTGATGTCATCCAGTTCCAGCCAATGAGGATGGCTGAAGACCTACATACAGCAGAAGATGTCGACCAGGAATAAGACCGTCTGAGGGAAGTTACATTTTTAGTTCTGCTTTAAATACGCCTAAAATTTTATGGGAAGATCTTTGTTGAAATTAATGATCTGGTGACAGGATCTCTTTTTAAGTACGATAACCTCTTCCTTGGGTCAGTGATTGAGCCTTGCAGAACATTGTTTTATGCTCCTGTTGCTTATGGAACACCCAAAACTCCCATATAGTTATAGATGGTAAATATATCAGGGAGGACTGGCTATTAGTGTATCCGAGACTTACAGGAAGCCAGAGGCTGACTCAGCCCACCATGTCCCAGCTAGAACTAAGGCCCAGTTCTCACAGGGTCGGCATGACTTCGGGGGCGACCTCGGCGGCGCGATCTCAAGACGACTTGAGACGCCCGCCGAGGCAATTTGCATAATGACTTCTGTACAGAAGTCAATGCAAGTCGCCCTGCGTCGCCCCCAAAAGTAGTACAGGAACCTTTTTCTAAGTCGGAGCGACTCAGGTCACTCCTATTAGAATGGTTCCATAGCACAGACCAGGATGCGACTCCTCAGGCGACCGAGTCGCCTGAGGAGTCGCCCCTATGTGAACCGGGCCTACATTGGCACTTTTGGGTGACTTAAAGGTCCACCACACAGGTGATCTTTGTTTTTACCTTTCTTTGTTGCTCATTCCCAGACTTTTACACTGTATCTCACTCTTTCTCACAGCAACAGGGCACAGACCTTGCCACTTTTGCAGAGATCTCAAAGGATCCGAAGGGGATGGAGTGGTTGTGGCATCCACAGATTGTCCATCTATACAACCGACTACTGCAGCAATGTGAACTCAACAGACACACAACAGAGGCGGCAGCAGGAGCGCTACAGAATATCACAGCCGGAGATCGCAGGGTAAGCAATGTCCTAGCCTGTTTGATCAGCGAATACTTGTTCAAGGCCTGAAAATGACTGCAAGTATTTATAATGTGATGGCTTGATTTTGGACAAACTGGCCTGTGTATTTTTAAGGCTTTGGTAGAAATATGCCCTAAAAGGAATACTACAATATAAACTATCAACACATTGGGGTTGATTTACTAAAACTGGAGAGTGCAAAATCTGGTGCAGCTCTGCATAGAAACCAATCAGCTTTCAGTTTTATTTGTCAAAGTTTAATTGAACAAGCAGAAGTTAGAAGCTGATTGGCTACCATGCACAGCTCTGGACCCTTCGGGGTAGGACCGTGCTATATTAAGATACCTCTCAACTCATCTGCTGCACCAGATTTTGCACGCTCAAGTTTTAGTAAATCAACCCCAATATCCTGTAGAAAAACTCATATTAACTCCTTCCCGCCGACCGTACGCACCTATCCGGAATCAGATTTAAGGGGTTATACCGGGGTGATGCATGCATCATCCCGGGAACCGTTTTTTTTTTAGAGCGGGCGGTCGGCTCTTCGGGGATAACAACCAATGCGGCTAAAAGCTGCTCGGCTGTTATACTAGAGGCGCGAGAGGGGACTTCCCTCCCCTTCCGCCGCTTTTCCCGGGCCTCCTGTTCCACCAGGAGACCCGAGACACGATCTGGCAGTTCCACCGGCTGGAGTAAGACGGTCTTCTTTCTGTAAACACGGAAGCGACGTCACGACGTCACTTCCGGTTTACTTGACTGCCAATGGCGCCGTTTAAAAAAAAAAAAAATGACAGTATTCAGAATCGCTGTTTTTGGCAATCTGAATACTTTGTACAAAGGAGGGATTTGGGGTCTTTTAGACCCCCGATTTCTCCATAAAGAGTACCTGTCACCACCTATTACTGTCACAAGGGATGTTTACATTCCTTGTGACAGCAATAAAAGTGATTATTTTATTTTTTAAAGTAACAATGTAAAAAAATATAAGGAAAAAAAAATCATTTTTAAAGTGCCCCCGTCACCGCGAGCTCGCGTAGCAAAAAAACGCACACGTAAGTAAACGGTATGTAAACGGTGTTCAAATCACACGTGTGGCATCGCCGCGTGCGTTAGAGCGAGAGCAATAATTCTAGCACTAGACCTCCTCTGTAACTCTAACCTGGTGACCGTCATTTTTTTTTTTAAAGTGCCGCCTATGGAGATTTTTACGTACCGTAGTTTGTCACCACTCCATGAGTGCGCGCAATTTCAAAGCATGACATTTTGGGTATCTACTTGGCGTAACATCTTTCACATTATACAAAAAATTATTTTTAATTAGTGAAAGTGTCTTTTTTTTTTCTAAATTAAATTGCATTTGAAAGACCACTGCGCAAATACAATCTGACATAAAATATTGCAACGATCGCCATTTTATTTTCTAGATTCTCTGCTAAAAAATATATATAATGTTTGCGGGTTCTACGTAATTTTCTAGCAAAAAATACGGATTTTAACTTCCAAGCAACAATTGTCAGAAATAGGCTTAGTCATGAAAGGGTTAGACATGTAGAAGGTATTCAATGTAGTAGAAGGTGGTTAGAATATGAATGGAGTGTAATGTAGAAATAGCTGAGAGATGTCCTTTTGACGTGACATAAGTCGTTGTAGGGTGTGATGGGTATGATATACAAGCCAATCAAAAAATGTGCAGTTTTAGAGCTTTGTATGTAAATATGTTTGTGCTTTAACAGTGGGCAGCTGTGATGAGCCAGGTGGCACTGGAACAAGAACGAATTCTGAACCCCGTCCTGGACCGTTTGAGAACTGCAGATCACAACCAGCTGCGCTCCCTAACTGGGCTCATCCGCAATCTGTCAAGACATGCCAAGAACAAGGATGAGATGTGTGAGTGCTCAACCTTTATTTTATTAGTTTAGCATCTCTTTACTTGAATCTTACCTTGCTTTACTCCATTTTATAGGAATATATAGAATTGGATGGACTGTGGTCTTTCATCCCTGCTAATTATGTCATTCATGTTACAGCCACCAAGCTAGTCAGCCATCTTCTAGAGAAGCTTCCTGGGGACAGCAATGATAAAAGTCCGCCTTCTGAAGTCATCGTGAACATTATCGCTGTGCTCAATAACCTGACTGTGGCTGGACCTCTCGCAGCACGGGATATAGTATATTTCAATGGGCTCAGCAAACTGATGTACATCAAGAGGAATCGAGATGGGTAAGTGGTGCTAGATAAGTACACAGGGCATTGTTTAACGCTAGGCCTGATACCAGAACAAGAGGTGAGATCTAGCTGGTAGCAGTAGCGCACATATTATTTTTATGTGTCATTTTAATTATCCACTTTTAATGTACTTTGTAATGTTAAAATATGTAAAAATATATCAAACGCGTGGGGCAGACCCCCAACACTGTCATAAGTTGGTGTATAGCTGGATCAGGATTTTGATATACAGGTGCATCTCATAAAATTAGATATCATCAAAAAGTACATTTATTTCAGTAATTCAATTCAAAAAGTGAAGCTCCTATATTTTATATTGATGCGTTACACACTGTGATATATTTAAAGCATTTCTTTATTTTAATTTTGATGATTATGGCTTACAGCTAGTGAAAACCCGAAATTCAATATCAGAAAATTAGAATATTACATAAGACCAATTAACCAATTTAAAAAAATAAAGGATTTTTAATACAGAAAAGTTTGTAGCGGCCTCCACTCTCTCTCTCTTGTTTATCAGTTATTTTTGGCTGCAGTCTAGGGGTACCTTGGAGGAGAGAGTGCGGGGTCACCACGCCAATACTTTCACCGCAGATGTTTGTGTGGTGTGAGCAAAGTTTCTTTACCTTCGGGTCGGTATTTGGAGCCTCCGCTTCTCCTGTGGAACAGTGTCTGCCAGTAATTGAGCCCCACACCAATAAAAGTCCAACACTCCTTTATTCTTCAATGTCAGGATGAAACACAATCAGTTGGACTCCCTCAACAGACAGACAGGGGGTGTGGATACGAGTAGGCCCAGGCACACTGAACTCTCCTATTCCTTTTGTTTGTGTGCGAATAGGCTTGGTGCACGGTCTCTGCCACCGACCGTGAATTGGTAGCTGCCACCTACCGGGTGAACTGTTACAGCCTCTGCCACAGGTCTAAAAGTAATGGTCCTCAGATGCGACCTTTGCGAAATGTCTCTGCACAGACTTTAGCACATGAACCACCTTCCGCGTGAATAAGCCCCTATTTGGTGAAGGCATCCCTCCAGACAGTCTCCGGAGGCCCTGTCCCGGCACTGGCAATCTGCTGCACCAGATCTACGGGAAGGTCACCTGCGTGGTCCATTGCGTCTTAGATTCAGGTACCCAGTCCGTCGGGCACCTTAGGACGATCCCTCCCGGGCGGAACCCAGTGGAAGTAGCTGGGCCCCAGGCCTGGAACAAAGTACCTCACCCCAGACTAAAGGTGTCTGTGGTGGCTCCCGAACTCCTGGTGTCCAGGCCTAGGCCGCCTGGACAACGACCACGTACCGCAGCCCTCAGGCTAAAGGTGCCTGGGACTCGACCCCGTGACAAAGATGTCCGCCCCCTTTATACCCTCCCCCAGCAAGCACAGCAGGGTCCCCGCCCCACCGTACAGGTGCTGCGAGAGGCCACAAAGGGTACGGCACTGCAGTGATGGTTCAACCCCAGCCCACAGGGACAGCGCCACCTGCTGGGCCGCAGGGAACTATGCATCACTGGTGTGTCTGCCAGTTTCAAACATAATAGAAAAGTATATACCCGCTACAGTTGGTTTACTGAAAAGTTTGTCAATGTACAGTATAGTATGCACTCAATACTTGGTCGGGGCTTCTTTTTGCATGAATTACTGCATCAATGGGTTTAGGTCAGGCGAGTTTGCTGGCCAATCGAGCACAGTGATACCATAATCATTAAACCAGTTATTGGTACTTTTGGCAGTGTGGACAGGTGCCAAGTCCTGCTGGAAAATGAAATCCGCATCTCCATAAAGCTGGTCAGCAGAGGGAAGCATGAAGTGTATATTTAGATCCATTGACATTTGGGTTAAGAGGTCACTTTCCTAAGCACCAGACATATGAAGAAAGCACCAGTCAAATGGTTGACAGTCCATATGGACTGAAGTTAAATCGGTGAGGAGAGCTCTGAGAGCTGATTGGAGGAAAGGGGCATATCCCCCAGCACACAGGAACAGAGCTCAGGCTGTCAATCAGCTGGAGCTCCTTCCCCTGTCATCATGTTTCTCTTGGCGTCAGGAAAACTTGTCAGAAATTAAATTTTAGGGGGGATTTACTAAAACTGGAGCACACAGAATCTGGTGCCACTGTGCATATTAACCAATCAGCTTGTAGGTTTTATTGTCAAAGTTTATTTGAGCAAGTTGATGTTAGAACTAATTGGCTACTGTGCAAAGCTGCACCAGATTCTGCACTCTCTAGTTTTAGTAAGACCCCTTTCACACTGGGGGCGTTTTGCAGGCGCTATAGCATTAAAAATAGCACCTGCAAACCACCCTAAAACTGCTGCTCTATTCATCCCAGTGTGAAAGCCCGAGGGCCTTCACACTGGTGCGGTGCGCTGGCAGGGCGTCAGAAAAAGTCCTGCCAGCAGCTTCTTTTGGAGTGGTGAACTCATCGCTCCTAATGCGCTCCTGCCCATTGAAACCAATGGGCAGGGCCGCCGTACCGCCGGCAAAACGCCACTGTAGCGGCGCTTTGCGGGCGGTTTTAACCCTTTTTCGTCTGCTAGCGGGGGTTAAAAGCGCCCCGCTAGCGGCCGAAAAGCGCTGCAAATCCGACGGTAAAGCGCAACTAAAAATAGTGGCATTTTACCGCCGACACTCGGGGTGGCTCGGTGTGAAAGGGCTCTAAATCATCCCCTTCATGCTCTAGATTGAGACAAGTACACACTATAGAGGAATATGCTTTTGTTCATATTTCATGTCTGAGGGTTACAACCACTTAAAAAATTACCTTAACCTTTTTCAATCTCCAGGATTGTAATTTTCTGTAAAATGCAATTGCAGGCCTTCTGTACAGTTTGTGTACAGAACTTCCTCAGAATAGTAGTTTTCTGCTTGTTTGATTGGTCGGCACTAAGGTACAAGTCAGATTATTATTTTTTTAACAGGGAAGTACAAGTCAGATTTTAGGCACGTGCAATAGGAAATATATATTCTTGGTGACAAGATACTTTCTAAGGGTTAATTACTTACTGCAAATCCTTGCAATGCACATAAACCACGGGGGGGGGGGGGGGGGGTGATTTATTTCTTTTTTCTCCCCAAAAGTAAAGTTACTCTGTAAAGAATTACAAGAAATTAGAAGCTATTAATTTTATCATTGATTAGTATCTATAGGTTATAATGCTAGATAGCAACACATTAGGATGAACATGTCTCTTCTTTAGTCCAGACAGTGAGAAGGCCTCCCGGGCAGCCTTCAGCCTCCTTACCAATATGTGGCAATACAGCAAGTTACAGCGGGACTACAAATCAGTAAGTAGATTTTGTACAGCACTCTTACACATGCCATTTACCTTCCCATATTCTGTTCCAGCAGTGAGGTGAAGAGTGAAGCTCATCACTCAGTACCAGGATTTTATATGGGGTTCCTAATATGCTAACATTCATAAAAGGGGTTGTGCTGAAAACAAGTTCTATATGGAGAGCAATCTGAAGACTGAGTTTACTGACCTTCTGAAAATGCTACACTCAAAATAAATATGCAATTTAAGGTTTCTCACTGGACTCTATGCTGGTTGCTTGTTTTGGATGAATTCAGAAGTGACCGCTACGGGCATCTCCAGGAGTTGGTCACCAAATGCAATGGTCCTTTTTCCCTCAATCCAGGTTTTCTTTTTTTAAAGGCGAACTGTATCCCCAACATCCCTCACATGTAACATTTTCCTTTATTGGAAGCAAAACCTCAAAGTGGAATTCCACCCAAAAGTGGAACTTCTGCTTTAAGGCCTCTTCTCCGTCTCCTGTTTGTGAAACTGAGCTTTTGGGGAGGAGGAAGAGAGCAGGTACCCGATTTTTGACAGGTACCTGCTCCCACTTCCATTCCGGTCGCCTTAGGCAATCAAAAGTTCTCCCTCCTGAAGTCTTCTGGGACACATGACAGGTCCGAATGCAAAGTGGGAACACGGCTGTGAAGCCGTAAGCTGTCACAGCCGGGTACCCATAGTAGAGCTGCAAGGACCACCGAGGGGGGGGGGGGGGGGACAGGGAGAACACAGCACGGGTGAGCGGCACCGCTGGATCGTGGGACAGGTGAGTGTCTGTTTATTAAAAGTCAGTAGCTACACTTTTTGTAGCTGATCACTTTTAATAAACAAAAATATGGTTGGAACTCCGATTTTAAAGTGTATGTTTGGCCAAATTAAAAAAATAAAATTTAAATTGGTTAACTTCTGCAATATATGCACAGTTCCCAAATTTTGTCTTTTGACCAGAGCAATTTTTTAATTTCTGCTATAGGCCTGTTCTTCAGCAATAATTGCTAAAATAACAAATTAATACATGTGTACTTTTTTTTTTTTTTTTTAGGACAAATCGGGCTTTTTTCTGGTGCTGATATCTTAAAATAAAATGTTTGTATTATTTATGCAATCTATAGACATGTGACGAAAACCACATTACTTTGATTAGTGTTAATTTAAAAAAATAAGACTGTAGGTAATCTATCATGTCTTTTACAATTTTGTCCTGTTTGCAATGCTTTGTACCAGAACAAAATTTTTGTGCCATTTTTTTTAAAGTTTATTTACAAACCACATTTTATTTTCAATTTTGCTTTTTTAAACAACAATTAAATTTTTTTATAAAAACTTAGTTTAATTATTGATGGTTAAAAGTAGAATAAAACCAAATCGGCAGTAACATAATAGCGAAGGGACACCAGTCCTTTCTGGTGTAAATAGAAACACATTTATTTAGAATTATTATTATTTTTATTTTTTGTTGCCTGACATGCAGTTAAAGGTCACCCCTTTTTGATTTGCAGATGAATAGAGTAAATGCAAAGTAGTAAAAATGCTACTTTGTGTCTTTTGAATACCAGGTCTGTACAGTGTTTACAAACATTGTTCAAAAGG
Organism: Rana muscosa; assembly: GCA_029206835.1. NCBI lineage: Eukaryota > Metazoa > Chordata > Amphibia > Anura > Ranidae > Rana > Rana muscosa. The sequence continues at coordinate 118,494,910 of CM055119.1, read as the reverse complement.
TCTCTTTCTTTTTTTTATTCAGCAGTGGCTAGTTGCTGTGCAACATTTTGACAGGCAGGAATAGCCAATGAATGCCACAAGGAGAACAGCAGGGAAAAGAGGGGAAAAGGACAGGGCGTGCTAGATGCAACTGGTGTATATTGATTGCCTTCCTTTTTTTTCTTTTTTATTAGTGTGTGTAGCATGTCCAGTATCTATAGCTGGTTAAGGACACTGCAAGTACAGAAAAAAAATCTTGTTAATTCTGCAAGAAAGCCCATGAACTGACATTACCTCTGATGCACTAAAGTACCATGCATTGTTGTCAGCCCTGCTTGAGTTATCCTCTACTAGACTACCCTTCATTTCCAAACCATAAGAGGGAGGTCAGCAGCCTTTGGGTGCACACCACATACAATATATTGTCAAAGGTATTGGGACCTTTACACACACACACACATGAACTTTAATGGCATCCCAGTCTTAGTCCGTAGGGTTCGATATTGAGTTGGCCCACCCTTTGCAGCTATAACAGCTTCAACTTTTCTGGAAAGACTGTCCACGAGGTTTAGGAGTGTGTCTATGGCAATGTATGACCATTCTTCCAGAAGCACATTTGTGCGGTCAGGCACTGATGTTGGACGAGAAGGCCTGGCTCACAGTCTTTGCTCTAATTCACCCCAAAGGTGTTCTATCGGGTTGAGGTCAGGACTCTGCGCAGGCCAGTCAAGTTCCTCCCATCCAAGCTCGCTCATCATTTTTATTTATTTTTTCCCCGACCTCGCTTTGTGCACTGGTGTGCAGTCATGTTGGAACAGGAAGGGGCCGTCCCCAAACTGTTCCAACAAAGTTGGGAGCATGAACTTGTCCAAAATGTCTTGGTATGCTGATGCCTTAAGAGTTCCCTTCACTGGAACTAAGAGGCCAAGCCCAACCCCTGAAAAACAACCCCACACAATAATCCCCCCTCCACCAACTGATTTGATCCAGTGCACAAAGCAAGGTCCATAAAGACATGTATGAGCAAGTTTGGGGTGGAGGAACTTGACTGGCCTGCACAGAGTTCTGACCTCAACCTGATAGAACACCTTTGGGATGAATTAGAGCAGAGACTGCGATACAGGCCTTCTCGTCCACATCAGTGCCTGACCTCACAAATGCGCTTCTGGAAGAATGGTCAAACATTCCCATAGACACACTATGGACAGCCTTCCCAGAAGAGTTGAAGCTGGTATAGCTGCAAAGGGTGGGCCAACTCAATAGTGAACCTTACGGACTAAGACTTGGGATGCCATTAAAGTTCATGTGTGTGTGTAATGACAGGCGTCCCAATACTTTTGACAATATAGTTTAGCTCATCCAACCCTCCAGTCCCAGAAAAATAAGAAAATCGGCTGCACACCTGGAATACCTTTGCTTGTGCCAGCCAATTACTGTTGCCTCCTTGTGATACACAGTCTGATTGTACAATCTCCATAGATTTACCAAAAATATATAATAGGGGAACCCACCTAGACAATCCATTCAACTTGTTATCAATGCAGGCCTGCCCATGTAATACATAGTTGATGGTAGACCTAAAAGGTTTGTACAATCAGATTGGTTAGTGTGTGGTCTCTTAAAGGGCCTGTGTTGATGGCTTTTATTCTTGTCAGAACTTCTTCTTTATCAGTATAAGGAAATAGGAATCCAAAAGCAGGTTGATGCAGTTTAGAAGATTAACTGTAGTAGATCAGATGCCCCTGTCAATAAACTCTCTCCATATGTAATTTCTGAAGCATTTTAAACTAATCTCAAATAAAAGCAGAATGCATCTGAAGGCAATCTGCATTTACCCATCAGCACAAGCCCAGAGTGTGAAACATGTCAAAGCAGAAGCCTGTTTGGATCACGGTAAATGGTCCTGCCATTAGGACTCTACTGCTGGGTGGATTGACAATTGGGCAGGGAATGTTGGAAAGGTTACACCTTAGGGCAGGGGTAGGCAACCTTGGCACTCCAGCTGTGGTGAAACTACGAATCCCCTCAGGCCACTGCCTCTAGGAGTCATGCCTGCGATTGTCAGTTTCTTGCAATGTCTCATGGGACTTGTAGTTTCAAAACAGCTGGAGGGCCGAGGTTGCCTACCCCTGCCTTAGGGGATAAGAAAATGCTTCACTTTCTTGTTGTTTATTTATATCCTATATTTTATATTGCAATATTCTGTTACTCTTACACACTGTTCCTGATCAACGGCATTATCTGGTTCAGTAGAGTTTCCAAACTAATGTTCCTACCTCATATAGACACATACCAACCTGTAGGTCAGGGTTTCTCAGCCAGGGTTCTATGGAAGCCTAGGGTTCCCTTCAGAGGTTGCTAGAGGTTCCTTGAGCTGTTTTTGCCTCTCAAAGTTCCCACTTACACCAGCTTTCTGTAAGCGGGTAACTCTTATCATGACCACAAGTGTAAGGGGCAATCTTTCCACTGACCATCAAACTAATGTATTATGAGTTGTAGATCTAGTAATTTTACTAGGGGGTTCCCTGAGACCGGAACTTACTTCAAGGGTTCCTCTGTTGAAAAGGTTGAGAGAGGCTACTGTAGGTAGAAAGTTATTAGCCTATCCAAATATTTTAGTATTGTCAAAGAAAACTGGAGCTAATGAAGTGGTACATGCGCAGAATATAACCTCTTCAAGCATTTATTGCTGCTGGCATGATCTGAATCCAAGACGGCAGTGTTGTAAGACATCAGGGCTAACCACTACACCTCCATTCCCCTTAGTTAGATGTGCCTTCTCACCAAACACCTTTTTTTTTTTTTTTTTCTTTTACAGAAGGGCTACCGGAAGGAGGATTTCCTTAGCCAATGATGCAGCGCCCACTTGCAACGCCAGTCTCGGCGCCTCTTCAGAAGATCAGCAAGAAAGCACTGACCGATGGACTACTTTCCTAGCCCTTCCTACTCTCTCTCTCTTCTGTGTACACCTAAGCACTCTTGACATGGCACAGAAGAGCCTGAGGGGGACAGTTTATGTAGCTAGGTAGAATATTGAATAGAGTTACGCATTTGTGTGCGAATGTATTTTGTAAGAAAAGAAGAAAAATAAATAAAATGAGTCTATGGGATTGTATGTGGATACGGGTGAATGTGCGTGTCTTGGTTTGTAGAGCTAATGCAAATACATGTACTATAATGGAAGCAATAACCTGTGCCTTTCTACTATTGTTAGACCTTCACACCCAGCAGGCTGTACTGGCCAGTCTCGGCGGTAGTGATATTTTTTTTTTTTTTTTTTAACTCTTAGATATGCTGCTTTGAACTAGTATAGGTCTGGTATACTTACAGCAGTTTATATGATCCCTTTTGACAAATAGATGTCACTTTTAGGGAAAAAAAACATGCAATATCCAAGGGCCAAACTGTATTTTGATCATGTAGAAAATTTTATAAAAATATTGGGGTAAGGGCAGTACGTCCTTGGTGTTGAGTGCATGTATTGTGTATGTTGCTATGTACAGATTGGTCACCTGCAGATGAATTTGGTTGGGTGTGAAAGTTCCCCCTAATCCATGTTTGTTTTGTTTTTTTAATTGAAAAGACAAATGTTTCCGATGGTTGGAAGCATTGGGATCGCCTTCTTGGAGAGAACTACATGTCTCCTATTCACTTCTCACAAGTGGTGCTTTAATGGGTTCCATTTATTGTACAGATTGGGTTGTATAGGGGCACCCTTGGCCCTTTTATATAAAGATATATGATGCAAAGAGAAAAAGAGTAAGTTATAGAACATTTTTTTTTTTTTAAACGTGTCAAACACAACCGTGAACTTTAAAGAGCGTCTTTCCATTGTAGGTGTATTACAGAATGCAACATTCATTGTATAATGGCATTCGGCTTACTTAATAAGGCAAACCGCCATTAAAAAGTACAGTATTCCTCGGTAATGGCATATCCAGTCACAATAGATTACTGAACTTTGCATATCACCCTAACACTGCCTTACTAAATAAGCCCGTATACATCCATTACTATGCAGATTTGGGTTTTAAATCTCAGGGGAGCATTCCTGTTTGTGCGCTTATGTCCTTTTCAACTGACTTGCTCAAATGTGCCTTAGCCCTTCACGGGCTCTTGTAAAATATAGCACAGTGTTTTGGTGCTTGATAAATAAAAAATGTTAAATTCAGAAATTGTGTTGTGTTCCTTCTCGGGATAAAGGGTTAAGTGTGGGAACTTTACATAGGAGCAGTCCCTTGCATTCCTGGGCGGAGGTGGAATCTTCATATGGCTTTGCTGGGGCTTGTTCTACACCAGGATCCCCAGGGGGTGAAGACTGCGTCAGACACATGTATTCCTTTTAAAATGCTGATCTGTTACATAGAGACATGTATACAATAAACGGCAAAAGCATTTGACTGTGCGCCCTCTTCTGCCATCCTCTGGTGAATGCCAGATTCAGATTTTTTTTTTTTTTGCAATAGAATAGAAAGGTTCAAGCGTCAAGAAAAAGATTAACAAGTGCAAAGGAGTACAGCAAACACTTATAAGTATACAATGATGGAGGAGTCTGCAGGCAGGGAGATCGAATGTACAAAGTGGCTAGATGGAGAAGCACATGAGCAGTGACTCTCCATGCAGATTGAGCATGTTCAATGATTTCTGAGTGACCTTAATTTTTGGATTTAATCTAACATTGTGTGTCGAGAATGATAAATTCCATCTTCCTCTTGTATAGGACAGTGGTGGTCAACATTTGTGATATAGTGGGGGGTTCAAGTTTGACCCTCAACATCACCAAAGGGCTGCACATAAAATCCAATATTAGAGACTGCAGACCCACAACAAGATGTAGTCCAAAGACCTAGGGTATGATGAAAAAGATGGTCTGAGGCTGTAGACCTATTACACTGGTTGATCAGAGACTGTGGACAGGTTACAAGAGATGGTCAGAGAATGTGCATAGAATAAGAGATGGCCAGACTGCAGAAAGAATACAAGAAATGGTCAGACTGTGGGTATAATGCAAGGAATAGTCAGAGACTGCAGACAGTATACAGTAGATAGATGGAGACTGTGGGTATACTGTAACACAGGAGATGGTCAGAGACAATAGACATATAATACAGGAGATGGTCAGAGACGATGGACATAATACAGTAGATGGTCAGAGACGATGGACATAATACAGCAGATGGTCAGAGACAGCGGACAGGATACAAAAGATGATCAGGGACTGTGGGCATAATACAAAGGATTGTTTGAGACTGAATTGGATACAATAGAGGGTCAGAGACTGTAGACACACTACAGGAGATAATCCGTGACTGCGGACATGTTGGTCAGATTTTAGACATATTACATGAGACTATTAGAAACACTGCTACAACAGAGAAATAGAGAAACACAGATTTGTGTCTACAGGAGCCCCACAAAGTCCCAAAGGGGCCACAGGTGGGGCACCAGGGATATAGGAGATACTCCTAAAAGGGGGAAGAACAATTAACAATCAGATCAGTTACTGCATTAATCTAAACTTCTTCCTAAATGCAAATTAAAAGCGCAACTCCTGCTAACAAAAAGCAAAAATATTCAACTTTAATTGACCTTAATCTGAGCAGTGTGGACATAAAATCTGATCATAGGAAATATACAATCTGATGGTACAATTTCCTAGATCTATGAGCTATGTAGGGCCTGCCTGATTTTGACTGTGTTTCAAAACCTCCAGCCCACCTGTTCCAGCCCTAAAATTTGGTACCACTCGGTACAGTGTTCAATGCTGTTCAACCACAGTCTGCTATAGGCTTTGACAGGCTGCTTGCAGCAGAGCAACCTTTGATGAAGGCTTCTTAGACGAAACACGTCAGCGTATAGCCTGTACCCGTGTACCCAACTAACCAATAAAGGACTTTTATTCAAGAGCATTCGAGTTTCCAGCCCTTTTTTGATTCATCTATGGAGACTGTATAGTCAGAAATATGTATAGATAGCTACCGCCCAGCAGGGTGAAGAAGAGAAATAAATTGGTTCTCCTGACTGAAGCTGGGTATATACACATAGATTATTTTCGGTCAACTCGTGGGCTGAATGAGAATAATCCAACAGATTGTCCCATCTATGCTACATAGCACAGATAGAGGAAACTCCCGCTACAGCTATTGTGTAGCCGCCATCTGTCAAATTTGACAGAACAGCGGCTGCATCTAATTTGATACAGCCACTGTTCAGATGACAATTCTCCACCAGGCTCCTTTAATTTTTCAATTGAAGTATGTGGGGCAGGAGGAAGCCAATAGGGTCACCCACATAGTAAATTTCGTCTGGTGGAAATTCAAATAGTGTGTACCCAGCTTTAGTCATGAAATAATATTCTCAGACTATATAATGCTTTACTAATAAGTTACTCATTACATGTCTGGAACAACTATTGCCTTTTCCTTTTGTACTGAAGACTTTCCTCCAGCTACACACACGCTTTTTTTTTTTTTTTTTTATCTTTTGCTGAATTTAAAGTGTGTTTTCCTTTCTGTACAATATAGCCTGAATTCCTTTTTAGGAGTGTTTATTGGTATGTCACTAGAAAATAATATTTTTGTGATGTTGATTGGGGTTGCTAGGAAAGGTATAGTTATGGTGAAATGCAGATAGCCTCAGGACCTCTGTGACATATTTAAAATGCTATTGGACACACTACACATAGAAAGTTATTCTGCATAGTGTCTAGTCTAGAAGTTCCCAGACTTTTTATCACCGAGACTTTTCTTATCATATATGACATCAGAGCCTCACCCATTATATGTCATACTTGGCGTATTGGTGAAATATTATAAATCTTCAGCTTACAAACAGCTACATTACCAAATGATCTAATGCCTAGTACACACAGGCCGAATGTCGGGCGGCCCTGTGTGTATGGCAGCCGGTCCGACGGAAGGGGTATGACTGAAATAAGGTATGCCGATCAGCATCTGATCAGCACTCTCAGCCATTGACCAGTGTGTTCTGGTGGGGGTGCCGTCCCCCCTGTCAAAACACAATAGCTCAGCAGGGGAGATTGCTATACTAACATTGCATAGTTAGTACAGCGGCTCCTCCCAAGCTGTCAGTTCTTTTTCATTGAGCCCGCTGGGTTGAACGGAAAAAAAAAACGAATGGTGTGTGTTTTTTTGGTTTTTTTTGCGAAGTAAGCTGCTAATAGCAGAACTTGCATGCTCTTTTCTGTATTTTATATATAAAAAAAAAATAAATTAAAAATCTCCTTTTTGAGCTTCCTCTTCATATTGCCCCCTGTCCACACTGCCTGACCTAGATATGTGGGTGTCCGTTTCATATGTGTGTTCTCTTTGGAACAAAATCCCTACTTCTTGTCCTAGTGCGCTTTGTGTTTGTTTGATGATTATGTGTAAAGCCCCGTACACACGGTCGGACTTTTGCCCAACAAACTTTGTTTTGAGCAAGTTGGACCAACAATCCGACCGTGTGTACGCTCCATCGGACAAACTTTTTTCGTTTGGTTTTGTATTTAATCGGACAAAAGTTGGGTCTGCAAACGGACAAACTTTTGCCCAACAAAAGTCCGATGGAGCAAAGTCCGACCGTGTGTACAGAAAACCATCGGACTTTAGTCCGATGGACAAAACAACTAATGTTAAAATCAACCAACAATAGCAGAAGTTGACCAAAGGGTGGCGGCAAAGAGCAGAAAAAACACGCAATGTTCTAAGAAGTTTTTAAGAAAGTTTGCAGAAAAGTCAGAGCGTGTGTATGCTATGGGTGTTCCCAACCAACTCTGTTCGGACAAAAAAACACGGAAAAGTCCGATGGAAGTCCGACCGTGTGTACGGGGCTTAATGCTTACGTTGTAGAACCATAATGTTTAGTGGTCAGAAACAATAAATTGGTCTTGTTCCTGATTTGAAACCTTGTCTTTCTAATAATGAAATGAATAAAAAATAAACTACAAATGTACAATCTTTTGTGCAGCCATTCCCAGCACCACAGACACGGGCAGAGATAGAGGGATGCAGAGCTTCATCTCTCCTTCACAACGGTGATTGAGACTGGCTTTCGAGTCAACATGACTTTGGCTGTGTGTCATTTTTGGGAATGGCTGTATGCAAGGATGTAGTGCAAACAGAAAAATCAGTGCTACTACCCATACAACACATAGATAGCAGAGCTCCCGGGTGCTCGATCCACAGTCACTGGCTGAATAGAGTAATGTAGAAAAGATGATCGGCACGGTTGTTGTTCTTAAAAAAAATCTTCATTTTATTGAAAAGCCACAGTGTAAACGCAGATAAAATCAGTTGACGCGTTTCAGCCTATGAGGCCTTCGTCATAACCAACTGTTATGACTAAGGCCTTATAGGATCATCTTTCTTACATGCAAGGATGTAGTTCTCAACAGGAATGCGCAAGTAGAGGAAACTCTTCCGGGACTCCATCGGTCCAAGCAGGCACAGGGGACACCTACATACCTCGAGCCAAGAAGCACGGCCAAGGACTTTGAGGAGGATGCTGAGAGGAGAAAAAGGATAAAAACAACAAGAGCATGTAAGTTATGCTATTAGCATAGAATAAAAAAAGTTCAATAAAAAAAACCTTCCCGCTGACTGTACACATGTGCATCGCCTCCCCGGATGTAGATCCTCTTCCATGGGGCGCATACAGGTGAAACTCGAAAAATTAGAATATCGTGCAAAAGTTCATTTATTTCACTAATGCAACTTAAAAGGTGAAACTAATATATGAGAGAGACTCATTACATGCAAAGCAAAATGGTTCAAGCCGTGATTTGTCATAATTGTGATGATTATGGCTTACAGCTCATGAAAACCCCAAATCCACAATCTCAGAAAATTAGAATATTACATGCAAACAATAAAACAAGGATTGTACATAGAACAATATCGGACCTCTGAAAATTATAAGCATGCATATGTACTCAGTACTTGGTTTGGTCCCCTTTTGCAGCATTTGCTGCCTCAATGCAGCGTGGCATGGAAGCGATCAGCCTGTGGCACTGCTGAGGTGTTATGGAAGACCAGGATGCTTCAATAGCGGCCTTCAGCTCTTCTGCATTGTTCGGTTTCATGTCTCTCATCTTTCTCTTGTTAATGCCCCCGTAGATTCTCCATGGGGTTAAGGTCAGGTGAGTTTGCTAGCCAATAAAAGCACAGTAATCCCATGGTCAATGAACCAGGTTTTGGTGCTTTTGGCAGTGTGGGCAGGTGCCAAGTCCTGCTGGAAAATGAAGCCAGCATCCCCATAGAGCTCGTCTGCGGAAGGAAGCATGAAGTGCTCCAAAATCTCCTGGTAGACGGCTGGGTTGACCCCGGACTTAATGAAGCACAGTGGACCAACACCAGCAGATGACATGGCTCCCCAAATCATCACAGACTGTGGAAACTTCACACTGGACTTCAAGCATCTTGCAGTGTGTGCCTTTCCATTCTTCCTCCATACTCTGGCTCCTTGGTTTCCAAATGAGATGCAAAATTTTCTCTCATCAGAAAAGAGGACTTTGGACCACTGAGCACCAGACCAGGTCTGTTTCTCTTTAGCCCAGGTAAGACACTTCTGACGTTGTTTGTTGTTCAGGAGTGGCTTGACAAGAGGAATACAACATTTGAAGCCCATGTCCAGGATCTGTCTGTGTGTAGTGGTTCTTGATGCGCTGACTCCAGCCTCAGTCCACTCCTTGTGAAAGTCCCCAACACTTCTGAATGGCCTTTTCCTGATAATATTCTCCAGGCTGTGGTCATCCCTGCTGCTTGTGCACCTTTTTCTTCCACACTTTTCCCTTCCACATAACTTTCTATTAATGTGCTTTGATACAGCACATTGGGAACATCCAACTTCTTTTGCAATTACCTTTATGGAGGGTGTCAATGATGGTTTTCTGCACAACTGTCAGGTCAGCAGTCTTTCCCATGATTGTGATTCCTACTGAACCAGAGAGAGACCATTTAAAGATTTGGGAACCCTTTGCAAGTGTTATGGCTTAATTAGCTGATTAGAGTGGGACACTTTGAGCCTAGAATATTGCACCTTTTCACAATATTCTAATTTTCTGAAATTGTGGATTTGGGGTTTTCATGAGCTGTAAGCCATAATCATCACAATTACCGTATGACAAATCACGGCTTGAACTATCTTGCTTTGCATGTAATGAGTCTATCTCATATATTCGTTTCACCTTTTAAGTTGCATTAGTGAAATAAATTAACTTTTGAACGATATTCACATTTTTCGAGTTTCAGCTGTATGTGTTCCTGTGTTTGTGCTCTCATCAAGAGCCCTGAATCCCGTACTAACGATCAAGAACCGGGAGGCCTTGTTCCCGATCACCTGATAGTTTGATAGCCTCTGATTGGCTATCATAGTGGTCAGTCACTGTACAGCCTGCACTGTGGTTTTTTGTTTGTTTTTTTCTCTCCTCTTGAATGGACAAATAAATTGTATATTTTTCTCCTTGCTAGAGGAGAAACGTGTAAACAAAGAAATGTGTGTTTAAAAAGAGAAAAATAATTAGTTTAGGATTTGATCTAGATCAGGGCCAGGGTTTACGTTAGGGTCAAAGTTGGAGTCAAAAAAAGGAAGTGACAGAAATAGGTGGTAGAAAATCGGAGGCACCGAATGGAAAAAAAAGTCAAACCTGGTGAACGTTTAAGATACACAGTGCTTTAGCAATGTAAATGTCATCTAGTTAGGATTTACATCTATATTAGGGAAATATCACAGATTTTTTTAACCAAAAACAACCGACTGAACACCAGCTACAGGTTCTATGGACACTGCAAAATGATCTATAGTGGTGGTGTTCGGTTGCCTTGATCTGTTTGGTTGTTTTTGCAGCTGAATGCTGGTTGAACTTGGCTCAGAAAATATAAAGCCCCTTTCAACAAGGTGGCCAGTGGATGGTAAAAACAGGCAGTTGAGCCACGGTTTTAGTGCTCACCTAAAGCCTGCAATACAATGAAAGGGGACTGTTCACATGCTGCCACCACGATAATTTGTGTTGTGGCCACAGCAAATATACCACCGCATGTTGCATTGACAGGTGGCACCTCCATACTTAACTCGTGATAATGGCATGTTCGTCCCATCAAAAATTTCTGATCAGCAATTGTAAACGCACAGCTTTTGCATTCCCATCCGTGCGCCCGCTCCTGCCCGCATGTCAATTTTGACATGTGACTGACTGTGTCTGTGCAGCAGCTACATCTGCATCCACTTCTATGGTCTGGTTGCATTGATTTCCAAGGTGGGTTCAGATGCAGAAAAAAGCAGCTCAGCACAAAGAATGAATCTCTGTGCCCATCTGAATGAGCCCTTATATTCGTGTTTAAAACTAACCAGTGCAAAAATATGAAGACTGGGTGAAAAGTTTAGTGCAATATAAAGGGAAACAGATAAATAGTACATTTTTGTATACAGATCTCTAAATCTGGAGCTAGAAGAACAACACTTGGGGAGGAATGAAGGACCGGATGATTTGGTTCTAAAAGAGGGACTGTTGGACTCTTTGCGTACTTTCCCTGGAGGGAACATAGTTGTCCCAGCTAAAGATGAAAAATTCTGCAGAAAGAAGAGGGCAACATGGAGACATCTGTCAAAGATTAGAAAAACAAATCCTACAGTTGTAAAATGTGAACATTTTATTACAGTATGCTTCTACTCTACACTACAGCATTGTCCTGAAAACCTGCACAAAGGTGAAGTGCAAATGTGCAATAGTCTACAGTGCCACCCTGTGGTTATATTGAGGATTACATCTTCTGACAACTTCAAATCAACATAAAAAGTCAAATAAGGTTTAATGGACATATCCGAACAGTATGCAGAGCCTGTATAATGATATTCCTGAAACCCGTTGCCGCCGCCTACAGCCGATGATTGAGATAAATTACAAGAGGTGGCAGTACGCAATTGTACGCGGAGCGCTGCGTAATGGGAGGAATGCACACTGATGTATGCTCCAAATGCAGCGGTGTGTGTTCCGAGCTTATGTCCGGTCCTTTGCACAACCCAAGGACACAAGTTTGTACAGTGGCCTCTTTAATGCAGTTCAATAGGTGTTTGTACATGGCGGCAGCGGGTCCTGGGAATGTCATTACGCATGCTTTATGTGGCCCTTGTATGACTTGAAGCCTAGGCAATTTCACTAGCATTTCAATTTTATTTTCTAGCATAGATCACATTTTTATTTTTTGTTACATTAGTTCACAATTTGTTTGGTGATTCATTTCACTTTTCCATTTCTTTATATGTGGTCAAAGACATGGAGCTATGATTTTGTTTTTTATAGCCGAAATTCAGGCAAACCGCTACATTAGCCGAATAATACCCACATGAGAACTGTTTTACCAGTTAAAGGATTTGTATTTCTGTCCATCCCGTCTTGAGCTTTACACAGCATAGTCCTATCAGACAGGGAAGGACACACAGTTCAGTAAGGCCTGATTCACATCTATGCAGTTTTAGTGCTTTTTGCATTTTGCAGATCTGCATTACAGTCCATTTAACATGGTTTCCTATGGAACACGTTCTGTAGTGCAAATCTGCAAAATGCACTAAAAATGCATAGGTGTGAATCCAGCCTAACACTTACAAGTCTTGTCCCTCCCTCAGCCTGTGACTGGACCGTGAAGGGAGAAGCAGCAGACTAATTGAGCTCCTCTACAAAGTTGCAATCAGGTACTTGCACTAATTGCATTAAAAATATATATTGAAGGATGTATTAATAAGAGGGGTTGGGGGATTGATTTTCACTGCCATGACCACCAAATCGGGAGGAAAACTTTCACTGTCATGGCCACCAATGTGAGGGGGGGGGGGTGGTGGTAGGGGGACTGACTTTCACTGCCCTGTTCATAAGTGTGGGAGAAGGAAGGAGGGTTATCTTTAACTGCAGCTGACCACCCATGTGGGGGGGGGGGGGAGTTTAAATTTCACAGTAACCACATGTCAGGGTTAGCGCTCACACCAGTTTGGGGCTATTATTGCACTCACTGACACCAATATTGGGGGTTATTGGTGTTACTAACCGACACTGATGTTGGGAATTTTTTTACTGCATCCACTGATGCCAATGCTGGGGGTTATTATTGCACTGACACCAAGGCTGGAGGTTATTAGTGCACCCACTGACATTAATGCTGGGAGTTATTATTGCATCCACTGACATTAATGCTGGGAGTTATTATTGCATCCACTGACATTAATGCTGGGGGTTATTATTGCATCCACTGACATTAATGCTGGGGGTTATTATTGCATCCACTGACATTAACCACTTCAATACCATGCACTTATGCACCTTCCCGCCCAGACCAATTTTCAGCTTTCAGTACTCTCACACTTTGAATGACAATTACTTAGTCATGCTACACTGTATCCAAACAAATTTTTTTATCATTTTCTTCTCACAAATAGAGCTTTCTTTTGGTGGTATTTAATCGCCACTGGGTTTTTTATTTTTTGCGATATAAGCAAAAAAACAGCAATTTTTTTTTAAAAAAAAACACTTTTTTTAGTTTCTATTGTAAAATTTTGCAAATAAGTAATTTTTCTTCATAAATTTGTGCCAAAATGTATACTGCTACATATCTTTGGTAAAATGAACCCAAATTAGTGTATATTATTTGGTCTTTGTGAAAGTTATAGAGTCTACAAACTATGGTGGCAATCACTGAAAATTTATCACATCTGATCACGCCTGATGTACTGAAGGGATATCTCATTTCTTGAGACACTAACAAGCGAGGAAAGTACAAATACCCCAAAATTACCCCTTTTTGGAAAGTAGACAGTCCAAGGTATTTACTAAGAGGCGTGGTGAGTTTTTTGAAGTTGTATTTTTTTCCCACAATTCTTGGGAAAATTTAATTTTTTTTTTTTTTTTTTTACACAAACTGGTCATATTAACAGTTTTTTTCTCTCACACAGCATATGCATAATTGCAACTACACCCCAAAATACATTCTGCTACTCCTCCTGAGTGTAGCGATACCACATGTGTGAGACTTTTACACAGCCTGGCCACATACAGAGGCCCAACATTGAAGTAGCACTTTCAGGCGTTCTACAAGCATAAATCGCACATATCCTTTCTCAACCACCTATTACACTTTTGAAGGCCCTGGAGCACCAGGACAATGGAATTTTCCACAAAATGACCCCATTTTGGAAAGCACACACCCCAACGTATAATCTATGAAGCATTATGAGTCTTTTGAACGGTTCATTTTTTTCCAGAAGGTTTTGGAAACTGTGGAGAAAAAATGAAAATGCATTTTTTTTACACAAAGTTGTCCATTTATAAGATATTTCTAACGCATAGCATATACATAGCAAAAATAACACCCCAAAATGCATTCTGCTACTCCTCCTGAGTATAGCGATACCACATGTGTGAGACTTTTACACAGCCTGGCCACATACAGAGGCCCAACATTGAAGTAGCACTTTCAGGCGTTCTACAAGCATAAATCGCACATATCCTTTCTCAACCACCTATTACACTTTTGAAGGCCCTGGAGCACCAGGACAATGGAATTTTCCACAAAATGACCCCATTTTGGAAAGCACACACCCCAACGTATAATCTATGAAGCATTATGAGTCTTTTGAACGGTTCATTTTTTTCCAGAAGGTTTTGGAAACTGTGGAGAAAAAATGAAAATGCATTTTTTTTACACAAAGTTGTCCATTTATAAGATATTTCTAACGCATAGCATATACATAGCAAAAATAACACCCCAAAATGCATTCTGCTACTCCTCCTGAGTATAGCGATACCACATGTGTGAGACTTTTACACAGCCTGGCCATATACAGAGGCCCAACATTGAAGTAGCACTTTCAGGCGTTCTACAAGCATAAATCGCACATATCCTTTCTCAACCACCTATTACAATTTTGAAGGCCCTGGAGCACCAGGACAATAGAATTTTCCACAAAATGACCCCATTTTGGAAAGCACACACCCCAACGTATAATCTATGAAGCATTATGAGTCTTTTGAACGGTTCATTTTTTTCCAGAAGGTTTTGGAAACTGTGGAGAAAAAATGAAAATGCATTTTTTTTACACAAAGTTGTCCATTTATAAGATATTTCTAACGCATAGCATATACATAGCAAAAATAACACCCCAAAATGCATTCTGCTACTCCTCCTGAGTATAGCGATACCACATGTGTGAGACTTTTACACAGCCTGGCCATATACAGAGGCCCAACATTGAAGTAGCACTTTCAGGCGTTCTACAAGCATAAATCGCACATATCCTTTCTCAACCACCTATTACAATTTTGAAGGCCCTGGAGCACCAGGACAATAGAATTTTCCACAAAATGACCCCATTTTGGAAAGCACACACCCCAACGTATAATCTATGAAGCATTATGAGTCTTTTGAACGGTTCATTTTTTTCCAGAAGGTTTTGGAAAATGTGGAGAAAAAATGAAAATGCATTTTTTTTACACAAAGTTGTCCATTTATAAGATATTTCTAACGCATAGCATATACATAGCAAAAATAACACCCCAAAATGCATTCTGCTACTCCTCCTGAGTATAGCGATACCACATGTGTGAGACTTTTACACAGCCTGGCCATATACAGAGGCCCAACATTGAAGTAGCACTTTCAGGCGTTCTACAAGCATAAATCGCACATATCCTTTCTCAACCACCTATTACAATTTTGAAGGCCCTGGAGCACCAGGACAATAGAATTTTCCACAAAATGACCCCATTTTTGAAAGCACACACCCCAACGTATAATCTATGAGGCATTATGAGTCTTTTGAACGGTTCATTTTTTTCCAGAAGGTTTTGGAAAATGTGGAGAAAAAATTAAAATGCATTTTTTTTACACAAAGTTGTCAATTTATAAGATATTTCTAACACATAATATGTACATAGCAAAAATTACACCCCAAAATGCATTCTGCTACTCCTCCTGAGTATGGCGATACCACATGTTTGAGACTTTTACACAGCCTGGCCACATACAGAGGCCCAACATCCAAGTAGCACCTCCAGGCATTCTAGCAGCATTAATTGCACATATCATTTTCTGACTACCGATCACATTTTTGAAGGCCCTTCATATATCTAACACATAGCAGGTACATACCAAATAACAAAAGATTACCTGTGGTTTTAGAAGTGCAGTGGTCCACAGAGGAGAGCATCGGTCCAGGCAGCAGGCAGGGATGAGGTCAGCGACAGCAAAAGCAATCATCCAGGCAGCAGGCAGGAATACTGTCCATAGTTCGCACAGGCAGAGATACTGTCAGCACAGCCAGAGCACAGCCAAAGCACAGGTCCAGGTAGCAGGCAGAGGTGTCCCGGCAGAAATGCTGTCCAAAGTCAGTAGAGGCAGCAGGCAGATATATGGTCAACACAGCCAAAGTATTGGTCCAAGCAGCAGGAAGAAACATGGTCCATAATGTCATGGGTCATTACAGGCAGTAATATGGTCAGCACAGCCAAATTATTGGTCCAGGCAGCAGGAAGGACCATCAAGCTTAGGGCCAGGGGGACAGGGGTAGAGGCTTCTCCCACCCAAATCGCTTTGAAGCCTCCGGGCAACCAGACCCTGTTCTTGGAGCACAGAAAACGAAAAAGTGGTTTTCTCTACTCAGAACGCTATTCTGAAGCCCCTCACATATGTGAGACCCCTGTGTACTAAAAGTAGATGGCCAAAAGATCAGTCCAAGTGGCAGGCAAAAACATGGTCGATTAACAGGCCAAGGTCGGTACACGTGGAAGTCAGAAACGTGGTTTAAATCGGCAGGCAGAGGCATCGTCGGTAAACAGGCCAGGGTCAGTTAATTAACATGGAAGGTAGTTAGTAACATGGTAGCAGGCAAATAGGGAAGTGGCAGTCTGTTAATAATAAGGGGAACTAATGGATGTATGATAATTTTTGAAGCAATTTCCGATGCACAGGCCAGGTTGGGAGGGACAATCGGGACAATAATAACTGGTGTCTCTTCTTACTCCTCCTCTGCTGCATACACGGCATTTCTTTTGGCGTCTTCTTCCAGATTCTGTGGGGGGGATGCTAAAGGGATAGTGTCGCTCGTGAAGCCGACTCACACTATCAGAGCGAATGCTTCCTGGGGCGGGATCTTGTTGGTAAATGAGGGCATCGATGATATCTTCGATATATTGGAGGTAGTGGAGTCGGTGATTTTGAGTTGCTTTTTGGTAGCAGACAAACGAATTAAAAAGGGCCATGTGAAACAGGTGAAACGCAACTTTTTTGTGCCAATAATGGGACTTTCTGGTTGATAAGTAGGGCTGTAGCATCTGGTCGTTTAAATCCACCCCCCCCCCATGTACAAATTGTAGTCGTGGACACATTCAGGCTTTACAATGGAGCCGCGTCTTCTTGGGATCTCCACCATGGTGTCATTGTGGATCGTAGAGAGGATGTGGACATCTTTCTTGTCCCTCCACTTCATGGCCAACACCTCCTCGTTCCTCATGGATGCCGATTCTCCAGGTCGCAATTTTTTTGTCAATAAATTTTGTGGGAATCCCTTCCGGTTTTTTTTGAAGGTACCGCAGGCCGGGGTTTGTTTACTGTAAAGGTGGCGAAAAAGGGGCAGGCTGGTATAATAATTATCAACATATAAATGGTAACCTTTTCCGAACAGGGGGTATGCCAACTCCCAGACAATTTTCCCACTGGTTCCAATATATGTGGGGCAATCACGGGGCTGGAGCTGGGAGTCTTTGCCTTCGTAGATCCTGAATTTGCAGACGTATCCAGTGGCTCGATCACATAATTTATTTAATTTTAACCCATACCTGGCTCTCTTGCTTGGTATGTACTGCTTGAACTGCAGTCGGCCGGTGAAATGTACGAGGGACTCGTCCACACAAATTTTTTGGTCTGGGATGAAAACTTCTTCAAATCGCTGGGAAAAGGCATTGATTAGGGGGCGTATCTTGTACAATTTGTCGTAGTTGGGATGATCTCGGGGAGGGCACTGTGAATTGTCATTGAAGTGGAGAAAGCGCATAATCATGTCGTATCTTTTCCTGGACATGACAGCGGAATATATGGGCATGTGTTGGATGGGGCGTTTGGACCAATATGAATGGACTTCGTTCTTTTTTGTAAGCCCCATATTGAACATAAGGCCCAAAAATAATTTAAATTCCTCCAATGTTAGACGCTGCCACTGGAACATGCGGGCGTAGGAAGAATCGGGGTTGGCAGCAATAAATTGGGATGCATACAGATTCGTTTGATCCACTATATTCTGCAGCAAATCTTGTGGGAAAAATAAACAAAAATAATCAAATTTAGAAAAATTTGTAGTGTCGGGCTGCACATCTGGCTGTGCGGTGAAAGGGGGGATGATAGCGGATCCTGAGTTGGCAGGCAACCATAAGGGGTTTGCCAGGGCATCGGGAAGGTAGGATTGGGGCTGGATTCTTCGGGTTGGGCGTGCATTTCCATTGCTTGTACTGGGCTCCTCTTCCTGGGGTATGGCGCTGCTGGTGGTGGGCAGTTCTCCTGATCTTGGTGCTGATCTTGGTGCTGATCTTGGTGCCGATCGCATTCTTTTGGGAGGGACGGTTTCCTCCGGGGACTCGGGGACTCTGAGCCACTATCCTCCACTGGCTCGTATTCCAAACCAGAATCGGATAATGGTTGCTCTCATCATCCGACATGGCAAGAATGGCATATGCCTCCTCAGGTGTGTAAACCCTTTGGGACATTATGGCAGTGCTTATTGGTGGGCCTGTGTAATGGTACTGCTGGTGGTAGTGGTGGCGGTCTGTGTGGTAGTACCGATGGAGGTATTAGTGGTGGGCCTGTGTGGTGGTACCGATGGCGGTATGGGTGGTGGTGGTACCAATGGCGGTACGGGTGGTGGTGGTGGCGGCGGTACCGATGGCGGTACAGGTGGCGGTACGGGTGGTGGTGGTAGCGATGGCGGTATGGGTGGTGGTGGTACCGATGGCGGTACAGGTGGTGGTGGTACCGATGGCGGTACAGGTGGTGGTGGTACGGGTGGTGATGGTACCGATGGCGGTACAGGTGGTGGTACAGGTGGTGGTGGCACTACCGATGGTGGTACGGGTGGTGGTACTGGTGGTGGTACCGATGGCGGCACTAGTGGTGATACTGGTAGCGGGCCTGTGTGGCAGTATAGATGCTGGGCCTGGTGGCGGTACTGGTGGTGGTACTGGTACCGATGGCGGTACTGGTAGCCTGTGTGGCGGTGCCAATGGCGGTACCGATGGAGGTGGGCCTGTGACAGATGATTGACAGATGGGCTGATTGATTGACAGATGGGCTGATTGATTGATTGACAGATGGGTTGATTGATTGACAGATGGGGTGATTGATTGACAGGTGGGGTGATTGATTGACAGATGGGCTGATTGATTGACAGATGGGCTGATTGATTGACAGATGGGCTGATTGACAGATGGGCTGATTGGCTGGGCTGATTGATGTGCTGGGCTGTGTGACAGGTCCTCTTTATGGGGGGGGGGCGTGTTGTGCACTGTAAATTTATGTAGACAAACTACACTGAGCTAACTTACTGATCTCTTCTCTCTCCTCACAGATCGGTGTGTGAGGAGAGAGCAGGGATCAGGTAGTAACTCCTGTGGAGTTTGTTTACATTTGTGACCGGCTGTGATTGGACACAGCCGGTCACGTGGTAAACAGCCAATTCATTGGCTGTTTACTCTGATCGGGGACGCGCTGTGTCCAAGGGACACTCGCCTTCCCCGATCCCCGCTCTGCAAGCCTGTGGCGGCGCGCACGGAGCGCGCCGCCGTGTTTGTTTTGACAGGTGATCGGCTGTGACTTTGACACAGCCGATCACATGGTAAACAGCCAATGAAATTGGCTGTTTACCGTGATCGGGGAAGCGCTGTGTCCGAGGGACACATGCCGTCCCCGATCACCGCGCTGCGCGCGCAAGGCAATATCCTGCAGGACGTCATATGACGTCCAGTATCGATATTGCAACCACTTCCCGGACGTCAATTCGCTATTGACTGGGCGGGAAGTGGTTAATGCTGGGGGTTATTATTGCATCCACTGACATTAATGCTGGGGGTTATTATTGCATCCACTGACATTAATGCTGGAAGTTATTATTGCATCCACTGACATTAATGCTGGGAGTTATTATTGCATTTGCTGACCAAAATGTTGGGGGTTATTATTGCATCCACTGACACCAATGTTGAGGGCTATTATTGCACTAACTGACATCAATGTTTGGGGGTAGTGATGAGCCGAACACCCCCGGTTCGGTTCGCACCAGAACCCGCGAACGGACCGAAAGTTCGCGCGAACATTAGAACCCTATTAAATACAATGGATGCGAACGTTCGGATTCTAAAGTGCTAATTATAACGACTATTATCCATGTTATTGTCCGAAACAGAGTTTGGGAACCCGGCTTCTGCACCAGGGGACATGTATCAATGCAAAAAGAAGTTTTAAAAACGGACGTTTTCCGGGAGCAGTCATTTTAATGATGCATAAAGTGAAAAAAAAAAGTCAAATATTCCTTTAAATATTGTACCTGGGGGGTGTCTAAAGTATGCCTGTGAAGTGCCACGTGTTTCCCGTGTTTAGAACTGTCCCTGCACAAAATAACATTTCTTAAGGAAAAAAAGCCATTTAAAACTGCTTGCGGCTTTAATGCAATGTCTGGTCCCGGTAATATGGATGAAAATCTTTAGGAAAAATGGCATAGCTACCCCCCCTACCCCAGCCCATTACCAGCCCCTTTGGGTCTTGTATGGATATTAAGGGGAACCCCGCACACAAAATAAAAAAGCCCCTATATACTCTGAACAGCCGTGTACAGGCGGTGCATACAAGACAGGGACTGTAGGTTTGTTCTTCTGTAGAATCTGTTTGTAATTTTGAACAGCTGCATTGTTTAAGTGTAGCTCCAGGCAAATTCCTTTTTTTTAGCTTTTTGGAAAACATAGGGAACGGTTATCACCCCTGTCACATTTTTTTTGCTGTCTGTGCCCCTGTTCAGAACATTTCACCTCACTTTGCGTCCCAATGACAACTGTTTTTGAAATGTGGTGTTTGTATTGAAACAAGGATTGGTGATAAAGCATCAGTAGAGAGGAGACACCTTTCTCCCATATTAATTCTTACAGGAGAGAATTTTCCTTCCAAGGGGTAGATTTCCTCTCACTTCCTGTTGTCTTCTTCCGTTTGCAAGTAGTAGTGGTTTGTAAGTTGGATGTTTGAAAGTAGGGACCTTCCGTATATACTCTGCAGAAATTGGCCCCTTAGGTGTTGGTGTTGGCACAACACTGAAAGCACTCACAGTTATTCTTGGTGGGTGCTGGAACGCCCTGCTGTCAAGTATAATATCAGGAATTGTAATAACATATAATTGTTGATCAGTGGTAGTAAAAATTGGGCCTTTGATGGTGGTGCTGGTGCCACAACACTGTAAGGCCTGACAGTTACTCTTGGTGGGCGCAGCAATGGTCCCTGCTGTGAATTATTAGATCAATAATTATAATTGCATGCCCCTGTTGAACAGGGGCTGAAAAACTGGGCCTTTGGTGGTGGTGGTGGTGGTGGTGATGGTGTTGCTGGTGCCACAACACTGTAAGGCCTGACAGTTACTCTTGGTGGGCGCAGCAATGGGCCCTGCTGTGAATTATTAGATCAATAATTATAATTGCATGCCCCTGTTGAACAGGGGCTGAAAAATTGGGCCTTTGGTGGTGGTGGTGATGGTGTTGCTGGTGCCACAACACTGTAAGGCCTGACAGTTACTCTTGGTGGGCGCAGCAATGGGCCCTGCTGTGAATTATTAGATCAATAATTATAATTGCATGCCCCTGTTGAACAGGGGCTGAAAAATTGGGCCTTAGGCACTGGTGGCACAACACTGCAACCCCTCACAGATACTGTACTTGGAGCACAGCAATGAGGCCTGTTGCAAAGTATTGCATCAAAAATTTTAATTACACGCTCCTGTTAAACAGGGGCTGAAAAATTGGGCCTTAGCCACTGGTGGCGTCACCCATAAACCAAAATGATCTTCCAAGCTATCATCGTTAATCGTATCATTGAGGAGGAGGAGGAGGATAGCCAGACAACATAACAGCACAGGCACTCAGCATCAGCATCAGTCTTGAAGGGATGTGACATTTTAAAATCAATTAGTCTGTTATATCAGCATCTGGTGTGTGGTAGCTGGTGGTGATCCAAGACTGGTTCATCTTGATGAAAGTCAGTCGATCAACCGAGTCGGTGGACAGGCGCACCCTGTGATCCGTGACAAATCCTCCAGCAGCACTGAATGTGCGTTCTGAAAGAACGCTGGATGCAGGACAGGCCAGTAGCTCAATTGCATACTGTGCAAGCTCTGGCCAGTGATCCATCCTCAAGACCCAGTAAGCCAGAGGATTTTCGGTGGGGAAGGTGTCCAAGTCTGACCTTGCCCCTAGGTATTACTGCACCATGTATATCAGACGCTGGCGATGGTTGCTGGAACCGATCATACTTTGGGGCTGCGGACTAAAGAATTGTCTGAACGCATCGGTCAGACGGCCACCTTCCCCACCGCTCCTTCTTTGACTGCCCGAAGCCTCAGCAACTTGTTGTCCAGGACCAGGAGTTTGTAACCTCCCAGTCTCTGGGAACGCGTTGCACAGACCTTTCTGCAAGGCCTCCCGGAGTTGTCTCATCCTCTGCTCCCTCTGCGACGGTACGATAAGGTCCGCAACCTTACCCTTGTACCGTGGATCAAGGAGAGTGGCCAGCCAGTAATGGTCCCTCTCCTTGATCCGAAGAATACGAGGATCCTTCCGCAGACTTTGCAGGATCAGGGAGGCCATGCAGCGTAGGTTAGCTGAGGCATTCAGTCCGGAGTCCTCCGGGTCACTAAGGACGACATGATCCGCAGCCACCTCCTCCCAGCCACGTACAAGTCCACTGGTTTCTTGGGACTGTAAATCATCCCTAAAAGGCTGCTGCTGATGATGCTGAGTGCCAGCCTCCACCTCCATGCTGACACAATCCTCCTCCTCCTCCTCCTCCTCGTCCTCTTCCTGTGCGATGGGTGGGACAGAAGGAACACTGTCTGGGTAAAGGGGGCCTTGAGAGGCAAGGAAGTCCTCCTCTTCCTGCCTCTGTTCTGCCTCAAGTGCCCTGTCCATTATTCCACGCAGCGTGTGCTCCAACAGGTGGACAAGAGGTACAGTGTCACTGATGCATGCACTGTCACTGCTCACCATCCTCGTGGCCTCCTCAAATGGTGCCAGGACAGTGCATGCATCCCTGATCATGCCCCACTGGCGTGGTGAAAAAAACCTGAGCTCCCCTGACCCTGTCCTGGTGCCGTAGTCACACAGGTACTCATTGATGGCCCTCTGCTGCGTGTGCAGCCGCTGCAGCATGGCCAACGTTGAGTTCCACCTGGTGGGCATGTCACATATAAGGCGGTTCTTGGGCAGGTTCAACTCCTTTTGAAGCTCAGCCAGGCGAGCACTGGCATTATAAGATCTGCGGAAATGCACACAGACTTTCCTGGCCTGCCTCAGGACATCCTGTAAGCCCGGGTACCTGCCCAAGAACCGCTGCACCACCAGGTTAAGGACGTGAGCCATACAGGGCACATGGGTCAGTTGTCCCTGTCGGAGGGCGGAGAGGAGGTTGGTGCCATTGTCGCAAACCACCATTCCTGGCTTAAGCTGGCATGGCGTCAACCACCTCTCGGCCTGCCCCTGCAGAGCAGACAGGACCTCTGCCCCAGTGTGGCTCCTGTCCCCCAAACACACCAGCGCAAGCACGGCATGGCATCTTTTTGCCTGCGTACTTGCGTAGCCCCTTGAACGCCTACGGAGCACCGCTGGTTCCGAGGACAAACCACAGGAAGAGGCCATGGAGGAAGAAGAAGAGGAGGGGGTGGAGGAGAGAGGTGTGTCACAACCAGTAGTAGCATTTTGGAGGCGTGGGGGTGGAACAACCTCCAACACTACTGAACCTTGTCCTGCATCCTTCCCAGCTGCCAAAAGAGTGACCCAATGGGCCGTGAAAGAAAGGTAACGTCCCTGTCCATGCCTGCTGGACCATGAGTCAGCGGTAATATGCACCTTATCGCTGACCGCCCTGTCCAGCGAGGCCAAGACATTGCCTTCCACATGCCTGTAGAGAGCCGGAATAGCCTTCCGTGCGAAAAAGTGTCGTTTGGGAACCTGCCACTGAGGAACCGCACATTGCACAAACTCACGGAAGGGGGCCGAGTCTACCAACTGAAAAGGCAGCAGTTGAAGCGCTAGCAATTTAGCCAAGCTAGCATTCAACCGCTGGGCATGTGGATGGCTGGGAGTGAACTTCTTTCGACGGTCCAGCAGCTGGGGCAGGGAAATTTGCCTGCTAGAATCGGACGTTGGTGTACTGCTAGCAGAGTGCCCGCAAGTACTTGCCTGTGACACACCTAATTCTACACCTTCATTCCTCTCAGAGCAGGTTTCAGAGAGGACTGAAGGTATAGTGGGGTTGGAGATCCCAGCTGATGCGGTGCAAGAAGAGGTCAGCTTTGTTCTTTGGTGTGGGTCTTTAAGGTAGGCTTGCCAACGAGCTGCATGGCAGGTCAACATATGTCTGATCAAGCATGTGGTGCCCAAGCGGCTGATGTTTTGGCCACGCGATATACGCTTGAGACATATGTTGCAAACAGCAGCTGTGCGATCTGATGCACTCGCCTCAAAAAAGGCCCACACCAAAGAACTTTTTGAATGACGGGCAGAGGCAGCGCCCTGCACAGGCGGAGCTCTGCGGTGTGATTCCGTCGGTGTGCTGCCCATACGCTGGCCACTCAAGGGCATCCTGCCTCGTTGGAGATGTGCCTCCTCCTCATCCTCCTCCTCTCTCCTATTAGGCACCCACGTGGAGTCAGTGACCTCATCATCCCCTCCCTCCTCATCACTGGAGCCAATCTGGCAGTATGCTGCAGCTGCTGGAACATGACTGCCAGATTGGTGTCCTTTTTGAGCATCCCCTCTCTCTGCTCTCACGCTGCTGCCTTCCTCTAGCTGGGTATCATCATCAGATCCTTCCAAACGCTGGGCATCCTCCTGGAGCATGTACCCAACACTGTGCTCAAACAGTTCGGGGGACTCCTCAGGAGGAGGGCATGGTGGGTCTAGGGAAGGATTGACTAATGAAGATAATGATACCAGAGAAGAGGACGCTTTGGCAGCTGCTTTGCCACTACCCTGAGCCTGGGTGAGAGAGGATGAGGAGGATGAGGTGGGCTTGGTCATCCACTCTACCAAGTCTTCGGCATGATGTGGCTCAACATGTCCAGCTGCCGAAAACAAGGACAAGCGTGTCCCATGGCCATGTGCTGATGACAATGCACCGCGTACACGACCAGCACTGTTGCCCCCAGACACAGAGCCTGCTTGCCCTCTTTTTTTGCCTCCTGACTGTCTGCCTCTCCTTGGTTGCCTTCCAGACATTTTAATGGATGGCCTGCAGGGAGATGGGAAAAACAGCAATAAGGGCTACCTTCAGGTGTATATTGTGCAGGAGGCTTAGCAACAATGACACTGACACTGTCCCCTGCCTATCCTTCTCTGTCCCTAAACACAAGGATTGAAAATATGGTTCAGCAAAAAAGTTTTAGAACAGAATAGCACACTGACACTTTCCCTCACTGTCCTACTCTGTCCCTCCCTACAAACAAGATTTAGCACAGAATAGCACACTGATAATTTCTACGAGTGTCCTTCTCTGTCCCTCAACTCAGGGATTGAAAATATGGAACAGCAAAATAGTTTTAGAACAGAATAGCACACTGTCAGTTTCCCTCACTGTAACTCTCTGCCCATCAACTCAAGGATTGAAAATATGGTTCAGCAAAATAGTTTTAGAACACAATAGCACACTGTCAGTTTCCCTCACTGTAGCTCTCTGTCCCTCAACTCAAGGATTGAAAATATGGTTCAGCAAAATAGTTTTAGAACAGAATAGCACACTGTCAGTTTCCCTCACTGTAGCTCTCTGTCCCTCAACTCAAGGATTGAAAATATGGAACAGCAAAATTGATTTAGAACAGAATAGCACACTGTCAGTTTCCCTCACTGTAGCTCTCTGTCCCTCAACTCAAGGATTGAAAATATGGAACAGCAAAATTGATTTAGAACAGAATAGCACACTGTCAGTTTCACTCACTGTACCTCTCTGTCCCTCAACTCAAGGATTGAAAATATGGTTCAGCAAAATAGTTTTAGAACAGAATAGCACACTGTCAGTTTCCCTCACTGTAGCTCTCTGTCCCTCAACTCAAGGATTGAAAATATGGAACAGCAAAATTGATTTAGAACAGAATAGCACACTGTCAGTTTCCCTCACTGTAGCTCTCTGTCCCTCAACTCAAGGATTGAAAATATGGAACAGCAAAATAGTTTTAGAACACAATAGCACACTGTCAGTTTCACTCACTGTACCTCTCTGTCCCTCAACTCAAGGATTGAAAATATGGTTCAGCAAAATAGTTTTAGAACAGAATAGCACACTGTCAGTTTCCCTCACTGTAGCTCTCTGTCCCTCAACTCAAGGATTGAAAATATGGTTCAGCAAAATAGTTTTAGAACACAATAGCACACTGACACTTTCCCTCACTGTAGCTCTCTGTCCCTCAACTCAAGGATTGAAAATATGGTTCAGCAAAATAGTTTTAGAACAGAATAGCACACTGTCAGTTTCCCTCACTGTAGCTCTCTGTCCCTCAACTCAAGGATTGAAAATATGGAACAGCAAAATTGATTTAGAATAGAATAGCACACTGTCAGTTTCCCTCACTGTAGCTCTCTGTCCCTCTATTCAAGGATTGAAAATATGGTTCAGCAAAATAGTTTTAGAACACAATAGCACACTGACACTTTCCCTCACTGTACCTCTCTGTCCCTACAAACAAGGATTAGCACAGAATAGCACACTGTCACTGACACTCTCCCTACCTATCCTTATTTGTCCCTAAACACAAGGAATCCAGGATTATGTAAAGGAAAAAAAATGACACTGTCCCTGCCTATGCTTCTCTTTCCCTGCTCCGGAACACACTACACAAGGCCGCCGCGCTGGCGGCCTTTTATAGTGTGGGGCGTGTACTAAACCCCATCAGCAATAATTGGCCACAGGCATCCTGCCTGTGGCCAATCATTGCTCTCCTCGCTGCCGGCGCTGGGATTGGCCAAGCATGCGGGGTCACAGTGCATGCTTGGCCAATCACAGCGCCTGGATGACACTGCGATGGCGTAGTGCATTGTGGGCCGTTCGCGTCACTCGAATTTGGCGCGAACGGCCCAAATCGTTCGATCTTCGTCGAACGATCGAACAGCCGATGTTCGAGTCGAACTATGTTCGACTCGAACACGAAGCTCATCCCTATTTGGGGGTTATCATTGTGTCCACTGACACCAATGTTGGGGATTATTATTGCACTCATGGACACCAACAACAGAGGATTATTATTCCATGAACTGACAGCAACACTAGGTTTATTGTATTGTACTCACAGACAGCAAAGCTGGGGGTTATTATTGCATCCACTGACACCAATGCCCAGGCTGCCGGCAGACATTGCAATTCCAGGTCCCCCAAACACTCAGATAACTCTTCTTTAGCATGTATTAGTGTCCCCACTTTGAAACTGGGGGGGATCCCTGTTAGCTTTTGTGGACACTCGGACAGCCTGCAGGTGCATGAGTGAGTAGGTTTCCAGAGTGTTTTAATTGATCGTTTTGCTCCCAGGCCTCTTCCCTGGTTCAGCTCTGCCAACCTACCTGTGACACCGTACAGTTTAGTGGGTCCCTATGATAAGGTGACCAGATTTTTAAAATGAAATCCGGGGACATATTTTTATACGACGGCAATCAGCGACTCTCTGCCCGTCGCCGCCGGCGCCGCCCACCAGACAGCCTGTCAAGTCTCACTCTCCGGGGCCCCCGGCTACTACTGGGTGGGGAGCGGAGGAAGATCACTCTGCCAGGGAAGGCAAGGAGATAGGCAGGCAGCTGGCCAGGACTTGAGCCAAGGCAGAAGAACATGGGAGCGGAACGGGCATGCCCTCCAAACGGAAGTAATATTCCCTCCGCTCCGACCAGCACATAATCATCAGAAAGGGGCACAGATAATGAAAAAAAAATACACCCCCCCCTAAGCTAGTAGGAAAAAAAGTCTGAATTACACCCCCCCCGCTCTGCCGCTCCTACTAGCTTAGGGGGGGGGGGTGTAATTCAGACTTTTTTTCAATTCTACACTGACTGTCTTTGAAATTGCCCCAGCCCCTGTTCAAATCCAATCCGGGGACAGATTTGGTCCGGGGACAATGTCCTCAATCCGGGGACTGTCCCCTGAAACCGGGGACGTCTGGTCACCCTACCCTATGAGTGGTTTGGTTGCCTCTGCAATGCTGGACCTCCTGACTGAAGGGTCATCTGATCTGGATTCAGTCTGAGGATCCAGGTTCAATCAGACAACGCCATAATAGTGGCATATATTAGCCAGTAGGCGGGAACCAGAAGTGTCTCTGTGGCAAGAAAGGTTGAGCAGACCCTGTCCTGGGTAGAACTTGATGTTCCAGCCTTTCTTTGCCGTTTACATCCTGGGTGTGGACATTTGGCAGGCAGACTTTCTCAGTTGGCAGTGGCTAGTTCTGGGAAAATGATCTCTAACCACAGAGGTGTTCCAGGACCTGCGTGAGGTCAGATGTTCAACTCCTGGCCTCCAGATTCAAACAACAAACTGAACAGGTTTTGTCTCCAGGTACAGAGATCCTCTAGCAAAAGTAGCTGATGCTCTGGTGATGCCTTTCCTCTTTTGAAACAACTTCCTCTTCTACGTCGAAGGATCTGAAATTATTTTGTCTTAACATTATAATGACATTTCATTCATTTCTATTCACTGCAGTGCATTGTGATCTGGTATTACTGTCATGTTGAGCTACTGTGAAAAAAGTACTGAATGCAGTCCTTTTTTGTAATGCATTTCACTGCTGGGTTCTGTAGTCCTTCCTATCTTGTTTGTTGCCCTGACAGAGTAGGGTAAAGCCCCATACACACAGTAGGACTTTTTGCCAACAAACTTCAAAATGAGCAAGTTTTCCAAAAAATCCAACCGTGTGTACGCTCCATCGGACAAACTTTTTCGGGTTTCATCGGACAAAAGTTCGCTCTGCAAACGGACAAACTTTTCGGCAACAAAAGTCCGATGGTGCAAAGTCCTATCGTGTGTACAGAAATCCATCGGACTTTTGTCCGAAGCACAAATTCGCATGCCCAGAACCAATGTTAAAATCAACCAACAACAGCAGAAGTTGACCAAAGTGTGGCGGTAAAGAGCAGAAAAGACACGTGATGGTTAGGAAAGTTTCAGGAAAGTTTGCAGAAAAGTCCTGCCGTGCGTATGCTATGGGTGTGCCCGGTCAACTCCCTTCGGAAAAAATCTACGGAAAAGTTTGTTTGAAGTCCGACCGTGTGTACGAGGCTTTAGGCTACTTTCACACTAAGGCGCTGGATGCGCTGGCGGTATAGCAGCGCTATTTTTAGCGCAGCTATACCGTTTTTTTTGCCGCGATTTGCGGGCGCTAGCGGGGGTATTTTAACCCCTGCTAGCGGCCGAAAAAGGGTTAAAAACGCCCGCAATAACACCTCTTTGAGGCGTTTTGCGGGCGTATTAGAGGCGCTACCCCATTGATTTCAATGGGCAGGGGCGCTATAGGAGCGCTATTTTTAGCGCTCCTATTGCGCCTCAAAGATGCGGCTTGCAGGAGTTTTTTGAGCCTCCTGCAAGCACAACGCTCCAGTGTGAAAGCCCTCGGGCTTTCACATTGGATAGTATTGAGAGGCTTTTTTGGGGCGTATTGCAGGCGCTATTTAGAGCGCAATAGCGCCTGCAAAGCACCTCAGTGTGAAAGGGGCCTAAGTGTTATCACCCTAGGACAGGAAGTGTTACTGGAGGAATCACAAGGTAAAAATAAAGATAAAAAATACCTAAAAAAATAAAACAAATGTAGCCATTGGATCCAAGGACTGGTAAGATGTAATATATAACATTTTAGTTTTTTTCGGGGTTTAAATACGCTTTAACCACTTCACCCACGGAAAAATGTACCCCCTTTCTGACCAGGTCATTTTTTGCGATACGGCACTGCGTCGCTTTAACTGACAATTGCGCGGTCATGCGACATTGAACCCAAACAAAATTCACGTCCTTTTTTTCCCACAAATAGAGCTTTCTTTTTGTGGTATTTGATAACCTCTGCGATTTTTATTTTTACCACTATAAACAAAAGAAGAGTGACAGTTTTGAAAAAAAACACAATATTTTTTGCTATAATAAATATCCAAAAAAAAATAAAAAATATTTCTTCAACAGTTTAGGCCAATATGTATTCTACATATTTGTGGTAAAAAAACAAACTTTGACCAATAAGCGTATATTGAGTGGTTCGCACAAAAGTTATAGCGTCTAAAAAATAGGGGATAGATTTATGGCATTTTTATTTTTTTACTAGTAATGGCAGCGATCAGTGATTTTTATTGAGACTGCGACATTGCAGCGGACAGATCAGACACTTTTTTGGGACCATTGACATTTATACAGCGATCAGAGCTAAAAATGGCCACTGATTACTGTATAAATGTCACTGGCAGGGAAGGGGTTAACACTAGGGGGCGATCAAGGGGTTAAGTGTGTTCCCTAGATGTGTTTCTCACTGTGAGGGGAAGGGACTGACTGGGGGGAGGAGACAGATCATTGTTCCTACTCGGTAGGAACAGACGATCTGTTTCTCCTCCCCTGTGAAAACAGGGATTTCTGTGTTTACACACACAAATCTCCGTTCCTGCTCTTGTGCCCATGATCACGGGTGGCCGGCGGCGATCGCGCCCGCTATGGCTCTTAAAGGAGCCGCCTTTTATATACGGCGATTCACGCAGAAGAGCCATTGTGCCGCCGTGTATATACAGGAGCTGGTCGGGAAGCGGTTAAGAAAGTATAGAAATCAGAGACAGCCAGGCAACTAGCAATTAGGCCTGATTCACACCTATGCAGGTTGCAGTTTGCATATTCCAGGTGCATTTTGCGTTTTTCAAAACACATTTTGGATCCATTGAAGTCTATGGAACCACAAACCAGAAAAAATCCTTGGCCCTTTCCATAAAAATGCACAGATGTGAACTACATTCATAGGAAGCCATGTTAAATGGCCTGTAGTGTGTTTCTGAAAAACTGAAAATGCACTAAAAAATGCATAGGTGTGAATCAGGCCTTATAGAAGGTGAGACAGCCATCCACCATATGTCTTTCAATGCAAGTTTCTTTTGAAGGCAAATATTAGGTGTGGAACAGACATAGGGGGTTATTTACTAAAGCTGGAGAGTGCAAAATTTTGGTGCAACTCTGCATTGAAATCAATCAGCTTCCAGGTTTTATTGCCAAAGTTTAATTGAACAAGCTGAATTTAGAAACTAATTGGCTACTATGCACAGCTACACCAGATTCTGAGTGCACCGGTTCTAGTAAATATCCTCCATACATCGATACTCAGACAAAATGTAAAAAAAAATAAAAAACTTGATGGACCACTTGGTCTTCTGACATCACTCTTCTATGTTTCTAGGTGTGCTATGTATATGCGATAAACTATGGGGGGGGGGGGGGATTTAGGCTAGTGTAGCGGCCTCACCCCATCTCCTTTTGCTAGGGGTATGTCACATGACAGGGTGAGATGCGCTACGGCCCATGTCCTCCCCATAGCTGTGGGTGAGGTGAAGGCCAGTATCAGTACATTCCTCGGGCCAATGTGTGTTAGTTATGAAGCTCAGTCCTGCTATGCTGAAACCTCCCTTGCTCCCATTAACCAGAGTCCATACACCGATGCAGGGTCCAACACTTGTTTATTATACTTCCACAACAAACAGTTCTTTCACAGCCGATTAGTTGCGACCCATAACATAATGCAAACGGTGGGATGAGCAGGCCGAGGCACTATCCTGATTTCAATCTAAACCCCTGTGATTTCACCAGGGGTTATAGCAGCTTTGCTTAGCACAGAACATAGAACTTGTGAGTCTCTACCAGCGACTCCATAGAACACAGATGGGAGTACCTTCGCTGCGTTGTGGCCTCTATCAGGGGAAGATGTCCCTCTAAGGGAGTTACCAGAGGCCCATCCGTCACCGGGTTGATGCTGCTCCGGAATCTCCGGACGGGTGACCTCCCCGGCCTCCTCACCTCAGATGCGGGTCCCCTCGCAAGGCGGCACCCTCGGATCACTTCGCCCTTGCGGGACCCAGTCGAAGTTACTGGGCCCCAGGCCTACGATATAGTACCTCACCCCAGGCTGAAGGTGCCTGGGATGGACCCCAACTTCATTCCGGTCAGGCCTAGGGCGCCTGGGCCGGAACCTTTGAACCGCCCGCACCCAGGCCTAAGGTGCCTGGGTGCGTGAAGAGAAAATCCTCGAAGACCTCGTGGCGAGGGCGTCTCCCCCTTTTATCTCCTTCCTTCAACACCACGGCGGGTTCCCCGCCCCAGCCGTACCATCTCCGGAAAGGGACAAAAAGGGTAGCACTGCGGCAGTGATTCTACCTTGAGCCTGTAGGTACCCCGCCACCCACAGGCCAAGGAGAATAATACACCACCCAATCCTCCACGAATTACAAAAGGGGTCCAGAACCTTTACAATTACACACCTGGGTCACACTACCCCCAGGTGTACCCCAACTAAATTTAAAGACCCCGCTACATACTCCCCCCTGTGATTTGACGCTGGTCCCCAGCGTCTGGTGCAACCCCATGTCTCCCAAGGAGTGATGACATGGAGTGAGCCTCAGAGGCTATCCCTAAAAATTTGGAATCCCGTGTGTGCCAAGACCTGCTCAAGGGGAAAGGGAACTATAAAACAATAAAACTTTTGTATAAAACATCTATCATGTACACATATACAATCCCTCCCGTCACTGTCTAAGAACCACCCCATACTCAGTAGTCTTGACCGACGAATCTCCTGCAGAAGGGAAACAAAAAAAGAGACAACATCCTAACATCATGTGAAAATTTGGAATGAATGGGTCCATCAGCCGAGGGACCCACTTGCTCCAACGAGTGTGGTGTAAAATTGTGCAGAAAAACAAACGTTGCACAACACTGCCACCTGGTGACAGCGCCGCGGTAATGACACTTGGTGCTCCTTCACTCTTCATGCGTCCCTACACTAATTCTACCCCAAAGTCTGTCCTTGATTCGTAGAAAAAGAGAGTGGGAAGAAAAAAAAAAAAAAAAAAAAACAGGGTATTGTTTAGACGTTCTAGCAAAGGCTCTTCCAGGAAAATTTGTAGCTGAAAACATACTCATGAGTCTCTCCTCACAAGTAAAACCTCGGATCAGGTAAGAACAACGGCTTCAGATGCTTATCAAACACTTTGACTGAATATTCAACATCCTCTCCCTCCTTTCTGCAGATAAGCACTTTATCAGCATGAATATGGCGCCCCAACTTCCAGTCCGCTCTGCAGTCCTTGAATTTCTTGGACACAGGCGGCGAACAGGACAAGTATCGCCGGGCCTGAGGCACTTTGAGCTTCTCCCAGACAAATTTGTCGTACCATCTCTGTCGCAGGACCTCAACTTCGTAAAGTAAGTCCTGAGGCAAGTAGGGATACTCCCATCCGTACTCACGGGCGACTCTCTGGGAGAAAAGTCGTTGCAATCTGGCCAAAGGAGGCATGACATCCCGCTCACCTTCTCCCGGGTGCACGATGGCCTCCGGGTGCCGAGGTACCTTCACTACCTCGGGTGGCTTTGCCTTTGGCGCACGCAATGACGCACGCTGCATCCCCACAACCAAAGCAGGTGATGTTGTGGAATGTGGAAAGTCAGTCGGAGGACTAGACTCCCTCCTGAGCTCCGGGCCTGCGCCCGGGGCGTGCTGTCTTCTATAGACATAGGGAAATCCTGCGGTTTGCATAGCACAGGTAGCGGGCGTTTGTCCCAGCCCTTCCGGTGAAACAGTTCATCTATTTCCCCGTCATCCTCACAGTCCGACAGCGATTCCAGGTCGGAGGTGTCATACATCTCGGCGGGAAGGTAGTCTTTAGTAGACGGAGAACTACCCTCCCTTGCGGGCTCCACCTCCAGCGGACCCCCGACACCTCCAACCACCACCACCGTTCCAGCCCCTGGCTCACCTGGACCTTTTTCAGCACTGGGATGTCCAGGACTCTTCCAACCGGATCCATCCAGGTCTGGCAAGCGGCGGGGTGAAGCTCGACCACGACCACGGGAGGCCTGCACCAGGCCTATCTTCCTCTTCGGAGGTGGCAGCAGGGAATCTGTGGTGACCGAAGCAGCATCCTCGGATTTTTCTCTCTCAGTCTCTGGTTGGGCAGTCCCGTCGCCCTGGTCAGCGCGTACGGGGACCTCCGCAAAGGCCTGGATCTCCCCTTCCGGAGTGGCGGTACCTGTGATGCAATTGAGGCGAAGGGCCCGGGGCCTTACTGTGGATGATTCAACCTCAAACAGAAATTCTTTACACGCTTCACAACGCCCAAATGGCTTTAGTTGGACCACCAGTCCCGAGCATCCGGGACAGATCACACCGAGGGCCTCCGTGTCTCTGCATGAGTACAAAGCCAACTGTCCTCTGGGCCTGAGTCTTATCCCCGTGTCTGTAAGGGGAGCAGCAAAAGCAGTCATCTTCGTGGGGTATGATACCGGCATCCACGGGGAGCTTGAGGCCATCCCGACCACCTGCTGCTCCATCACGCGCTGACCACGCGCCGGAGTCTTCACGTGTATCTCCACATATGGCCAGACTCCTCCCACGACTTGCACGTTTTCGCGGGCTTCCCACAGTCCCCGCCCACGAATTGCGCAGTCATGGGGTTCCTCATGGCGCAGTGCAGCAAACACCTCCACATGTAGTACGTCACACGGCTGGGCTTTTCCCTCTTCCCGCTCTTTCTGCATGGGCCTTTCCCATCTTGGGGTCATTTCCACGACTTCGAGCACAGGGACGCACTTTGGCCAATCACATGGCCGACCTGCTCGGACCTCCTCCGGGCAGCAAAGTCCAGACACAGCCATTTCAAAGTTCAAAGTCAACACACATTTTATCCCGGACTCACGAGCCCCCACGTGTAGCGGCCTCACCCCATCTCCTTTTGCTAGGGGTATGTCACATGACAGGGTGAGATGCGCTACGGCCCATGTCCTCCCCATAGCTGTGGGTGAGGTGAAGGCCAGTATCAGTACATTCCTCGGGCCAATGTGTGTTAGTTATGAAGCTAAGTCCTGCTATGCTGAAACCTCCCTTGCTCCCATTAACCAGAGTCCATACACCGATGCAGGGTCCAACACTTGTTTATTATACTTCCACAACAAACAGTTCTTTCACAGCCGATTAGTTGCGACCCATAACATAATGCAAACGGTGGGATGAGCAGGCCGAGGCACTATCCTGATTTCAATCTAAACCCCTGTGATTTCACCAGGGGTTATAGCAGCTTTGCTTAGCACAGAACATAGAATTTGTGAGTCTCTACCAGCGACTCCATAGAACACAGATGGGAGTACCTTCGCTGCGTTGCGGCCCCTATCAGGGGAAGATGTCCCTCTAAGGGAGTTACCAGAGGCCCATCCGTCACCGGGTTGATGCTGCTCCGGAATCTCCGGACGGGTGACCTCCCCGGCCTCCTCACCTCAGATGCGGGTCCCCTCGCAAGGCGGCACCCTCGGATCACTTCGCCCTCGCGGGACCCAGTCGAAGTTACTGGGCCCCAGGCCTACGATATAGTACCTCACCCCAGGCTGAAGGTGCCTGGGATGGACCCCAACTTCATTCCGGTCAGGCCTAGGGCGCCTGGGCCGGAACCTTTGAACCACCCGCACCCAGGCCTAAGGTGCCTGGGTGCGTGAAGAGAAAATCCTCGAAGACCTCGTGGTGAGGGCGTCTCCCCCTTTTATCTCCTCCCTTCAACACCACGGCGGGTTCCCTGCCCCAGCCGTACCATCTCTGGAAAGGGACAAAAAGGGTAGCACTGCGGCAGTGATTCTACCTTGAGCCTGTAGGTACCCCGCCACCCACAGGCCAAGGAGAATAATACACCACCCAATCCTCCACGAATTACAAAAGGGGTCCAGAACCTTTACAATTACACACCTGGGTCACACTACCCCCAGGTGTACCCCAACTAAATTTAAAGACCCCGCTACACTAGCTTCACGCTAGTGCGAATTGCAAGCGGCTTTCTCCGCATCCAATTCGCATGACAGGTTCTTGTGACCGGCTCTCTATGGAGCCAGTTCACATATCTCTGTGGCGGCTGCGGAGCGGCTTGTACAGGAGTCCTGTGCGCCTTTGGCTCAGTTTCAGGGCCGAATTCAGCCAAAAATGTGCAGTATACGGGCAGCCTAGGGTAGTATACAGGCAGGATAGGGTAGTATACGGACAGGCTAGGGCAGTTTACGGACACTAGTGTGGCTCATATTCTACATATAATAATAATAATAATAAACAGATATGTTCCATGTGGGACTGTCACATCAGACAGTCAGGTGACTTCTTCCACCAATCAGGTCCCCTCAGCCCTATGACCCCCAAACAGAGCCCACATACTTCTCCCCTATGCTCCCATCACCTCTTCTCCAGCCTATTCCCTCAGAAAAGTCCCACTCTCACTTTGCAAGGAGGAAGCTGCATCCTGGCGGCTTCTCCGCTCTGTCCGACGCTGACAGCACAGCCCGAAACTCGCAACTCTGCCAGCTCTCCGCCCTATCACTCACAGCCCCGCCTAACTGGTGAATCACATTACCGAACCGAACCTCTAATACCTAGCAACATAAGGCTCTGGCTGAGTTTTGATGAGGCAGCGGTGGGGCTGGGAGCCACGTGTCCCAGGAAAGCGAGCCGACAGACCGAACCCAGCAGCCCTTCTGCCTTGGGTCCTAGCAACTAATGTCTGGGAGGAAAAGTGAAGTGGGCAGGGGGTTGGGGAGAAAAGCAGACAGTGCACGCATGCCAGAATCCTCAGTGGGCACAGTCCGTGTGAGAGAAGACTTTGCGTTAACTGAGTATACCGCCAACTGAGGGGAGCCCACTGCCGCTCCGGGACTTCATCCTAGATCTGCAGGACCCCAGGAGTTACTTGAAGTCGCGGGACAGTCCCGCGGAATCTGGGACGGTTGGGAGGTATGCTATGGGGTATAGGAGAGTGTATGAGGATGCATGGAGTGCGCTATGTGGTATTGGAGAGTGTATGAGGGATGCATGTGGTATAGGAAATTGAAAGGGGGATGCATGGAGCGTGCTATGGGGTATATAGGAGAGTGTATTGGGAATGCATGGAGTGTGCTTTGCAGTATAGGAGAGTGTATGAGGGATGCATGGAATGTACTATGGGGTACAGGAGAATGTATAGGGTATGCACGGAGTGTGCTATGGGGTATAGGAGTGTGTATGGGGCATGCATGGAGTGTGCTATGGGGAATAGAGAGTGTATGGGAGACGCATGGATTGCGCTATGGTGTAAAGGAAAGTGTATGGGGCATGCATGGAGTGTGTATGGGAGACGCATGGTGTGCTATGGGGTATAGGAGAGTGCATGGGGCATGCATCTAGTGTACTATGGGGTATAGGAGAGTGAATGGGAGACGCATGGAGTGTGCTATGGGGTAAAGGAGGGTGTATGGGGCATGCTTGGAGTGTGCTACGGGGTAAAAGAGTGCGTATGGGGCATGCATGGAGTGCGCTTTGGACTATAGGAGAGTGTATGGGGACACATGGAGTGGGCTATGGAGTATAGGAGAGTGTATGGTACATGCATGGAGTGCGCTATGGAGTATAGGAGAATATATAGGAGATGCATGAAGTGTGCTGTAGAAGAGTGTATGGGGAATAGGAGAATCTCTAGGAAACATATGAAGTGTGCCATGGTGTATAGGAGAGTATATAAGGAGCACACAGGGGGTGCAGTAGAGGGGATGGGTTCCGGGTTTCCCATCAGCCCCCATACTATAGGTATAGATGAGGGGTCAGTGTGTTGGGTGGTGTGATGGGGGAGGGGAATGGATGGAATAGATTCCAGGATTAGTATGGAGTATAGGAGAGTATATGAGGATGCATGGAGTGTGCTATGGGGTATAGGAGACGCATGGAGTGTGCTGTAGAAGAGTGTATGGGGAATATTAGAATCTATAGGAAATATGGAGTGTTCCATGGTGTATAGGAGAGTATATAAGGAGCACACACGGGGTGCAGTAGAGGGGATGGGATAGGTTCCCTATCAGCCTCCATACTATAGATATACAGTGGGTACGTAAAGTATTCAGACCCCCTTAAATTTTTCACTCTTTGTTTAAAATTGCAGCCATTTGCTAAAATCATTGAAGTTCATTTTTTTTCCTCATTAATGTACACACAGCACCCCATATTGACAGAAAAACACAGAATTGTTGACATTTTTGCAGATTTATTAACCACTTCAGATCCGCGCTATAGCCGAAAGACGGCCGCAGCGCGGACCTGAACTCCCGTTTACTTCCGTGTTGCGCGCCGCGGCGTGCGCGCATCGCGGAATAGCTGTGCCCACTGTGTCCGCCAGGTACCTGCGATCGGCAGTCACAGAGCCAGGGACGAGAAAAGCCCGGAGCAAAAAGACAGAATGCCATAGGCGGAGGGCTGGGCATGACTGAGTGAACAGAGTATGTAATAAGAGAAGATTAACTATTGGCTAATGGAAATATAGAGGGGAGGGGTGAAGGCTAGATAAAAGGAAGACCCCGACCCTCTGAGTTAACACAGCGCAGGGGAAAGTTTCCAGCAGCATGTCACCTAGCAGCAGCATGTCTTCTGTAGACAAACTGAAAGTTTCCAGCAGCAGGTCAGCTAGCAGCAGCATGTCTTCTGTAGACAAACTGAAAGTTTCCAGCAGCAGGTCAGCTAGCAGCAGCATGTCTTCTGTAGACAAACTGAAAGTTTCCAGCAGCAGGTCAGCTAGCAGCAGCATGTCTTCTGTAGACAAACTGAAAGTTTCCAGCAGCAAGTCAGCTAGCAGCAGCATGTCTTTTGTAGACAAACTGAAAGTTTCCAGCAGCAGGTCAGCTAGCAGCAGCATGTCTTCTGTAGACAAACTGAAAGTTTGCAGCAGCATGTCAGCTAGCAGCAGCATGTCTTCTGTAGACAAACTTCTAGCCCAGGTTCGGGCAGAGGCTGCGACACGGGGCGAGGATTGGCTCCAGGAGACCCTGGGGCCGATGCTTTCAAGTCCGGCCGGGTCACAAGGTACCGCGGGGAGAGAGGCTGGGCGAGCTCGGAGGTCTAGACCCCCAGAGCGCTACTCACCGGGCCCCTCCTCGAGAGCTCAGCGGCAGATTGGGAGTCCCCCTAGGGCCCCTTCGGGCCCCCCGGCTAAGCGCACCGCATTGCCCAAGGCGGGGGGTACCGGAAGGAATCCCCCTCAAGTGCGGAGCTCAGCGGGGGGCCGCACCGGGAGTTCCGGTGTGGCCGATAGGCCCGCGTGGCGCGTGGAGTCGGATCAGGCGGGCCCGGCCCCTCGGGGATCCCCGGCGGGTTTGGGGCTCCTGCGGGGGTCATCGGTGGCCGTGGCGTCCGGGCATCCCCCCCCCTCGGCCGGACATCGGGTGCAGGAGGCTGCGGGAGGTGGTGTGCCAGTGAGTGATGACGGCGGTGCGGGTGAGCAGAGACAGCGTGGAGGCAAGGCGGTTAAGAAATCGGTGGGCGGGTCAGGTGCGCGGAGGTGGGACCAATCGGGTCCTGACCCCTCGGCTTCCAGGGACAGGTCACCTGGTGAGCTATCGTCCGGTGGTGAGGAGCTGGCTGGTGTGCTGTCAGAGGGTGAAGTGTGCAGCTCGGAGGAGGATCGGAGACCCGGACGGTCGGAGGCAGCGGTGGATTCGAGAGGATCGGCTGGTGTGAGTTCTTCCAGGCAGCCCGGTAAGTCCCTTTCAATTGTTTCTGCTGGGGGCCAGGAGGGGCATGGTGCCCAGGTGGGTATGTCGGCTGCGGGTGTGGGTTTTGCGGTGCAAGTTCGGGGTCAAGATGATGGACAGGCAGGGGGGGTGCATTCCAGGATGGGGGAGGTGCACGGCCGGACGGGCTGCAGGGGTTTCTTGCGGGCATCAAATCCTTAGTCAGCCAATTTGAACAGGGGGATGGCGGGCGAGTCAGTCCGGCGGCGGCGTGGGTCCCGCCAACAGGGACGGCTGGGCCCGCTGCCGTGGTGGGGTCACCGGTTACACCTGCGGGGAATATCGGGGTGGGGGATGCTGTAGGGTTGGGTCCTGCAGCTGTGGCCACAAAAGAGGGTGGTGCGGTGGAACAGGAGGCAAGGCAGGATGTCATTAGGTTGGATGATGCTGCTAAATGTGAGATGTATGTGTGTTATGAGCATTGCTGGGATCTCACCTGAAACCCGAAGTGAAGGAAAGGATATGGAAAGGTGAGTATGTGGAGATGTTCTCACTTCTGCCATTAGAGAAGTTTCATCTGGACAGGGTAAAACCGGATGATTAAAAAAAGAGGATGAGGAGAAGAGGAGATATGGGCTGATCCCACGGACGTTTACAAACTGGTTGCAAGCGTTCTCCATCATGGCTAGTGTTATAGGGCAGAAGAACCCGGAACATTGTTCGGCACTATTTGGTTATCAGGACTCTATAGGGGAAGCATACAGAGTGTACGGGGGCATGGGGTGGCTCAGATATGATGGACAATTCAGGCAGAGGAGAGCGGTGAGGCCTGGTCTGCGGTGGGATAATAAGGACATAAGCTTATGGATGCGGTTGATGACGGCGCCGAGGGCTTCTAGTCAGTTTTTTAAGGGGGGGGGCGGTGGAACCTCTTCCCCAGGACAATCGGCCGGGAAACAAAAGGGGGTGTGCTGGCAATATAATGAGGGCTCCTGCAAGTTTGTCGTTTCAAGCATGAGTGCTCCGGTTGCGGAGGCTCCCATACACAGGCTAGATGCTTTAAGCGAGGTAAGGGGCGGGCCGGGGACTCTGGGCAGAAAAGGGAGGACTCCGGTGATGGTGGAAAGGATGCGGCTGTTCCTCGGTAGGTATCCGGACAAGGGGGCGGCAAGGTTGTTGGAGCAAGGGTTTTCAGAGGGGTTTCGCATTCCATGTTCTTTGCAGGTTATTCCCCCGATCGCACGCAATCTGCGATCGGCCTTGCAGCAACCTGCAGTGGTCACGGAAAAGCTGCGCAAGGAGGTTGCTTTGGGCCGGATGGGGGGTCCTTTCCGGTCCCCTCCCCTGGTGAACTTGGTGGTCTCCCCGCTCGGGGTGGTACCTAAGAAGGAGCCCAACAAGTTCCGCCTCATTCACCACCTGTCTTTCCCGAAGGGCAGGTCGGTCAATGACGCTATTGATCCGGAAGCATGTACGGTCAGTTACACTTCCTTTGATGCTGCGGTGGGGTGGGTTCGCCGGTATGGCCAGGGGGCGCTGATGGCAAAAACAGACATAGAGGCGGCGTTTAGATTGTTGCCTGTTCACCCGGATAGTTTTCACCTCCTGGGTTGTAAGTGGGACAATGAGTTCTATGTGGATAAGTGCTTGCCTATGGGATGCTCCATATCGTGCGCACTGTTCGAACAGTTCAGTTCGTTCGTGGAATGGGTGGTCAGGGATGTGTCGGGGGTGAATTTAATCATTCACTACTTGGACGATTTCCTTTGCGTGGGTCCGGCCTCATCCAGAATCTGCGCTGTGCTCCTGGCCACATTGGAGCACGTTGCAGAGCGGTTTGGGATACCATTGGCACCTGACAAAACGGAGGGACCTCGCACGGTTATCACGTTTTTGGGTATTGTCCTGGATTCGGAGGCCATGGAGTGCCGCCTACCATTGGACAAATTGGAGTCGCTCAAGACTGAGCTGAAGGTCATGATAGGGGTAAGGAAAGTGCAGCTTAGGGTTTTTACAGTCGCTACTGGGAAAGCTCAATTTTGCATGCCGCATTCTGCCAATTGGCAGGGTGTTTTTGCAGATGGCTGTCGGCTAGCACGGCTGGGGTACAGTCCCCCACGCACTTTGTGAGTTTGGGCAGAGAACACAAGGCGGACTTGCGGGTTTGGCATTCATTCTTAGAGTCTTTCAATGGGAGAGCGTTATGGATGTCGGGCCCTATTAGCAATTTTGATTTAGAACTATACACAGATGCTGCTGGGGGGGCAGGTTTTGGGGCTTACTTTCAGGGCAGGTGGAGTGCGGGCCCATGGCCGCAGTCCTGGATGGACGCTGGTTTCACCAAGAATTTGGTTCTGTTGGAACTGTTCCCGGTGGTGCTGGCAGTGGAGTTGTGGGGGGCGTGTTTCAGGGATCTGAAAGTGCGTTTTCATGGGGACAACCTGGGGGTAGTACAAGTCATCAACAAAGTGTTGGCATCTTCCCCCCCGGTGGTGCGTCTTCTGCGCCATCTGGTGTTGAGATGTTTGCAGCTCAATGTGTTTGTGTATGCGGTGCACCTTCCGGGGGTGGACAATGTCATAGCTGATGCGCTGTCTCGCTTTCAGTGGGACAGGTTCTGAGAGTTGGCACCGGGGGCGGAGCAACGTGGGGTCCCTTGTCCAGGCTGGCTGTGGAAGATTCCGTTGGAATAGTGTCAGGTTGGATCAAAAAATCGGTGAGTACGGGCACATGGGGGGCGTATGAGAAGGTGTGGTTGGAATGGAAAGAGATGGTTCGGGAAGCAGGAGCGGATCCTGTGGGTCCCAATGTCAGGTTATTGGTGCTGTATTTCCTGGCTAGAAACATGGAGGCCCGTGTGTCCAGGTCCAGTTTGGGTAAGAAGATGGCAGGCTTGGCCTTTTTGTTCAAATGTCAAGGTTGCCCCGATTTTACAAAAGATTTTTGGGTGCGGCAGGCACTTACGGGTTATGGGCGGGGGGGCAGAAGCCGGATGGCAGGCGACCGGTTTCGTTTGCTCTCTTGGTCAAGATCATGGGGCAGTTACAGGGCTTATGTTCATCCCCATACGAAGTTTTGTTGTTCACGGTGGCATTCTCACTGGCATTCTTTGGAGCATTCAGAATAGGTGAGTTGGTCAGCCCGTCAAAAGCAGTACACGGGGGGTTGCTTGATAGCGAGGTGGGCTGGACGGAGCAAGGGGTGTCGCTGGTGCTGAGGAGGTCTAAGACGGACCAGATGGGCAGAGGTAAGTTGGTCCAGGTTTTTCCGATCCCAGGTTCCCTGTTGTGCCCGGTAAGGGCTGTAAAAGGGTACTTGGAGGTGCGACCGTCGGGGGTGGGTTCCTTTTTGGTACACAAGGACGGAATCCCACTTTCAAGGTATCAGTTCATTGCGGTGTTCAGGAAGTCCCTTTCGGGCTTTGGGACTCAAGGAAAATGAATTTTTCTCGCACTCTTTTAGGATCGGGGCAGCTACGGAGGCGGCCAGATGTGGGATGGATGAGGAGGCGGTTAAGAAGATAGGCCGCTGGGAATCCAGGAGGTTCCGGTTATACGTACGCCCACAGCTACTGGTGGGACTGGAATAATGTGGGGGTACAAGTCATGGGACGTTGTTTATGTTTTGGTTTGGGTTTCTGTTCGGATTGCTGGGAATATATAAGGGTGATGGGAGATTCTCATGGGGAATGTCTTCTTGCAATTACAGGTCAAATGCAGGCGTTGGTCTGGATACTGGGCCATTCGTTTGTTTTCTGGGGGGCTGAGAGAGCCGATGTTCGTCATGAGGGTCGGCAGCTGGGGTTCCCAAGACCGGAGACGTATGTCCGCTGGCTGGGAATTCCAGGAATGTTGTTGAGTAAGATGGTTCCGGAGGTGCACCGTTTTGCGCGTTTGGACAGGCCACCTGACGTTCTGGTACTGCACGTAGGTGGCAACGACTTGGGTTTCAGGTCCATGCTAGAAGTGACTCGGGATATGAAGTCTGATTTCCTGAGGCTAAGGATGTCATTCCCGGACATGATTATCGTCTGTTTAGACATGGTGGCACGGGTAGAGTGGAGGGGGGCTAGGTCCGTGGCTGGAATCAACAGGGCCCGGAGGAAAATTAACCGAGATATGGGCAAGTTTGTGGTACGGAATGGTGGGTTGGTGGTCCGACATTTCGAATTGGAGGTGGATACATGACGGTATCTACGAAGAGATGGGGTCCATCTGAACGATGTGGGGACTGATTTATGGTCTTTGGGTTTGCAGGGTGGGATTCAACGAGCCCTTAAGGTTTGGAGGGGCACCAAAGGGTAAAGGTGTTTTCCCTTCGGTGCGGTGGCGGGTGTTTGGTCTTTGCGGGAGAAGGAAGTACCTCGAATAAGCAAGTGGTCAGGAACCATCGGTGGTATGGGTTCTGAGGATGGTTTCCAGCTAACAGGAGTTTAGCTGGATGAGTTGGATAATGGGGGCACTGCGGTCAGTGGTCGTCTCTGAGTAGCTGATCGGCTTGAGGCCTATGACCATTGGTAAGGTACCGCAGTGTCCCGGGATAATAAGAATTTAATATGATGAGGAATATCGGGTTAATATGATTATGGCAAATTTGAGGTTCCTGCAAAGACCAACACTAAGGGGCAATATTTCTGTTATGTTTCTGGGTTTATGTGTTTTGATGGTTAAAGTTTTTTGATAACTGATGGAACAGTTAAAAAAATAAAGGAGGCTGCTACGGCCATGTTTTACTCCAAAACAGCAATGTGTGGTCTCTTTGATTAAGATAAGTAAGGTATGGGGTATAATGTGGTGGGCAGTACTGGAATACATCGGTTTTACAATAGTCATGGATCTCTGTGTGTAAACACAGAGATCCACCTCCTGTCAGGGAGAGGAGACCGATGCTGTGTCCCTTGTACATAGGGACAACCATCGGTCACCTCCCCCAGTCAGTAAGAATCACTCCCAGGGAACACATTTAACCCCTTGATCGCCCCCTAGTGTT
Source organism: Rana muscosa (assembly GCA_029206835.1). Taxonomy (NCBI): domain Eukaryota; kingdom Metazoa; phylum Chordata; class Amphibia; order Anura; family Ranidae; genus Rana; species Rana muscosa. The sequence goes on along the minus strand of CM055119.1, from coordinate 118,449,971 downwards.
AACCCCTTCCCTGCCAGTCACATTTATACAGTAATCAATGCATATTTATAGCACTGTTCGCTGTATAAATGTGAATGGTCACAAAATAGCGTCAAAAGTGTCCGATCTGTCCGTCGCAATATCGCAGTCCTGACAACCGCCGCAGATAACCACCATTACTAGTAAAAAAAAAAAACTATCATAAATCTATCCCCTATTTTGTAGGCGCTATAACTTTTGCGCAAACCAATCAAACGCTTATTGCGATTTTTTGTTACCAAAAATATGTAGAAGAATACGTATCTGCCTAAACTGAGAAAATGTTTATTTATTTTTTTCAAAATTGGGATATTTATTATAGGAAAAAGTAAAAAATATTGGGTTTTTTTTTCAAAATTGTCAGTCTTTTTTTGTTTATAGCGCAAAAAATAAAAAACACAGACGTGATCAAATACCACCTAAAGAAAGCTCTATTTGTGGGAAAAAAATTATAAGAATTTCATTTGGGTACAGTGTTGTATGACCGTGCAATTGTCATTCAAAATGCGTCAGCGCTGAAAGCTGAAAATTGGTCTGGGCAGGAGGGGGGTTTAAGTGCCCAGTAAGCAAGTGGTAAAAAAAGAAAAACTGAAATATCACATGGCCCTAAGTATTCAGACCCTTTGCTGTGACACTCATATATTTAACTCAGGTGCCGTCTATTTCTTCTGATCATCCTTGACTGGGTTCACACTAGTGCGACACGACATCCGTCCTACTTTGGATCCGACTTTGCCCTGCGTCATGAAACCGACATATGTCCGACTTTCAATGAACGGGGATCCGACTTGGATCCCCGCCAATATCAGGCACTGTGTTTGGTATGAATCTTGAGGGGGAACTCCACGCCAAATTTTAAATAAAAAAAAAAACCGGCGTGGGTTCCCCCTCAAGATTCATACCAGGCCCTTGGGTCTGGTCTGGATTTGAACGGGCGCCCCTACGCCAAAAAAACGGCGTGGGGGTCCCTCCAAGATCCAAACCAGACCCTTATCCGAGCACACAACCTGGCCGGCCGCAGGGGAAGAGGGGGGGACGAGAGAGCGGCCCCCCTCCCTCCTGAACCGTACCAGGCCGCATGCCCTCAACATGGGGGGTTTGGTGCTCTGGGGCAGGGGGGCGACCTGCGGCCCCCCCACCCCAGAGCACCCTGCCCCCATGTTGACGAGGACAGGGCCTCTTCCCGACAACCCTGGCCGTTGGTTGTCGGGGTCTGCGGGCGGGGGGCTTATCGGGAGCCCCCTTCAATAAGGGAGCCCCCGGATCCCGGCCCCCCCACCATATGTGAATGAGTATGGGGTACATCGTACCCCTACCCATTCACCTGGTGGAAAAAAATTGCAATAAAAAAACACTACACAGGTTTTTAAAGTAATTTATTACACAGCTCCGGGGGTCTTCTTCCGACTTCCGGGGGTCTTTTCCGACTTCGGGGGTCTCCGGTGTCGTCTCCGCGCTCTCCGGTTCTTTCTTCCGCCGGGCCTCCGCTAACTTCTTTTTAGCTCTTTTGCTAACGGAGGCCCGGTCTTCCCGTTGTCTCGTCCGGCTCTCCGTGGTCCTTCTGCCGGGCCCTCCACTAACTTCTTGGTAGCTCTTTCGCTAGTGGAGGGGTCGGTCTTCCCGTCGTCGCCGTCGGCTTCTTCCCTCTTCTCCTTCTCGATGTTGACGAGGCGCTTCCTCCCGCTGTAATACTGGCTCTCCGCTCCGCTCCGCATTAATATAGGCTTCTCATGACGTCACAGTCACATGTTCCCATGACGTCACAGTCACATGCTCCGGGGCCATGTGCCCCGGAACATGTGACTGTGACGTCATGAGAAGCCTATATTAGTGCGGAGCGGAGCGGAGAGCCAGTATTACAGCGGGAGGAAGCGACGCGTCAACATCGAGAAGGAGAAGAGGGAAGAAGCCGACGGCGACGACGGGAAGACCGACCCCTCCACTAGCGAAAGAGCTACCAAGAAGTTAGTGGAGGGGCCGGCAGAAGGACAACGGAGAGCCGGACGAGACAACGGGAAGACCGGGCCTCCGTTAGCAAGAGAGCTAAAAAGAAGTTAGCGGAGGCCCGGCGGAAGAAAGAACCAGAGAGCGCGGAGACGACACTGGAGACCCCCGAAGTCGGAAAAGACCCCCGGAAGTCGGAAGAAGAGCGCCGGAGCTGTGTAATAAATTACTTTATAAACCTGTGTAGTGTTTTTTTATTGCAATTTTTTTCCACCAGGTGAATGGGTAGGGGTACGATGTACCCCATACTCATTCACATAGGGTGGGGGGGCCGGGATCCGGGGGCCCCCTTATTGAAGGGGGCTCCCGGATTCCGATAAGCCCCCCGCCCGCAGACCCCGACAACCAACGGCCAGGGTTGTCGGGAAGAGGCCCTGTCCTCATCAACATGGGGGCAGGGTGCTCTGGGGTGGGGGGGCCGCAGGTCGCCCCCCTGCTCCAGAGCACCAAACCCCCCATGTTGAGGGCATGCGGCCTGGTACGGTTCAGGAGGGAGGGGGGGCCGCTCTCTCGTCCCCCCCTCTTCCCCTGCGGCCTGCCAGGTTGTGTGCTCGGATAAGGGTCTGGTTTGGATTTTGGGGGGACCCCCCACGCCGTTTTTTTTGGCGTAGGGGTGCCCGTTCAAATCCAGACCAGACCCAAGGGCCTGGTATGCTCCTGGAGGGGGAACCCATGCCGGTTTTTTATTTAGAATTTGGCCTGGAGTTCCCCCTCAAGAGCAGTACAGCACAAGTCGCATGCCAAAGTCGGATCATGCAAGACTGCGGTCCGACTTTGATCCGACTTCAATGATAGTCAATGGGCTGAAGTCGGATCAAAGTCGGACCAAAGTAGTACAGGGAGCATTCTCAAAGTCGGACCGACATGTGTCGGACCAGTTAAGACGGCTCCCATAGGGAAACATTGATTTTCACACGTCATGCGACATGATCTCCCAATGTCGGAGCGTTTGTCGCCCCAGTGTGAACCAGGCCTACAGCTCAAAGTGCATGTAGACCAAATGAGAATCATGAGGTCAAAGGAACTGCCTGAAGAGCTCAGAGACAGAATTGTGGCAAGGCACAGATCTGGCCAAGGTTACAAAAAAATTCTGCTGCACTTAGGCTACTTTCACACTGAAGCGTTGGATGCACCGGCGGTATAGCGGCGCTATTTTTAGCGCCGCTATACTGTAGTTTTTGCCGCGATTTGCTGGCGCTAGCGGGGTGATTTTAACCCCCGCTAGCGGCCAAAAAAGGGTTAAAAACGCCCGCAATAACGCCTCTTTGCAGCGTTTTGGAGGCGCTACCCCGTTGATTTCAATGGGCAGGGGCGCTATAGGAGCGGTATTTTTACCGCTCCTATCGCACCTCAAAGATGCGGCTTGCAGGAGTTTTTTTTACACTCCTGCAATCGCAACGCTCCAGTGTGAAAGCCCTCGGGCTTTCACACTGGATACAATGGAGCGGCTTTTTTAGGGCGCATTGCAGGCGCTATTTTTAGCGCAATAGTGCCTGCAAAGCGCCTCAGTGTGAAAGGGGTCTTAAGGTTCCTAAGGCCCCTTTCACACTGGGGCGGGAGGTGCGGTGGCGGTATAGCGCCGCTATTTTTAGCGGCGATATACCGCCAGAATTGCGGCGGTATTTGGCCGCTAGCGGTGTGGTATTAACCCCCGCTAGCAGCCGAAAAAGTAAATCTAAATATGTCCCGGGAATGGAGCCAGTGCTGTTATTGGTGCTCTCCTCTCAGTGCACCAGTGAGGATTCCTGTGTGGAGCAGACACAGCACCGCAGCGCCTGCCTGTACTCTTTTTGCCTTCTCCCCGCCTCTCCCCCCCGCACAGTGGGAGTCAATTACCTAGTGTCCAGTAGCTGCACCTTCCGCTAGAAAACCTGTTTCCCTTTGCTTTTGGCTGTGATCGGAACTCCGCCCCTCCAGCCCTCTGCACTGCTGCTCCTCCTACTCCCCCTATTCCCCAAATGCTAATCATCCTTCTACTGCCCCCACCTCCATGCGCATCCCCGGTTTTCTGGGGAAACCTTTTTCGGTACAGACACTGGAAATTCTCCCCGCGGTCCCTATTATGTCATCATCATTAGTCCGACAATATCACCTAGAAGGATGAAGACTCTCCTATTGCTGTTATTATTATTACTCCTCCCACACATTATTATTATATATATTCAGTATACACACGTGATCATTATTATCCCCTTCTATTATTTAATATTATTTATTGTTATCCCTTTTATTATTTAACCACTTGACAACTGGGCACTAAACCCCCTTCGTGCCCGGAACAATTTTCAGCTTTCAGCGCTGACGCACTTTGAATGACAATTGCGCGGTCATACTACGCTGTACCCAAATGATATTTTTATCATATTTTCCCCACAAATAGAGCTTTCTTTTGGTGGTATTTGATCACCTCTGCGGTTTTTATTTTTTGCGTTATAAACAAAAAAAAGACAGTAAATTTTGAAAAAAAAAACACCATTTTTTTACTTTTTGCTATAATAATATCCCAATTTTTATTTAAAAAACTATTTTTTTTCTCAGTTTAGGCTGATACGTATTCTTCTATATTTTTTTGGTAAAGAAAATTGCAATAAGCGTATAGCGATTGGTTTGCGAAAAAGTTATAGCGCCTACAAAATAGGGGATAGAATTATGACATTTTTATTATATTTTTTTTTTTTTACTAGTAATGGCGGCGATCTGCGATTTTTGTCAGGCCTGCAATATTGCGGCGAACATATTGGACACTTTTGACACTATTTTGGGACCATTCACATTTATACAGCGAATAGTGCTATAAATATGCACTGATTACTGTATAAGTGTGACTGGCAGGGAAGGGGTTAACACTAGGGGCGAGGAAGGGGTTAACTATGTTCCCTATTTGTGATTCTTACTGTGTGGGGGAGGGGACTGACTGGGGGAGGTGACCGATCTGTGTCCCTATGTACAAGGGACACAGCATCGGTCTCCTCTCTCCCTGACAGGACATGGATCTCTGTGTTTACACACAGAGATCCACGACCTGCCTCTGTCACAGCCGATCGCGGGTGCCTGGCGGACATCGGGGCCGCCAGGCACGCGCATCGGCATCACGTGACCACGGCGGGCACAGCTGTTCCCCGCCGTGCGCCCTCGGCGGCACGCAGGGGGAAGAAAAACAGGTGGACGTCCATAGACGTCCACTCAGCACTTGAGAGCCGCGCTGCAGACGTCTTTTGTCTATAGCGCGGGTCTCAAGTGGTTAATATTATTTATTGTTATCCCTTCTATTATTTTTAGACATCATCATCTCTTCCTATTATTTTATCTCCCTCCTATTATTTTATCAAATTTTTTATTGCACCTCCTATTATTTTAGATTATTTATTGTTAACCCTTGTATTATTTTACATTATTATTACCCCTCCTATTATTTTATATTATTTATTATTGCCCCTCCTATTATTTTATCTAATTTATTATTACCCCCTCCTGTTTTTTTTATATATATATATATATATATATATATATATATATATATATATATATATATCTCTGTATGCATACTGTATTAAGCACACAGGGGGACACTGTGGGGGGGGAAGAGAACACAGGGGGACACTGTGTGGGGGAAGAGAACACAGGGGGACACTGTGGGGGGAAGAGAACACAGCGGGACACTGTGGGGGGGAAGAGAACACAGCGGGACACTGGGGGGGGAGCACACAGGGTGACACTGTGTGGGGGGGGGGAGCACACAGGGTGACACTGTGTGGGGGAAGAGCGCACAGGGGGACACTGTGTGGGGGAAGAGCGCACAGGGAGACACTGTGGGGGGGGGGGGGAGAGCGCACAGGGAGACACTTTGGGGGGGAGAGCGCACAGGGAGACACTGTGGGGGGGGGGGGAGCGCACAGGGGGACACTGCGGGTGTGTATGTTAACAACACCCCAAAATCAGTTTGCAGTGCGATTTGCAGAATCTGATGGCATGGATGTGAACACCCATGTGATCCGATTCTGGTGCGGCCAAAAAAAGGGTCCTGCATGTTTTTAGTTGCGAATTCGGTGCCATTTGAGCGATGCAGAATAACGCCTCGAATCGCACTGCTGAAGCTTTGCATGTAATTTGAACAGGAATGTGGTGCGATTCCTGATCAAAATCACAAGCAGTTCCCTGCAACTTTATCTTAAAATGGAAAGACAAACTGTTTCTGCAACTGCCTAACCCATTTATGCCTAAGGGCCCTTTCACACATGCGGACCGTATGTCCGTTTTTCATCCATCCGTTTTCAGATGAAAAACAAATATACATGTTTCCCTATGGGATAGCGGATGAACATCCGCTGACATCAGTCTCCGCTATGCTCCGTTTCTTCCAATGGGGACACTAGTTCTGGTGACAACCAGGGATTCACTTATTTTGGAGGGATTTCCTCTCACTTCTTGTTTTGACTGTGACAGGAAGTGAAGCGAAATCTCCCAAACTGCGCACAGATGGGAAAAAAATCTGGTTGTAACCCTCCCTTACTCTATCCAAAATGAAGAAAAAAAAAAGTGCCTTTAGTTCTAATTTGATGTTCTGTGGATTTTTGCTCTTTAAACTACTACTACTAGTGTGCTATGGTGTATGGGGGATGCATGGAGAGTGTATGAGAACGCATGGAGTGCGCTATGATGTATAAGACAGTGTATGGGACATGCATGGAGTGTGCTACAGTGTATAGGAGAGTGTATGGGGCATGCATGGAGTGCGCTATGATGTATAAGACAGTGTATGGGACATGCATGGAGTGTGCTACAGTGTATAGGAGAGTGTATGGGGCATGCATGGAGTGCGCTATAGTGTATAGGACAGAATTCGACAAACTCCGGGCACCAGGTCGTACTAGAATTAGCGACCTGGCGCCTGGGGCGGCATAGCTGGGGTATCCTGTGTCTCCGTGCGCCCCCCCCCCCCCGATCGCGTCGGCCAGTGATCTGCCAAGCTGGTTCCGCCTAACGGTATGGTTCCGAGCTTGACTGCGCAGGCGCAATCCGAGGCGACGGAAATCTCTGAGCTTTAACAGCTGTTCAGCAGCGCCTGCACAGTCAAGGGGGGGGAAGCATATCGATAGGATGCGCTCGCTCCCGTTGCTTCATTACACACGCCGCTTTCCTCTTCATACAGCAAGGGGCGGCTCAGATGTGATATTGAGCAGTGCGATTTGTTTGTTTATACACACCGCTCTATAGAGCAAGGGGCTGGATAGAGCGGTGTGTATAAAGAAACAAATCGCACTGCTCAATATCACATCTGAGCCGCCCCTTGCTGTATGAAGAGGAAAGCGGCGTGTGTAATGAAGCATCGGGGGCGAGCGCGTCCAGAGCTGCCGAGCCTATGGTTCCTCCTATCGCTCTGGTTCCCTCTTGACTGCGCAGGCGCAAGCCGAGCCGTCGGAAATCTCTGAGCTTTAACAGCTGTTCGGCAGCGCCTGCGCAGTCGAGCTCGGAACCATATCGTTAGGGGAACCAGCACGACAAGACACCGGCAATTGAGGCCGCGGCTTTTCGGCTTTCTGCAGGCCTCTGCTTCCTTCTGTGATCTGGCGCCATCTTGTGGTGGCCACTGGTAAGACAACCAGCAATGCTAATGGAGCTTCCCCTGTCTGTTTTCATGGCCACCTCCTTCCCTCCAATTAGAACCCCCAAACATTATATATATTTTTTATTCTAACACCCTAGAGAATAAAATGGCGGTCGTTTCAATACTTTCTGTCACACCGTATTTGCGCAGCGGTCTTACAAGCGCACTTTTTGGGGAAAAAATACACTTTTTTTTTTAATTAAAAAATAAGACAACAGTAAAATTAGCCCATTTTTTTTTTATATTGTGAAAGATAATGTTACGCCGAGTAAATTGATACCCAACATGTCACGCTTCAAAATTGCGTCCGCTCGTGGAATGGCGACAAACTTTTACCCTTTAAAATCTCCATAGGCGACGTTTAAAAAATTCTACACGTTGCATGTTTTGAGTTACAGAGGAGGTCTAGGGCTAGAATTATTGCTCTTGCTCTACCAATCGTGGCGATACCTCACATGTGTGGTTTGAACACCGATTTCATATGCGGACGCTACACACGTATGCGTTCGCTTCTGCGCGCAAGCTCAGCGGTACGGGGCACGTTCCTGGCTCCTAACTTTTTTAGCTGGCTCCTAGATTCCAAGCAAATTTGTCGAGCCCTGGTATAAGAGAGTGTATGAGGACGCATGGAGTGCGCTATGGTGTATGGGGCATGCATGGAGTATGCTATAGTGTATTTTATGAGGATGCATGGAGTATAGGAGAGTGTAAACTGCACACATTACCTCACCCGCAGCCAAAACACGCTGCTCTTTTGCAATACACAGGGGTGCTGTTAATTCTCAATGGCACCCCACACATCAGAAATTGCAGCATATATTTGGTGCATGAAACTGCATAATGCAAAAGCATCATACAGCTCCATGTGGCTGCATTTAAAAAAAAAAGTGAGGGCCCTTTTCCCTGTAGGAAACGCAGGTACAGCAGATTATTCAAATGAATGGGCTGCTTTATCCTTGTAAGCACAAGCTGAGATGTGAGCCTTAAAGGAGAAGTTCACCTTTAGGAACTTGTTACATGTTCCCGCTCCTGCAGCCACTTGGCGATCCGCTGCCTCTGTGTGACGTCAGTACAGGGAGAAGTTCCTAGTACCAGCTATCACTTTTTGAAAAGAGGCACGGCCACGTCATTCAATGGCGTTCTGTGAATGAACTAGAAGTCTCGACAACCTTGTCAATGAACTACCACAATGCTGTTGAGCGTTCTGGTAGTTCATTGAGTCGTCCTGTCAGTGTGTATCTGGCAGACAGCTTACACTAACAGTCTGCAGGAGCCCTGCGTTGCACCCATGATCTGCTGATCGCTAGTGCAACGCTTGCCAAGCTCCTAGAAAATAAATAAAAAATTTAATTAAAAGTAAATGCACATTTTTTTTTACTTGCAAAAAAATTTGCATTTATTTTCTTAAAGGCAAACTTATCCTTTAAACAAAGTGGTATTCTGATGTTAGTGCTCAGAGTGTGGGTAGGCAAGTACTCTTTTGCAGGTATTCCTTTATAGACTTTTTTTTTTCATATATACACACACACTTTTTTTTTTTATATTTCAGCAAAGCAGGTCCAAACATGGGTGTGGATTCTCATCCTTCTAAAACCTCATCTTCCTCATTCGGCCAGCCACATTATCACCCCCTACACCTTCTTGTTTGTAGGGTGGTTCTTTTCTTTTAGTGTGCTTACAGCTAATTGTGGGACAGTGATTAATGTATGGCCTGCTTTAGGGCTTAGAAGTTAAGTCATTTTATAATTTATTATCTTATATAAAAATATTTTGTACCAATGTAAGCTCTTTTAATAAAGTATTTTGACAGATATATGTTTCGTTTTTTTCTTGTATTTTCAAGGAAGTTAATATGACAATCCTACAACCCCCAGGAGTCCTTAGGGTGAGCTCTTTGGAGTGGGAGGCAGTGATTTGTACAAGTGTGTAAGTAGGGACAGAAAAGTGGAGACCTCCCCTGTCATTGCTGATTTCTCCTAGTCGTAGTGTCACTGTATAGAAAGGTCAGCGATTGTGCCTGCATTAGAGCGATACATTTGCTTACTGCAATGCTGTGGGCTAGTAAGCATTGGAAATGAGTAGATCTCATCCGGGGGTGCAATGCGCCAGTCTAGTTTAAAACCTCCATTCCCCCCATCCATGGGAGATGTAAAGGACAGATACAGGCTAATGCAAGTCAAGTGACTCAGTTGAGGCCACCCATGGGTGAGCCACTCAGCTTGCACCCACCTGCTGCCCACCCCCCTTAGTGTCAGCATGTGTGCAGGTGGTCTCTGCTAAAAAGAAGAGGAACAATAGGGGAACTAAAGGTAAGAAGCAGATCAATGGAATCTGCTGCTTGGACCGGCCCTCTGTAGCTCAAGGTGACCACTGCAGTTCCCCAATTTGGGATTTAAGGACAACTCCACACCATGTGATAAAAGGTGCCTATCTCAGTCTGATATCTACTGAAGATAGGGGAGATGGTAGGGTTGATGCGATGCAAACTCTGGGAGTATAGTTAATCCTAGGTGGAAATTTCAACTGAATAAATTGGTCTTTAGCAGAGATAAGTTTTGTTTATTGTGAGGACAAGAGGCTTCATTGTCGTAATCAGTGAAATGCCCCCCCCCGTCCCTCAGGTGACTTCACAAGGCACTCAGGAGGTCACTGTGGACCATCTGGGACTCCATCTCCATCCTAAATTCTGGGCAGTCTGTGACTCCTGCTCCTCCTCCTGACCATCCGCAAATATGCCGACTGTAAGATATTGATAAGATAAAATGAGTCCAGAGACGTGTAATAAAAATGGTGAAAGGTTGGGGGGAACATATCCAGAGCGACTTCGGGAACTTAATATGTACAGTCTGGAGGAAAGAAGGGAAAAGGGAGACATGAATGAGGCCGGATTCACATATGTGCGCCCGCAGGTTCATGCCTGTTCACCGATTTAGGTGCAAATTTTTGCCTGAATTTGCACCTAAACTGGACCCAAGCACGCACAGGACCCTTTTATAATCCGCTCCCCTGAACCTGTGTGAACCGGCTCCATTCACCCCTGAGCGTTTTCAGCTCGTAAAACGACCACCAAGAAAAATCCCATTCATTTAAATGGCCCCTGTTCACATCTGAGCGTTTTGTAGCCTGAAGCAAAACGCCTGAAACTCAAAGTACATGAGCTTCTTTTTGGGCAGATTACGGGCGTTTTTCTCCTTTTACATTGGTGACCTTTTGACCTGTGCAAAAATCGCTGTAAAAACGTGCGACTTTCTGCCTGAAAACGAAACGTTTGGGTGTGAATGCAACCTGAGAGCCGGTCACACTCGCATGTCGTGCGAATTGGAGGTGGGAAACCAGCACATATGTGAACCCGGCCTTAAATCTTTGAATACATCAAAGAGGTGAACAAGGTTCAGAAGGGCAGTTTTTTCAATATAAAACCAAAATCAAGAACACGGGGACACGACCTCAAACTAACTGGAGAAAAGTTCAAAACTAATTTTAGAAACTATTATTTTACTGAAAGGGTAGTTGATACTTGGAATAAACTTCCAGCAGAGGTAGTGAGACAGACAACAGTAAATGGCTTCAAACACGCTTGGGACAAACCTGGATCTATACTTAGACAATAAGCTTAAAAAAAGGATAGACTATGTGGTCTTTTTCTGTTTCAATCTTTTTTATTCGTTTTGCAAAAAACAGTAAAAAATTTAGTGAACATTTTTACATTACTGAGGCCATCAAGAACAGTAAAGGCCTGCCGTCACCTTTTTATGTATCTAGTAATGAGCACCCCCTAATCTGTGATGTTCACCCCCTTACCTTTCTTAAGGATCACCCTGCAAACTGTGACTCCCTCTTCCGTCTGCACCCAACAACCTGCAATCTAGGATTCCCCATCCATCCCCATCATAAGGGGCATCCTGCAATATATGCACCCCACCACCATACTGATGACCCTGTGATGTGACTAGAGCTGGGAGATTTTCTCCCCAAAAAAAACGCGATTCACGATTCAAATCAAGTTTTTTTTTGATGGCCACCGCGCCGGTCCTGGGGAGCTGCAGGCAGGAGTTTTTAGGCAAGGCCGCGGCTTCGGCCTACTCCGCGGCCTCGCCTAAAAACTCCTGCCCGCAGCTCCTCGGGACCGGCGCGGTGTTAGCGCCGGTTCTGGTGAAAAAAAAAAAAAAAATCTAAAAAATTGATTTGCAGAAATTTTGAATCGATTTGACCTCTCAACTCAATTCAAGATTTAAATCTATTTTTTTCCCAGCCCTAAATGTGACCCACCATTTCCCCATACTAGACAGCTTACAATCTATGTACTTGTGTAAGATGTTGTAGATCTTCTGTTTTTAATTTGAAATATTTCAAGTGACCCATTCAGGCAATCCTGCCAACTAGCTTCAGAGGGGGATGGCCTCATGACACAGTAATCCCGCTTCTATGAGGGTCCTGGAAGAAATCCAAAAACATAAGAAAAGCAGTTAGTACCACGCCAATGTTTTTGGAGTCCAGAAAGAATTACAGCATTATAGAGAATTACACCAAACATACAGAACAAGAGAAGTGGTACTGTGCCGATTCCATACATGCAGAATAAGAACAGATACTAAGAATTACATCCAGCATACAGGACAAGAGACGTGGTACTGTGCAGGGTACATACAGACAGAAAAAGAATGATGTGTGCTGATGAGGCAGCACTGATGGGCACTGCTGGAGCTGCACTGATAATCAGTACCCTGATTATTTGTACAGGTCTCCCCTGCGATGAGATGCCACTGATCCGCTCTCCTCTCCTCACACTCTGTCTATGTGAGGCGAGGAGAGCCGATAAACGGCACTTCTGTATTTACATGTGATCGCTGCTCTACATGCCCCTGCCAAGACCAGGCTTCTTTTTCCTTCTCCGTCCGGCACAACTTCCTCCTGGGACTTATAGTACCACCAAGTCTCTCAGTTTAAAGTCTCCAGATGGGGACTACACCCCCCTTCCCAAATCCCTGCAGCCCTACGCAGCTCCCTGGGTGGGCTTTCTCTCCCCAGGATATTCTGCCACCAATCCTTGCCCTCCTGCTGTCTAAGTGGTAGGTGGGACTGCCACCCAGCAGCCGCAGAGTCCTCTTTCTCCTCTTCTCTAGCCCAGAAGCTCTGGAAAGGAGAAGTAAAGAGTGTGCCGGGTAAGCCGTGTGTGACGACCCATCATGCAGAGGGACAAAGCAGCACCACTGCTTAGGCTGCAAAAGCAGGAATCTATTCAAAAAAACAATACATGGATTTAGCCACTTCAAGACCAGGGCCTTTTTCTGACACTTGTTGCTTACAAGTTCCAATCAGTATTTTTTGCTAGAAAATTACATAGAACCCCAAACATTATATATATTTTTTTAGCAGAGACCCCTAGAGAATAAAATGGTGGTCATTGCAATATTTTATGTCACACTGTATTTGCGCAGCGGTCTTTCAAACGCAATTTTTTGGGGGAAAAATACACTTCAATTAATTTAAAAAAAAAAAGAAGGAAGAAGAACAGTAATGTTAGCCAATTTTTTGGGGAAATTATGAAAGATGATGTTACGCCGAGTAAATAGATACCCAACATGTCAAGGTTTGAAATTGTGCAAACTGGTGGAATAGCGCCAAACTTCGGTACTTAAAAATCTCCATAGGCAACGCTTTAAAGATAATTTTATGGTTACCCATTTAAAGTTCCAGAGGAGGTCTTGTGGTAGAATTATTGCTCTCGCTCTAACAATTGTGGCGATACCTCATGTGTGGTTTTAACACTGTTTACATTTGCGGGCGCGACTTGCGTATGTGTAGCGCCCTAACCTCTCCCCCTACCTGCCTTTTTGTTTCGGCTCCTCGCAGGGGGAGGCACACCGCACCACAAGCCTGTACCCTCCTGAGTAAGGAGGTTGAGTGGTGTTAGTTTTCGGGCCTGCCTGCGGCTGGAGTTGAATCCTCCCGAGGATATTCTCACCTCTACCTTAGGTAGATGCAATTCCTTATGTTTCCCCCAGTAATGTAACTGTCCACACCAACTGAAAGTCCAACTTCTATATTTATTTCACACGGATAATAAACATGCCTCTTTGACAGCAGACAGGTTGGAACAAGACACAGGACAGCTTAGGTGGGAGGAGGTCCAGGCACAAACTAGAATCAACTCTTTGACTGTTAAGGTTTCACAAACAGTTATGGCGCACGATCTCTGCCACAGACCGTGAGGTTGGTCTCTGCCACAGACCAGGTGAATAAAGTCACTGCCACTGACTTGGAGAACAGGTCACTTCTACTGACCGGGTAAATGGAGTCACTGCCACTGACTTAGATGAATAGGGCACGGCCCTATTAGGCCACTGCCACTGAAATTGAAAGTGAACTTCCTTCTTAAGTAGTATTTGGCCCATGTAAAGGAGAAGACATCCCTCCGGAGAGTTACCAGAGGTCCCCACCGTCACCACGACTCTGCGCTGGGTCTTCGGTACAGGTAACCTCCCTGGCCTCCTCGTTCCAGATCCGGGTCCCCTCGCAAGGCGGCACCCTGGGAGTCCTCGATCCCCGGCGGAACCCAACCGAAGGTGCTGGGGTCCGGACCTCCAAAATAGTACCTCACCCCAGACTGAAGGTGTCTGGGATGGAACAGAAACCAGGCCTCCGGGCCTAGGGCACCCGGAGACGACCCACACACACACCCAGGCTGAAGGTGCCTGGGCGCGGACAAACCACACACACCCAGGCTGAAGGTGCCTGGGCGTGGACAAACTCCAATGGAAGATGGCCGCCCCTTTTTATACCCTCTCCCGACAGGCACAGCAGGTTCCCCACCGTACTGTTGCCGAGAGGGGACAAGAAAAGGCACAACCTTGTACTGTGGTTCAACCCGGACCTATGGCGACAGCGTCACCTGTAGGGCCCAGGGAACTATGCACCAATACTATCTTCCATGGCACAGAAATGGTCCATTAACCCTAACAATAGTGTGTCTGAGCCTAACTGCCACTCAGACACTCACCTAAATTGAACACCCCGCTACACATGTGTTTACTTTGGCGCACAGTGGGGTGGGGCGCTTTAAAAAAAAAAAAGAAATCGTATTTATTTTATTTTTTACACTGTCACTTTAATATTTTTTTTTTGATCACTATTATTGCTGTCACAAGGAATGTAAACATCCCCGTGACAGCAATAGTCACGTGTCAGGTATTATTTTGGAGGGTATGGCTAAATAATTGATAAAAACACCGGGGTTAGTAGTCAAGGATTACAGCTTATAGCGAATCAAAAACCCGTCCCACCCATTAGGATGAGGTCCCTCAACAACAGAATCTAAATACTCAAAAATGAACCTGAGGGTCAAGAAGAGACCACCCAAATAAGTAGCTGTAAAGTGAGGACCAACTGCAGGGGGGGGTCTATAAGGCCCCAAATCCCTCCTTTGCATTTCAAAGTATTCAAAACGCCAAGATTGGTGTATTGAGCGCTGATTTTTTTTAAAACGGACGCTGTTGGCTGCCGAGTAAACCGGAAGTGACGTTGTAACGATGAAAGACGATTCCGGCTTTGTTTGGGCGGCGGACGTGTCGGCTGGTCGCTGGGGCCTCCAGGTGGAACGGAAGAGCCTGGACAGAGTGGGGGGAGGGGACGTCCCCTCCTGCTGCTTGTGATAACAATTCAGCGGCTGCTTAGCTGCATCGGTTGTTATCACGAGAAAGCCGACTGTCAACTCTAAAAAAACAGTACCGGGGTGATGCCTGCAGCTGCATATCTCCCCGGTACAACTGCTTGTAGCAGAATGACGTACAGGTATGCGATTTGATGTGATGAGTGATGTGCTGTCATCTCTTTTTTTTTTAAATTTATGTTTATTGATTTTTCCATTGAACAGAGAAAAATTACAGAGCATATCAACATACACGCTTACACATTATTTTCTTGTATTCAGTAGCAATATACCAGTATTACACCGTGAAGCGGGAGCATAAACAATATAGTCTCGAAATAACATTCAAGCCTAATAAGGCCTACAGCTTGTGGCCACATGGCCACATAGGTGTCCCAGTTCCTCAACGGAGGAGAAGAAAAAAAAAAAAGAAACACAAAACCCTAATACCAAAGGTGTATCGAGAGTATTTAACTGATTTTCACAGGACTCATTCGGTTATCCTTATTCAGTAATACTTAAGTGCTTGCATTCACTCACACAACACTCATACCCATTCACCCAGCACTTCCACCCATTTCCCCAGCCGAAACTACAGCTGGGGGGGGGGCACTCCTCCTACTCCCCCCCCCCACATTTATGTGGGATATGTTTCATGTCCCCAGCTTCTTTATTTAGGATAGGAGGTAGTTCTCCCCCCCCCCCCCATCAAACAGGAGGGGCTGAATCAGGGCCCACTACTGCTGAGACAGAGGGGTATCCTTCCAAAAGGAGCTGTCTATATCCAGCCAAGGTTGCCAGATCTTGTAGAATTTCTGTATACAGGCCCTTCCTTTATAGATTAGTTTAAAGGTTGGTATGACTTTGTTTATCATGCGGTACAGCAGTTGGATGTTGGGAGCAGATTCACACTTCTATTGTAGTAATATCAGTTTTCTGGCATAAAAGAGTATCAAGCGGACTAGGTTCCGTTCGTGGGTTCTGGGTATGTGGTCATTAAGGATGCCCAGGAGCCCCACTTCAACAGTGTGGGGGGTCACTAGGCATAGATTGTTTTCAAAAAAAGAGAATAGGTCCACCCAGAACCCCAAGAGGGCCGGGCAGGACCAAAACATGTGTACATAACCAGCATTGGTGCACTTACATCTAGGGCAGAGGGCCCCTGAAACATAACCCATGCGAGCCAGACGGGCCGGCGTGTAATGCAGTTGATGAATAAATTTGAACTGTATATATTGGTCATTAGACCCAACAATATCCAAGAAACAGGCCCCAGAGGCCTCCTCCCACCCCTCCTCTGAAAGCCCAGGGATGTCGACCATCCACTTCCGCTGTGCAGCACGGAAGGGAGAACTCCCACCCGTCTGCAGTCGGGAGTAAATGGTCGTGGCTAATTTCGTAATGCCAGAACACGACATCAATGCCTCAAGCGGGGATTCAGCGAGCTCAAGAGTCAGGCCATGAAACTGCGCACGGACAGCGTGTCGTATGAGAAGATATTTAAAATAGAATTTATTTGATAATCCACTTGTAGCTTTTAGGACTTCAAAAGAGATAAATTCACCATTGAGAAAAATGTGGGCAGCGTGGGTAATGCCCAGCCGTGTCCACCACAATGCATCGGGGTGACCCATGAGCTCCAGAAGATTGGGGTTATGCCATAGGGGGGTTTTCGGTGAGACCCCCCCAATTCTGAAATCGTCTTATTCCCTTCATGCCAGGCCAACCAACTCACTTCTATCGGGGAGCCGCGGGAGCATCGTTTTGGTAAAGATCTATGCATAATATCTACCAATGGGGTCTCTAGGCCAGCAAGTGCCTGCAGTAGATAGGTAGAGCAGGATGCGGAGGCCCCCTAGAACCATTCATAGACATAGGTTAATTGGGCTGCTATAAAATAGTGTCGCAAGTTGGGGCAGGCCAGTCCCCCATCACCCTTAGAGGCCTGGAGGGAAGCCTTCGCTATTCTGGGATTGGTCCCCTGCCATAGAAAGGAGGATAATAACGAGTCTATTCTTTTGAACAGCTTTTTGTAGAGAAAAATAGGGGATGCCCTAAAGGCATATAAAAATTTAGGTAGGTATATCATTTTAAATATGTTCACCCGCCCTATCAAATTCAAAGGTAATGAGGCCCAAGTTTGCAACCTGGTCTCCATGTGTGTAACAACTGGGGCAATGTTAAGAGATTCAAAGAGGGCCAGGTCTGCATTAATGTGAATGCCCAAATATTTAAATGTGGATCTGACTGACAGGTTAGAGTGAGATAAGTAAGTATAGTCCTGTTTGGGGCCTATGGGAAAAGCAACAGACTTGTCCCAGCCCACCTTTAGTCCCGAGACCCTCCCGAACTCCTCCACCACTTCCATTAAAGATTTAAAGGACTGTTCTGTGCCATCAAGGTATATTAATGCGTCATCAGCATATAATGAGATCTTCTCTGTAAGATTACCATAACATATGCCGCCCACCGACGCCGTCTGTCGCACCGCCAGAGCCAAAGGCTCTATGGCAAGTGTGAACAGGAGTGGCGAGAGCGGGCAGCCCTGCCGTGTTCCCCTGTGTAAAGAAAAGACATCCGATACATCCTTGTTAGTACATATTCTTGCCCTGGGATTGATATATAGCAGGCGAACCCATTTTATAAATTGGTGACTAAAACCCATTCGGTGCATGACTTCCCACAAAAAGGTCCATTTCACAGTATCAAAGGCCTTCCTTACATCCAGTGACAACACCAGGCCACTTTTATGCTCAGTGTCAGCTCTATGGATATGTATGAACAATCGTCTAATGTTGTCATATGTACTCTTTCCAGGCATGAATCCAGTTTGGTCCCTATGGATAAGGTGTAGGATAATCTTTTGTAGTCTCACTGCCAGTACCTTGGCCAGTATCTTAACATCGCTATTGAGTAAGGAGATTGGACGGTATGAGCCGCATAGCGTTGGATCTTTATCAGGCTTGGGGATCACCACAATCAGGGCCTCACACATGGAGGAGGGGAGAACGCCCTCCTCCATTGCCTGCCCAAACTGAGAGTGCAACCTCTGTGCCAAGTCCCCAGCATAGTGTTTGTACTATTCAGCAGGCAAACCGTCCAATCCAGGAGTTTTGTTCGGGGGGAGTGAGTATATGGCAGTGGTAATTTCTTCTACCGTCAAAGGTTCATTTAAGATGGATCTGTGTGAGTCCTCCAGTACAGGGAACCGGAGAGACTCGAAGAAACCCATAGTTTCCCATTCAGGTAGAGAGGGCTGGGACGAATATAGGTCCTCATAGAAGGATTTAAAAGTTAGATTAATGGTCCTAGGGTCTGAAGCGATGGAGCCATCCGGCACCTGGATTTGCGGAATAGTCCTATCAACACAGTCCATGCGGGAGAGATATGCCAACATCTTGCCATTTTTCCCACTGTGTTCAAGCAGCCTGGCCGTCAGATATCTCTGTTGTTTCTGCGTTACATCCACCCTGTGGAGGTCCAGGGCCCTATGCGCCCCCACCAGGACCCCGTGGGAGTCCGGGGTGGGGGACGCAGAATACTGGGCCCTCGCAATCTCCAAGGAGGACTCTAGGGCTAAAAGAGTGGCCTGGAGTTTTTTTTTATGTCTGGTAGTGTTAGAGATGTATGAACCCCGCACAGTCGCCTTAAAGGCGTCCCATGTGGGGCCAGGGGAGGCAGATCCTTCATTATCCGCCCAAAAGTGGGACATGTCCTGTCCCACCGGGTCCTGTATTTCGGGGGTGGAGATCCAGCAAGGGCTGAGCCTCCACTGCCGAAAAGAGGGTCGGTGACCCATCACCAACTCTATCTTAAGGGCCGAATGGTCTGAGATTGTCTGCGAGATGTATGCGACCGAATTAACATAAGGGATCATATCAGAGGTTCCCAGGGCATAATCCAGCCTGGAAAGAGTACCATATGTTCTGGATTGACAGGAGTATTCTTTTATCAGTGGATGGCCACGCCGCCAAAGGTCGACGTAACCAAAGGAGGCACACCAGTGGCTAAATAGCTTGGATTCATATTGGAGGGGCCTCAACCTGTCCAGACCTGGGTCCAGGACAGAATTGAAATCCCCCAGCACAAGGGTAGGCAGACCCGGCAATTTAGAAAACTGTAAACTTAAGTCAGTGAAGATTGCAGCCGTGACAGGGGGGGGGGGCATACACCACCACCAAGAGCAATGGGGTGGCGTGGATTTTACACAGTAAAAAAACGTACCGACCCATTGGGTCAATAACTACCTGGTCACAGGAGAAAGCGAGTCCCTTCCTTATGAGGACAGAGACTCCCCTAGCATAATTTGAGTACGTGGAATGATACCCCTGTGACACCCAGTGTTTTTTCAAAGCAAGTATTTTGGAGCCTAGGAGATGTGTCTCCTGTAGGCATAGTATCTGTGGCCTATGTGGCTTGAGAAATTCAAATAAGGATGCTCTTTTAAATTTAGAATTTAACCCCCGGACATTCCAGGAGATGCATGTGATTATAGACATGGCGGGGGGTTAAAAAGGGGCCCATATATGGTAATACAAATCAGACACTTGTCACCGGCGCGGCTGCAATCCAACACTGGGGGGGAGCAGGAGAAAAGGAGTACCCATGAACACATCCACACAACCACCATCCATGCAAACACACAAACCATTACACATACATTACCAGTTGAAATCCACATTGATTTCGTTACTACCCCTGCCGTACCCCAAGAACAAGGGGCCGGCTTTGTCCCAAAACTGCTAGTAGACACTAGGAACATGGCCAATACAGGCAAGTCAGCAAACTATTTCGATCAGTCAATGATCAGAGAACAAAAAAAAAAAAAAAAAAGAAAACCAAAGGGGAAAGAAAAAGGAAAACAACTGCAGCATCCCAATCTTCCCCTTAAAGATCCATAGCCTCTTGTCGAGCTGTAGAATAAGGTACCTGCCATAGGCACAAAGAGCCCCCGATTGGGGCGAGAAAAAGAAAATGAAGTGGCTTTGTAGCCAGTGCGGGGGGGGGGATACCCCGATCAGGTTGCAGGTGGTCGGTCAGATGCGCGGCCGGGTTTGGACAGGGATTCATACCAGGAAAGCGCAGTAGCAGGGTTCTGAAAAAAGTGCACTTGGTCCTGGTGGACGACTCTCAGCATCGCGGGAAATTGCATGGAGTATTGTATGGTCTGTTCTCTCAACTTCTGTTTAACATGTTGATACTTGGCTCTCGCAGCACGAACTGCTGGGGAGTAATCTGGGTAGAGGGAGACCGATGCGTTGTTGATTTTCAGGCTTCCCTTTATGCGGGCAGCCCTCAGGATAGCGTCCCTGTCCCTATAATTTAGGAGACGGATAACCATGGTGCGAGGGGGGTTTCCAGCAGGGAGCGGTCTCCCAGGGACCCTGTGGGCCCGTTCGATCACAAAACATGGGGACAGGCAGTCTTTGCCAAATTCCTGGGTAAACCAGCATTCAAGGAAGGATACCGGGTCTGCACCCTCGACCCGTTCTGGGAGGCCCACCAGGCGCAGGTTATTCCTACATAAACGATTTTCCAAATCGTCGATCTTATCTGCCAACGATTGAATTCTGTTGCCATGAGTTTTCAGCACAGGCAGGGCCGGGCCTACAGTGTCTTCCAGGTCACTAATGCGGCGTTCTGTCTCAGCGACCCGGTCCCTGACCTTATGCATGTCCTGGCGCATTATAGTAATGTCCAGCTTTAGTTCCTCCACCTTCCCCATAATATCAGAATGATTTACCTTCAGGATTTTGAGAACATCCAGCAAGGTGGGCTCCGGTTCCGGCCCCTCCTCGAGACCGTCATCACTCGGAGCGGGGTGGGCCAGGGGTATTGAAGGGGCTGAAGCCCCAGGGGATGGTGGTAGTGAGGGGTCCAGATCGTCACCGAAGAGTTCCGGTGTAGATGAGAGAGGCACATGTAGCATGGTGGAGCGGCGGCCATCTTGGGAGGACCGAGTGGTAATATTCATCCTGACCGGGGGCTGTTTTCTCCCTTTTCTTCCTCCCATCCACCAAAATTCTTCCGTAGATGAGTAGCAGGGTCCCTCTTGGGTGTCTGGAGAAAGTTTTGGGCCGATTGGTTTGGCAGGTTAGCAGGATTGCAAAGGATTGTGCAGAGGGATCTTGGAGCTGCAGAGAGGAACGTCTGCTCACATGCTGCGTCAGGCCATGCCCCATGTGCTGTCATCTCAGAGAAGTACAGGCACTTCTTTGGGGCAGGATCACATGTTTTTAGCCCAACAGAATTCCATTGGAGCGCCTGAAAAACACACGCAACACATATTTTTGTGCCTAACAGCCAGTCTCCTCCTCCTCCTCCTCCTCCAAGTAACCTCCTTTCAATTGGCTGAAATAAAAACCCTTACACCTGAACATACATGAAAAACACATGTAAACACATCTGAAGAAGCCGACACTCACGTGTGCGCCTAGCTTTAGCATGTTGTAATTCAGGCAGAACTGGCCAATCAGTAGCGGTGTCTAAATAGTAACCATGTGACCAATGTCTCAGCAGCACTGGAATGAGCGATTTCCCAAAAAGGATGCAATTAGGCTTTATTAACCGCTTCCGGACCGTCCCACACATATATACTGCGGCAGGGCGGCCCTTCACAGCAAAATCATTTACCTGTCCTGTACATGATTTTTTTTCTTTGGGTCGGGGGCACCGCCCGCGACCCGCTGTGATTGGACACAGCGGGAGCCAATCAGCGGCTCCAGTGGATCGGATGTCTGCTGGGACCCACCGATCGCTCGAGGTAGACGGAGCGGCGGTCAGCCTATGTCATGGATATGAAATTAGCGGACCTCCAGCTGTTGCAAAACTACAAGTCCCATCATGCCTCTGCCTCCGGGTGTCATGCTTGCTGCTGTCAGAGTCTCGCTATGCCTTGTGGGACTTGTAGTTTAGCAACAGCTGGAGGTCCGCTAATTGCATATCCCTGGCCTATGTGAACAAGGCAGATCGCCATTCTATCACAGGTGAAAATCTTATGTTTCTGCCAATCAGGAAAATGGATCTCTGTCTTCCCCCAGTCATATCACCTCCCCCACAGGTAGAAAACACTCCCAATGAACAGACAGTTAACCGTTTGAGCGCCCCCGATGTTAACCCCTTCCCTGCCAGTGTCATTAGTACAGTTACAGTGCATATTTTTAGCACTGATCACTGTATTGGTGTCCCTGGTCCCCAAAAAGTGCCACTTGGTGTCTGATTTGTCCGCCGTAGTCGAAAAAAACAAACAGTGATCGCCGCCATTACTAGTAAAAATATTAATAAAATTATTCCAGAAAAATATCCCATGGATATAACCTTCGCGCAAACCAATCAATATACGCTTACTGGGATTTTTTTTACCAAAAATATGTAGCAGAATACATATTGGCCTAAATTGATGAAGAAATTTGATTTTACATTTTTATTGGATGTGTTTTATAGCAGAAAATAAATTTTATTATTTTTTGTCAGTCTTTTTGTTTATAGCACAAAACAAAAACAAAAAACAAAAACAAAAAAAAAACGCAGAGGTGATAAAATACCACCAAAAGAAATGTCTATTTGTGGGGAAGGGGGACATAAATGGTATTTGGGTACAACGTCGCACGACTGCGCAATTGTAAGGTAAAGCAACGCAGTGCCTTAAAAATGGGGAGAGAGAGAGATATGGAGGAGAAGGGGGGAGAGAGATATGGAGGAAGAGGGGGGGGAGAGAGAGAGAGATGGAGGAAGGGGGGGAGAGAGAGAGAGAGAGATGGAGGAAGGGGGGAGAGAGAGAGATGGAGGAAGGGGGGGAGAGAGAGATATGGAGGAAGGGGGGGGGAGAGAGAGAGATATGGAGGAAGGGGGGGGGAGAGAGAGAGATATGGAGGAAGGGGGGAGAGAGAGAGAGAGAGATATGGAGGAAGGGGGGAGAGAGAGAGAGAGAGAGATATGGAGGAAGGGGGGAGAGAGAGAGAGATATGGAGGAAGGGGGGAGAGAGAGAGAGAGATATGGAGGAAGGGGGGGAAGAGAGATATGGAGGAAGGGGGGGGAAGAGCGATATGGAGGAAGGGGGGAAGAGAGATATGGAGGAAGGGGGGGGGGAAGAGAGATATGGAGGAAGGGGGGGGAAGAGAGAGAAATGGAAGGGGGGGAGAGAGAGAGAGAAATGGAGGAGGGGGAGAGAGAGAGAGAAATGGAGGAAGGGGGGGGAGAGATATGGAGGAAGGGGGGGAGAGATATGGAGGAAGGGGGGGGGAGAGATATGGAGGAAGGGGGGGAGAGAGATATGGAGGAAGGGGGGGAGAGAGATATGGAGGAAGGGGGGGGGGAGAGAGATATGGAGGAAGGGGGGGGGAGAGATATGGAGGAAGGGGGGGGGAGAGAGATATGGAGGAAGGGGGGAGAGAGATATGGAGGAAGGGGGGGAGAGAGATATGGAGGAAGGGGGGGGAGAGATATGGAGGAAGGGGGGGGAGAGAGATATGGAGGAAGGGGGGGTGGAGAGAGATATGGAGGAAGGGGGGGGGAGAGAGATATGGAGGAAGGGGGGGGGAGAGAGATATGGAGGAAGGGGGGGAGAGAGATATGGAGAAAGGGGGGGAGAGAGATATGGAGAAAGGGGGGGGAGAGAGAGATATGGAGGAAGGGGGGGGGAGAGAGAGATATGGAGGAAGGGGGGGAGAGAGAGAGAGATATGGAGGAAGGGGGAGAGAGAGAGAGATATGGAGGAAGGGGGAGAAAGAGAGAGATATGGAGGAAGGGGGGGAGAGAGATGGAGGAAGGGGGGAGGAGAGAGAGAGAGAGATGGAGGAAGGGGAGGGGGAGAGAGAGATGGAGGAAGGGGAGGGGGAGAGAGAGATGGAGGAAGGGGAGGGGGAGAGAGAGATGGAGGAAGGGGAGGGGGAGAGAGAGATGGAGGAAGGGGAGGGGGGAGAGAGAGATGGAGGAGGGGGAGGGGGAGAGAGAGATGGAGGAAGGGGGAGGGGGAGAGAGAGATGGAGGAAGGGGAGGGGGAGAGAGATGGAGGAAGGGGAGGGGGAGAGAGAGATGGAGGAAGGGGAGGGGGGAGAGATATGGAGGAGGGGGGGGAGAGAGATGTGGAGGAAGGGGGGGAGAGAGATATGGAGGAAGGGGGGAGAGAGATATGGAGGAAGGGGGGGGAGAGATATGGAGGAAGGGGGGGGAGAGATATGGAGGAAGGGGGGGGAGAGAGATATGGAGGAAGGGGGGGAGAGAGATATGGAGGAAGGGGGGAGAGAGAGATATGGAGGAAGGGGGGAGAGAGAGATATGGAGGAAGGGGGGGAGAGAGAGATATGGAGGAAGGGGGGGAGAGAGATATGGAGGAAGGGGGGAGAGAGATATGGAGGAAGGGGGGAGAGAGAGATATGGAGGAAGGGGGGAGAGAGAGATATGGAGGAAGGGGGGAGAGAGAGATATGGAGGAAGGGGGGAGAGAGAGATATGGAGGAAGGGGGGGAGAGAGAGATATGGAGGAAGGGGGGAGAGAGATATGAAGGAAGGGGGGGGGGAGAGATATGAAGGAAGGGGGGAGAGAGATATGAAGGAAGGGGGGGAGAGATATGAAGGAAGGGGGGGGAGAGAGATATGAAGGAAGGGGGGGGAGAGAGATATGAAGGAAGGGGGGGGGGAGAGAGAGATATGAAGGAAGGGGGGGGAGAGAGATATGAAGGAAGGGGGGAGAGAGATATGAAGGAAGGGGGGGGGAGAGATATGAAGGAAGGGGGGGGAGAGAGATATGAAGGAAGGGGGGGAGAGAGAGATATGAAGGAAGGGGGGGAGAGAGAGATATGAAGGAAGGGGGGAGAGAGAGAGATATGAAGGAAGGGGGGGAGAGAGAGATATGAAGGAAGGGGGGGAGAGAGAGATATGAAGGAAGGGGGGGAGAGAGAGATATGAAGGAAGGGGGGGGGAGAGAGAGATATGAAGGAAGGGGGGGGAGAGAGAGATATGAAGGAAGGGGGGGGGAGAGAGATATGAAGGAAGGGGGGGGGGAGAGAGATATGAAGGAAGGGGGGGGAGAGAGATATGAAGGAAGGGGGGGGAGAGAGATATGAAGGAAGGGGGGGGAGAGATATGAAGGAAGGGGGGGGGAGAGATATGAAGGAAGGGGGGGGGGAGATATGAAGGAAGGGGGGGGGAGAGAGATATGAAGGAAGGGGGGGGGGAGAGATATGAAGGAAGGGGGGGGGAGATGAAGGAAGGGGGGGGGAGAGAGATATGAAGGAAGGGGGGGGAGTGAGGAGAGGGGAGAGATATGAAGGAAGGGGGGGAGAGAGATATGAAGGAAGGGGGGGGAGAGAGATATGAAGGAAGGGGGGGGGAGAGAGAGATATGAAGGAAGGGGGGGGGGGGGGGAGAGAGAGATATGAAGGAAGGGGGAGAGAGATATGAAGGAAGGGGGGGGGGGAGAGAGAGATATGAAGGAAGGGGGGGGGGAGAGAGAGATATGAAGGAAGGGGGGGGGGAGAGAGAGATATGAAGGAAGGGGGGAGAGAGAGAGATATGAAGGAAGGGGGGGGAGAGAGATATGAAGGAAGGGGGGGGGGAGAGAGAGATATGAAGGAAGGGGGGGGGAGAGATATGAAGGAAGGGGGGGAGAGAGAGATATGAAGGAAGGGGGGGAGAGAGATATGAAGGAAGGGGGGGGGGGAGAGAGATATGAAGGAAGGGGGGGGAGAGAGAGATATGAAGGAAGGGGGGGAGAGAGAGATATGAAGGAAGGGGGGGGAGAGAGATATGAAGGAAGGGGGGGAGATATGAAGGAAGGGGGGGAGAGATATGAAGGAAGGGGGGGGGAGAGATATGAAGGAAGGGGGGGGAAAGATATGAAGGAAGGGGGAGAGAGAGATATGAAGGAAGGGGGGGAGAGAGATATGAAGGAAGGGGGGGAGAGAGATATGAAGGAAGGGGGGGAGAGATATGAAGGAAGGGGGGAAGAGATATGAAGGAAGGGGGGGAAGAGATATGAAGGAAGGGGGGGGAGAGAGATATGAAGGAGGGGGGAGAGATATGAAGGAGGGGGGGGGGAGAGAGAGATATGAAGGAGGGGGGGAGAGATATGAAGGAAGGGGGGGGAGAGAGAGATATGAAGGAAGGGGGGGGGGGAGAGATATGAAGGAAGGAGGGGGGGAGAGATATGAAGGAAGGGGAAGAGGGGGGAGAGATATGAAGGAAGGGGAAGAGGGGGGAGAGATATATGAAGGAAGGGGGGGGAGAGAGATATGAAGGAAGGGGGGGGGGGAAGAGATATGAAGGAAGGGGGGGGGAGAGAGATATGAAGGAAGGGGGGGGGGGAGAGAGATATGAAGGAAGGGGGGGAGAGAGATATGAAGGAAGGGGGGGAGAGAGATATGAAGGAAGGGGGGGAGAGAGGATATGAAGGAGGGGGGGGGGGAGAGAGATATGAAGGAAGGGGGGGGGGAGAGAGATATGAAGGAAGGGGGGGAGAGAGATATGAAGGAAGGGGGGGGAGAGAGATATGAAGGAAGGGGGGGGGAGATATGAAGGAAGGGGGGGAGAGAGATATGAAGGAAGGGGGGGGGAGAGAGATATGAAGGAAGGGGGGGAGAGAGATATGAAGGAAGGGGGGAGAGAGATATGAAGGAAGGGGGGGAGAGAGATATGAAGGAATGGGGGGGAGAGACATATGAAGGAAGGGGGGGGAGAGACATATGAAGGAAGGGGGGGGGAGACATATGAAGGAAGGGGGGGGGAGAGACATATGAAGGAAGGGGGGACATACTAAAAGGAATGACAGAATAGAATGCCCATAGACTTTAACAGGGAGATGGAATGCTCATAGAGAATAATGGAACAAAGTGGAATGCCCATAGAGAATAATGAAAAAAAAAAAAAAAACAATTACTGACAGGGTCTTTAAACATCAAATTTATTTTTTGCAAACCTACTTTTAAATATCAGTGGCCATGTTTAATATTGAGATTAGGTGGGATTATTATTGTTTTTTATGCCATAAAAAAGGTGAATGACAGAAGGGAATGTCCATAGAGTATAATTGGAAGAAGAATATAAACTCGTTTGCAGGCAAATCTGAGAGACATAGCAATTTATCCTTTCCCACAGGTGTTCCTCGTGTACAGTATCAGATTGTAAGATTGGGATTCTTTGGGATTACAGCTGTTCTCTATGGAATGACAGATAAATAATAGAAAGGAATGCCCATAGAGTATAATGGGAAGCAAAATGTGACCTGGAGTCTGAACCATTGGTCATATTAGATCGATATTTAACAGACATTTTCTCCATGTTCAGGGATGATTTTCAAAATTGAGATGAAGCGGGATTATTATTGTTTTCTACGGAATGACAAAGGTAAAATGACAGAAGGGAATGCCCATAGAGTAAAATGTGAAGCAAATATAAACTAGTTTGCAGGCAAATCGTTAGACATAGCGATTTCCCCTTTCCCACAGGTGTTCCTCAAGTAGAGTAGCAGATAGTAAGATTGAGATAATTTTGGATTATAGCTATCTTCTATAGAATAACAGATAAATGACAGAAAGGAATGCCCATACAGAATAATGGAATAAAATGGAATGCCCATAGAGAATAAATGGAAACAAAATATTTCAATTAGTGACAGAATCTTTATCCTTAGCAAACCTACTTTTAAATATCATTGGCCATGTTTAATATTGCGATTAGGCAGGATTATTATTGTTTTCTATGGCATGACAAAGGTGAATAACAGAAGGGAATGTCCATAGAGTATATTGGGAAGCAAAATATTATATGGAGTCAGAACCATTAGTCATATCAGGTAAACCTTTAGAACACATTCTATCCATATTGAGTGGCAATGCTTAATAATGAGATGTAGCGGGATTATTATTGTTTTCTATGGAATGACAAAATGTGAATGACAGAAGGGAATGCCCATAGCAGGGGTGTCAAACTCAATTTCATTGTGGGCCGCATCAGCATTATGATTGTATTTAATAGGGCCGGTTGTATCTGTAAGATTAGATTTCCAGCGCATCCTCTCCCCTTACATTAGATGTCAAGAGCCACCCCGCCATCAGAAGTTGAGTCCCCCACTCTCTCTTACATCACAGTGCACCCCCTTTCCTTATGCTGCTGCTGGGAAGAAGCTGGATGCATTGCTTGAAATTAAGGGGTCTAGAGGAGGACCCGAGGAGAGCTGGAGCTCTCCTGCAGTGCAGGAGAGGTGCGAGGGCCACATGAAATGGCCTGGAGGGCCGAATTCGGCCCGCGGGCCTTGTGTTTGACACCTGTGCCCTAGAGTATGAGTAGCAAAATATAAACAAATTTAAGCCCTGGTTCACACTGGTGCGATTTGACATGTCAAATCGCATGTCAAATCGTCGAAATTAGACGCAAATTGCGGCCAATGGCACCGTCCTAATCGGTGCGACGCTGCATCTGCGGCGCTGCACCGATTACAAAAAGTAGTTTTTGTACTATTTTTTGCGATTTCAGCCGCGATTTACATTGACATCTGTTTCAGATGTCTTTGAAATCGCGGCCGAAATCGGGACTGCCAGCGGGAGTGAAATCGTGCGAGTTCAGCTGAACTCACAGGCTTCACTCCCGCAGCCCCAGTGTGAACGTGGGCTAAAGGCTAATCTGAGAGACATAGCAATTTATTCTTTCCCACAGGTGTTCCTCAAGTAGAGTAGCAGATTTTAAGATTGAGATTATTGGGTATTACAGCTCTTTTCTATGGAATGACAGATAAATGATAGAAAGGAATGTCCATAGAGTATAATGGGA
This sequence comes from Rana muscosa, assembly GCA_029206835.1. NCBI lineage: Eukaryota > Metazoa > Chordata > Amphibia > Anura > Ranidae > Rana > Rana muscosa. The sequence continues at coordinate 118,420,933 of CM055119.1, read as the reverse complement.
AGCAAGATGTGACCCGGAGTCCAAACCTTTCAACATACCAAATAAATCCGTAGTAGACATACTCTCCAAGTTCAGTGGCAATATTTAAAAACAAGAGTAATTGGATTATAATTGTTTTCTAAGGAATGAAAGAAGGAAATACACATAGAGCAGCCCTCAAAAATTCCACTCGCCTGCTCGCATTTTACCTGTGGATTTTGAGGGGTTGACGGGGGTGGGCTGCCTGGGAGGGGGGGGGCGAACACCACCAGTAGGCGGGTTGTATGGGAGGCGTTCTCCCAGAGATCAGAGGGGAAGAGAGATTAGAGACGCCTCCCGCATGATCAGAGCGCTGTCAACATAACAGCTTTCATTTCAATAGCTGTGTGTTCCCCGCCGTGCGCCGTCACATACAGCGCCTCCTCTTTGTCCAGGCACTTTGATAGACAGATCACCCGTCCAATCCTGGGACGAGTGATCTGTCTTTCAAAGTTCCCTGGACAAGAGGGGAGGTGCTGTATGTGACGGCGCGCGGCGGGGAACACACAGCTATTGAAATGAAAGCTGTTATGTTATCGGCGCTCTAATTATCCGGGGGGCGGCTCTCCTTTCTCTTTACCGTTATCCGTGATGCGCCGGGTCTGGTCCCGGATACTCCTGTGTGTGCGCCTGCGATTCTGGGAGGACGTCATAGTAGGCCCTCCCTGAGTTATCGAGCCACGCTGTAGTCATCATTTGGCAATAGCGCGGTTGTTAAAGGGTTAAATCAAGGTTGGACACTTATGCCGTTTAGCCAGTATACTTCTTTTAAGATTGCATCCATGGGGACCTCCTCAATTTTGCAACAAACACACATCAAAAAAATTGAAGATACAATCCCAATCTTTGCAATTTTCTCTTTAATTGAAATATTAGTATACATTGCAGGTAATCTGAGATCAGTGACTGCACAGTTTCGACCATAACATGTTCTTCATCAATCAGCATGTGTGCTTGATGAAAAACATTGTTATGTTTGAAACTGTGCATTCGCTTATCTCAGATTACCACCTGTATTGTATACTAATATTTCAATTAAAGAGAATATTGCAAAGATTGGGATTGCATCTTCAATATTTATACATAAAAAACTGTCTTAAATAAAGGCAAAGCCTTTAAATGAGGCTGTTGTCTCAGAAGGAATTCATGTCCCTTTTAAATAGCTATATCTTTCAGGTTTGCCTGCAAAACAGTTGATATATATATTATACTCTATGGGCATTTCCTTCTTTCATTCCTTAGAAAACAATTATAATCCAATCTGTCTTGATTTTAAATATTGCTACTGAATTTGGAGAGTATGTCTGCTAAAGATTTATCTGATATGACCAATGGTTCTGACTCCGGGTCACATCTTACTTCCCATTATACTCTATGGGCATTCCATTCTATCATTTATCTGTCATTCCAGAGAAAACAACTGTAATCCCAAATAATCTCAATTTTAGAATCTGCTACTCTACTTGAGGAAAACCTGTGGGAAAGGTGAAGTTGCTATGTCTCTCAGATTTGCCTGCAAATTAGTTTATATTTTTCTTCCCATTATACTCTATGGGCATTCCCTTCTGTCATTCACCTTTGTCATTCCATAGAAAACAATAATCCCGCTTCATCTCAATTTTGAACATCACCACTAAACAGAGAGTATGTCTGCTAAAGATTCATCTGATACGACTAATGGTTCTGACTCCAGGTCACATCTCGCTTCCCATTATATCGTATATACTCGAGTATAAGCCGAGTTTTTCAGCACATTTTTTTGTGCTGGAAAAGCCCCCCCTCGGCTTATACTTGAGTCACCTTTTTGCGCCTGATCTCCCGGACTTTGGGGACCTGGAAGTGGGTGTATAAAGTTTGTTGTCCGGGAGACCTACGGCCGGGGAGCACCGATTTTTCAAAGCCGGGCACCCCTTCCATAGACTCCCATGTTAAACGGTCATTTCTCTGGTGACTTTGGGGACCCGGTACCGGCCGGTCGTAGATCCCCTGGATCCGAAACTTGGCACACATGTAGCCCCATTTCTCCTCTACAAGTTTATTGTCTAGGGGACCTAAGGCTAAGGAGCACCGATTTTTCAAAGTCGGGCACCCCTTCCATAGACTCCCATGTTAAACGTCAGTCTAGTCATGGACACAGTGAGGCATGGGCACAGTGAGGCATGCACATGGGCAAAGTGAGGCAAAGTGAGGCATGCAGATGGACACCCTAGGCTTATACTCGAGTCAATATGTTTTCCCAGTTTTTTGTGGTAAAATTAGGTGCCTCGGCTTATATTCGGGTCGGCTTGTACTTGAGTATATACGGTACTCTATGGCATTCCTTCCTTTTATGTTTCTATCATTCCATAGAAAACCACTGGAATCACAAATAATCTCAATATTACAATATCCTTCTCTACTTGAGGAACACCTGTGGAAAAGGATAAATCGCTATGTGTCTCAGATTTGCCTGCAAATCAGTTTTATATTTTGCTTCCCATTATACTCTAAGGGCATTTCCTTCTGTCATTCACCCTTGTCATTCCATAGAAAAGAATGCTAATCCTGCTTCATCTCAATATTAAACATTGCCTTTCATTATTGAGAGAATGTCTTCTAAAGACTGATCTGATATGTCGAATGGTTCCCAGTCCAGGTGGCATTTTGCTTCCCATTCTACTCTATGGGCATTCCTTTGTATTATTTATCTGTCATTCCACAGAAAAAATCTGTAATCCCAAATAATCTCAATATTAATATCTGCTGCTATACTTGAGGAACACCTGTGGGAAAGGATACATCAATATGTCTCTCAGATTTGCCTTCAAAAAGGTTTATATTTTGCTTCCCTTTATACTCTATGGGCATTCACTTCTGTCATTCACCCTTGTCAATCCATAGAAAAAAATAATAATCCCGGTTCATCTCAATATGAAACATTGTCACTGAACATGGAGAGTATGTATGCTAAGGATTAATCTGATATATGGAATTGGTTTAATTCCAGGACACATCTTGATTCCCATTATACTCTATGGGCATTCCTTTCTATCGTTTATCTGTCATTCTATAGAGAACAGCTGTAATCCCAAATAATCTCAATCTTACAATCTGATACTCTACTTGAGGAACACCTGTGGCAAAGGATAAATTGCTATGTCTCTCAGATTTGCCTGCAAATGAGTTTATAATTTACTTCCCATTATACTCTATGGACATTCCATTTTGTCCTATGTTTGTCATTCCATAGAAAACAATAATAATCCCGCTTAATGTCAAATTTGGACATCATCCCTGAACATGGAGAGTATGTCTGCTAAATATCAATCTGATATGACCAACGGTTCTGACTCCAGGTCACATCTTGCTTCCCATTATACTTTATGGGCATTCCATTCTATTATTTATCTGTCATTCCATAGAAAACAGCTGTAATCCCAGATAATCCCAATCTTACAATCTGCTACTGTACACGAGGAACACCTGTGGGAAAGGATAAATTGCTATGTCTTTCAGATTTGCCTGCAAACGAGTTTATATTTTTCTTCCAATTATACTGTATGGACATTCCCTTATGGCATAAAAAAACAATAATAATCCCACCTAATCTCAATAATAAACATGGCCACTGATATTTAAAAGTAGGTTTGCAAAAAATAAATTTGATGTTTAACCACTTCCCTACTGTGCACGAAAACCCCCTTCCTGCCCAAGCCATGTTTCAGCTTTCAGCGCTGTCACACTTTGAATGACAATTGTGCGGTCGTGCGACGTGGCTCCCAAACGAAATTTGCATCCTTTTTTCCCCACAAATAGAGCTTTCTTTTGGTGGTATTTGATCACCTCTGCGGTTTTTATTTTTTGCGCTATAAACAAAAGAAGAGCGTCCAGTTTGAAAAAAAACACTATTTTTTACTTTTTGCTATAATAAATACCCATTTTTTTTTTAAATAAAATTTTCCTCAGTTTAGGCGGATACGTATTCTTCTACATATTTTTGGCAAAAAAAAAAAAAAAAAAAATCGCAATAAGCGCGTATTGATTGGTTTGCGCAAAAGGTATAGCGTCTACAAAATAGGGGATAGATTTATAGCATTTTTATTTTTTATTAGTAATGGCGGCGATCTGCGATTTTTATTGTGACTGCGATATTGCGGCGGACACATCGGACACTTTTGACACATTTTTGGGACCATTCACATTTATTCAGCGATCCCTGTTATAAAAATGCATTGATTACTGTATAAATGTGATTGGCAGGGAAGGGATTAACCACAACGGGGGCGGGAAGGGGTTAAATATGTTCCCTCAATGTGTTCTTACTGTGGGGGGAGGGGACTGACTGGGGGAGGGGACCGATGGTTGTCCCTATGTACAAGGGACACACCATCGGTCCCCTCTCCCTCACAGGACGTGGATCTGTGTTTACACACAGAGATCCACTTTCCTGCTCGTTTCCCGGGCAATCGCGGCCGCCGGCCACGCGCATCGGGGCCTTGGGAACGCGGCGGGCGCGCGCGCCCTAGCTCGTTTTAAAGGGAGGACGTCCTCCCAGAATGAGAGTGTCCTCCACCCGCCGTCAATTGACAGTGGGCGGGGGACAAGTGGTTAAAGACCCTGTCAGTAATTGTTTTGTTTTTTTTTTCATTATTCTTTATGGGCTTTCCATCTCCCTGTTAAAGTCTATGGGCATTCTATTCTGTCATTCCTTTTAGTATGTCCCATGCAGAGGCCGTACCCCAGAGACTCTACTACAGATAGTTGGAACACTGACTTTGCCCAAGGAGTTGTGCTGGCCGGTATTCCTGTGACATGATCCACCAACCATGTTGTATGATACATGAATAGGAATATTGTGCTTACAGAATACTAAGGTGACCACAGATGTCCTTTACCAATAAGTGTGATCACCAAACATTCACCAATAGAAGGATCAACACTTGTTATTGGGCCCCAGATCAGTGCAAGGGAGAGGGGGGGTCTGGGGGGTGTAAGGAATGGAGGGGGTTGTGTGAGGAGTAGAGGGGGAAGGTGTGAGGTAAGTTATCTCCCCTCTCCCCCCCCCTGTACTTACAGACACACTGTGTGTGGAACATCTTCTTCCTCCCTCCAGTCATGTGACAAGGGGATAGAGACTGAGAGAGAACGGCAGCTTTCCCTCACTTCACATCGGCGCTCTCTATTGCCACCTGCAGGCTGGAGGGAGGAGAAAGCTGAATCCTCTCTCCAGCTCTCTGTCAGTACTCCTCTGCTGTGTCTGTACATCGGAGCGCGTGCCCTGTGCGGAGAAGGAGGGGGCTTGGGGGGGACTCGCGCTTCTTCTGATTGGTGAAGGGGCGGACGGATGTTGTCATAGCAACCTAGCAAAGGCGGAGCGGCGCCATTTTAGCTGTGTCTTCTCACCGCTCTGCACATAACCAGCACAGCGCCCTACAGTGGACTAATCGGAGATTACACCCCACAGCTTCTTCATCGTACCTCCATCGGAGAGACAGTAAGTGTCATTAGCAGTGATCATGTCACTTGACCAGGGAGGCGGGTCCAGTGTGGGGATGTGGGGGGATAATAGAGACAGTGGTGTAGATGGGTTGTCTGCACCTGGGGCCCCCAACTCATGTACTTCTAGTACTCCCTTCCACTACTACAGTATTATACCCCTTACCCCCTAAGAACATGTATGTAATAAGAAAATGCATCTGTGTCACTGATCACCCCTCACCCCATGTATTATATATATATACTGACCCCCCCCCATGTATTATATATATACTGACCCCCCCATGTATTATATATATATATACTGACCCCCCATGTATTATATATATATACTGACCCCCCATGTATTATATATATATATATATACTGACCCCCCCATGTATTATATATACACTACTCCCAATATATTATGTATACACTGACACCCATGTATTATATATACACTACTCCCAATATATTATGTATACACTGACCCCCATGTATTATATATACCCATTACCCCATATATTTTATATACGCTGATTTTATATATATATATATATATATATATATACCCCAATGTATTTTATATATATATATATAGATATATATATATATCTATATATATATATATATATTATACATACAGAGACCCCCCCATGTATAATATACACACTGCCCCCCACCCTCATGTTTTATATATACACACTATATAATGTGGAGAGGGATGAGGATGATGGGCGGAGGTGGGGATATATTGTGGAGAGGGATGAGGATGATGCTGGGCGGAGGTGGGGATATATTGTGGAGAGGGATGGATGATGCTGGGCGGAGGTGGGAATATAATGTGGAGAGAGATGAGGATGATGCTGGGCGGAGGTGGGGATATATTGTGGAGAGGGATGAGGATGATGCTGGGCGGAGGTGGGGATATATTGTGGAGAGGGATGAGGATGATGCTGGGCAGAGGTGGGGATATATTGTGGAGAGGGATGAGGATGATGTTGGGCGGAGGTGGGGATATATTGTGGAGAGGGATGAGGATGATGGGCGGAGGTGGGGATATATTGTGGAGAGGGATGAGGATGATGCTGGGCGGAGGTGGGGATATAATGTGGAGAGGGATGGATGATGCTGAGCGGAGGTGGGGATATATTGTGGAGAGGGATGAGGGTGATGCTGGGCGGAGGTGGGGATATAATGTGGAGAGGGATGGATGATGCTGGGTGGAGGTGGGGATATAATGTGGAGAGGGATGAGGATGATGCTGGGCGGAGGTGGGGATATATTGTGGAGAGGGATGAGGATGATGCTGGGCGGAGGTGGGGATATATTGTGGAGAGGGATGAGGATGATGCTGGGCGGAGGTGGGGATATAATGTGGAGAGGGAGTGATGATGCTGGGTGGAGGTGGGGATATATTGTGGAGAGGGATGAGGATGATGCTGGGCGGAGGTGGGGATATAATGTGGAGAGGGAGTGATGATGCTGGGCAGAGGTGGGGATATAATGTGGAGAGGGATGGATGATGCTGGGTGGAGGTGAGGATATATTGTGGAGAGGGATGAGGATGATGCTGGGCGGAGGTGGGGATATATTGTGGAGAGGGATGAGGATGATGCTGGGCAGAGGTGGGGATATAATGTGGAGAGGGATGGATGATGCTGGGCGGAGGTGGGGATATAATGTGGAGAGGGAGTGATGATGCTGGGCAGAGGTGGGGATATAATGTGGAGAGGGATGGATGATGCTGGGTGGAGGTGGGGATATATTGTGGAGAGGGATGAGGATGATGCTGGGCGGAGGTGGGGATATATTGTGGAGAGGGATGAGGATGATGCTGGGCGGAGGTGGGGATATAATGTGGAGAGGGATGGATGATGCTGGGTGGAGGTGGGGATATAATGTGGAGAGGGATGAGGATGGTGCTGGGCGGAGGTGGGGATATAATGTGGAGAGGGATGGATGATGCTGGGCAGAGGTGGGGATATAGTGTGGAGAGGGATGGATGATGCTGGGCGGAGGTGGGGATATATTGTGGAGAGGGATGAGGATGATGCTGGGTGGGGATGAGTTACATAGTGAAGAGGCTCTCCACAATGCCACACACCTTTTATTTAAAAAAAGAAATATTAGAATTTTAACCCTTGATGCGGCCTTCACACATAGTATGGACTCTTTAGACCAATTCCAGGAAAGTACTATGAAAGCCCTAAGGCCCCTTTCACACTGGGGCGTTTTTCATGCGGTTTAGCGCTAATAATAGCGCTGTTATACCGCATGAAAAAATCCTGCCCTGTGCCTTCAATGTGAAAGCCCGAAGGCTTTCACACTGAAGCGGTGCGCTAGCAGGACCGCTCCAAAAGTCCTGCTAGCCGCTTCTTTACAGCTGTAAAGGAGCGGTGTGTTCACCGCTCCTTTACCGCGGTCTCCCATTGAAATCAATGGGACAGCGCGGTAATACCGCCTGCAAACCGCGGTTTGCGGGCGGTATTAACCCTTTTTCGGCCGCTAGCGGGTAAGAACGACGGTATAGCAGCGCTGAAAATCGCGCTGCTATACCGCCACCGCTCCTGCCCGTCCCAGTGTGAAAGGGGCCTAAGAGTTTTTCGTTGCCATTCATTTCACTCAAGACGCTGTTACAATAAAATATTTTTCCACACTAGGTCTCCAGTACAGGCAGTTGAGCTGCAATTTTACCATCCACCTCAATTCTAATATTACATCAGGACAGGGCTATACATATGCTAATGCTTTGCAGCTGCGGCAATTTCACCTCGGCATGCTGATTTTCACAGGTGGCCCCACCTATCAAACTCACCCATTGGGGTCAATGAGAACCTGCTGTAAGGCTGGGCTCACACTGGTGCGACAAACGCTCCGACATTGGGAGCTCATGTCGCATGACGTGTGAAAATCAATGTTTCCCTATGGGAGCCGTCTTAACTGGTCCGACACAAGTCGTTCCGACTTTGAAAATGCTCCCTGCACTACTTTGGTTCGACTTTGATCCTACTTCAGCCCATTGAATATCACTGAAGTCGGATCGCCGTCTTGTATGATCTGACTTTGGCATGCGACTTGTGCTCTGATGATATTGAGGGGGAACTCCACGCCAAATGAAAAAAACAAAAAAATGTCATGGGTTCCCCCCCCAAGAGCATACCAGGCCCTTCGGTCTGGTATGGATTTCAAGGGGAAACCCCAACGCCGAAAAAACGGCGTGGGGGTCCCCACAAAATCCTTAACAAGACCCTTATCCGAGCATGCAGCCCGGCCAGTCAGGAAAGGGGGTGGGGACGAGCGAGCGCCCCCCCCTCCTGAACCGTACCAGGCCACATGCTCTCAACAAGGGGGGGGTGGGTGCTTTGGGACAGGGGGCCCTATGCCCCCCCACCCAAAAGCACCTTGTCCCCATGTTGATGAAGACAAGGGCCTATTCCTGACAACCCTGGCCGTTGGTTGTCGGGTCTGCGGGCGGGGGGCTTATCGAAATCTGGGGGCCCCCAGATCCCGGCCCCACCCTATGTGAATGAGTGTGGGGTACATCGTACCCCTACCCATTCACCTGGAAAAAAAGTGTCAAAAATAAAACACACTACACAGGTTTTTAAATTAATTTATTAGGCAGCTCCGTGGGGCTCTTCCGACTTTGGGGGACTCTTCCGACTTTTCCGCTCTCTCTGGTGCTGTTTTGCTAGCTCTTGCCCGGTCTTCTCCGTCGTCTTCTTCCCTCTTCTTCCGATGTTGAGGCAACGCTCTCTCCCGCTGTAATGCCATGTGCACGGTGCGCAACAACTTATATTGGCATGGGACAGGGTCACCGGATGATGTCATCCGATGACAAAGCCCATTATGACGTCACCGTCCCCTCATTCCCCGGGCGGTGATGTAAATACCTTACCTTTTTTCTGCCAGTAATACAGCCCACTTCCTGTTTCTTGTCTGGTCATTAGTCTAGGCTTATGACATCATGCACAGCTTTCTTTCTCACTCTCGTGAGCGTTTGCCAGCAAGGGCAATAAGAGGGCCAATGAGAGCTGCAGAGCTGGAGGTGTGTCTGTGTAAATCCAGGAAGTGAACAGGCAGCAGCTTCAGCTGCCCACAGTTAAAGTGGATGCAGCCAGACTCAGTGGAGGGAGATTTCTGCAGCATTTTTGGCAAGTACAGAATAATAGTACAGTGGAACTTTGGATTACGAGCATAATCCGTTCCAGGAGAATGCTCATAATCCAAAATACTCGCATATCAAAGCGAGTTTTCCCATTGTAGTCAATGGAAATGAAAATTAATTTGTTCCGCATTGACTTCAATGGCATGCAATACTGCATGTGGCCGGAGGTGGGGGGCGACGGAGAGCCTCGGAATCACTCGGAAAGGCTCAAGGACACCTCGGCTGAACTCGGAGAGGCTCAGGAAGTGAGTATTTCTGTGATTTTCCAAACGGCGCCGGTCGGCTCTGGTTGGCTTTGGCGCCCCCCACCTCAGGCCAAATGCGGTATTGCACACCGCTTTGGCTTGAATCCTGCTGGTTTTGCGAGACAACACTTGCAAACCGAGTCAGAATTTAAAAAAATACAGCGCTCGCATTGCGAAACGCTCGTTAACCGCTTTACTCACATTTCGAGGTTCCACTGTATATATAAAATAATATGCAAAGTGGTTGGAGGGAAGCTTCAGAACGGCAAATACGTTTTTATTACAAATTATGTGAGCAGACTGCAGTTCCTCTATAAGAAGTCTCTTGGGGACCCCAAGGGCACCAGAACCAGTGTCCCCATTGGAAGATTTCAGTGATAATGGTAAACGGGGCAAATAGAGAGGGTGAATCTCCCTAACGGGGACTCAGGCAGCAATAAAAACTGACAGGTCTTCTAATCCCTCTCCACTCTAAAACTAAAAAGAAAAGTTTTGCCTTTAGTTATACTTTAATGCTTACTGAATTCTGGCCTGGAAAAAGATGCAGCTTAAAAAAAAAGTGCTGGTAACATCAGAAATCTTTATGTATTTCTTTTCCAAGGTTAGTGAGTTTTTTGAAGTTCACCTTCCCAGATAGCGAGGATAACTTGCCACACATTTGCGGCAGTTTTGAATTGTGATGCCGCGTAAACACGATCATTTTTCCCGTCGGGAAAAATTACATTTTTTTTTTTAACAAAAATCGTCTGTGGGCTTTTTAAAATTTTTCCCGACGGGAAAAACGGCATTAATCACGATGAGAAAAATTAGAACATGCTCTAATTTTTCTCGTCGTGATTCCCGTCGTTTTTTTCCGCGGCAGTTTTCCCATAGGGAAACACTGCCACGGAGCCCACACACGGTCGTTTTTCTCGACCAAAAAAAAAATGTCGGGAAAAACGGACGTGTGTAGGGAACCAAGCCGTTCCCTCGTTTTTCCCGTCGATTTTCTCTACGGTGTTTTCACCGTCGAGAAAATCGATCGTGTGTACGCGGCATGAGTCTGTTAACTTGCTGCACATTTTCACTGACAAGTTGTAAACTTGCAGAGCACTGGAAGCACAAGTTCTAGATGACACTCTTCCAATTTGTAGAAAATTTACATGGCAAGTCTCCAGCAAGAGCAAAGTTGCAGTTATGAGTTTACAGCAAGAGCTCTGCAAGTCTACAGCATAAAAATTCAGCCACAGCGACCCCTGTGGTGGGATGACTATTGTACAACATAACTGAACCAGAATTTACAGCAGACTTGCAAAATACAGTGGAACCTCGGATTGCGAGTAACGCGGTTAACGAGCGTTTCGCAATACGAGCACTGTATTTTAAAAAATCCTAACTCGGTTTGTGAGTGTTGTCTCGCAAAATGAGCAGGATTCAGGCCAAAGCGGTGTGCAGTACCGCGCTTGGCCAATCGGCGCCGTTCGGAAATGCACAGAAAGGCCCGAGGACAGCTCGGCTGACCTCGGAAAGGCTCGGGAACGGACTCTTTCCGAGGTTTGCAGAGGTCAGCCGAGGTGTCCTCAGGCCTTTCTGTCCGTTTCCGAGGCTCTCCGGCGCCCCCCACCTCTGGCCGCATGCGGTATTGCATGCCATTGAAGTCGATGCGGAACAAATGATTTTCGTTTCCATTGACTTCAATGGGGAAACTCGCTTTGATATGCGAGTACTTTGGATTATGAGCATTCTCCTGGAACGGATTATGCTTGTAATCCGAGGTTCCACTGTATTTACAAAGAACGAACTTTCTGCAATTGTGCAACAAACTTGTGAAGCCTGACAAGTCTAGCAATAGCTCAGCAAGTCATTTTCAAACTTGCAGCACAATTGCTTGCTATTTGGGATGGTATATATTTACCTAAAGTAATATTTTCCCACTGTAATTATTTTATTTTTTTAAATCTGTTGGTCCAGCTGTTATTTTTCAATTACCTTTGAGCCCCGGTTCACACTAATGCGATTCAGAATTTGCAGTTCTGTGCGGATTCCACACCGCATGCAAATCTCTCCCCGTTCATGCGAATCGATGTGGGTGTGTATGTTAATGACACCCCAAAATCAGTTTGAAAATGCAGTGCGATTTGCAGAATCTGATAGCATGGTTGTGAATACCCACGTGATCCGATTCAGGTGCGGCCAAAAAAAAGGGTCCTGCATGTTTTTGGTTGCGAATTCGGTGCCATTTGAGCGATGCAGAATAACGTTTTAAATCGCACTGCTGAAGCTTCGCATGTAATTTGAACAGGAATGCAGTGCGATTCCTGATCAAAATCACAAGCAGTTCCCTGCAACTTTATCCCAAAATGGAAAGACAAACTGTTTCTGCTTAACCCATTATGCCTAAGGTTGAAATTATTTATTTATTTGCGCCTAAAATTCATATGTTACCTATAGCAGTAGGATATAAATAACTCCCAAATCACTACTGTTCCGATATTGGAACAAGAGGCATTCATGTTTTTTTATTTTTTATTATTCATTAAAGTGTGTTTTTTCCCCAAAAAATAGGATTTTTGTACTCACCGTAAAATCCTTTTCTCTGAAGTCCATGGACGGACACAGCTCCTTTATTCTTGACCTTAGGGTTTATATGCTGTCTATCAGGAGAGGACTAGGCAGACATGTAAAACATGTAACACGGGAGCTCTGAAGATGGCTGCTTGAGCCAGTAGCTCCTCACCACCCCAGCACAGCGGCGCCCATAACTCTGGTTCTACTGAACGAAATTTGGAACCACTGGTATCCACAGAACCCCCAGACTCCCGGGCACCCCCCTCCCATCTTTAAATAATAATTTTTACGGCTCAATGGAAGCCGCAACGGCCGATCGAAATTCCGCCCGAAAATCCAAGATGGCCGCCGAGTCACAGATTGTTTGTGTCAGTGCTGAGGTAAATTCAAAGGGAATTAATATGGCAGATCTGATAGCCCAACAATGTTCCTCACATGCATCTGGCTTTATTATACAGACTATCTCTCCATCTCATCCCCCTCATGAACCCCTGAGGGAACATTTTCAGGAGAACTCAACATTAACCCCTTTGGCTAATCCTATTATGGATCAGGACAGCTCTTGTCCTGTCAGCTCTCTGACCAATACATCTACATTTTCTATGGCCAACTTGTACCAGACCCTGGCTGAATTACTTGATAGGGGCCTCTCTCAAACTGCGGCTAAAATCACGGGAGAATTAAAGGCTGATTTTCAGAATTTAGGAGCCAGAATTGAGAACATAGAGTGTAAGTTGGATCAAACAGTGTCCGCCACAAATCAAAATGCAGAACAAGTCCATTTTATTCAAGAACAATTAGATACAGCTTTGTCTAGGATCGACGATTTGGAAAATAGGTCCAGGAGATATAATATCCGTATTAGAGGACTTCCAGAAACCATAACTGACATCCCGGCAGCGATTCAAAATATGATTCAATCCCTAATCCCAGAAATTCCACAAGACCGCCTGGAGCTAGATAGAGCACATAGGGCCTTAGGTCCTCTAAGGAAAGATGGTCTACCGAGAGACATAATAATTAAACCCCATTTCTATGCGATAAAGGAGGAAATTATGAGCAAGGCGCGAAATATGTCTACGATTCTATGCCTGGGTCATAAAATCCAATTATATGCAGACCTCTCTCCCTCTACAATGCAACGCAGACGTGCAATGAAGCCTCTACTTCTAGCCCTCATACAAAAAGACATTAAATACAAGTGGGCATTTCCATTTGCAGTAAAATTCTCTTACAAAGGGAAGAATCATTCCTTTTCTACTTTTCCTGACGGCGAAAAACTGTTATTGAATCTCAAGATCATCACTCAAGAAAATGACATGGACACTTCTCGAAGTGGCCCACAATCTTCAAAGAGACCGAACCCTACCAGCCCTCAATCTCCCTTGTGGACCAGGGCAAGAACCAAGAAAGCCAAAGACAATGGTCCCGCTTGAAGAGACCCAAGCACACAATTTATACTTTGTACTCCTCGATTCCCATGAGTTCCAGGAAAGATTTATTCTAAGAGCCTGGAACGAATGTTTTTTTTTTGTTCTGATTGTTTAAATTTTTCCAAAATGTTTTGCAAGGGGTTTTTATCCATGTCTCAATTTTTCTGAGTTCGATCTACTACTTGTAGAGTTCTTTGTCCAATTTGGGGGGGTGAGACTCTCGCTCCTCTATCCACTTCAGGGGGGAGAGGTGGGGGTCCCTCCGGACAGACCTGAATATGGTAGATCTAGTAAGTCTTTAATTTTTTTTTAAGGGGCGCCCTGGCTGGGGTGGGTCCCATGTGCTTCCACCTTTCCCCTGAGTCTCCTAGAGACTTTGTGGAAGGAATAGCCTTTTCCTTAGGGAACGGGCTTTTCATTTTCTACCTTGGTAGAAGTTTTGGGGAGGACTTTATCCTCCTCGAGATCGTTTTCATCCTTTTTTCGGTTTTTAAAAATTTTAATTAAATTTTTTTATTACTGTTTTTCTATGACAATTTTTTACTCTTCTTATTTTTTCCACTTTCTCATTCCTTTTTTCTCCTTTCCTATCTCTAATCCTATTATCACATGCCTGGCAGTTCTGTTTTTTGCAGATTCAATTGAAGGTACCCACAACATGATCCTTTGGCTTTTGATTACCCGTCTAGAACACTTACAGATCCTGAGGATGGTGTATTGCGGTAAAGTAGATATAGTGGATGACGATGGCAGCTCCCTCCCTGAGTCCCATGGCTGATTCCGTACTAGGTTCACTCAAAATAGCTACACATAATGTTCAAGGCATGAATTCCCCTGTTAAGAGACGCAAACTCTTTGACTCTTATAAATCCCTGGGTATTGACATACTCATGATTCAGGAAACCCATTTCCCTAGGCAATTCAATCCCAGCTTTATACACTCCCGATTCCCACAATTTTTTTTAGCTAATGCCGAAAAGAAAACCAAGGGTGTGGCTATTTGTATTTCAAAATCATGCCAGTTTAGTTTCATATCTGATTTCAAAGATCCTGAGGGCAGGTTTATACTGGTTAAGGGCACAATAGAGGGACAAATATATTCTCTGATTTCATATTATTCCCCCAATTCAGGGCAAGATACATTTTTTCGATTCATCCTGGACACCCTATCTCCTCAATTAGAGGGCACAATCATTTGGGGGGGAGATTCCAATGCAGCATTTGATCAGGGGTTGGACAAATCCAAACCCCCCTCGACCCAATTAACCAGACCCACTAAGATAAGCCTGAAAATAGCTAGACTTTTGCATGATAAAGGCCTAGCTGATGTATGGCGAGAATCTAATCCTTCTATAAGAGATTATACTCATTACTCTCACCCACACAACACCTACTCTAGGATTGACCATATCCTGGTTCCTTCCTATATTCTCCCGGATGTTATTAAGTCAATTATCAAAGACACGGTCCTTTCTGATCACTCCATGGTTGTCATGTTCCTACGCATAAAAACTGGTAGATCAAAGGGGGGTAATTGGAGACTAAATGAGTCTTTACTTTCCGATCCAGCCATACAAATGGAAATAGATAAAGCTCTTCAAGAATACTTCAGCTTTAATGATATAGAAAATGTTTCCGCTGAAGTCCTTTGGGCTGCTCATAAGGCCTTTATTAGGGGCAAGCTTATCCAAATTTCGACAAGAATCAAAAAGGAAAGGGAAGCGGGCATTGATAGATTGGAGAGATCATACAGGACCCTGAGAACACAGCATAAAAGGAAACCTTCTCCATCCTTATTGTCTAAGATTGAAAGGAGTAGACTAGAACTCAATTTAGCACTCACTACAAAAGCGGAGAAATCTCTCCGTTGGACAAGTAATACATTTTATACTCAAACAGGTAAAATAGGTAGAATGTTGGCATCCAAACTGTCTCCTAAAACGAGAGTTTATTCCATACCTAAGATCCGCATTGCTGGACAGGACCCCACGGCTAACCCTGAAAAGATACTAAAGGCTTTTCAGACATTTTATTCCGAACTCTATAGCGACCCTTCAAATATACCCATGAACTCGGTATCCTCATACCTAGATGGCCTCCCTATTCCATCCTTGAATATGGAACATAGAGATATCCTAGAAGCTCCCTTCTCTGTTGAAGAGGTTACAGCAGTAATTCAAGATCTCAGGGCGGGATCAGCCCCGGGACCTGATGGATTATCAGCTCCCTACTACAAAGCCTTCAAGGACACCCTTACCCCATATTTAACAAAATTTTTTAATTTTACTACAAGGGGTTCCCAATTAGGTACACAACTTAATACAGCCTACATTACTGTTATACCCAAACCGGATAAAAACCCAGAAGAAGTTTCCAATTATCGCCCTATTTCTTTGATAAATAATGATTTGAAAATTCTCACTAAAATTTTAGCGAATCGCCTCTCCTCTTTTATTACTAAATATATTCACAAGGATCAGGTAGGATTTATGCCAGGAAGACAAGGCCCAGATCAAGTGAGAAGAGCGATTGATATTATCTCCCTTTTGCAGTCCAACTGGGACGGAGGTCAAAAACAACAGGGTTTCCTGTTAGCACTTGATCTGGAGAAGGCCTTCGACTCTGTATCCTGGCAATACTTTTTTCCCCTATTAGAACGATGGGGTTTTGGCCCACGTTTTATGGGAGTTATTAGAGCTCTGTATTCTCAACCTAAAGCTCAAATTCGTATACAGGGATATTATTCCTCTCCGATAAATATAGCCAGGGGTACAAGACAAGGTTGTCCACTATCCCCTATTGTCTTTGCTATGGCCATTGAAAGCTTGGCCATAGCCATTAGACAAAATTCTGACATTAAAGGCGTAACCTGTGGGAATCAGATGCATAAATGCGGACTTTTCGCAGATGATTTGCTTCTCTTTCTTACCTCTCCCATTACCTCCCTCCCGAATCTTTATAAAGTAATTTCTGATTTTTCTAATATTTCAGGACTCAGGGTCAATTTTGCCAAGTCACAGGCACTAAATATTTCCCTCCCGTTACCCATAGTTTCCCTCATCAAACAGTCTTTCAAATTTGAATGGAATTCTTCTCATATTAAATATCTGGGAATCTTTCTGACTGCTCGAACAGAATCTCTTTACACAAGTAACTATCCTCCCCTATTCCATAAAATTATTACAGATCTTAAAAATTGGGACAAATTCGAACTATCTTGGTTGGGCAGGATTAATTCAGTGAAAATGACATTACTTCCTAGAATTTTATATCTATTTCGTTCCCTCCCCATTCCCATCAGGAAAGATCAGATAAATTCCTTACAAAGTAAAATTCTCACATTCGTATGGGGCAAATCTAGTTACAGAGTTCCCCAAAACACCCTATATTTAAATAGGAAGAAGGGAGGGGTGGGTTTGCCTAACTTATATAATTATTTTTTAGCTGCCAGACTAGCACAATTATCTATATTTTATTCCAAGAATGAAAAACCGGACTGGGTGCTGATAGAAGAACAAGCGGTACCACAATTATCCTTAGAGTACCTGCTTTGGTGCCCACAAAGACAGAGACCACCTATTTTATCCCCTTCCTTATCTCAATCATTTTCCCTTTGGGACAGACTCCGTCCTCTTCCCACTCTAGTGTCTGTAACACAACCACTAGCACACATTTTTAATAATCCAAAATTCTTTCC
Source organism: Rana muscosa (assembly GCA_029206835.1). Lineage (NCBI taxonomy): Eukaryota > Metazoa > Chordata > Amphibia > Anura > Ranidae > Rana > Rana muscosa. Next base: position 118,403,365 of record CM055119.1, on the reverse strand, counting down.
TGGTATGGATACAGAGGCCTTCAGTTGGTGGACAAACAAAGGTCTATATAGGATAGGACAATACTTTACAAATCGGGGTCCTATTACCATGCCCCATTGTCTAAATAAATTTGACCTCCCTGACTCTGAAAAATTTAGATTTGAACAGATTTCACAATTCTTGAATGATATTTGGACGGAGAAACCTCTTCCTCCCAAATTTACGGACTATGAGATCTGGTGCGGATCGGCCGTGGGACAAAGGGGGGGCATTTCTGTCATCTACTCTTCACTTACTTGTACAGCTACTAAAGCCTCATACATGAAAGCATGGGAAGATGACCTCCAGCTAAATTGGGATCTAGGATCCTGGCAAAAGGCCAACTTTCGCTCATTCCAAAGTATTTTGAACACCTCCCTCATGGAAGCTAACTTAAAAGTTGTCATGAGATGGTATATGACTCCCATCAGGCTTGCATCCATCTACCCAGAATCGGATCCCAACTGCTTTAGAGGCTGCCATTTATTGGGCTCGATGGTGCATATCTGGTGGGAATGTCCTAGGATCAGGCCGATCTGGAAGAAAATTTTTAATCTCATATTTAAGGTCACTTCGTGTTCAATACCTAGGTCAGCTTCTGTTGCTCTTCTCAATGACAATATTCCCAACGTTTCTAAACCAACTAGAAAACTGATTCACTTTATACTTCTGGGGACTAAAATTATTATTGCTAGATCTTGGAGGAAGCCCAGGGTATCCATTAAGGCTATACACAATAAGATCTCTTGGATTATGGCTCAAGAGAAGATGGTTAGCATATCAACTAATTTAATCCCTAAATTTGAGGCAATATGGGAACCTTGGGCAGTTTTCTGTGGCGTTTCTTTGAAGGTCAGGCATGACCCTGACCGCTCTAATTCCTAAAGGGCCTCATGTTCGGCATGTGATTTCTTCTTATTTCTTTCTTCTTCTATTCTATCTTTTCTTGGTTCTTTTATCTTTTGTTTTATTTATTTTTATTTTATTTTTGTTTCGATGCTTAAACATGATTCAAAGATTTGATATCATTATTTACTGTGTTCTTATTGCGGTATTTCCAAGTCTTAAATTTGATGGGCGTTATTGTATATGAGTGTAGTACTGTTCTTCATTAAGATTCCGAGTTCCTTTTTATTGGTTTCATATGAGGATGGCGGGCTGGGGGGGGGGGGGGGCCTGACCTGGGCGCAGGATGATCCCGTTAGGGGCGTCCAGGTGGGGTGTGACTTCCCTGAATGCCTATTTTTCATTTTTTTTTTAATCTCTTGATGAGAACATTGTGACATAAACAATTGGAAATAACCCTTTGTCATGTTTAAACAACAATTTTTTAAGATTTTCTGTACATGTCTTGAATTGAAAAATAAAAATTTATTGAAATAAAAAAAAAGAAAAAAAAAAAAAAAAAACATGTAACACAGCAAAGCTTAACAGTACCGCCCAGGGGGCGGTCCCTCTGGTCATAACCCCTCTCCCTGCATCTAGCAGCTCAGTTTGTCAAAAAGCAGTACAAACATAAAAAGGAGAGGTGGGTACTGTGTCCGTCCATGAACTTCAGAGAAAAGGATTTTACGGTGAGTACAAAAATCCTATTTTCTCTTTCGTCCATGGACGGACACAGCTCCTTTATTCTTGACTTTAGGGATGTCCCCAAGCAGTGTTAAAAAAACGAGGGGTGGGAACAGCAAGCAAACAAACTTCCACCCAAAACAACCAGAGCTCCTCAACGGAGGAGTTGCAACCTTAAACAGCCGCCTGAAAAACTTTGCGTCCGAAGCAAGCATCCGCAGATGCATGCATATCAACCTTGTAAAACTTAGTAAAGTGTGAATGGACGACCAGGTCGCCACCTTACACACCTGGGAGACAGACGCTTGATGTCGGAAAGCCCAGGAGGCACCTATTGCCCTGGTTGAATGCGCTGTGACAGGAAAGGGAGGCGCCCGCCCTTTCAGGGCATAAGCCTGAATCACGATCTGTCTGATCCGCCGAGAAATGGTGGCCGACGAGACCGCCAGGCTCTTCTTCGGACCAGTTACCGACACAAACTGAGTCTGACCTCCGGAACGGAGCCGTAGCAGACAGATACACTCGCAGAGCTCGGACCACGTCCAAGGAATGCAAAGCAACCTTTTTGGGGTGCGACGGCCGAGAACACAAGGATGGAAGCACAATGTCCTCATTTAGATAAAAAACCGAAACAACTTTCGAAAGAAACAAAAGCTGCGGGCGTAGCACCGCTTTATCCTTGTGGAAGATCAAGTAGGGAGACTTGCAAGACAAGGCCGCCAACTCAGAAACCCTCCTGACTGATGTAATAGCCACCAGAAAGGCAACTTTCTGAGAGAGTGTCAAAAGGGGAATCTCTCTGATGATCTCAAACGGAGGTTTCTGAAGTACCAGATTCAAATCCCACGGAGGCAGTGGTGGTCGAACCGGAGGGGCCACATGTCAACCCCCTTGCACAAACGTACTCACCAGTGAATGAGCCGCCAAGGGTCGTTGAAAGAAGACAGCCAAGGCTGATTTCTGCCTCTTAATGGTGCTTAATGCAATCTTTTGATCCACTCCATGCTGTAAAAACAGAATACATCCATGGACGCCACTCCATCTCCTCACACAGAGATGTTTGCCTTCCACGTGCGATGATAAATCTTCCGAGAAGATGACTTCCGTGGTGCCGACGCCAGGCCAAAAGGGAGAGCTACAAATTGGTAGTGATCGTCCCTGACTGCAAAGCGCAGAAATCTTTGATGCCTGACATATATTGGGACATGCAAGTATGCGTCCTTGATATTGAAGGACGCCAGAAAATCTCCTGGATGGAGTGCAGCGACCACAGAATGAACTGATTCCATCCTGAACCTTCGTACTTTTACAAAGGTGTTGAGGGCCTTGAGATCCAGGATTGGACGGACCCGTCCTTTTTTGGGACTACAAACAGATTGGAGAAGAATCCCTGAAACCTTTCCGGCACAGGCACTATTACCCCGCGCATCAACAGGTCCTGCACTGCCCCAAACAGGGTGTTCCGACGAGCCGGAAGAAGATGAAGGTTGGAGGGAAAAAATCTGTTTGGTGGACAAGAAAGTAACTCTATCTTGTACCCCGATGAAACCACTTCGCAAACCCATTGGTCGGAAAGCAGGGAGGCCCCCCGAGTTACAAACTCGCAAAGGCGACCACCCACCCGAGAGTCGGGCGGGGGCAAACCTTCATGCTGTCGCAGATTTGTTCGCGGGCTTGTTTGGCTTGCGAAACCAGGGATGCTTTTGTCCCTCAGCTGGCCCCTTGTCGGCCTGGGAACGCTTACCTGCGGGCCCGAGCTGACAAAAAAACGCTTCTGAGCAGAAAAGGAGGGCCCTGGCCTACGGCGTGGCTCCTTACCTTTTCTGGATTGTGGGAGCAGCGTGCTCTTACCCCCAGTGACATTCTTAATAATGTCATCCAGCGAGGCTCCAAATAGCCTCTCTCCCTGGAAGGGCAAGTCTGCCAAGGCCTTCTTGGAAGTCTGGTCCGCGGACCAGCATTTTAGCCAAATCAGGCGACGTAGCACCACAGCAGATACTGAGGCTCTGGAAATCAAGGGAGCTGTATCTAAGGCCGCATCGCAAACATACTTAAGGCCATGCACCAACTGGTCGGCCAGTTCCACCCAGACTGGGGAAGCCTGTTGCTCTACCAACTCGTGGTGCAACAATTTTGCCCATTCTGTAAGTGTCTGTGACACCAGGGCCATGGCCAACACTGGCCGCAATGCTGACCCCACCACCGTGAATATGAACCGGGCCACCGCCTCGGCCCTCCTGTCTGCAGGGTCCTTAAAGGCAGGGGTCCCCTCTACCGGAATCGTGGTTACCTTGTTTAACCTGGATACCGGGGGGGTCCACAATCGGGGGAGATGTCCATTTTTTTCAGGAAACTCTCCTTAAAGGGGTAACGGACCACCATGCGTTTTGGGACTGAAAAGGCCCACTGCGGTCTTTCCCATTCTTTGTATATAAACTTATCAAAATAAGTTAGGTAGGGAAACACCTTAGCAGTGCGAGCCGGCTTGTGGGACCCAAAAGGGACCGACACCTCAGTAGATGCCCCCGCCGTATCCTCCAATTTTAGGGTCTCCTGCACTGAGTGATAAGTGCTCCAACAAGCGCCTTTTCCTGCGCTGACCCAGACACAAAGTCTTCCTCACTGTCCGAATGGTCCTGGTCCGCATCCTCTGACATGTCAGAACAGGGGCCGCGTGCCACAGTCAGGCCCGAGTCTGAATCCGAGCTTTCCCCAGAAGATGGTGGGGGGAGGGGGCGTTTTTTACCCCCCTTGCGCCCGCTCACCGCTTCCACCCTGGCAACAAAGGACTCCAGGACCGCCGACAAAGCGTCCATAGGCACCGCAGGTGCAGGGGCACTGGTTGCTATCACAGGGATTTCTGGGGAAGAAGCGCCAGCTTCTGACGCCATGCTGCCCCACACTCGCCTGACAGCCACTTAGGGACTAAAGGCAAGGTACACAAAAGGTCCATCCTCCTAGCTGCTACAGACCGAGGGGCCCCCCAGAGGACTCGCCACCCTGACCCAGGTACTGCACAGTGCTGCGGCCCGCTCTCTCTCCTGCACTGCCTGTGCCTGAGGTGTTCTGTGCTGTTCGCGCTAGAGGCCAAAACTAAGCTGGGGCTACAAGAAAATGGCGGCCGGTCGCCTCGGGAAAAAGAGCGTGAGCTGCAAGAAAATGGCTGCCGGCTGCTTCAGCATTACAACTAGTGAGGCTACAAGAAAATGGCGCCGGCACCGCCAAAATGGCCGCCGGCCGTTACTGAGGTAAGAAAAAAAGGCCGCGAACACACTGGGCCTCCGAGCGGAGGCCCACACATGGCAGACCAGACTACACCCCACAATGGAGAGCGGACCCTGGACACCCAGCGCAGCCCCCAGCCAGGACCCGGAGCACCCCCGGTCATGTACACAGCAGGCCCAGCCACCACATATGCATGGGGAGGAGGGAAGGGACAGGGAGAGAAGAAAGGGAGAGTGAGAGACCCCTAGTCGACCTCCCCAGGAATGCCCAGCTGTTCCATCCTGCCGAAACAGGTTGAACCCTACTTACCCGTCCTGCGGGGACTGCTGGACGCATTCCGGACAGACCCATCACCCGAGCAGTACGGAGTGGCTGTCGGCCATGACCCACTGTGACTCGGACAGCAGTAGCCTGGTCATATGTGTGCCCCGGAGCATATAGCTCACCGGCCACCCCTGGAGCAAACGGGGCATGTCGTGGCCGACCCAGCGCGTAGCTAAAGGTCTGCTCACGCTCGATGGCCGGACTGGGGAGACTACAAGGATCTATAATATCCAGCCTGTCACCCAGCCGGCAGTTGATAGTAGATCTCAGGATCAAAAAAGTAGAAAAAAGCAAAAAAATCTCCAGGACCAATGGTCCCAACCGGGAGCCAGGTCCTTCTCCTATGCTAGGCAGAAAAAAACTGAGCTGCTAGATGCAGGGTGAGGGGTTATAGCCAGAGGTACCGCCCCCTGGGTGGTACTGTTAAGCTTTGCTGTGTTACATGTTTTACATGTCTGCCTAGTCCTCTCCTGATGGATGGCATATAAACCCTAACGTCAAGAATAAAGGAGCTGTGTCCGTCCATGAACGAAAGAGAAATTGCATTTGAAAGACCGCTGTGCAAATATAGCGTGACATAAATATTGCAACAAGCACCATTTTATTCTCTAGGGCAGTGATGGCGAACCTTGGCACCCCAGATGTTTTAGAACTACATTTCCCATGATGCTCTATTACACCACAGAGTGCACTAGCATCATGGAAAATGTAGTTCCAAAACATCTGGGGTGCCGAGGTTTGCCATCACTGCTCTAGGGTCTCTGCTAAAAAAATATTTGTAATGTTTGGGGGTTCCAAGTAATTTTATAGCAAAAAATTATGATTTTAACTTGTAACCAACAAGTTTCAGAAAAAAGGTTTAGTCTTTAAATGGTTAAACTTCCCTCATTTACAAACCAAAGTTCCATTCCTTGATCTAAAGAACAAAACATTACAATGTTTATAGTTAGCTCAGGGCTGAGGAATGCTGTGATACTTGACAGACTGCCTGTTTTTTTTTTTTGGCAGCTGTCTGCTTGAGTAGAGAATTATCTGCATTGAAAGATTTGGTAAAATGCTTTGTTAAGATCGTGAGGTGGGAAAAAAAAATCAAAAAAAAAATTGCATTCTCGATTCCTAGCGATTAAAGTGGTTGTAAACCCACTTTATAAACAAAGACCTACGGGTAAGCCTAGATTAAGGCTTACCTGTAGGTGCATGAAATATCTCCTTAACCCACACGGTTAAGGAGATATTTGCATTTAAAAGCGGCGACGCTGACGTCACGCGCATGCGCATGGGGTTAACCCCATTCACAAATTCGGCTAGGTCACAACATTCGACGACGTAGCCGAATTCGACGGCTCACGCGCGCATGTGCGGAGTCACGTCTTCGCCGCTCCGGCCAATCACAGCGCCGAAGCGGCGCTGTGATTGGCTGCAGCGGCGATACCCGGAAGTAACATTCCGGCTATCGCCGCAGCAATGGATTCGGCTAGAGGAGGGACACGGACGACTTCGGGGGCCCGATCTAAGGTAAGTGGTACATAATGGGTATACAAAATAGTGTAGCGCTGGAAAAAAAAATGTGTATGTCTATACAGTGAATTAAATAAGTGAAAAAAGTATCAAAAACACAAGTAAACAGCACAAATAAACAAATAAAGTTCATAAATGCACGTGAAGAGCGAATAATTGGATGTGTAGTGCGTCTTCCCTCTAATTGGATGATGAAAGTTCCACAGAGAAAATATCCAATAAAACTGGTAGATATTATTCCAACAATAAGTGAAGATCCCGCCACCAAAGTGAGAAATGAAGGCTTACCAAACAGACTGTGACCGCCCTTCTCAGGGGGGTCAAAACAAGCTTAGCAGAGCGATGTTCACTCCATGGGAGGCAGGAAGACTGCAGTAGGAACACTCCATTCACAGTAGGCGAGTCTCCAGAGACGTGTCTGCACAGCTGATCCAATCCAGAAATGGGAAACACTCTTGATGAGTCATCAAGAGTGTTTCCCAACACTCATGAATGGAGTGTTCCCACTGCAGTCTTCCTGCCTCCCATGGAGTGAACATCGCTCTGCTAAGCTTGTTTTGACCCCCCTGAGAAGGGCGGTCACAGGCTGTTTGGTAAGCCTTCATTTCTCACTTTGGTGGCGGGATCTTCACTTATTGTTGGAATAATATCTACCAGTTTTATTGGATATTTTCTCTGTGGAACTTTCATCATCCAATTAGAGGGAAGACGCACTACACATTCAATTATTCGCTCTTCGCGTGCATTTATGAACTTTATTTGTTTATTTCTGCTGTTTGCTTGTGTTTTTGATACTTTTTTCACTTATTTAATTCACTGTATAGACATACACAGTTTTTTTTCTAGCGCTACACTATTTTGTATACCCATTTTTGTTTGTACCTTATCAAGGTTTTTTTTTGGTGTTAGCAGCAGGTTTCCTTAAGGGACTTATTCATTTATTTATTACTTCACATTATTTTGCACCTAGCTCAAATTTTTCTTTTTATAATCACAAGTGGTACATAATGAGCTAGTATGCTAGTCATACTAGCTCATTATAGCTTTGTCTTGCAGGTTAGTTAAAAAAAAAAAAATTCTCAACAGGGTTTACAACCACTTTAATCGTGCAGCTCTGGAGGAGAGGGACTAATACCCCTGTCAGGTATTTATTGCTGTCTGTGCTCATGTTGGAGAGATTCACACACTCTTTTTGCCCAGAGGATCACTAAAACCAAAGGTGAAATAAAAAAAAAAAAATTGGGGCTGCCACCAGAACAAGAATATAGGGGAAATCTTCCAATGGGGACACTAGTTCTGGTGACAACCAGGGATTCACTTACTTTGCAGGGATTTCCTCTCACTTCCTGTTTTGGCTGTGACAGGAAGTGAAGTGAAATCGCCCAAACTGCTCACCGATGGGAAAAAAAATCTGGTTATAACCCTCCCTTACTCTATCCAAAATGAAGAAAAAAATGTGCCTTTAGTTCTAATTTGATGTTCTGTGGATTTTTTCTCTTTAAACTACTACTACTAATGCGCTATGGTGTATGGGGGATGCATGGAGAGTGTATGAAGACGCATGGAGTGCGATATGGGGGATGCATGGAGTGCACTATAGTGTATAGGAGAGTGTATGGGGCATGCATGGAGTGTGCTATAGATTTATAGGAGAGTGTATGAGGATGCATGGAGTGTGCTATGGTATATAGGAGAGTGTATGAGGATACGTGGAGTGCGCTATGGAGTATAGGAGATTGAATGAGGATGCATGGAGTGTGCTATAGTGTATAGGAGAGTGTATGGGGGATGCATGGAGTGTGCTATAGTGTATGGGGGACACATAAAAATGCATGTAGTGCGCTATGGTTAATAGGAGAGTGAATGAGGACATATGGAGTGTGCTATAGTGTATAGGAGAGTGTATGAGGACGCATGGAGTGCGCTATGGCAGCCCTCAAAATTTGCACTCGCATTTGGTGAGTAAACAAATGAGGAGGGCGAGTAATGACAGGCAGAACCGATCCGCCCTATACGCACGCTACACAAGCTGCGTAGGGCCCCCGCAAATGACTCAGGGCCTCCGATTCGCCACCGCCGCCATTTTCTTGAAGACCGCCGCCGTTAGAGGTCTGCGGCTGGGCGGAGACAATGTCTCCGCCGGCCGCCATTTTGTTGAAGACCAAACAAGAGGAGGCCGGATGGCTGCCAATAGGAATTGAGCTGCGGCACCGCCCACCTCCTGCCCCACTGCTGTCTGTCTGTGAAATGATGTGGGAAGGGGCGGGCGGCGCCGCAGCTCAATACCTATTGGCAGCCACCAAGCCGGGCTCCTCCACTGTCCACTCGCTGTGTTCTGTAATCTCTGCTGCTGGGGGATCATACCTGGTGTAAGGAGGGACTCCGCTGGGAATACCTGATGTAAGGGGGGACTCCGCTGGGAATGCCTGGTGTAAGGGGGGACTCCGCTGGGAATGCCTGGTGTAAGGGGGACTCCGCTGGGAATGCCTGATGTAAGGGGGGACTCCGCTGGGATTGCCTGATGTAAGGAGGGACTCCGCTGGGAATGCCTGATGTAAGGGGGACTCCGCTGGGAATGCCTGGTGTAAGGGGGGACTCCGCTGGGAATGCCTGATGTAGGAGGGACTCCGCTGGGAATGCCTGATGTAAGGAGGGACTCCGCTGGGAATGCCTGATGTAAGGAGGGACTCCGCTGGGAATGCCTGATGTAAGGGGAACTCCGTTGGGAATGCCTGGTGTAAGGAGGGACTCCGCTGGGAATTCTTGATGTAAGGAGGGACTCCGCTGGGAAAACCTGATGTAAGGAGGGACTCCGCTGGGAATACCTGATGTAAGGAGGGACTCCGCTGGGAACACCTGATGTAAGGGGGGACTCCGCTGGTCATGTCTGGTGTTATGGGGGACTCCGCTGGGAATGCCTGATGTAAGGAGGGACTCCGCTGGGAATGCCTGATGTAAGGAGGGACTCCGCTGGGAATGCCTGATGTAAGGGGAACTCCGCTGGGAATGCCTGGTGTAAGGAGGGACTCCGCTGGGAATACCTGATGTAAGGAGGGACTCCGCTGGGAATACCTGATGTAAGGAGGGACTCCGCTGGGAATACCTGATGTAAGGAGGGACTCCACTGGGAATACCTGATGTAAGGAGGGACTCCGCTGGAAACACCTGATGTAAGGGAGGACTCCGCTGGGAACACTTGATGTAAGGGGGGACTCCGCTGGTCATGTCTGGTGTTATGGGGGACTCCGCTGGGAATGCCTGGTGTAAGGAGGGACTCTGCTGGGGACACCTGATGGCATGCGACGTGACAAGTGACATGCTCAGGGCTTCCACTGATTCTGCATTATGGTGAGTTGAATAATTTCATTCTATATTACAATGTAATAATAGAAATAATGCACTTCAATCATCCTGACACCATAACAAACATGGTACTGGGATGATTGAAGCGCTAACACCAGGTGTTTGGAGTATCTTTATCTGATTTGTTAAACTTTCTGGAATACACATATTTCTATTGTGGTGTAGGATCTGGGCCTGCTGTCCCTCCATCCCTCTTTCTTTCTTTCTCTTTCTCTCCTTTCTTTCTCCCTCCATCCCTCATTCATGTTGGAGGTAGAGGTGTACTGGGGGAGGTGTTGGAGGTAGAAGTGTACTGGGGGAGGTGTTGGAGGTAGAGGTGTACTGGGGGAGGTGTTGGAGGTAGAGGTGTACTGGGGGAGGTGTTGGAGGTAGAGGTGTACTGGGGGAGGTGTTGGAGGTAGAAGTGTACTGGGGGAGGTGTTGGAGGTAGAGGTGTACTGGGGGAGGTGTTGGAGGTAGAGGTGTACTGGGGGAGGTGTTGGAGGTAGAGGTGTACTGGGGGAGGTGTTGGAGGTAGAGGTGTACTGGGGGAGGTGTTGGAGGTAGAGGTGTACTGGGGGAGGTGTTGGAGGTAGAGGTGTACTGGGGGAGGTGTTGGCGGTAGAGGTGTACTGGGGGAGGTGTTGGAGGTAGAGGTGTACTGGGGGAGGCGAAACAAAACCTAATACTGAATAAAGCATTAAACAGTGTCATTTCATGAGATAATTTACGAGGGCGTGTATAGGGGCGGGGCAGGGTAGGGTTTGGGTGGGGGAACTGGTGGTGAGTAACTCTTAAGACCTGGCTAGTAGCTCAGGACTTGAAATTTTGAGCCCTGCGCTATGGTGTATGGGAGAGTGTATGAGGACGCATGGAGTGTGCTATGGAGTATAGGAGAGTGTGTGGGAGACGCATGGAGTGTGCTATAGTGTATAGGATAGTGTATGAGGACGCATGGAGTGCGCTATGGTGTATAGGAGAGTGTAAACTGCACACATTCCCTCACCCGCAGCCAAAACACGCTGCTCTTTTTCAGTACACAGGGGTGCTGTTAATTCTCAATGGCACCTCACACATCAGAAATTGCAGCATATATTCGGTGCATGAAACTGCATAATGCCATAGCACCATACAGCTCCATGTGGCTGCATTAAAAAAAAAAAGGTGAGGGGCCCTTTATCCTGTAGGAAACACAGGTACAGCAGCTTATTCAAATGAATGGGCTGCTTTAACCTTGTAAGCAGAAGCTGAGATGTGAGCCTTAAAGGAGAAGTTCACCTTTAGGAACTTGTTACATGTTCCCGCTCCTGCAGCCACTTGGTGATCCGCTGCCTCTGTGTGACGTCAGTACGGGGAGAAGTTCCTAGTACCAGCTATCACTTTTTGAAAAGAGGCACGGCCACGTCATTTAATGGCGTTCTCTGAATGAACTAGTAGTCTCTATAACCTTGTCAATGAACTCTCACGGTGCTGTTGAGCGTTCTGGTAGTTCATGGAGTCTTCCTGTCAGTGTGTATCTGGCAGACAGCTTACACTGACACTCTGCAGGAGCCCTGCATTGCACCCATGATCTGCTGATCGCTGGTGCAACACTTGCCAAGCTCCTAGAAAATAAATGCAAATTTTTTTACTTGGTGAACTTATCCTTTAAACAAAGAGGTATTCTGATGTTAGTGCTCAGAGTGTGGGTAGGTGAGTACTCTTTTTCAGGTATTCCTTTATAGACTTTTTTTTTTGACAGTCTATACACAGTTAAATATATAAATATATATATATATATATATATATATATATATATATATATATATACACACACACTTTTTTTTCATATTTCAGCAAAGCAGGTCCACACGTGGGTGTGGATTCTCATCCTTCTAAAACCTCATCTTCCTCATTCGGCCAGCCACATTATCACCCCCTACACCTTCTTGTTTGTAGGGTGGTTCCTTTGTTTTACAGTGTGCTTACAGCCAAATGTGGGACAGTGCTTAATGTATGGCCTGCTTTAAGGCTTAGAATTTATTGATTAAAAAAATAGTTAGTGTATGGATGTTAAAATATTTTTGTATTTTGTTCTGGTTCGGGATACTCCTTGCAGTTTTATTCTTTGGTGTTTGTGTTGAAATGCTGGAAATCATTTTATAATTTATTATGTTATATAAACATTTTGTACCAATGTAAGCTCTTTTAATAAAATATTTTGACACATATATGTCTGTTTTTTTTCTTGGCTTTTCAAGGAAGTTAATGTGACAATCCTACAACCCCCAGGAGTCCTTAGGGTGAGCTCTTTGGAGTGGGAGGGAGTCCTTTGTACAGGTGTGTGAGTGGTGAAAGAAGAGTGCAGACCTCCCCTGTCATTGCTGATTTCTCCTAGTCGTAGTGTCACTGTATAGAAAGGTCAGCGATTGTGCCTGCATTAGAGCGATACATTTGCTTACTGCAATGCTGTGGGCTAGTAAGCATTGGCAATGAGTAGTTCTCATCCGGGGGTGCAATGCGCCAGTCTAGTTTAAAACCTCCATTCCCCCTGTCCATGGGAGCTGTAAAAGGACAGATGCAGGCTAATGCAAGCCGAGTGACTCAGTTGAGGCCACCCATGGGTGAGCCACTCAGCTTGCACCCACCTGCTGCCCACCCCTTACAGTCAGCATGTGTGCAGGTGGTCTCTGCTAAACAGAACAGGAGCCATAGGGGAACTAAAAGTAAGAAGAAGATCAATGGAATCTGCTGCTCTCTGGGGTATAGTTAATCCTAGGTGGAAATTTCAACTGAATGAATTGGTCTTTAGCAGAGATGATCAGTTTGGTTTATTGTGAGGACAAGAGGCTTCATTGTCGTAATCAGTGAAATGCCCCCACCCGTCCCTCAGTGCCTCACAAGGCACTCAGGAGGTCACTGTGGACCATCTGGGACTCCATCTCCATCCTAAATTCTGGGCAGTCTGTGACTCCTGCTCCTCCTCCTGACCATCCGCAAACATGCCGACTGTAAAATATTGATAAGATAGTCCAGAGACGGGAAACAAAAATGGTGAAAGATTTGGGAGATAAAACATATCGAGAGCGACTTCAGGAACTTAATATGTACAGTCTGGAGGAAAGAAGGGAAAGGGGAGACATGATAGAGGCCGGATTCACATATGTGCGGCTTTCGGTTTGTGCCCGGTCACCGATTTAGATATGAATTTTTGCCCGAATTTGCACCTGAACGGGACCCAAACATGCACAGGACCCTCCCCGGCCGCCCCGGACCTGTGTGAACTGTCTCCATTGAGAGCCGATCACACTCGCATGTCATGCAAATTGGATGCAGGGAAACCCCCACATATGTGAAGCCGGCCTTAAACCTTTAAATACATCAAGGGGGTGAACAAGGTTCAGAAGGGCAGTTTTTTTCAATATAAAACCAAAATCAAGAACACGAGGACATGACCTTAAACTGACTGGAGGAAAGTTCAAAACTAATATTATAAGCCATAATTTTACTAAAAGGGTAGTTGATGCTTGGAATAAACTACCAGCAGAGGTAGTGAGACAGTCAACAGGAAATGGCTTCAAAACATGCTTGGGACAAACCTAGATCTATACTCAGACAAGAAAAACTTAAACAAAAAATAAATAAAGAGATGGACTACTTGGTCTTTTTCGGCTTCAATCGTTTTTTATTAGTTTTACAAAAGACAGGAATACAATTTAGTAAACGTTTTTACATTACTGAGACTATTAAGAATGGTAAAGGCCCACTTTATATATCTAGTAATGAGCACCCCCTAATCTGTGATGATCACCCCCCCCCCCTTACCATTCTTAAGGATCAACCTGCAAACTGTGACTCCCTCTACCATCGGCACCTGTACCCAACAACCTGCAATATATAATTCCCCATCCATTCCCATCATAAGAGGCACCCTACAATATATGCACCCCACAACCATACAGATGACCCTGTAATGTGACCCACCATTTCCCCATACCAGACAGCTTACAATCTATGTTCTTGTGTAAGATGTTGTAGATCTTCTGTTTTAATATCAAATGTTGCAAGTGACCCATTCAGGTAATCATGCCAACTAGCTTCAGAGGGGATGGTCTCATATGGCACAGCAATCCTCCTTCCATGGGGGTCCTGGAAAAATTCCAAACACATAAGAAAGCAGTTGGTGCCACACCAATGTTTGTAGAGTCCAGAAAGAATTACAGCATTATGGAGAATTACACCCAGCATACAGGACAAGAGAAGTGCTACTGTGCAGTAGGGTTGCACCGATACAACTATTTTAAGACCGAGTACAAGTACCGATACTTTTGTCAAGTACTCGCCGATACCGATTACCGATACTTTTGTCAAGTACTCGCCGATACCGATTCTTTTTTAATACTGATAGGTGGCACTTATGGGCACTAATAGGTGGCAAAGATATGTGGCACTTACTGATGGGCACTGATTTGCAACACTGATGGCTGGCACTGATAGGCACTGATTTGCGGCAATGATAGTTGAAACTGTTTGGTAGGCAGTGGCACTGAAATGCAGCACTAATAATTGCTGGCAGCCTGGCATGATAACATTTAAATCGATGAGAGAGTATACAAGAGCCCATCTTGCTACACCCTGCACTCGGCCTCAGTAAGCCTAGTTAGAATGCAGCAGCAGACATCTTGTTACCTCCTTCGCGCCGAGCGTATGCATCCTCGGCTTTCGGTGGTTATACTGCAGCTGTAGGCATCATCCCAGTATCGTTTTGTAGAGCGGGCGAATGGCTTTCCAGGGATAACAAACGATGCGGCTAAAAGCCGCTCGGATGTTATCCTGGAGGAGCGGGAGGGAACATTCCCCCCCCCTCCTGCTGCTATGACCGGGGCTCCTGTCCCCCCGGGAGACCTGATCCAGGATCCGGTGCCCAGAGACAGACTGGAATGAAGCCGTAAATGGCTTTTTTCCAGTCTCCTGAATGTACACACGGGAGCAATGTCACAACGTCACTTCCGGTTTACTCCGCTGCCAATGGCGCCGGATTAAAAAAAATATACAGTATTCAGAATCACCGTTTGACGAACTGCAAAGGAGGGATTGGAGGTCTTTTAGACCCCCGATCCCTCCATAAAGAGTACCTATCACAAGGGATGTTTACATTCCTTGTGACAGCAATAAAAGTGATCAATATTTTATTTATTTTTAAAAAACACAATTTAATAATAGAAAAATAAATAACAAAAACATTTTTTAAGTGCCCCCGTCCCCGCGCAGCAAAGAAAACGCATACGGAAGTCGCGCCCGCATATGTAAATGGTGTTAAAAATCACACATGTGAGGTATCCCCGCAATAGTCAGAGTGAGAGCAATAATTCTAGCAGTAGACCTCCTCTGTAACTCTAACCTGGTAACCGTAAAAAAGAAAAAATTAAAGCGTCGCCTATGGAGATTTTTAGGTACCGTAGTTTGTCGCCATTCCACGAGTGCGTGCAATTATAAAGCATGACATGTTTGGTATCTATTTACTTGGCGTAACATCATCTTTCACATTATTCAAAAAAATTGGGCTAACTTTACTATTTCGGTAATTTAAAATTCACGAAAGTGTCCTTTTTCCCAAAAAGTTGCGTCTAAAACACTGCTGCACATATAATGTGTGACATAAAATATTGCAACAATCGTCTCTATCTATCTATCTATATCTATATCTATATATATATATATAGCAGAGAATCTAATGTTTGGGGGTTCCAAGTAATTTTCCAGCAAAAAAATACGGATTTTAACTTGTAAACACCAAATGTCAGAAATAGGCTCAAGCCTCGTACACACGACCGAGTTTCTCGTCGTAAAAAACACGTCGTTTTTTTCGACGAGATTCTTGTTAAGCTTGTCGATTTTCTCGTCAAGCTTTCCATGCGTACACACTGACATTTCCCAATTTCCTCGTTGTTCTCCGCGGTCACGTCCATCACGTACGACGGCACTATAAAGGGGAAGATCTTTTTTCTTGGCGCCACCCCTTGGGCTGCTTTTGCTGATCTCGTGTTACCGCGTGTGAAGTAAAAGTTTGGGAAGAGACGATTCGCGCTTTTCAGTCTTCGTACTTTTCAGATCGTTTTCTGCGGTTCAGTTTGTGCTTGTGGGTTCGTATCTTGACTTTCAGGGCGTCTAGGCAGGTCGTATCTGTTTTACAGTGCGTTCTTGCCTGTTCGTTTCTGATTTTCAGTTCGTTATTCATAGGCCTTGCTGTTCTAAAGTGCATTCTGTTCTGTACGTTCTGATAAGACGACCGTTTCCTAGCCATGTCGCCTGGACATTCTCGTCGTCGAGTTCGTGCTGTGCGTGCGCTCGGTGTTGGTCTGCTTGTTTTGGACCAAGACCAGTCCATGAATGGTGTGAGGAGGAGTTCATGGACCAAGAATTGGTTGCTCCAGCGGGACCAATTCTGCCACATGCCTCTGCTGCGGGAGATCGTCGAGAATAATCCTGAGGACTACAGGAATTTTCTGCGGATGTCTGACCCCGTTTTTCAGGAACTGTTGGCTTTGGTGTCCCCCTATATTACCAGGAAGGACACCGTTATGCAGGAAGCCATCAGTGCTGAGCAGAGGCTAATCGCCACCTTACGGTACCTGGCGACAGGGAGAAGTCTTCAGGACTTGAAGTTCACGACAGGCATCTCCCCCCAGGCTCTGGGCCTCATAATCCCAGACACCTGTTCTGCCATTATACAAGTCCTGCAGGAGGACTATATTAGGGTAAGTTTTCTCCATTAACATCACATTTTATGTATTACATGTATCCTAATGTATTGTATTTCTTTCATCCTTCCCTAATTACCATGATTGTAATATGCTGAGAATGTCCCCTTTGTCCCCATGCATACTGGAAGATTTAGATTGCCCCTTTTTTCTCCTCCATGCATATTTCCCTTCACTAACCTTTCCAGCAGGGGCGCCTGTTGCTCCAAATGATTGGGGGTTCAAACCCCAATTTAGGAAATAAACTTCCTCCTTTTTTGCTCTGGTGCCTATTAAACGCCCCCATTTGTCCCCTCCAATGCAGCCATTTTGTCCCCTCCAATGCAGCCATTTTGTTTCCTCCAATGCAGCCATTTTGTTCCCTCCAATGCAGCCAGTTCCCCCCCAGCCCTGCACTTACCTTCTTGTGGTCAGCGCCATCCTTCTTCTGTCCTTGATGTCTTCTCCTTCCCTTGATGTTGCATCAG
This sequence comes from Rana muscosa, assembly GCA_029206835.1. Classification (NCBI taxonomy): domain Eukaryota; kingdom Metazoa; phylum Chordata; class Amphibia; order Anura; family Ranidae; genus Rana; species Rana muscosa. The sequence goes on along the minus strand of CM055119.1, from coordinate 118,386,161 downwards.
CCAATCATGTTACCATTAAACAGACTTGGTGAACATGATTGGCAGAGCAGCCTGTCAGTGTTTACCCAAGGAATGCCCCCCCCCCCCCCCTGCGTCCCCTATTTAACTTTTCTGAAGCCAATTACATCCCTCAGGCTGTAATGTGCAAGACAATTTTCCTTACTGTTTCTGATATGCAATTTTAAGCCCATAAATGCCGCAGTTCTTCATATGTCGGTCGCTTAACAGGAGGCCATCCACCTGAATAGTGGGCGGCATAGACAATACATAGGTTAATGCAAGGCATAAACCTATGTATTGTTCTGAGTGACGGGCACAGGAGAGAGGGGGCAGTGCTCCAGCGCCCACTCTGGACGCACCGCCACTGCAATGCTATCCTGTGGCCAAACACATCTCCCCCCCCCCTCCCCATTAGAATTTATTAATGGACCATCATAGGGGGTGATGTATATGATACATGAGCCTTCCATTATACTTATTTAAAACACCTTAATAAACGTAGACTTTGCTTGATGTTGGCCTCTAATGTATTTTCGTAGAATATACTTGTAATGTTTGATTTGTGTATTCTAATATTTTTTCATCTTGTTTGACTCCACAGCTTCCTTCCACGCCACAGGAATGGCAGACTGTGGCATCGGAGTTTGCCACGCGGTGGGACTTCCCCAACTGCGGTGGTGCTATAGACGGGAAGCACATCCGCATCGTGCCGCCACCCCGTTCTGGGTCCTACTACTACAACTACAAGGGGTTTCATAGCATTGTGCTGATGGCGGTGGTGTCAGCACGGTATGAATTCCTCTATGTTGATGTAGGGAAGAATGGCCGGATGTCCGATGGGGGATCCTTCATCCAGACGGAGTTTGCCCTCCGTCTCCAGAGTGACGACCTTGCATTGCCACCGGATGCAGGGAATATTGAAGGACTCCCCTTTGTTTTTTTGGCTGATGAAGCCTTCGGGCTCGGACCACATCTTATGAGGCCATTTCCTCAGAGGACCCTGACCCCAGAGAAGAGGGTGTTCAATTACCGGCTGGCCAGGGGCCAAAGAGTCGTTGAAAATGCCTTCGGCATAATGGCCAGCCGGTTCCGCCTTTTTATGACTTCCATCCACTTGGCGGACTACAAAATAAACTATGTAGTGTTATGCTGCTGTGTGCTACACAATTTTCTTTGCCGCAAATCGAATTAATATATGGCCTCAGTTTTGCCAGAGGCTGGACTTTCCCCTGATAATCCCCTGCCGGGCCTGGAATCTGCCCGTGCTGGCTTGCCCCCCCAAAATGCCCGTGAGGTTCGGGACAAATACATGGACTATTTCATGGGTAGGGGGGCAATTCCTATGCCAGGCTATGTCTAAAGATTGCTGTCTAACGATCCAAATAAAAATCTTGTTTAAACTTCTAACTTTTCTTGGTTTCCTGTCTCCTAGTTTGTCTTAGTGCATTTGTAGTGCCAAGTGTATTTTCCTTTAGTAAATACCAACCATTTCACTATGTAACCTTTAAAAAATTTCCAAATAAGGTTAGAGCATATTAGAAAAAGAAGCTACACGTTGTTTGTGTTCAAATCTTTTACTATGTGCAAATTCACACACCTTTTTTTTTTTAATTTTACATTTTTTGTTTGCCTGGCCACAAATCGGCAATTGTTTTCTTAGGAAAATACAAAAACAACAGTTGCATTCCAAAAATTACAAAATTGGATACCTCGGAGCAATCTGAGACATTCACTTACACAAACTATATGTCTCTATGTGCCCGTCCTAATATGGGGTCCTGCCACCCCTTGCCCAGCCAAAAATTGAATATGCACACAATTGGGATTATTTTCCTATAGGGATTTTAGGCTCCTGATCCCTATTGTCAACATGTGCTATCTGCCATCAGGGGTGATCAATGGACGTGTTTTGGGGGTGCAACCCCTTCCTCAGTTCACCTACTTTAGATACGAGGAAGGGGTTGCACCCCCAAAAGACGTACATGGATATCCCCTGATGGCAGATAGCACATGTTGACACACTGTGTGCATATTCAATTTTTGGCTGGTTTGATTGTCAAAAAGTTTTTTAAAAGTAGCAAAACAAACATGAGAAAAAAGGGGGTTGGGATGCCTTATTGAATTCTCCCCAATACATTGAGAATGTCTTTAAATGTTTGATCCATCACATGTATTCTTTCTTTAATTTTGTCCGTGCTACATTCCATCACTTGCTGGATGAGGCGGAGGGCACTGTCAGCAGAGAAACCTGTACTATCCTTCACCCCAACATTCACATCCCCTAAAAACAAAATAAAAAGGTATTATAACTCTGCAGGCCTACCTCTCTAACCTGAAGCTGTGGTGACAGATACTGACCTGTTGTGGTGACCAGTTCCACAACGTCATCCACTTCTCCTTCCTCCACCTCAACTTCCTCTACATCCTTCGTTTGTGGGTCTTTGGGAGTTTGGGGTTGTTGTGAAGCTGTGGGGTTCTTGTGCTCCCTGGAGTGTCCTCCTCCCAGTCTTCTCTCCCCTATGAGAATCAAACAAAAGGTAGAGTTATCACACAGAAATTCTCTATGTTAAACCAAAAAACAGGCTAAATTGCTTGGAAGTGGGGTACAAGTGTGTGTTTGGGCGGAAGTTAAAGATGAATGCATTATTTCTGACCAAGAATATGCTTAGTATTCACCTTTGTCTGTCATTTTTTAGACATGTAGGCAACACAAAAATTCTCTGAAGCACCTGTGTGGGACACCCAAAAAAGGCGGGTCTGGTGGCCCACACTATAGTGCTCCAAAGTACAGATGTGGAAGCAGCTGCTGAGTGTCCTCTCCTTTACACTGACAAAAGTTTGCATTTCATTCTCTTTACAAACACATCATCTAGCCTAAAACTTTGTGCCCCAAATTTCACAAAAAAATGGCAGATGTCTAATTACTTTTGTGGCTGTAAAATAATCCAAAACAGCGGATAGTGGCCGAACGAAGTGTCTGTAACGTTACGAACGATTACTGTGCCCAACCAAGTTCAAAATATAACATTTTGGAAGGGAGTCCAATAAGAAAAACAAAAAAAAACCAGCAACATGTCAGTTTAGAAAAGGATTAATAGCATAAAAGTATACATTTTACTTACTTTTAGCGAGCACTCTCTTAATGCTCCTTAACTGCTCTGGCTCCCTCAGTTTGAGGTCTGACCACCTCTTTCTGAGCTGCTCATTTGAGCGTTTCACCCCGAAATTCGTCTTCAGACTCTTCACGACTTTAGTGAGGATTTTGGCCTTCCTTCTATTTGGTTTGCTATACGGCCCATGCTTTGCGTCATAATCAGACTTGAGCAAGATGTCCACCATCTCCGCCATCTCCGCAAAAGACATATTCGATGCCTTGAATCTCCTCCTTGATCATGACGTTTCCTCGGTCTCCGGGCTTGTCTCCTCCTCGTTAGTTGCGGAATTATCAGACACCTGCTGTAACTCCGCCATATCTGTCTGCGCGCCGAAAGAGAAGGGGCGTTAGTTAGAACGTCATGGGCGGGCGACGTGTGCGGAGCGACGTGTTCGAATTTTGACGCATGCGTGGTGTGTATATAGCAAACACACATGTGACTATAGTACGTTCGGTGTGCGGAGAGAGGAGTTCAAGTGACGGACGTGCGAACGAAGGTATGTGATTTTGTGACTTGTACAAATTGTTGGCCTATACTGTTTTGAGAATGTTGTAGGATATATATGGTGACTACGATGTTAAGGAGGTTAGACTGTTTGCCTCACATTAGTTATATATTATTTCTTAAACTTGCAGATACAATATGAATGTCTGTCTTTATTAGCGACAAAGAGTTCCTGACGGAATTTATTGACCGGGTAAGGGAGCTGCCCGCTCTGTGGGAGACGAAAAACCCCATCCATAAAAAAAGAGGGGTGAGAAAAGCAGCGCTGGAGAAGCTGCTCCCATTTGTGCAGACCAAGGTGCCCACAGCCACAGCAAAACAAGTGGACACTAAAATTGGGAGCTTGAGAGGCACCTACAGGACTGAACGCTCTAAGGTCCTGGCTTCTCAGAGGTCAGGAGCAGCAGCAGATGATGTGTATGTCCCGATTTTGTGGTACTACAGCAGGATGTCCTTCCTGGATGACCACATTGAGGCAAGGCCATCACTCTCCACTCTTCCCCCCAGACTTCCCTGCAGCCAACCTGAGCCTTCTCTGGAGCAAGAGGAGGCAGCCATCCTGGATGATCCTGATTTGGCCATCTGGAGCCAGGTATAGTATTAAATGAAAATGTATTGGGATAAAATTAATGTTTGACAAATATGTCAAGATGAGAAACATACAATATTTTGGGTTCCACAAGTGAAATCAAGATCTCGAGACATTAGTCTGCACTTAATTGGGTGCTAAATAGTCAATCTGATGTAGGTGTAAATTCTAAAAAATGATTTCTGGATTTACATTCTAATTGCTTCAATCATGTTTATAAAGTTTGATGCAAAGATTAAAACAACATATTAAACTATGTCCCTTTTTCATACACAGGATGAAATCAGCCAGGAGGAGGGTCTGGAAACTGTCAGGCAGGAGGAGGAAGGGCCCAGTGGCAGCCAGGAGGTGGCAGGGCCCAGTGGCAGCCAGGAGGTGGCAGAGCCCAGTGGCAGCCAGGAGGTGGCAGAGCCCAGTGGCAGCCAGGAGGTGGCAGGGCAAAGGAGAAGCACCAGATCCCAGGTGCCTCCCATCCGGCTTCCCAAAAGAGGCAGGAGGGACAGGACCACCAGTGAGGCAGCAATGGCCCTTATTAAAGAGGCCCATGCCACCCTCAATGAGCCCACATCCCCTGAAGAGGCCATTGCCGGCCTAGTGGAGGCAAAGTTCAAGGTGATGAGCATGGAGCAACGCCTCCTATGCGAGCCCCTGCTCATCTCCTTGCTCAACAAGGGGGTGATGGGAAAAATTACCCCCAATACCGCCATTTGTGAGGTGGCACAACTGTCCCAACCTCAACCTCCTCCTCCACCTCCACATTCTTCTTCTGCCCCACCCCCTTCTCCTCCACCTTGTTCTTCCGCCCCACCCCCTTCTCCTCCACCTCCACCTTGTTCTTCTGCGCCACCCCCTTCTCCTCCACCTCCTCCTCCTCCTGACAGGAGTACCCCTCCAGTGGCCCAGCCTCCAGCCAAACGAAGAAGGAAGGCTGCAGGGAAGGCTTCAGGAAAGGTTGCAGGGAAGGTTGCCAGGAAGACGAGGAAGTGATGGCCTTGCTTCATTGTGGTCGGACAGAAGGCAGCCTGTTGTAGTACCACACACTTGGGACATATATATCACCTGCTGCTGTTCCTGACCTCTGGGAGGCCAGCATCAGATTGTGTTCAGAAATGTTGGCCTTCTCAAGCTCCTAATTTTAGTGTCCACACAGGGTTGCTGTGTGCTCTGGGGTCCCTGGGATGCACAAATGGCAGCAGGTTCTCCAGCGCTGCCTTCTCTTTATTTTATTTGAAACATGAATAAATGGTATTTTTGTTTAAGTTCATACTTGATTATGTGTATTTGTAAAAATGTAAAATCTAGCTTTGGAGTAAGCAGATACATTTGACTGACAAAAAAAGGGACAGATAACAACCCCCCCAAAAAATAACTAAATCGTGTTTCCCAAAAAAGTGTGTAAATTTAAATCATATATATTAAAAGATTCAATGGGAGATCACTACCAAAACATTGCGAAATTACAATTAACATCAGTTAGAAAAATAACTAATTTTTAAATATTCCTAAAAACTTGCACGATATAATACACATAAATCTTCTTAAGAGCAGCATGAAAAAGGTTAAAAAATATAGTCATAACTCTGTGTGAATATCAGCAGCAAAAGTAGTTCATTCGTTTGGATTTATGTAACATTCTAACGAAGATTTCAATGCACAACATTTAAACGATGCAAAAATTTGGAGCGTGACGAATGTGCTATCTCCATTATGAAGGCTTGTTTTACCAGAAGATGCGCTCCCGACTCATAGTTGCTAGTGAGCATGCGCGCTTTTGGAAGAGTCGTAAAAGCATACACACGAACCATTTTCTCGTCACAAAACAGGCCAACGAGAAACACAACGAGGAAATCTGGAATCCTGACGAGAAAATAGAGAGCAGGTTCTCTATTTTCTCGTCGAGATTCACGGCAGTTTTCTCGTCGTAAAACCATACACACTAACTCTTTTCTCAACAAAAAAGCTCTCACGGCACTTTTCTTGCCGGTTTTGGACGAGAAACTCGGTCGTGTGTACGAGGCTTGAGTCATGAAAGGGTTACACCCAGCCCATATAGTTAACTATATGGGCTGAGTGTAAGAAGATGTCCGCTGCTGCATTCTAACTAGGCTTACTGAGGCCGAGTGCAAGGTGTACCAAGATGGGCGTCGCAGTGTACCGTCTCTGAAAGAGACTCGGGCCGTCACTTGTGTTAACGATTCTGACAGCCCGGGTCACCGATGCTGATGGGCGGCGCATGCGGCTGCGACCCACACCCCTGACCCATAAGCTTACCTTCCACTGCAAGGACTCGTTCTCACTGTACCAGGACCTGCGCTCCACTCCGCCCACCGACTTCAGGGAGCCTCCTGCATGCAAGGTATCGGCTGAAGCATCAGAAGCATTTGCTCGAGCAAATACTCGGAATCGATACCGATACTAGTGCAACCCTACTGTGCAGTGTCCATACATACAGAATAAGAACAGATACTGAGAATTATACCCAGCACAGGGGACAAGAGAAGTGGTACTGTGCAGTGTCCATAAATACAGAATAAGAACAGATACTGAGAATTACACCCAACATACAGGACAAGATTCAGGCAGAACTGGCCAATCAGTAGCTGTGTCTAAATAGTTACCATCTTTTATGCAGCAACCATGTGACTAATGTCTCAGCAGCACTGGAATGAGCAATTTCCCAAAAAGGATACTTTTAGGCTTTACCGCTTCCAGACCACTCCATGCAGATAAACTGTGGCAGTGCAAAATCACGTACCTGTATGTGATTTTTTTTTCTTTGGTCCCAGCAATGGAGAACCTAACACCACACGTAGCTCAGGATAGGCACTACAAGTCCCAGCAATGCAGAACATAACACCACAGGTAGCTCAGCATGGTTGGTAAAAAATGATACTAGGTAACAAGGGAAGTATTAGTGTTGGAACGCATAGCCCAGTGTTTGTGTTGTCTGTAATGTCACTTCCGTGACATTATCTGATGGTTTCGCTGAACTGTATTGCCGAAAATCCTTTAGAACGCACGGCGTGAGTGTTTGGAACGCTTCGCGAATGCGCAGTGCGAAATTTCTGCCCGCAACGTCACTTCCGCAGCATTCTGTGATAGGGAGCAAAATATGACACTACACCGGCTTTGTTTGGGCGGCGGACAAGTCGGCAGGTCGCTGGGGCCTCCCGGTGGAACGGAAGAGCCTGGACAGAGTGGGGGGAGGGGACGTCCCCTCCTGCTGCTTGTGATAACAATTCAGCGGCTGCTTAGCTGCATCGGTTGTTATCACGAGAAAGCCGACTGTCAACTCTAAAAAAACAGTACCGGGGTGATGCCTGCAGCTGCATATCTCCCCGGTACAACTGCTTGTAGCAGAATGACGTACAGGTATGCGATTTGATGTGATGAGTGATGTGCTGTCATCTCAGAGAAGTACAGGCACTTCTTTGGGGCAGGATCACATGTTTTTAGCCCAACAGAATTCCATTGGAGCGCCTGAAAAACACACGCAACACATATTTTTGTGCCTAACCGCCAGTCTCCTCCTCCTCCAAGTAACCTCCTTTCAATTGGCTGAAATAAAAACCCTTACACCTGAACATACATGAAAAACACATGTAAACACATCTGAAGAAGCCGACACTCACGTGTGCGCCTAGCTTTAGCATGTTGTAATTCAGGCAGAACTGGCCAATCAGTAGCGGTGTCTAAATAGTAACCATGTGACCAATGTCTCAGCAGCACTGGAATGAGCGATTTCCCAAAAAGGATGCAATTAGGCTTTATTAACCGCTTCCGGACCGTCCCACACATATATACTGCGGCAGGGCGGCCCTTCACAGCAAAATCATTTACCTGTCCTGTACATGATTTTTTTTCTTTGGGTCGGGGGCACCGCCCGCGACCCGCTGTGATTGGACACAGCGGGAGCCAATCAGCGGCTCCAGTGGATCGGATGTCTGCTGGGACCCACCGATCGCTCGAGGTAGACGGAACGGCGGTCAGCCTATGCACTATGTGAACAAGGCAGATCGCCATTCTATCACAGGTGAAGATCTTATGTTTCTGCTAATCAGGAAAATGGATCTCTGTCTTCCCCCAGTCATATCACCTCCCCCACAGGTAGAAAGCACTCCCAATGAACAGACAGTTAACCATTTGAGCGCCCCCGATGTTAACCCCTTCCCTGCCAGTCATTAGTACAGTGACAGTGCATATTTTTAGCACTGATCACTGTATTGGTGTCCCTGGTCCCCAAAAAGTGCCACTTGGTGTCCGATTTGTCCACCGTAGTCGAAAAAAACAAACCGTGATTGCCGCCATTACTAGTAAAAATATTAATAAAATTATTCCAGAAAAATATCCCATGGATATAACCTTCGCGCAAACCAATCAATATACGCTTATTGGGATTTTTTTTACCAAAAATATGTAGCAGAATACATATTGGCCTAAATTGATGAAGAAATTTGATTTTACATTTTTATTGGATGCATCTTATAGCAGAAAATAATGTTTATTATTTTTTGTCAGTCTTTTTGTTTATAACACAAAACAAAAACCAAAACCAAAAAAAAAAAAAACGCAGAGGTGATAAAGTACCACCAAAAGAAATCTCTATTTGTGGGGAAAGGGACATAAATGGTATTTGGGTACAACGTCGCACGACTGCGCAATTGTAAGTTAAAGAAACGCAGTGTCTTAAAAATGGGGAGAGAGATATGGAGGAAGGGGGGGGGGAGAGAGATATGGAGGAAGGGGGGGGGAGAGAGATATGGAGGAAGGGGGGGGGAGAGAGATATGGAGGAAGGGGGGGGGAGAGAGATATGGAGGAAGGGGGGGGGGAGAGAGAGATATGGAGGAAGGGGGGAGAGAGAGAGATATGGAGGAAGGGGGGAGAGAGAGAGATATGGAGGAAGGGGGGGAGAGAGAGAGATATGGAGGAAGGGGGGGAGAGAGAGAGATATGGAGGAAGGGGGGGAGAGAGAGAGATATGGAGGAAGGGGGGGAGAGAGAGAGATATGGAGGAAGGGGGGGAGAGAGAGAGAGATATGGAGGAAGGGGGGGAGAGAGAGAGATATGGAGGAAGGGGGGGAGAGAGAGAGATATGGAGGAAGGGGGGGAGAGAGAGAGATATGGAGGAAGGGGGGGAGAGAGAGATATGGAGGAAGAGGGGGAGAGAGAGATATGGAGGAAGAGGGGGAGAGAGAGATATGGAGGAAGAGGGGGAGAGAGAGATATGGAGGAAGAGGGGGAGAGAGATATATATGGAGGAAGGGGGGGAGAGAGATATATGGAGGAAGGGGGGGAGAGAGATATATATGGAGGAAGGGGGGGAGAGAGATATATGGAGGAAGGGGGGGGAGAGAGATATATGGAGGAAGGGGGGGGAGAGAGATATATGGAGGAAGGGGGGGGAGAGAGATATATGGAGGAAGGGGGGGGAGAGAGAGATATATGGAGGAAGGGGGGGGAGAGAGAGATATGGAGGAAGGGGGGGGAGAGAGATATATGGAGGAAGGGGGGGAGAGAGAGATATATGGAGGAAGGGGGGGAGAGAGAGATATATGGAGGAAGGGGGGGAGAGAGAGATATATGGAGGAAGGGGGGGAGAGAGAGATATATGGAGGAAGGGGGGGGGAGAGATATATGGAGGAAGGGGAGAAGAGAGATATGGAGGAAGGGGAGAGAGAGAGAGATATGGAGGAAGGGGAGAGAGAGAGAGATATGGAGGAAGGGGAGAGAGAGAGAGATATGGAGGAAGGGGAGAGAGAGAGATATGGAGGAAGGGGAGAGAGAGAGAGATATGGAGGAAGGGGAGAGAGAGAGAGATATGGAGGAAGGGGAGAGAGAGAGAGATATGGAGGAAGGGGAGAGAGAGAGAGATATGGAGGAAGGGGAGAGAGAGAGAGATATGGAGGAAGGGGGAAGAGAGAGAGATATGGAGGAAGGGGGGGGGAGAGAGAGATATGGAGGAAGGGGGGGGGGAGAGAGAGATATGGAGGAAGGGGGAAGAGAGAGAGATATGGAGGAAGGGGGAAGAGAGAGAGATATGGAGGAAGGGGGAAGAGAGAGATATGGAGGAAGGGGGAAGAGAGAGATATGGAGGAAGGGGGAAGAGAGAGATATGGAGGAAGGGGGGGGGGAGAGAGAGAGATATGGAGGAAGGGGGGGGAGAGAGAGAGATATGGAGGAAGGGGGGGAGAGATATGAAGGAAGGGGGGGAGAGATATGAAGGAAGGGGGGGGGAGAAAGATGTGAGGCAGAGAAATGAGGAAAAGAGGGGGGTAGAGGTGAGGCTGTGTGAGGAGTAGAGCGGGAAGGTCTGTGGTTAGTTGTTCCCCCCTTGTACTTACAGTCACTGGAAAACATCTTCTTCCTCCCTCCAATCATGTGACAAGGGGATAGAGGAGAAAGAGAACGGACAGCCTTCCCTCACTGCACAGCGGCGCTCTCTATTGCCACCTGCAGGCTGGAGGAAGATGAAAGCCGAATCCTCCCACCACCTCTCTGTCTTCTCCTGTCATTGTACACTGGGACTGAGCGGCATTACAGCCAAGGCGCGTGCGTTGGGGGGGGGGGGGCGCGCTTCCTCTGATTGACGGAGGGGTCGGGCGGATGAGTCATACCAAGCACGCGATGGCCGATCGGCGCCATTTTCCCGTCTGCCAGGAAGAAGGAGTGTCTTATCGCGGCTCGTCACAGATCAGTCACAGCGCCCTTCAGTGGATTCTTTGGAGACTACACCCACAGCTTTTTCATCGTAGAGGTAGTAAGTGCCAGCAGTGATGTCACCTTACCAGTGAGATCAGGTCCAGTGCCCGGATGTGGGCAGGGGGAGACAATAGAGATCTGGACTGCCTTGTGTAATGATCTGTCAGTGTTTTCTCTCCTCTCCTCCTTTCTGGATTGAGGGAAGAGAAATCACTTTTCACACTCAGGATCAGAGCTGTCATTAGAGATCACAGGGGCCCCCGAACACCCTCCCTGACAGGGGCCCCCAAACACCCTCCCTGACAGGGTCCCCCAAACACCCTCCCTGACAGGGTCCCCCAAACACCCTCCCTGACAGGGTCCCCCAAACACCCTCCCTGACAGGGTCCCCCAAACAGTCTCCCTGACAGGGGCCCCCCAAACAGTCTCCCTGACAGGGGCCCCCCCAGCACCCTTCCTGACAGGGGCCCCCCAAACACCCTCCCTGACAGGGACCTCCCAAACACCCTCCCTGACAGGGGCCCCCCAAACACCCTCCCTGACAGGTGCCCCCCGAACACCCTCCCTGACAGGTGCCCCCCGAACACCTTCCTCCTCTCCCCAGTTCTAATCTTTACCATCATTTCCTATAGAAAAGGGATGGCAGCATAGGGGTGCCCACCGGGTGTGCGGAGTGAGCCTGGGCACACCCTAATCACCCATGCAGTGTTTGTGTAGCCCCATGGCGGCTGTCTCCTGAGATCTGCCTGGGCTGCTGTGAAAGTCTTCATCCCACCAATGTGTACCCCGCGCTGCCTGTGAGACAATATATCACATTGAGCAGATATTGGGGCTTGTAAGACCAGCTCAGTGTCGGGGGTGGGCGGGACTGAGCAGCTATCGAACACCAGCCAAGGATATGGGGTCTGGGCGTGCCCCTATGTGTATGTGGCTCCTCCCCCTTTCCTAAGCAGCCCAATAATTGGCTGGTGTTAGCTGCTCAGTCCCGCCCCCCACCTCTGACATCACCGCTGAATTATGACAGCGCCTCTCTCTCTCTGTGTGCAGCTACCTTACAATACATGACAGTGTCTCACTCTGAGAGGATCTTACAAGCCCCAATATCTGCTCAATGTGATAACCCCCTCTCCTCTGTCAGTGCTTCCAACCAGTGCCACCTGTCAGTGCTTCCAATCAGTGTCAGTGCCACCTGTCAGTACCAATCAGTGTCAGTGCTGCCTGTCAGTACCAATCAGTGCTTCCAGTCAGTGAAAATCAGTGCCACCTATCAGTGCCCATCAATGCTGCCTATCAATGCCAATCAGTGCCACCTGTCAGTGCCAATCAGTACTGCCAATCAGTGCCGCCTATCAGTGCCCATCAGTGCTGGCTATCAGTGCAGCCTATCATTGCCCATCAGTGCTTCCAATCAGTGCCACTAAATGCTGCCAATCAGTGCTGCCTATCAGTGCCATTAGTGCTGCCAGTACCACCTATCAGTGCCAATCAGGGCCCATCAGTTCTGCCAATTAGTGCTGCCCATCAGTGCCAATCAGTGCAGCCTATTAGTGCTGCTAGAGCCACCTATCAGTGCCAATCTGGACCCATTAGTGCTGCCAATCAGTGCTTTCTATTAGTGCCAATCAGTGCCACCTATCAGTGCCAATCATTTCTGCCTATCAGTGGCCATCAGTGCTGTCAATCAGTGGCACCAATCAGTGCTGTCAATCAGTGCACTGAGTAGAGATGGGGAGATGAACTCAGCAGCCAGGCACATTTTCCATGGGGGGCCGGCCCGGTGGGGCACAACTGAAATCGGTTGATGTTTATTAAAACGGTTGTATACCCCAAAAAAAAACAACCTGCAAGGCAAAGGCATAATGAGCTAATATGACTAGCATACTAGCTCATTATCAATTACTTACCTTAGTTCGAAGAACCCACACGACCATCGTTCCTCTCCTCCGGCGCTGTGACTGGCAGGAGCGGCGATGACGTCAGTCCCGCGTATGCGCGCGTTTCCGACACTTTCTGGCAGGCTCCTATTCATGACCCGGCGCGCTCAGTGCCGTAGACATCGGTGCCCGATTTTCTGCAAATATCTCCTTAACCATGTAGGTTAAGGAGATATTTCAAGCACCTACAGCTAAACCTTAATGTAGGCTTACCTGTAGGTGCAAGTAGCATCAGAGGGTATACAACCGCTTTAATGCCACATGCCGATCTTTAATATATTAGGTAATCACCACACTACTATTTACAATAAACTACTGGAGGTGAAATAAAAAAGTGTCAGTGAAAGGCCTGCCGCTAAGCACTGTTATGTGTTCCCACACAAAGAAAAAAGAAAAGTGCAGCATACAGTAGGTGCCGCCGATATTGTGTCAATCTCGCCACTTCTAGCGGCGAGATTGACACACTATGAGCTCCGTCGCGAGAGCCAGCGCCGAGCTGTCTCGTCATCGGGAAAGGAAAAATGTTCCTTTCACGATGAGCGACACGCATTGCCGATAGGCGGGGATCCGATGTGGATTCCCGCCAATACCAGGCACTGCGTTTGGTATGAATCCTGAGTGGGAACTCCACGCCAATTTTTAAAGAAAAAAACGGCGTGGGTTCCCCCTCCAGGAGCATACCAGGCCCTTGGGTCTGGTCTGGATTTGAGGGGGAAACCCTACGCCGAAAAAAACGGCGTGGGGGTCCCCCTCAAGGTCCAAACCAGACCCTTATCCGAGCACGCAACCTGGCAGGCCGCAGGGGAAGAGGGGGGGGGACGAGAGAGCGGCCCCCCTCCCTCCTGAACCGTACCAGGCTGCATGCCCTCAACATAGGGGGTTTGGTGCTCTGGGGCAGGGGGCGACCTGCGGCCCCCCCACCCCAGAGCACCCTGCCCCCATGTTGATGAGGACAGGGCCTCTTCCCGACAACCCTGGCCATTGGTTGTCGGGGTCTGCGGGCGGGGGGCTTATCGGAATCCGGGAGCCCCCTTTAATAAAGGGGCACCCGGATCCCGGCCCCCCCACCCTATGTGAATGAGTATGGGGTACATTGTACCCCTACCCATTCACCTGGTGGAAAAAAATTGCAATAAAAAAAACACACAGCTTTTTAAAGTATTTTATTGCACAGCTCCGGGGGTCTTCCTCCGACTTCGGGAGTCTCCGGTGTCGTCGCCGCGCTCTCCGGTTCTTTCTTCTGCCGGGCCACCGCTAACTTTTTTAGCTCTTTTGCTAGCGGAGGCCCGGTCTTCTCCGTCGTCTTCTCCCCTCCGATTCTTTCTTTCTTTCTTCCGCCGGCCTCCGCTAACTTCTTTAGCTCTTTTGCTACCGGAGGCCCGGTCTTCTCCGTCGTCTCGTCCGGCTCTCCGTTGTCCTTCTGCCGGCCCCTCCACTAACTTCTTTAGCTCTTTTGCTAGTGGAGGGGCCGGTCTTCCCGTCGTCGCCCACGCCGGTTTTTTCTTTAAAAATTGGCGTGGAGTTCCCGCTCAGGATTCATACCAAACGCAGTGCCTGGTATTGGCGGGAATCCACGTCGGATCCCCGTTCAATACAGTGCCGCGTCTCCCTCTCGCTATTGCAGCGAGCGCGAGATGTCGGCACCCTGTTGCCGAGATCTCGGCACTCCTGTCGCCGAGAATCTCGGCGATGGGAGTGCGATAGATGTACAATACCTACTGTAACTTACTAATCAATAACTTAATAATGGTAGAACCCTCCAATGTATGGAAATATCAATAAACTTCAATATTACCACAATACCGGTCTCTATGATAAGTAACTTCACATATAATACACATCAGTGGAGGTGCGTGCATAGAGGGCACCGGAGCGCCGCCCCCTCTCACTCCCGCACCGCCACTGAAAGACAATACACCGATTCATGCATTGCATGAATCTGTGTATTGTCACCGCTGCCGCGCTGCCCACTATTCATATGGCCGGCCTCCTGGTGAGCGCCGGCCATATGAATTAGAGCGGTGGCCGGTGGTGGGTGTGTTCTGGAAGTGTCTATCAGAGCCAGCGGCTCTGATAGGCTTTCCGAATACAGCTCTCACGCTGTAATCGGCTTCCAAAAACTCCTCCTAGGTACGCACGGGGGTGCGTTCCTTGGAGAAGACTGTGGGGGTTTCAGCCAATCAGGTTCACCGGATCTGGTTACCGGTAACCTGATTGGTTGAAGCGACATCGAGGGCGGGAGAAGACATCGAGGACGGCGCGGACCGAGGAAGGTAAGTGCAGGGCTGGGGGGACAGGCTGTATTTGGGAACAAACTGGCTGTATATGGGGGAACAGGCTGCATTTGGGGGACAAACTGGCTGTACATGGGGACACACTGGCTGTATTTGGGAACAAACTGGCTGTATATGGGGACACACTGGCTGCATTTGGGGGACACACTGGCTGTATATGGGCACACACTGGCTGCATTTGGGGGACACACTGGCTATATATGGGGACACACTGGCTGTATATGGGGGACACACTGGCTGTATATGGGGGACACACTGGCTGTATATGGGGACACACTGGCTGTATATGGGGGACACAATGGCTGTATATGGGGGACACACTGGCTGTATATGGGGACACACTGGCTGCATTTGGGGGACACACTGGCTGTATTTGGGGGACACACTGGCTGTATATGGGGGACACACTGGCTGTATATGGGCACACACTGGCTGCATTTGGGGGACACACTGGCTGTATATGGGGGACACACTGGCTGTATATGAGGACACACTGGCTGTATACGGGGACACACTGGCTGTATATGGGAACAAACTGGCTGTATATGGGGACACACTGGCTGTATATGGGGACACACTGGCTGTATATGGGAACAAACTGGTTGTATATGGGGGACACACTGGCTGTATATGGGGACACACTGGCTGTATATGGGGACACACTGGCTGTATATGGGGGACACACTGGCTGTATATTTGGGGACAAACTGCCTGTATATGGGGGACACACTGGCTGTATATGGGGACAAACTGCCTGTATATGGGGGACACACTGGCTGTATATGGGGGCAAACTGGCTGTATATGGGAACAAACTGGCTGTATATGGGGACAAACTGCCTGTATATGGGGACAAACTGCCTGTATATGGGGGACACACTGGCTGTATATGGGGACACACTGGCTGTATATGGGGGACACACTGGCTGTATATGGGGACAAACTGCCTGTATATGAGGGACACACTGGCTGTATATGGGAACACACTGGCTGTATATGGGGACACACTGGCTGTATATGGGGACACACTGGCTGTATATGGGGGACACACTGGCTGTATATGGGGGACACACTGGCTGTATATGGGGGACACACTGGCTGTATATGGGGGACACACTGGCTGTATATGGGGGACACACTGGCTGTATATGGGGACACACTGGCTGTATATGGGGGACACACTGGCTGTATATGGGGGACACACTGACTGTATATGGGGGACACACTGACTGTATATGGGGGACACACTGACTGTATATGGGGACACACTGGCTGTATATGGGAACAAACTGGCTGTATATTGGAACAAACTGGCTGTATATTTTTTTTCAGTTTGTTTGCGCCCCCCCAAAAATTTTGAGCACCAGCCGCCACTGATACACATCAAACTGAAAATAAGACATAACAAATTAAACGTAGCAGGGATGGTGGAAACCCCTCCTACAGATATTTGCCAAACAGATTAACTTCAAGTGCAACAACTTTTTAGATTGTTACACTTAATTTTATATGTTTTAGTTACTATTATAATATGAATTTTTCCACTTGAAGTTAATTTTTTACCACCCTTGCTAAGTCCATGTGTTTATGGGTCTTGCTTTGTGCACTGGTGTGCAGTCATGTTGGAACAGGAAGGGGCCATCCCCAAAATGGTAACACAAAGTTGGGAGCTTAAAATTGTCCAAAATATCTTGGTATGCTAACACCTTAAGAGTTCCCTTCACTGGAACTAAGGGGCCAAGCCCAACCCCTGGAAAAACAAC